>JAHMML010000053.1:88521-719849 GCA_020341155.1 Eciton burchellii | reverse complement strand
CCCCCCCCCCCCCCGGCCCCCCGAATTGCGATTATCGGGGAGTATAACTTGCGGACGCTTTTCGAGGCGGAAACGCCGAAACGGTCGAAAGAGGAGTCGCCGCGTGACGAACGCGACGAGAGTTGGCATTTAAACAAAGGCGAGAAACGAGGGATTCGCCGTCCCGCCGTCCAGAATCCCAAACAACTCGGTCCGGCCAAGTAACGCTGGAAACGCGCTCGGGTCGTCCGTTTTGGGATTTTATTGCGCCGATACGGGGATCGCGTTCGGGCCGAACGCTTGGCGGACCAAAGCCAGATGGTTGGCATTGGCGTTAAGAATGCGGGCCTATATCTATCTTAATAAAAGTACAGGTATATGTCGTTATACGCGAGCGAGCGTGCGCAATGCGGCGATCCGGCCAGATTAGACGCCGATTAAAATTCACGGCGTGTCCGGCCGGCATAATTTGATTTCGTAGGTGTTCGTGCGCGGATCGAGTTACGCGCGGCTATTTCCCCTCTCTCTCTCTCTCTCTCTCTCTCTCTCTCTCTCTCTCTCTCTCTCTCCGCCTCCGCCGAAACGCGAAGCCCGGATCCTACGCTCGCCGAGCAAACTTGACGACTATTAAAACCGAAACGCGCTCATTATCGATCCGCCACGCCGATCGAGAACGCGCGTTTCCCCAGCGGATTCCCGATCGCCGATCGGATTACGCGGCGGGCTCGATCGTTCCGTTCGATTAAGCGCGGCATCGCCAGAGCGATCGCGAAACATCGAGAGAGACGCCAAAATGCCACGCACGCGGAGCGCCAAAAGTGTCTATCGCTGCGATTATTCCCGAAATCCACGCCACGGAGATTCGTCTCGATGAATATATGCCCGACAAGAGCGAGAGAGAGACAGAGAGAGAGAGAGAGAGGCTGAATTTAGCATGCGCCAGTTGATTTGCATCCTTTGGCCGCGTGCGGCCGCGACTTCCCGCGCCGGTTCTGAAAACGGTCCCGGCTCGATTAATTATGCCGCGTTCGTCAATCGCGTCTTGCGGATTCGTGCTGCGCGAGTTCGGATCCTTTTGGACTAGCGGGTGGTCCAACGTCGGCCGAGAGATGGTAGTTGTACCGGCGACGGTGCTGGCGATGCCGCGGTGGTGGGGGTAGCGGGCTACCCCGTTCGTCCCCACTCCTTCCCGTCGGGCTGGGTCAGCGGGCCGCGTCGAGAGTCGGGCGGCATTAAAGCGTTGTTTAGCAGGCTATTTTGAATTTTAATCCCCGCAGTCGGCAACGTAACTGAGGTGTGGAATAGATTAGTTTTCGCTCACGCGACTGTCAGCTACTTGCCGCGGGGCCCGGCTGATTGACCGGGTCGCGGGGCGACAGATAATTCGCCCATTTTGCGTTTCTCTCCTTCGCGCTCTCGCTTTCGGCCATCCACCGCCTCGTCTTTAATTCGCGCACTCTCTGTCCTTCTCTCTCTTTCTTTCGCTGGAATTTATTGAATTTGCGGTTACGCGTTTCGCTGTATCCTTACGCGGCATCCGCCGCATCAAGAAGAGCGAACCGTATCGGGTATCGTCTTAATATCGCGCAAACCGCAGCGAGAATAGACAATTTGAGAGATATCGTCAATCGATGCCCGAGGCATCAGCATCGTTGGACGATTCGCAAGCGAGTCCGCCGAATTATTTGCAGGGAGAAGGAAGCCGGTGATGACGGGCGGCGGGAAGGACAAACCGGGCTGCATCGCACGATGAAGACGCCGCGCTCGCCGTCTGCGTGCGCTCACCGCGCCGGGCGCGCCGAGAAAAGAAAGAGCGCGGCCGCGGTTCAAGGTCGCACGTCTGGACCAAGTTCGGCGCGCGGGTTTGCAGCCGCGATAAAAAGAAGAGGGATGATCGATGGTGAGAATCGACCGGGCTCATAGTCACTGTGGCTTCGTACAGGCGAAGACATCACCTTGCGGAGGAGGTGCCGGGCCTCTGCATTCGGCGGCTGACGCTCGAGGATCCCAGGAGGAGGGAACCGTCCGGTTCAAGGTCGCAGTCGCCGGCGCGCCATATCTGTCATCCTCGCAGCGGCTACGTGCCCTCGGCGCGAGGAACCACGAGGTATTCGGAGCGGTATTTCGCGCGCCACGCCGGGCCCCGGCACCCACTTCAGGGTGCTCCAGGAATCACGGGCGAGTCCGCGATCAGCGTCGCCGCGATGATTGACAAGTCCGCATCGCCCTCGGCCGCTTCGTTCGCGTTGCGACGAGCGCGTTACCGCGCGCGAACCGGCAATTAAACGAGAGAACTGGTTTCGGGGAATTTTCGTTGGGTTCCGTTCTATATTTAGAACGAAGCCCAACTAACGCGCGCGCGTCTCCGTCCACGCTTGACCCGAGCGCGGATCACGAATCGCAACGCGGAGATCCGCGCGCCGTCTCGCGCGATCGCTCGCCGGGCAATCTCGCGTCAGCGCATGCGCAGCCGTTACCTCGCTCCTCAATCCACGCCTTTCGAGTCATTCGCGGGCCCTGACGGATGCCAGAGAGGTCTCGCGGCTTGGAGCGTAAGGTCGCGGGGAATTGGTCGCGAGCCGCGAGATTAACAGCGATCGCGCGCGAGCGAGGCTTAGCGGAATCGCGCCGTTCACGAGCGACGAGTCCACTAGGACCCCGTAATTAAACGTACTAAAATTTAACGGGTCGCTTCGCCGGATGATCTCGCTGCTTAATAAAGCCTCACGAGCGATCGGCGTCGGTCCTGCGCGGCCGTAACGTTTATTAAAGCGGCTCTCGCATTAAAATACGAGCGGTATCGCGCGTACGTCATTATCATCGACGTTTGATCTCCCTTCCCCCGCTCCATTCTATCCCCTTTCTACGCGGCCGTTTTCTCTTCGCCGCGCCTTCTCCCCTGCTCCGCGTCTGCTCTCGCGTCCGACGCCTCGTCCTCCTCCGGTAACGCGCGTCACGGGCGAACCTGACCTCCGCCCGGCATTCGGGCAAGGTTACCGAGTTTATTGCGACTTTGGGACGTGCTCTCGTTTCTCGCGAAGCGGCCCGCCGAATCGTCCCACGTCTCGCCCGAACTCCCTTTGAYYYKCYCTMTCYSYCTCTCTYYCTCTCTCTCTCTCTCTCTCTCTCTCTCTCTCTCTCTCTCTCTCTCTCTCTCTCTCTMTYWAGTCTTGTCCTTCTCTCTCCTCCTTTCTCCGAAAGTGTTTTCAAGTGACTGTTTACGCCTCGTGGAACTCGCTCTTTGCCCCCGACAATTACATCTATTGCTCAATTCAGTAATCTGGAGCGCCCGTATGGATCGCGCATCCCGCGAGTCTTTCGCGCTCTCGCGTTCGTAACGTCATTGAGGCCGCTATGAATGCCGCTACGTCGTAGTTCGCCGTATAGCGCGAACGCGTGTGTGTTTATTCTCGCTCGTGAGAAATTCAAGAGTGAATCACGAAATTCACTGTCCGAGGAATCTTATGCGCTGTTCACAACGCGCTTATTCGCGTTGAATGTTATTCGTATCTTTCTCCTCTCACGGTTTTCCTCGACCAACGTTTCGCTTCGATGCTTTACCGTATTATTTTTAATAACGTTCTCGTTCTATCGTTCTCTCTCTCTCTCTTTCTCTTGCTCTGGCATCTCAATTGGGCTTCTCGACGCAGCAGCGCGGCTGTTATATCTCCTGGCTTAATTAATGTCCTATTTTATGCATGGGGCCTATTCCTCTCCCCCCCTTTTTTTTCTTTTCTTTTCTTTTCTCGATTTACCGAATTATCCGCCGTCACGATTATTCCGAGCGTCCGCGGTATCTTCCCTCGTCTTTTCCTTTTTCCTTTCGTTCTTCTTTTTCTGTTCTTTTTTTTTTCTTTTCTTTTTTTTAATCCTTTTCCTTTCGGTCCTCGTTTTTCGATCCCTTGCACTCCCGCCCCTCCCCCCCCCTCGCGCGCTTCGTTCCCCATCGCGCGGGCCCGTCTTTTTGCTCCCGCTTTATTTTTTCATCCCCTCTTCTTGTTCAGCTTGCGGTTCAAGGTCGTAATCTTCTCGAGACCTCCTTTCTTTCAACCAGTTCTCCGCTTCGCCTCCCTTTTGATCTTTTTCTTCGCCCGTTCCTGCGCCTTCGTTTTCGAAGTTCAAGGCCTTCTCTTTCGTCTCCTGAATATTTTTGCTCCCGGTCTCTTCCTCATCGCGCATCTCTTCCCCGACCTCTTGCATCCCGTTAGTTCCCTTTTCTCTTCGGTCAAGCTTTTATCTATTTTTACACTCGTCACATTTTACGCCGGTCACTTCCTCCTTTTGTTTTCTTTCTCTTTTCAATTGTTTAAGGAATCCGCTGGATCTTATCCCCTTATCAGTCTCGTTTCGCTGTTTCTTGAATCTCCCAACGCGTCCTTCCTTCTCGAATATTCCTCGCTCCTTCTCTCTCTCTCTCTCTCTCTCTCTCTCTCTCTCTCTCTCTCTCTCTCTCTTTCATTACGAGTCCTGCCTTCTCGTCCATCTCGCGTTTGGATAATACCTGTCGCCTTCTCGTATTTCACTCTTGCTTCGCCTATCCCGTTCCTCGAGCGTTTTCTTTTTGAAACGCCCTTCGAGCCTCGCAATCACATCTAGTTATCCAGTTGTCCGTTCAGTCGAAGCAGGGGAATCCCCTTTTCCTTACTCTCGTCCACGTGCAATCATCGCGGCGAGCGATCGTTATAAAGCGAACGGAAAGTGTTGCTAACTTGGTCGTGACACGAGCTCGTCCCTCGAAAGGCACGTTTTCACTTTTATTTCTTCGCAAAGTGTCGGACGATAGAGCTCTTCGGTACCTTGGGCGCGTTGCCGCCGAAACTTTTCAATCTCGCGAGCTGCGCGAGTCGCAATGACCCCGCTCGATCGGACAATAACTCGAGAGAATCTCGCCGAGACGTCGGCAAAGCGCGGCTTGCACCTTTATCCCCGGAAATCGAGTTGTTAGATTAAAGTCGAATACCTCGAATACGTGACTCTTGATATTCGATGACACGTACGCGGCGATAATTATCTCGATGGAAACTCGTTGGGTTTGCATGCTGCGCTATCCCCCGAATCAATCGACTTTTCCGACTCTCGCTAATCGATTAGCAAAGTTACAGATCCTGGCTGGAGAGGATCCGAGAGGAGAATCCAGCTTTCCTGACGATCGTGTCGCTGGAGCTTCCAGAGTCGCCGGTTCCGCTAATAGAGTCCCAAGCGAATGCACGTTGGCGACGCGGAAATTTCAATGAACTTACCAGCGACAGGAACGACATCCTGAACGAACTTCTGGAGAAGGTCACGGAGGCCGGAAGAGAGAGGGAAAGGAAGAGTCGCGCGAGAAGAGACGGTCCGTGTCGACGACGAAGTCGGCGCAACTGCAGAAAGAACGACGGCGACTCCTCGGAATGTACGAAAGCGCTCGTCACCATCGAGGAATGCACGAGGAACATTATCCAAGGTCAGATTTTATATTTCCTCCTTGGAATAGGGCAGCGCGTTTCATGGGTGCGATCCCATAACGCTCGAAGAAAAAGAAAAACATAAGATCGTTAACGCATTCGCGAGGAGAAACGCGCTGAAGACGCCCTACGTAGTTTCCCAAGATGATCAGAGCGATAGTTAGATTTCTCGGATCGTCGCTCGAGTTCACGACGACCTGACCTTGAAACCCACCGCGCTCACGGATTACGAAGATGTCACGAGGGACTTTTGTAATATTTCTCGGCTCTACGCTCGATTATCATGTCTCCTCGCGTTAATTTACCGACGACGCACCGTCCTGTTTATCAACTGCCTCCGCTAGCCTGCTAAAAGATCGATCCTGGGATCAGATTTCAAGGTCCGCGTGTCGCGAATCCGCGAAATTTTCCCAGGATGGCTCGCGACAGCGATATCGAATTTCAGGCTTTCCTTCAGATCGGAACTGCGAAGGACCGAGTTCACGGGACGAGGTCGCCGACGACTGCATATGCTCCGAGGTCCGGAGGGACCTGCGGGTTGACATTCGCGCGAGGACGGAAGCCACGCGGCCGGCGGGCAGTCCGGAAGTGACTCACAGCATTCGGATCGCGATGGACTGCCGTCGTTATTTGGATCGCGGCGGCGACGAGAGTCCGAGGGAGGAGGACGAGGAGGACGTTGGACTGGAGGAGGAGGAGGAGGAGGGGGGGAGGGCGGCCAGCGGGACGAAAAAGTATTGCGCTGGGCGCAAGAAGGATCTTCAAGGTCCACCGAACGCGAGAAGGGAACCGGCGAAGCAGGACGCTCGCTGTGTCACCGCCGGTGTGAACGCACCGTTGGACTTCACGCTGAATTGCAACAGCGTGCGGCTGACCTGTCGTGACGGGAGGACCGCGGCGAGGAGCGGGAGGGGGCGGCTGGAAACGCGATGTTAATTCGTCCGCGACGAACGGCGCGCGCGGACGATGAAATAAATATCGCGAGATCCTCCACGTAATGCTGTGTCGCTCAATTATTTCCCCCTTCGGCCTGTTCCCCCCTTCCCGCCGGGCTTTTCAGCCTGTTGTCTCTTGGTCCCCCTCCCCCTCCCCCTCCCCCTCCCCTCCCTCTCTCTCTCTCTCTCTCTCTTTCTTTCTAGTGTTGGATTCTCAAGCGTCTGTGCGTCCCGTATTTTAGCGTATTTCTCGCTAAAAATGCGCTCGCCCGCTTCGCGAGCGGAGCGGCTGAGTGAATCCACGATGTTCCGGGAATCGAGCCGGTTGGGGAATTATTTTTGTAATGAATATTAAATGCCGATCCGTTGAGTTTTAAATTAAAGCGGAATAAGTGAGAAAAAAGAGCCGCGTGTCGGATTCACGATAATTAGCGCGATACCCCGAAACGCCGTTCTTTCCATAAATTCTACGGCCCAGCCATGAGAACGGATTTTGATCGATGGCTCGTCCAGGCTCGAATTAGCGATTCGGTCGGCGTAGTAATTTGCAAAAGCGACAGATCCATGATGCCGAGACTCGTTTCGCGCAGATATCTGAACTCTTAGATTTCATCGCCGCGGACATTTGACATTTTTACGTGCAATCGCGCGTCTATCAAACGCCACGTGTCGTCGAGTGTTTCGCGACAATCGTCTTCGGGATTGCCAGAGCGCGCGCGTTATCGTCGGATTAGCGCGAGCGAAATGAACGACACCGCTCCGCCGCTCGTGAACTTTGCATTCGAGATCGCGAGCGATGCAACGGGCCCCGCAGCGTGCGCCGAATCGCGAGGCTCTCGAGACGCGGCGGGGAGTTTCTAAATTTCGCTCGGAATCGCCGCAAAAAGCCGCTCCCTTTTCCGAGGCCGCCGAAAGCGGGATCGCGCCGCGGGCCTCGGCGTAACCGCTCGGCGGAACCGTGAATCTTCCCAGCGCGGCAATAAATCGCAATCGCCGGTTCGATTTCTGCGAACGCGCCAGCGCGCGCACGCGCGAGACGCGGAGATACGTCGAGGCGGCCTATTAATTAGCTCGTCTAATAAATCGCGAGCCGACCGGGACGTGCCAGGAGGGCGAGGCGGGGAGAGCGGGGGACGGTATCGGCCGCCTCAGTCGCTCCCTCACCCGCGGTCGCGGGAGGGTAGGAAGAAAGCGGAGGGTGAGAGGATAGAAGAGAGAACAGATGGAATGGCGAGGAACAAGTAGGAGGACGTATAGGGGCAAGGTGGAGGCGGCTGGGGGACGGGGGCGGTGTGCCGATCAAGAGGAATAAGAAGAAGAGGAAGCGGTCGAAAAAGAGAGACCATCTCGTAGCGAGTTTCGTGGTGGGCGCGAGATGAGAATCGCGCGTCTAGGCTGGCTCCGTGGAAGGCCACGTAGCTGGGCCCAAACCGGGTGAGAGAAGTTGGTCGGCCCCGGTCCCCGTCCCCGTTCATTCTCTCTCCTCCTCTCCTCCTCCTCCTCCTCTTCCTCCTCCTCCTCCTCCTCCTCCTCCTCCTCCTCTTCCTCCCACTCTCGGGGGCGGCCATCGCGTTTTTATTTTGTCTGTGCCGTGCACGTTGCTCTCTCTCTCTCTCTCTCTCTCTCTCTCTCTCTCTCTCTCTCTCTCTCTCTCTCTCCCCTCCCCCCTCTCTCTCTCTCTCCCCTCCCTCTCTCTCTCTCTCTCTCTCTCTGTCCTCGTAGGGCGAAAATGGTTCATGGCCGTTCCCGAGCGCCGATTTCGCCGCGGATCCTGCGCGGAGGATCGACCTCACCTCCGCTCCTTTATATCCCGCGCCCAGCATCTCTCCCGGTCCTGCCGCTTTATTCGCCACGCTTCTCCGCTCCGCCGGCGGCCCCTCCGCAGTCGCAGCCGCGGTTTTTCTCCTTCGCGGTGCTCCTTTCTTTATGCACGCGATCGCATCGTTCGGCCCTTTCAGCGGCGCGGTAATGGAATCTCTGTTTTCTCGGCCGGCTAGATCGGCTACGCCGGGCCACCTCCCCCGCCGCGAGGTTGCATCCCTCCTGTCCCGCTCGCTCCCYCCCYCCCCCCCCCCCTCCCCGCTCCACCCTCCTGTCCGAAGTCGGGGTTCCGGGTTGCCGGGCTGGCGACTAGCTGGAGATTAGCGTCGAGTTTATCGTAAATAAGGGCAAATGGAGTCGCGGGAGCGCGATAAACGCAGCGCGTGCAGGACGTGCGCATGCACTGACAGCACTTGGGAGCACGATCCCTGCGAAACGAATGGCGCGAGCAGGTCGTTTATCTTCCTGCCGGGAGAGTCATCGTCCACCGCGGCGGATTTAATCCGTTCTATATGTAAATTGCATTATCGACTGATTTCCCCGCGAGGTGTTGTCGTCCCTGAGCCGCGTACCGTTTTGATCTGCACGTCGGCGCGTCCTTCTCGTCGGCGTTTCGCTCTGGACTTTTATCGTTTCGGTATTGCCATCGGGATTCGATGCGAGTTAATTCGTAGCCTCCTGGGGGAATTTATCGGGAGTGCTTGCCTCCGGCGCGGCATTCTTCCGCACTTCAATCCCGCACTTCCGTTCGAAGCGCGCGCTTTCGCGATCGCAGTGCCGCAGGCGACGCGGCGGCTGTGACCTAAAGACGAGCCCGCCAACTGTGATTAAGTTCCCGGTCGAACTCGGCCGCGCCGAGGATGATGATCGGGCATCTCTTCCGTAAATAACCCTTTGCGCGCCGCCGAGGGACAGCCGGGTAAGGCGGAGGGGCGAGGCGTGAAACAACGCGAAAGCGTGTAAATTCTAATCGCAAAGAGTCCTTTCCCTTGGATCAAATTACCATAAATAATGATCCCTTTGCAATATTTATAGTATCCCGCGTAGTACCCCTTTAGGGGCCGCCTTTATCACTGCCCACCCTGACGCATTCTTCACCCTCGCCCTAACATTTCTCCGACTTTCTCTCGCCATTTTACACCGCGTGTCCTGCTCCTTTCGTTCGCTCGCTCGCTCGGCCGAGCCAGGCCTTCCCTTCGGCAGCCGCTCTTCTCTCGCCTGCTTCCTCTCCCTCCCTCCCTCCCYCCCTCCCTCCCTCCCTCTCCGCCACTATTCCCGTCGTCGATTAACGCGGATTATCCGATCGGTCGGGGGTGCAAAAACGCGCCAACGCCCGCGCCGGCCGCAATCGTCGTTCGCGGAAGATCGCGGAATCGGAAAACAAAGAGGGGCTCTGTGGGCCCCGCGAGGCCTCTTCTTTCTTCTTTTCTGCCGGATATCACGAGATGATGACCGGAGGAGGCAGGAGGCGGAGGAGGGAGGAGAGCCGGCTGATGGAGAACTGGTACGATTGATCGCGCGCGCCGTGCTGGCGGAAGAACGCACGCAGGAAGAAGAGAGAGAGAGAGAGAGAGAGAGAGAGAGAGAGCGATAAGCGATTTCGATTTTGTTGGCCGGACTGGCGTCGCCGCGAGAAACGAGAATTGTGAGATTAAAACGCGAATTAATTCGATCACGCTTCGATCATGCTCCTCGCCTAATCGATGCAGCGACGCGTTTAATTCGATTAGCACTTCGGCTCGGCTTTTATCGTTTATCGTTGTTAGGCGTAGATACCGCGTAGATGCTTTCGGCGGCTCCCTCAGGCTCGTCCGAAGTGGGACTTAATGCTCTTCAAGGATTGAGTCGCTCGCACGAGCTCGCCGCCGATAAATGCATGCGATCTGCACGCGACGCCGCTTGGCATTAAGATATCGGCCGGATTCGTTTCATAAGCGGAGCATCCTGCCGCCAAAGTATCTCGCCCGGGAACGAGATTCCTCCTCGCTCCTCGCTCCTCCTTCCCTCCACCCTGGACCGGGCCGATTAATCCGGGCGATTCTTTGAAGCCGACCTGTCGCGCTGCGGCGAACGTAAGCTGCTAATTTCGGCCGCGTAATCAATTGAGACGTCCTCGTCTCGTACGCGGAACACGGAATACTTTGCATTCGATGACGAAAGCGAAACGCAGCCGCGGAGGGGGGGGGGGAGCACGGCCTTTTAGCATTTCAAGAGATTTCAACTAATCGCTAATTAATTCAAGAGAAGGATCTCGCGTGGAAAAAACCTAATTTCATGCATAATCGTTTGCGTATAGCATATTTTGCTGAATTCCGAATTCCGAATTCCGTTGGGCACAGAAGAAGAGGAAGAGGAGAAGGATAGGAGAGAGAAAAGGAAAGGTGTCGGACGCGTCGATGCGTCCAACGACGCGCCGAAGTAGATCGCTCAACTTCGCGGGACGAAACTTCGTCTTTGTGCATAAATTGCACAAGGCCCACGTGGACTGCCCGTTCGCGGCTCAAGTTTCGCCAAGTGACGAAGAAAACGACACTTGAAAAATATCCATCGCGCCGGGAGATCTATCGCGGGCCGGCTGGACCGCGCGGGGTGGGACAATCGCGGCGGCGGCGGCGGCGGCGGCGGCGGCGGCGACGGCGGAGGGGAAGGTGGGGGGGGGGGGGAGAAAAGATAAAAGGAATAGGAGATACATTCTTGATGAGCGATCGTTATCACGATGAAAATGCAGTCTCGAATCGATCCGATCGATGCAGTCGATTCCTCCTCGGCTCCTTTTATTAGACTGCCAATTTCGTGGCGTCCAGCACGGAATCTCCTCTCCTCTCCTCCCCCCCCCCTCCCCCCGTCTCACTCTCTTTCTCCCTGCGCCTTTCTTTCTCGCCTTCCGGCCTCGCTGCGAGATCTGCCGCTCTGACCGCCGACAAAAATCCCTCCTCTAATCTCGGAGCACCTTCCCGAGCAGCTTATCTCGGCAACGGCGGCGTGACGTCATCGCGGCGCATAACCCCAAGTCGTTGACTCGCGTAAGAAGAATAATTCGTTTATTACGACTCACGGGATTTCGCACTGTAAAAATTTCGCTCGCTTGTTCGTCCCGATATTTTTCCCCAGGTTGGTGATTTTTATCTGCCGTTTTCGATGGTTTTCTCTCGCGGCGCACCGAACTCAATTGCCGTTCTTTCGGACGCCGCCGATCGAATCGCGTTAATTCTTCGCGTTCGGACTTTGGAGCGTTCCTTCCCGGTAATCTGCGATTTGTGTGAGAAGGAATAAAGAGAGAGAACGAGAGGGAGGAGAAATAATATTCGAAACGCACGAAATTTATCGCGTGTGCGTAAATGCTGGTGAAACGAGGCGTCCCACCCTTCGGCTGGCGGCCATGAGCCGTTTAGCAAACGCGCCTTCTTTTGGGATTTTCGTTTCATTTATTTCGATACGATCGATCCGCTCTCGGCAGCATTTCTACGATTCCTCCCGTGCACGTATCCTCCCACGACCGGGGAGTGGAGGGGAGCCAGGAGAGCGTGGAGGAGGGAGAATTTCAATTTCCCCGTCACTAACCTCACTTCCATCAATCTCCAGAATCGCGCTAGCCGAGTGGAAAACGAACTCGATGACTTCCCGGCTACGAAGGTGGATTCGATGTTTCGCCGAAACTCCGAGGATCACGCTCGGCTGATGCGTGCGCTCGCGGGTCATCGTAGCGCGCATCCGTCGTGCGTCATCGAAAAAAATCTAGTCCCGACGTAAGAGATATCCGGCCTCCCTTTTCTATCCGTTATCTGTTCTTATCTGTTTGTTTTTTCCTTTGTTCCAGTTGTTGGATGTACAAATTAATCTCTTGCCCTTCTGGCAGCATCCCCGGCAATGCTCGGGATTAAAGTAAAGTTACAAGAAATACTCCAAGCGATAGAACAGTCGCCGTCATTTCCTGGCGAGCTGGGCGCTTGAAATCGAAAGCAAGAAATTAATTTGTACGTTGTTTTTATCCGACCTTTGATCGGACAAATCCTCGACGGGTTTCGGGACTCGTCGTCGCTGCTACCGGCGCGCGAAAGATTTATTCATAGGTCGTCATGAAACTGTCGTCGATACGCGGGCTTACGTAATCAGAAGCAGAGAGAGAGAGAGAGAGAGAGAGAGAGAGAGAAAGAGGGAGAGAGTTTCGTATCTCCTACAGGCTCGAGCGATTCCCCTCGTCTCGATGAATTTTCTGCCTCACAGCGGAGCGGAGTTAATGAGAATATAATCTTAGTTGTGCGTGGTCTCACTCGTTCCGTCCGCGGACGGTGTTCCCGCCATTTCACGTTCCACGTCTTCTTCATCTCCTTCCCCCCGTACCCTCTGCGCCGTATCCGGTCCTTCCTTCCGGCAATTACTCTCGTCTCGACGTCGCGCGGAATTATTATCGTCCGTAACCGATCGGACGAGAAACCGGGGAGGAAACGCCCGCCGTATCTCCCTCGGCTCGCTCTTCTGCTTTTATGAATGCCCCAACAATAAACATCATTAACGCGCGCGGCCTGTTAACGCGCGATTTATCCCGATTCTGATTTATTTCCCCGAACTCGTTCGGAATCCTGAAGCCAATAAAACCGCACTCGAGGGGGATCTCGCCAGAGAGAAAGAGAGAGAGAGAGAGAGAGAGAGAGAGAGAGAGAGAGAGAGAGAGAGAGAAAGAGAGAGAGAATCGTAAGAATGTCGAATGATTTCGGCTGATTCATCTCAGTTATTCTTCAGTTATTTTTCCATGTTCCTTCCGTTGGACGGATCGACGGATCGACAGATCGATGGAGCAAATCCAGGGCATTTATCTTCGCGCGATCAGCCGAGCCGAGTGTACGATATACGCGTAGAGCTTGTTAGAAACTCGCGCGCCTCGCGAGAGCAGTCAAGATTGGCATGCGATCCGAGAGATGCTGCCGATTGAATCGTGCATCACCGGCGTGCGGCGTAATGGCTCGACAGCGACCGCACAGGAAGGCTTCTATCAGCGCTGATTTAGCTTCATTAGGATTTTTATTAATAATTTCGCTAATTGCCGGGTTTGCCGAATTAATTGGGCCCGTCTCGCGCGTCCAATTGCGTCCGCGAGGACGCGGAGCAACGGCAACGAGAAACAAGAGTGCGAACGCTCCACGGAGCGGAGAATAAACACAGGATGCAGCAAAGGTATGATGATAATAAAGGTGCCTCCGTGTGCGTGGATAGAAATAAAGGAAGCGGAGGAAGACGGCCTCGTACCTGCGCGTACATTGACGCACGGCGAATTGTCGGGTCGATTAAACATTAACGTGTTGAAACGCGTTGAAGGCACACCGAGCTGTGCTGCTGCATCCCGCTTGCTTCGCTAAAGTCAGAAGGAGAGATACGAGGCGGATTAGGCGCGCGGCTGCACAGCTTTTCTACCGATCGCTTCAATCGAGAATCGAGACGAGGCAGGCAAGCCCCCTAGTTGGACTGCCTCGAGCCACCCTCGAGCATCATCAATCAGGAATTTATTGATAATTGTAAGCGCTGCTTCTCGCGCTGTCAGGTACGAGGGGTATCCCGTAAATGAGCAAGCGGGAGATTAACGAGAGGAGATCTTACGCGCCACGTTAAACGAGCAATATTGCAAGAACCATATCTTCTGCCCTTTCTCTCTCTTCGTCTCTCTGCTCGGGGCTAAACTTCCGGGAGCTCGAAGCGAGAAGAACGTTTCCCGGTCGGGCAGCGGCGTGTAATTCAATTTGCGAATTGTGCAGGCGGCGAAGGAGGTGCGAGGATAGAGCAGATATCCTCGATGAGCCCGACGCCTCAACAAGTTGTATACATATAATCTGACCCAGATCCCGGGGTCTAAGTGAGGTCTAACACGAGGGAGAAAAGGGGAACCAGAAGGAAGAGGAACGATGGGAGGAGAAGGAGGAGGAGGAGGAGGTGGAGGAGAGGGTCCGGAGGGTTCCTCAGAGGCAGACAAACAAAATATAACAGCACGAGTTACAAGGAAGGTTCCCGGGTGAGATGAGGGGTCTCTCTCTTTCTCTCTCTCTCTCTCTCTCTCTCTCTCTCTTCTCGCATCTTCTCCTTCTCCCGTGGCCTTTCCTTTTCTCGCTCTCTGCCGCTTGCTCTCTCCCATCTTCAAGAAGACGGAGCGGCGGGGGAGGAGGAGGCGAACCCTCTTGAAGCATGAATGGATTACGAAGAGCCGTGTTCATTCATTCGCTCGTTGGCGGCCTAGAAACCCACAAAAAGCGTATCTCCTCGCCACGTCCATCTTCGTAGTCTATGGTCGCGCACTTTGACGCTCCTCTTTCGCTCCGTTCCCGCCCTCCCTCCCTGCACCATGCCCGCGCACGCGAGGATCGAGGATCCAGCCCTCGAGTCGGCATGCAGCCTGGACGAGCGCTGGACAGAGAACACGAAGCGACTTGCTCCTGGTGGTTTACGATTAATCGCGATTGGGTATCGATGTACTGTCCGACGAGTATGCTGTCGACTTCAGCTACTGCGAGCTGATCTGCGTTTTTCCACCGAACGCAAAACGTTGGTTCCAGGTTCCAGACGAGCGCGTTTGCGCGCTAAACAGCGCGCACGGTGACACACTGACACCGAGAGTGGGTCTGAAGAACGAGCGGAGCGGAAGACGGCGAGCTCATCTGACCTTTCTCAAAGTTTCGGGATCCCCCTTGCCGAAGGGGGGACGCGGGGGAGCGTCTAATGGAGATGGAAAAAGGGAGAACGAGACGTCGGGTTCGCGGAGGGTCGTCGCTTTTTGCCCGTCTGAGATGTCGCCGCCAAATGTGCGAGAGGAAGCACTCGCGCTTAATCAAAAGCGGCAATGTGTGGATCCACTTATGCCACCTATGCCGTGGATTTCCCTCCTTTTGGCTCGCCGCCATGAAAACGAGCTGATGGGGATCGCCCGCGACGGGACAGCGCTTCGCGAAATGATCTCGAATCTCGATTAACGCTTCCCCGCGTCTCGATCTTCGACCTTTGCGACGCGTAAAATCCCTTCTCTCCTTTCTCTCACTCTTTCTCTCTCTCTCTCTCTCTCTCTTTTTTTTGTTCAGCCGAACCCGTCGGCTTAACTCGATGAAAAATCGGATTCGACGATTATCACGGGAATTCCATCGACTTCGGTAATAAATGTCGGAGCTGCTCGCGACGCGCCGAACCGGCCAGAGCCGGAGTTAAGTACGGCTAACCGAGCGGCGGAGCATCGCTGACCCTGAAAATACTGTTCGCGGATCTCGCGGAGGGCGAGAGAGAGAGAGAGAGAGAGAGAGAGAGAGAGAGAGAGAGAGAGAGGGAGGGAGAGGGAGAGAGGTCTCTCGTGACCGCGTCGGCAGAGCGATGTAGATATTCCGTATGTATGTACGTACACATCCCGCGGGGTAATTACTATCGGTTGAAGATAGCGAAAGGACCCCGCGGTCCGGGATCCGCTGACTTATTATTTCTTAGTGATTTTCTGAATTGCGCCGGGGCACGAACGCGAGCCGATGTCTTCGTGACGTAAACGAGATAATGGGCGCCGGCTCTCGCGTACCCACGATGTAGACATAATGACGACGGTCTTAGGATTATAGTTCGCCCAAGTAACTCTCCCGCCCCCTCTCTCCCTCCCTCTTTCTTCGCCGTCCACGTTGCTGAGGTCGCTTCGCCCCCCTCCCCCCYCCCCCCCCYCYCTCYCTCTCTCTCTCTCTCTCTCGGCGATCCCTCTCCACGGCGCAGTTAATTGACAATAATAAGGGACAGAACGGGAGTGGAAAAGATTCGAGATAACGCTCGTCAACTCGATATGCAGGTCGATACTCGATCATGCGTACGAAGTGGATCTCCAAGAGAGACTCATTGGCGATGTAATATCCCGCGATAAAGTCTCACGCTCATCTCGCTCGAGGATGGTCCCCGCGATTAAGGAAACGCGTGTAACTGGATGCGCGTGTAATTGGGGCTGCTATATATCAAAGAGCAATCGACTCGGCGACGAGTTTTGAGCTGACGGGGGGAGCGTCCGCCGCGGTCCATCATGTTCTGCTTATTTACGATCATTCGATCGAGTGCCGAGGAAGTGAGATTCGTTCCATGCTTGTCGGATTAATCTCAGATCAAATATCGGTAGCGATGCTCGCAGCTTTCGCTTATCCTACACGTCCGCGCAGGCTACTCGCGCAAGTTTCTCCCGCAATTCTCCGATATCGCGATCGTTGCACGGGCTCTTGTAACGGGCCGGTGTAACGTTTACGTCCGTGTAACGGTAGCGATATTATCGTTAAGGGTACGTGCCACTACGTACTTACGCGTACGCGTACGAAAAGAGAGAGAGAGAGAGAGAGAGAGAGAGAGAGAGAGAGAGAGAGAGAGAAAGGACGCAACACAACTTTGGGCACGAACACAAAGTTCCACGTTGCGCATCCGGCGTTTCCGGCGAACGCCGGCGTCGATCGGGGGTGGACAAGCGGGAAAGACGCGCGAGGCCGGGAAAGAGATAAGTACCTGTGTCGAGCCAGGGCTTTTCTCTGCTCGCTTCGCCATTAGAGCAATTCTAACCGTCCCCCGTCCACCGTCGGGGCGGCAAAAAATGCCGGTGAGTCGTTGCGCTAGACTGAAGAATGATCGGAGAGGCGCCAAACCTGGTTCGACTGCTCTCCTCGCTCTCCCCCTTCTTCCCTGCCGCTCGCTCCTCTCTTTCTTTCTCTCTCGCTCTCTCGTTCTCCACCTTATCTTCCCCCGGCACCTCCCGCGCCACCGGCGGTCACGTCGATTCTCTTCCCTCGCTCGCTCACGAGCTGCGGCCTCCCTCTCGCTGGTTCGGCGCTTGAAAATAGAAACCATCTTCTTCTCGTCGCTCCAATCTTTCGGTACTTCTTTTTCTACGTTGCCTCTTTCTCCCTCTTGCTCTTTTTCGTCGGCGTTAAACTCGCTCTCCCCCGAGGAGACTCGTTAGATTCACTCGGGGATTATGTTTCGTGCTATTATAGCTCTCGGGGAACACAGCGCCCGCGCGTCCCCCGTCCCCCACGGCCCCCTCCGGCCCGCTTCTAGTGTTCCTACTGCACCGTCGGCGTTACCACCCCGCTTCCTCGGCTATCGATTTATCGATCTCCGGCGCGAGATGGGGGCATCCGCCGTGTCCGCAGAGCTCTCACCCTTGGACGAAAATATCGTCGGCGGATATCCGTCGAGCGGACGGATGGACTCACCCTCGTCTGTTAGCGAGCTCTCATCAGGGATGCCGTTAAAAGAATTACTGATCGAAGGTAACCGTTATTGCCGGCGATTCTCGCACGCTAAGGACGCGCGTCGTTAATCCGCTTGGAGGGACGCGTTTCCATCTCTCAGAGAGACGCTCTCCCCCGTCCCTCACCGCTTTCTCATTACGATCGGGCAATCCCCGGCCCGGCATTTGCATAAACGCACCCGCCCCTGCAGCAGAGATGGCCGAATGAATTCCGGGCGTTCGCGGATGGCAGCCGAGATGGGCGAGTGACGGGACGCGCGTCTTGCCTCGCGATGAAAGCGCTAATACGGTATCGAGGGCCGCATACCGCGACTTCGGCCGCGTACGGGCATTAATTTCGGTGACGTGCGGCAAGCACGAGCAAAAAGGAAATCCGCGAGACGCGGCCGCTGCACGGATCCCCCTGCGTGGGGTCAGGTAGATCCCCGGCACGGGAGCTATCCGTCTCGGTCCCGCCGCTGAATGTCAGAAGATATATTATGGCCGGTAGAGAGGGTGGTAACACTTGTTTGATTCAATTCCAGGAACACGCTCCAAGGCGGCCGCTCAATTTTTCTCCCGCCTCCCGAGAGCTGCGATGCCCAGCACTTATCACGCGGCCGAGGGTGCGCCGAGTACACGTGCGCGAATTCGCGAATTCGCGAGTCTCTATCGAGCGCGCGGCGGCGTACTTGAGAATTCCCGCGGAATTCCCGCGGAATCATCGCCGCGAAGTGCCTGAACGCGAGCAGGGACACGCGCGCGCGCGTCGATTGGCTTTCAATTTATTTATTTACACTCGGGACTCCCGCGGCCTCAATGAACGCAGGCGAAACGGAGACGGAAGAGACGCCAAGAGAGATGCCGAGGGCCGCCGAGAATGGCCGCTCGAAAAACAACTCTGCATTAACCTTTGTCCTCTTTGCATTCCCGCGTCTTCGCTGTTCATGTCGCGTTCACGCCAACGGCTTTCGGTGTAAATGCAACGGGACTCGCAGCGGATGGAACCGCAATGTCGGAGGGTCGATCGGAGGAACCATTCGAGCTCTTACGAGCTCTTTGACAAGCGACGCGATCCACAAGCGGTGGATGCAATAGGCCAACGAACCAACGCACCCTGTGCAACCTGTTGCGATAAAATTCTCTCGTCTACCTGGCCGCGGGAGAGAAGCGGGACGGCTAAGTGGCAGTTTCATCGCGTTTCGCCATCGTTTGCGGGATGCTAGACTACCTGCGACCTAGGTAACACCTAGACACCGGAATGCGGAAGTGGAATTGGGAAGTAGAGTAGAAGTAAACGTGCCTGTTCGTCGCATCAGGGTTAATCCATTTCGCGCTCGAATTTCACAAGCACCCGCTTATCCAGCTTAACGAGAAGCGAGCCTCACTCGCATTCACTCGCGACAAGTAAACGAGAAACGTGCTAGACGTCTATCGCAAGATAGAACTCGCTGACCGCGATTTTCGCTCATCGGCTGACCGCGAAGAGAAGAGAAAGGGGTGGAAAGGGAACGTGCCGGAGCATGCAGAGGGAGGCCGGCCGGAAGTTGTCGCGGTTGAGGCCCGGGACACGCATCGGTCCCGATTACGTGCCCGAAAAAGGACCCTCACGCGGCGCAGAACCTCACAGATCGCGGGGCGGGGGGCGGAGGGGGGAGGGGAGGGGGGGGGGAAGAGGGTGCCGCGCGGGACCCCGGGAGCGGTGGAGGAAGCCCCGGCTTTTAATTCCTGCTATTATTGAAATACGCGACCGTGCCACGTGCCACGGCCGGGGACGCGGGGCCACTCCTCACTCCCCCCCGCCCGCCCGTACGGGCCCCGAACCTCACGCGAAAAGGTCCGAGGATGCAGGTCCGAGCCTGGGTGTGCACGAGAGGCCCGCCGCAATCTGGCATTTGCGTGGTCGGAGGGGGGTGGCGGAGGGGTTGGCTTCGCGAAACGCGGCGAACGGACGAGATCGATGCTCGCGGAGAGAATTGTTTCCGCGACGCGTGTTCCGTTTTGCTAAACGGAAGCGAGTAATCGATTCGGGGATCTCGTCCCGCGAGATGAGCCGCGTGCGTGTCCTTTCTTCCTGTTTCACTTGAGATTACCGCCGCGATTACGACTGTTTGGCGACGTCCGCGTGTGATATCGCAAACAAGTCGATTCCTTGATTGGAAACCGGGCTGCCTGTGATGTCAGCGGCGGCAATGTCGTAAATAACTCGATGGCTTATCGGTGCAAACAGCCGATTAGATTCTGCCGTCGAGAAGCTTCCGTGAAGATAAAGGCGCCCGAGATAGACAACACATAATTCGGCAGGCGCAAATAAAGTTTTAGCCGAAGCAGGAAGACTAAGCGCAGATAAAGCGATATAATTGGATATGTATCTCTCTATCGCGGAGTATCCGCGTGTCTGCAAACAGAATCTGTATCTCTAGAAATCAGACGCGCGGGAGCACTGCGGCTCGAAACTATCGACGATCAAGATCGACGCGACCGGCTCGGTTTAGGTCCTCGACTGTGTTCGTTCTCGCGGCGATTAGCGTACAGTTTCAAAGCCTCCTGTCCCTCCGATTAACGGCCCTAATCGGGGCCATTTCGATTTCCCGAACGGTATTTAGCCCGTTGCTCGCCCCCGCCGATCTGCCGCTTCGTCGCGGCATGTGGATCACTCTTCCGTATCTGAGCGCCGCACGAGAGCTACGTGAAGCTCCGGGTGTTCCCGTGGTGCACGGACGGTAGGTACAAATTGGCGAGATCATAGCGATTACGACGAAATTATATGTACCGATCGGCGGGCGTCGGGCTTTTAAGTGGCCGTGCGCGCTCTCTCGTTGCCGCATGCAAATGCGACAGATCGCCGATAAACATGGTAGTCCGCCGGCTCGCCGTCATAATATTGCGGTTATTATCGAGCCGGCATCTCCGTCTGCCCTCCCCTATTCTTCCTCACCCTCCCCCCCCCTCCTCCTCTCCCTGCAGCGGCAGAGGGAGCGCGATCTCACCTTGCGCAAACACCTGCGAGCGCGACGTCGATGTTTCATTATGCGTGATTCATCGCGCCGCGAGATACCGCGGCGTAACTCCCATTCATGAACGTCGCCGGCGCGCGCGGCTCCTGTGTAACCGATGGCTCTGGTAACGAGATGCGAGAGAGAGAGAGAGAGGTCGCGGCGTTAAAATCGCTCGCGGGGAGATTAATGCGGTCGCAACGAGCGAGAGAGCCCGCCGCCGCGACTTATAATTGCTTCCTCGACGCGATGCCTTTGCATTCCTTCATTACAGCGGACGTTTTTCTATCGCTCGGGGAATCCCCGAGACCGGTCCCCGATGACCGGGACTGATCGCGAGGGCGGTTGACTCCCGTTCTGACGTTTTCTTGAGGACTTTGGACACGGGGAATCGCGCGCGCGCGCGCGCGTGTATTCATGTGTGCGATATTTTCCGCGAACTGCGGAACGTACGAGGGAAACCAGAGTCGTTAACGTTCGACAAATCTGCTCCCCGCGAATGGACGCCGAGATGTCGACGGCGATCCGCGGCGATGTCGTCCGGTTTTATCCGCGCGCTATTCGCTATTACTCCCGCAATTAAACATTATAAGCCAATTAACAATCGAAGCCGCATCCCGGCCAACCGCTGCGCGCGCGCGCGCGCGCGGATGTAATTACGGACAATGAATTATTCCACGCTGGACGAATTGCTCGACGCATAATTCCCGGCGCGCTTTATAAATTCGATTAAAATCCAGCCGCCAGGAATCTAGGGATTCCTCTAACTCTAGAGCGCAACAATTAAACAATCCTCAGACGATCCGTCCGGATCGATTCGTACGTTAAACGACATTATCTATTAGCGCGATAAGAATGGCGCCGAGAGAAAAGAAGTGGGAGGGAGGGAGGGAGGAGGGGAGGGGGTGGAAGAAAAAAAGAAGAGAAAGATCGGATAGGTGCGTGCGTTCCTCAGCTCTTCCTCTCCTCCGTCCGCCATTCGAGCTCTCCTCCGCCCCCACCTCCGTCCCCCGCGATTGCATGGGGAATGAGGGAGAGAGGACGGAGGAGGGGCAACACAGTGATCGGTAAATCCGGCGGCTCGGGAGAGCTCGTCGCGAGCGTCGAGCGGGCGCAAGCGTGCCTGTCTCATTACGAGGGATTCATTAGGCGCGGCGTTATGAGTCGCCGTTGTAACGTAACGCTCATGAATAATAACGGCGCCGACGCCGTAAAACGGCACTTTATGATGTATCAGTTAATGGTCCCTTCTTCGTCCCGCTCTCGAGAAGGGCGTCCGGTTTTCTCGAACGACCGCCGGCGCCCGCATATATTTTATTCATGAAGCGCGCGAGCGGGCAGCGCTCGCTCGCGCGATTGGACGGCGATACGCGTGAAATCGACTAGCCCGCGTAACGCGACGAACGACCTGTTTATACGCGGAAGAGAGGAGAGACTTGTGGTTTCTCGTTTGTCCGATCAATCTCCGCGACGCGGGATTGATTAAGCGCCGCTTAACGAGTGTAAACTCCGGCCGCGGTCCGGAATCCGGAAGCGGGCTGCGTCGACAAACGCAGCGATAAGGAAAAATCTCGACGGGATGTCAATCGACGAAACTCTGAGATTCAGAGCGCAGCTCCGTCGTCGGTTTTAACGTTTCGAACATTTTCTTAACGGAGAAGAGAAAGAAGGAGTGAGGGTGAGCGAGTGCAGATCGAGCGCGCTGGATTCGCGGAAATTTGGAATTCGGCGATAATCGCGCGATCGCCGGTTCAGGCTCGGACGGATCATCGCCGGTAGCCGACACCTCGCCGGTCGGTCCCCCCCCCCCTCCTCCTCGGGCACGCGAATAACAATAATTAATCCCGTAAACGAGCGCGGGAGGGGATGGCCTCTCGGAGTCGCTTAATTGCCGCGCCACGTGAACTGGATAGTCGCGAGCGTGCAAGCGGGGAAGGTAAATACTCGGGCGTCCTCTGCTATCATTATGCCGGCCAATGCTGCTATTATCTCCACGATAACATGTAATGAGTGAGAGAAAACGACCGTGCCATTATCGATAATTTTCCTCTCGGCCGCCTCGCGTCCTCAGCGTCCTTGCTTAGGTTTTCTAATATCCTCGCGCACCCTCCTCGAAAGCGGGATTGCATCTTGCGGAATAGGCGAATTCTCGCGATTGTACGATCGCCGCCGCGTGCTAATGGCGAATGCGAATCGTCGAACGCGGAGTGCTCCACGCCTACGCTTCGCGATCGCGAAGCGATCGTACGTACGACAGTCACGTGTCGAATGTCGTAAAATACCGCTAAGAATGCCGGCATCCGCGTCGAATTGATTCAGTCGAGGCTCGATCCTCGCCTGCGTTCACGACGATCGACATCGAGCGGGAAAAACATGACGATTTCCCGATGACAGCTTTTCGAAGAGTGCTTTCGTCGTGCCCGCGAGTCGAGAAAGAAAGGATCGTGGAATTCGTGGGAAGAAGGGTCCGCGAGGGGGACGGAAGGGTTGCGGGAGATAACGGGAAGCTTCTGTCTCGCGCGTCCCTTGATCCGCCCTTCGTGCACGCATAACGGGAATGCGTTGGAAAATAAAGAGGACGGGAAAAAGTCGGGTGAGGTTTCGTGGCGTTCCAATGGAGTGAAACTCGAACTCGGTGAAGGTGGATCGAGCTCCGGCTCATTTCCCAGGACTCGCTCAGCAAGGTCCCGTATCTAGTTACCGCGACCTTCAACGTCCGACTAACTCACCGTTAACTTCCTGAAATGAATATTTTCAACCCGGAGAGCAGAGCGGAGAGAGAGAGAGAGAGGGTTTCCATTCCGGCGAGGATCGGCAGAAATTGTTTCAAAGCTGCTCGATGAATCCTGCCTTTGGTTTTACCTTCCGACGCAGATGTACTCTCGACTGCGGATGTTCTCTGATCGGAGACTTTATTCAGCAGAAATCTGTCGGCAATCTCTCTCTTTCATCGAATTCTAGCAGCCATCAGGCACGGGAATTCCTTTGGATCCCGCCGTTCCCTCACGCAATCAAATCCTAAGTCCTGCATCCTGAAGACGCATCCTGGACGCACGCTCCTTGGTACGAGTGGAGGAATTCCGGAATTCCGCGGGTCCAATGACTCGCGAGAAATACGAATCGCTGCGAGCTTGATGAGCGAGTTGCATTCTCGCTCGCTTCTGTTGCACTGCACTTTGCAACCGGCATACATTTCAGAGCACGTGGCCGCTCCGGAAGCTACTTAACGTTCTACGATCATGATTATTGCATGATGACGCACGCGCGTCGCGGAACGCGCAGTCATCTCATCCGTTTTCGGAATCTCCTTCTCGAAAGCGAAAGATGCTGCGAGATGCAGCATCGAAACGAATATCGAAACGATCAGGCGATCATAAATCGGCTGACAGATCTGTCGGTTCGACAGATTCGCGGGTCCTAACGACCGGAAATCGCGGCCATATTCCCGCCGTGCTTCCTAAGACCCCGCTGCCCTTCTGGCCGGTTCCATCGCACGATCTCGCTTTCACACGAGCGTCCTCTGCTCCTCTCTCGCCGCGATACGAAAAGTTGCGTATAGAGCGAAGCGGTGAATCTCCAGCGCGTTCCTGCGGTTCGTCATTATAGACGGTGACTCAGAGAGCGAAACCAGTTTCCAGCCGCGTCGTGCGCCTCCTTTTTCTGCGCCGCGCCGCGCGCGCGTGTGCGTGCGGCGTTACGTTTTAATGCTCCCAAGTCGGGAATACCGACGTACGGAGAGATCGGCGGGAGCGAAAGGGAACGCTCCGCCGCGAGAGCGCCGGATTTCCGCCGCGATCTCGTCTCCCTGATCGCGGAAAGTCGACGCAACGTGAAACCTCCCCGGGGCGGGGGAGAAACGCGAGAAGAGACCTCGAGTCCTCGTGGCGCGCGATCCGCGCCGATGACGGACCGCGCTGTCCGCTCGCCGAAATCGTACCCCTCCCGGCGAAACCCCCCCGCGCCCCACCCCCGGTTAAAAAAAATGAGAAGCTGTCACCGGTGTGCCGCCGGCGCGCCGATAAGAATTTGGACCGGCGCGAATAAAATTCCGAATTTATCGCGCGGCCGCGCAACTTTACGACCGCGAGGAAATATTATGCGCTGAGTGTAGCTTCGGATTCCGCCTGTTTACGGCGCGGATCGGGATTCTTACCGCGCGTACGTCCTCCTCCTCCTCCTCCTCCTCCTCCTCCTCCTCCTCCTCTCCTCCCCGGAGAGCCGCCCCGCGTACGCGTACGGGGGAGTAGCGTCGCGATTAATGTAACGGAGACGCGGCAGGCGCGGCGGCGGGGCGGGGGGAGGGGGCGGCGGGCTCTTCGCTGCGCTCATGCCGCGGTGAGTATTATCGCCTTAAATGCAAATATAATTTCGCATAAGCGTCGTTATTTCTCGACCTTTGGCCGCGGCGCGCCGCGGTGGCCGCGCGCGACTTCTTAGGAGCGCTCTCTTCTTAATTTCTATCGTCCCCTTTGTTCCCCCCGATTAACGCCGCGACATTTTATCGCCCCGGAGCGGTAAGATACGCCGCACTCGGCCGCGCGCCCGAGATTACGAGGCGCCGTATAACCCCGGACGGCACGGGAAACTTTTTATTATCACCGCGCGCATCCTTATTAAGGGATCTAATTATAAAATTAATTTCCGTCATCCGCCCCCGGCCCCCCTCCCCCTCTAGCCCCTCAAGACGCGCGACGCGCCTTTTCATCTCGGCGCGGAGCGCCGAGATAATTTTATTTCTCCATGGAAACGTGTGCCGGTGAATTCCGAGAAACGCTTTCCGCTTTCCGCTTTCAGGCGGAACGCTCGCGCGCGAACGGTCTCTCGGGATGAGAGACTTTGACGCGCGAGAAGCCATCGCCAGAGGCCGACATTGACGTTACGGATAGGGGGATGTTTCCGCGTGCGGTTTCATGCGGAGGAACAGGACAGAGGAGAGGAGCCGAGCTCTGCCGCCGATCTTCCCGGAGTTAATTAGAATAAAATTCGCGGGCAATTTTCAAGCGCGGCCTGGGAGCCGAGATACCTGATGGTCATAGTTCGAGGCACGCACGCACGTCAGGGGTCAAGGGTTAATCCGGGGAGCGCGCTCGCACGCAATGCGCGGTCGGTATTACTTATTAGTTAAAAACGACAACCCTCATAACTCAGCGCTCTCGTAATACGTCAAACGTCGAGGAGCGCCGGTAGTTCGCGAGTCTCGCGCCATTAATAATCTAACGCTCGGCCGGCCGGAGCTAATGACTTTTCTCGAACTTCGGACGTTAACTCTCGCCGGCGCATCGATTATTATTTAGCGCGCGTAACGCGAGCGCGAGCGCTCTCCCGCCAGCTCGCTCCGCTCCGCTCGGCGACGCCGCGACGCGGCGGTATCGCGGCGCGCTCGCGGCGAGCGCGATAAAATTATATTGCTCGATAAATTTCGCGCCCCGCTTCCCAGAAAAGCTCTCGCATTAATGGCTGACTCGAGGAACCCTAGCTCCTTCCGAGCGGAACAAGGCTCCCCTCCCTCCCCTCCCCTCCCCCCTCCCTGCCACCGAACCGGGCTTTGGCCCGGTTTACACGATGCGCTTTTTTACGCGGGCGGCTGGTGAATTAGTCGCCCGGGAAAAACGGGCCCGCGCGAGCGCGAGTGCATCCGCGCCCCGAAAAACGGCGGGCTAGTTTATCAGCATGCTAAATTACCCCCGTTGCCCTCCTTTCTTCTTGCTCCCCGGCAATTAGCGCTGATGCTCCTCTCGCTCGCTCTCTCTCTCTCTCTCTCTCTCTCTCTCTCTCTCTCTCTCTCTCTCTCTCTCTCTCTCTCTCTCTCTCTCTCTGCTGGACGACGTTTGTGACCGGTGATTATCCGCCAAACTGTTCGAGATATGATCGAGGGCGTTGGGGGAAGACCGCTCGTATGTTAGGTTCAATAAAATTTTTATTAAAGAGGGGACAATAAAATTTCGTTTGAGCTTTCGTGCTCGCAAAGTGCTCGACTGGAGTGTCGTGGGAATCAAGGTAATTCTCAAGCTCATAAACTTTAAACGGCCCGCTCGTAATGGTCTATGCAGTTGCAGTTTCTTTCTCTCCCTCCCTCTCTCTCCTCTCTCTCTCTCTCTCTCTCTCTCTCTCTCTCTCTCTATTTTTTTTCTTTTTCCTCTTTCCTAAAGTTTACCTAATTCCGCGAGCCATCGTTGAGAGCTCCCCACGATCTTACGAAGACTTACGAAGAACGTTTATTAGCGAAGTAATTCAACAAAATATGCAAATGGCCGCTCGTTCTGTCGTTCCCATTCGCGATCTCGTGATAACGGGGTTAATTATAGCGCTATGCTTGTTATTTAAAAAGGCCTGCCTGATCCGGACTTTTGTGGGAGAATCGTGAACTTCGCCTTGTCTCTCTCTCTCTCTCTCTCTCTCTCTCTGCTTCTTCACCTTGCATGCGCGCGGGTAACGCGATACCCGCGCGGCGGTTTTTCGCATCTCCGCCGTCTCTTAAATCCGCACGCGGGCCATATCGATGTCTATATTAATGAACCGGCGCGGTCGGGCCCCGGCTGGAAAAGCCGGGCCCGCCGCCGTGTGCGCGCGGGCCCCGGATAGCCGGGAGGGTGGGAGGGAAGGCCCAGACTGGAAATTTGAATCGGCACTGATTGGGCGAGCCGCGTTCTCGTCCGGCTCGCCGAACTCACGGCCGAAAAATCCGGCGCGATGAATAGGCGTTCCAGGAACGTGTTTCGAGTCGCGGCGTGCCCCGCGATCGGGGCCCGCGGGGCCGAAGAATAGCGGGCCCGAGAAAGGAATTAACGCGGTGCCGCGGGGGAATAGATCGTGATCGCCGCCGTCCAGCGCCGCAGAATAATTCGCCGCCCGTGGTCCCCTCCCGTCCCCTCCCGCTCTCCTCGGCCCCATCTGTCGTTGTATCGCGGGCTACGGGCCCCGGCAACCCTTCTCGGCGCGGGGGCCCTCGCCACGGCCCCCGAATGCGAGCCATTTGTTCGCGGGACCGGCGATCAAGACGATGGATGATAACGTCGTGCGTCCGCTGCGACAACGCTTTGCTACCGATGACTGGCGAATTTTTTTAGATATAGTAAATAATTGCTCTCTCTCTCTCTCTCTCTCTCTCTCTCTCTCTCTCTCTCTCGTTCTCTTTCTCTCCCTCGCTTTCCCTTTTTCTTCCTCTCTCCCCCCCTCCCCCCTCCCCCCTCGAGGAGATTAGAGAGACATAAATAATTTGAAGAAGAGGCGATTTGTGAGAGAACGATGAGAACGGTAAGGAAGAGAACGTCGAAGCGCCTGACGATTCCACGTAACCCCGGTAATTCCGGTCGATCGTGTTCGTTCTTTCCGGACGTGTGCATAAAACGGTCGCATTTTCTTGGGATTTTCTTTGCGTTTCGTTCCGCTGCCGGAGTTCATTAATCAAATTTCTTGCAGACGATCGTCGTGCGATACGTACGATAATCGTGAATCTTCGGGCAGCAGGTAGCAATGATTACGTCTGTCGGTCGGAACGGCCAGCGTGGCCGATGTCTCTCAATGCCGATGCGTATCTCTGTAACGTTGCAGCGCGCGGCTGATGAGCGTAGATGAGCTGAGTTGGTCAAGCTCGAAAATTCCTCGAACACTTAAATGACTGTACGAGCCGATTCAAGCCCGAAACTGAATGGTCTCGCGCTAAGCAGAATAACAACGTACGTGCGTATGTATGCGCGTTCGCGTGTACAAAATGTATAGCAGGGGATTAAAAAGGAAAAGAAACATCAGAAACGTGTTTTCGCGTGGCGGACGCGAAGAACGGCGAAGAGGAGCCAGAGACAGAAAGAGAGACAGGGAGAAAGAGAGAGAGAGAGAGAGAGCGTGAGAGAGGGAGCTACGGAGGAGGGGAGGCAACGCTACGCGGCAACGTTGGTGCATGAAACTGCAAATCTTTGGGATTCCGACGAACCGGTATGCACCGCCGCTCTACGAGAAGACTCTTCAGAAGTCCGGCCCGAAATATGAAGTACGGGTCTTATTTTTTCTGTCGGAGGCTGTTGGACGGCTGGACGAATCATCGGCCGGTTTCAGCCGCGCGAAACGTATCGAGGCGTATCGCGGAGGAGCGAATAACAACGTTGCACTCGCACGCCTCGCCAGGAAAGTCAAAGCCTGCGCCGAGCCAGACATTTCCCTCAAATCGACCTCATTTCGTCGATTTTAATCGACGGAATCTGGCAAAGTGTCCCGTCGAACGAGTCAGCGCAGAGACTCTCCAAGGAGAGCGGTGAAACGTGCCGTTCCTTCCCCAGCATTCTTCAGCATTCGTCTCGAACGTGTCCCGATCGCATCTCAAAAGTCGGATTTCAACGACGCTCTCTCTCTCTCTCTCTTCCCTGAGAGTTTCTCTGTCAGATAAGGCGGACAGAGATTCGACACGTGACACGTCGCGAGGCCTGCGAGTTCCGTTCGTCCGATTTGCTCGCGCACGCGAACGCGAGCGGAGCGAAATTGAGGGGTGGGGGTGGGTGGGGAAGGGGAGGGTAGACACAGATGCGCGCGTACGCTTACGGCGCGACGGGGTGGAGGACGAGAGGCGGAGGCGGCGCTAAAAAGAGAGAAGTCGGCGCACGAATTGAGACGCAATTTGATCCCCTGCTCGCTCGCCCCTTCCCCGTACCCCCTGTACCCTCTCCCTCCCGCCCCTCCCTGCCCCGCCGCCGCACCGGGGCACCGGCTGAAGTTGGTAGTCCTGCCGGAGTTCACTTGACGTGAATGAGATGACAGGCATTGTCCCGTACTCGTGTTCTCATGTACTCGCCTCCCTCTCTTCCCCCCCCCCCCCCCCCCCCCGCCGCCGCACGCATGTATAATGGGCGCCCCCCCGTACCCCCTCCCCCTCCCCCTCCCGCCACCTGCCTATTTCTAGAGACGAGAGTTCATTCGGCGTGTCTTACGCTCGAGGACGCGATCTCGTGACGAATCGATGGCTGAACAGTCGATCTCTCGGTCGATGGACATCCGTCCAAACGTGCCGATTGTTCTGTCCACTGTGGCAAAGCGCGTCGATCGAGTAATATCGATAGTCGGCGGAAAGTAAGAAGTCGAAGAAGAAGAAAGCTGTCCAAGCGCAAGCGGTCCATCGCTCGTCCATGTTGAGACGAGGATCGGCGCGTTATCGGGAAGCGATTAATCGATCGGTGATCGATCGGGAACGCTCTCGTGTCTTCGGCGCGAGGCGAGAAAGCGCACGGGTATTTTCTGGAAGCTGAGGTCCAGTCTCGCATCTCGCGAGCTCTCACGTTCCATCCGAGTTCTATCTCGGTGAGTCAGTGCGTCCTGCGGCCGGCGCCGATTAAAATCTCCGACTATGACTACACGCATCCGATCCTGTCCGCCTTTCCGCTCGCTCGACTCGCTCGAAAGAGCCCCGGCGCGTTTCACACGGCGCTCGTGTGCTCGTTGCCGATCGGAGCGAGTCCCGAGGTTTACGAGCTTGCCGATCGCGCGCGGCAGGACGAATCCGACCGAGATCGGCGTGGAAATTTTCTCGGGCGTTCCAAGTACCGGGAGATCGGCGCAGATCGGCGCAGATCGGCGCGTGTACGCTAGTCGCTCCATCATAACGATCGCGATTTACGACGCGTGTACGGCACGCGTGTACGATAGGGATTTAACGAGATCGTAAACGGCCGCCCTTAAATTTCGAGCTAACGCCGTGCGTGGCGTTATCGTTGGAGGTACAGGTGCTAATGGGACTCGCTCGGCGAGTCGGCGCACGCCGCGCGAGATCTACGAGATCTCCGCAATTATGCCGGCGCGGTTTCAATCGCGCGGCCCGCACCGCGACGCGGACGACACGGCATGTGGCCCGGCCCGGGGAGCTGGGGTGGGAGGGGAGGGCCCCCGCCGTTAAATAAAGACGTTCCCGGGGCGGCGGACGATAAAAATGTCAATGCCGCGGCGCCGTAAACGCCCGCCGGACGCAGCACTAAAATTACTAACGGCACACTACCCGTTCCCCGTTTCGCGTTATTACCGTACGTTTACGACGTCCTTACGCCGCGTACGGCGTACACCCGCAACAGGTTGCAGCGGCGACGGCGCCTGCATTCACCACCACGCACGCGGCCGATAAGTCGCGCTTTGTGAAACGGAGCGATCCCCGCGGAAACGGGACCGCCGCCGCGGACGCCACATCGAATTAACGCGCTCTAGCTCTAGAACGCCTCCGACATTTTGCCTCTGGATGGGAGAGCGTCGGAGGTGTCTTCAGGAATCAGTCCGGCTCAGTTTGGCGGATTCCGCGACGCGGAATTGCCTGCACGCGGATTGCTCGTCGCGGATCGTTCGACGGACGAGTCGCGTGACTGGTGTAATGCCGTTTGTTGAGAAACGATGCCGTTGCACACGTGATCAATACGGTATCGATCGGTCCTTTGCGATTATTAATTAACCGCAGATCTTAAGTAATCGCACGATTCGCGTGGCGACGCGCGCGCGGGTATCGGCTGTTAATTTATTTCGAGCGCTCACGCTGCAAGGGTCCCTCGTCCAGTTACGAATAATGGCGTTGCGAAATCTCGTGGGGCCCTGAAAGAGACCGACGGCCGACGAAGTAGCTCCCTGAGAATATTCAACGGCAACGAGATAGGAATTTATGGACTTTGCAGGTGCGATATTTTCCAAGGATCCTCGCCGTTTTCCAGGAATTCCGCTGCCTCAATGCAGGTGGTAACGAACTTTACGGCGTCCATTGTCAAAAGATGCGACCGTGAGAGAGAGAGAGAGAGAGAGAGAGAGAGAGAGAGAGAGAGAGAGAGAGAGAGAGAGAGGGAGCGAGAGAGTGAGAGCTCGCCGGCAAATGGAGTGCAACTTGCTTGCTCGTTTCGCTTGCTCGCCCCGTTTGCTCGATTGGTCCCCTCAGGAATCCTCAGGAGTTTCGGAAGTTTCAGAGTTTTTTCAGAGTTTCGGAGTTTTCGGAATTTCGGAGTTTCAGAGTTTCGGAGTTTCGGAGTTTCGGAGTTTTGGAGTTTCGGAGTTTCGGATTTTCAGAGTTTCGGAGTTTCGGAGTTTCGGAGTTTTGGAGTTTTGGATTTTCGGAGTTTCGGAGTTTCAGAGTTTCAGAGTTTCGGAGTTTCAGAGTTTCAGAGTTTCAGAGTTTCAGAGTTTCGGAGTTTCGGAATTTCAGAGTTCCCTCAGACGTTCCACTCGTTCAACTCGCAGCGCGATAACCGCATGCATCTACTACTACGACCTTGCTCAAGGTCAAGAGAGCATCCGGGATCGGGCGGGAAAGTCCCGGCGGAGCGCGCGATCGGAGAGTAATCGTGCCGCGCTGGCGGTGTTCATTCGCGAATTCCCGATGGGAATTTGCCGATTTGGAGCGAACGGTCCATCGAGCGAGGAATTCGCGAATTCCTGAGTACCGAGCGCGCCCCGTTACGGCGGCTTGGTGAATTCTTGCATCACAACAAAATATTTGCTTCCCGTCGCGGCCTGTTTGTATAGGTGCATACAAACGTGCGGCTGCTCCAAGGTCCCCGGTTCTTTCTTTCGGCTCTCTTGGCCTCTCTTTTTCCCTTCGGCAGGATCCTCCGTCTCCTTTTCTTCGGCTCGCCCCTACTATCCCGGCCGAAAACGTTCGCCCAAAACAACACGTGACGAATGCGAGCCGTGAGCGGTCGGGAAGTGCGCGCTCCTACGCGTTCCCAGGATCTAACGACGCGCTGGAGAGTTTTATTCTACGGCGCCGTGGCGTGGACCGTCGACAGTAAAACGCCATTGTGGACGCCGGGATGCGCCTCGTCTTAGGGAAGCTGTCCAATTACGGGGAAAAGAAAGCAGCGCCTTTCTCGGAGACTTATTTTCCTTACGCCGGATCGCCAAATCAGCAACATTTCCAGGCGGAATGTCGCCGTAAATAATAGGCGTCTCTCTCTCTCTCTCTCTCTCTCTCTCTCTCGCGCGCGCGCGCGCATGTAAATACAAAGTGACGCGAGCCATAAATTCCATTCTCTGGATTTTGCAGAAATCTCACAGCGGGCACGGCATTCTCGTTCGACACTCTCCCGTAGAACGTACCGCATGTGATGCCTAATTACAACAGAAAGTACACGCCAAGGAAATCGTATCATCGTACCTTCAATCGTCCTTTCGAGCGTCGGTTCCGCGAAACGCGGCCCCGGAGGCCGCAATTATTCCCGAACGCTTTATCGAATCGCGAGAGTACGTGTCACGACGGATGTCTGTGCCGTGTCGTGCCGCGCGCGGGCCCGCGCCGATTCGCATTGCGACAGATAATTACGCGTAATAACCACCGATAATCGCTAATTGGCCCGCAATGGGGGCGGCGGCTCGTCTCGCGACCCGCTCGGAGCCCCGCTCTCGGGAATCGAGTCATTCGCGTTCGTCATTACGATCGCATTATCATTACCCCCTTCCCGACCCCCCCTCCCCCTCGCCCCCCACCCCCCGCCCGCCCGTTGGCAATTTGCGAGCGGCGCAATGCCAGCTCATGCCACCTCATGCGTTTTGCAACTGCGGATTGCGCTTTTAGCTCGCTCGCTTTCCCTCCCTCCCTCCCTCCCTCCCTCCATCATCGCCGGCGGTGGCCGCGGGGCACGTCGATGCTTCTTGCACGCGCAACAATAAATGCTCGCGATTTCGTTTGGCCCTCGCCCCGCCGCCCCGACGTCCGCGCGTCTCGTTCTCATTACTTCGCCGCTGTTAATGTCAAGGCTGCACGTTCAATTACCGCGGTAATGCGTACGCTCTTTCCCCCAAACCCGCGATTTATCGCGAGGTATAGATACCCTGGCGGTAATCCCCGATCGCGCGTGGTGCGTTCGGCGCGCGTGAGGACGATAATCGCTGCGGATAATCACGAATTGTCCGTAATCCTGTAGTGGCGTGACGCGCCCGAAAAGTCGAAAAAGTCGAAAAATGCACGTGGGAACGAACGCGGCGCGACCGACGATAAATAATGGGGAACGCGTCTCGCCTATGAGGTGAGCGTTTCGCCCGGAGTTGAATTGCGCGCGACGTTCATTCAGCGCGACGTTTAGATAAATCAAGGCGCCATTCTGATCGAACCGCGTGAAAGACGGCCTCGGCCTCGCCTCGGAAGGGTGGCGTCGCAAATTACGGCGCCGCCTCGCCTGTGGCTGCATTTACAACGGCAAAATGCAACAGTTACACCCCGCGGACCAGCCGGCGAACCGGTGAAAGGGGGGGCGCGGGGCGCGCGGAGGGAACGCGCTGACGCGTAATTTGCGGCCCGGAGGCGTGCCCYCCCCCCCCCCCCCCCCCGGGAAATCGGATTAAGTCGGGAACGTGTAATTCTTCTTTCTCTCCTTTCTTCTCCTCCTCTTTTACACCCTCCCCTCGCCGGTCGCGCCGCACGCGCGGCACGCACGTTTGAGAATTCGCGCGATCGAAGAATACTCGCCCGCGAGTCAGCGGATGCGGGCTCTCGGGAAAGCGGTTTCACGGGAAAGCTGGAATCATTTCGTGGCCCACGGGCTGGCGCCCGCCAGCGACGAAGAGCCGCGTCGGCGTTCGGACGACGCGCGCGCACCACGAGGAGTGAGAAAATGAGGAGGAAGAGAGAGAGAGAGAGAGAGAGAGAGAGAGCTCCGGTCCCCGACCGGAAGTAAATATTATTCCCGTAGGTGCATCGGGAGGTGCACTCCCAGGCCCGACAATGCCGCGATTGTGCCGGCACCCCGGCGGCCATTCATCGGTTAGGAACGGACGTGACGCCACGAAAATATTCGCTACGCGACCGGCTGGAGCCACAGCGGGGGCAGGGGCGGGGCACCGCCGAAGGATTATTTTTCAGATTTTCCGGCGCGGAGGCCACGGAGGCCGAGGAGGTTTCCCTTTGTCGGGGCGTCCGCTCTCGCATTCTACCCCCGTGAGACGCTTCGCTGGAGAACACAGCCGCGAGGCCCCCCCCCCCCCCCCCTCCGCCCCTTCCACCAGCCAGCAGGCCCGCCCCACCCTCCCGCGTAGCACCCTCCCGCGTTATCTCGCGCATCTTCTCGGTTGCGCGGGCGCGTTTGCGTTTGCTTCGCGCAAAGATGCGCACGCTGCACGCAGCCGGCCTTTTACGAGTTTGAGCGTCTCCTCAAGTGTCTCAGTGGATTATCCTTCCTTTTCCTTGTTAAGGGAACAATGCAGCAGCGCTCTTTTAATATTCTCTCCTCCCTTTTCTCTCTGTTTTCTTTCCTTGTTCTTCTTCTTTTCTTCCGACAGAACGTGAGCGTTTCGGAACGAAGCGCTCGGCGTTACTCCCGTTCGGCAATAATTTTCATTCGGATCGTTCTTACGCGAGATCCATACATGAGCGACATGAGCGACACGACTATCCCTTTGTCTCTCTTGTCCATTCTTCTTCTTCTTCTTTGTTCAGTTCTTAGTTGGAGACCTACTTGGCTGTTGGTTGCGAGATACGTTGACGGGCAAGGCACGTTGGCACGTTGAACATTTGGGATAACAGTTCTAAAATGATAGACGTGATGATTCCCGGTTTACTCGATTCTTCCCTTGCATTTCCTATCGATAGGAACCGGTCTCCGGTACATTTTTGCGATTCGACAATCGCTCGTAATTCGTCGCGATAAGCGTGGCAGAATCGTGGAGCGGAATCGTGGATGTTTTGTAAAATCTCCCTGGCTGGCTTTTTCCAAAGATACGGAAAGAGACCGTAGCCGGCAGAGGAAGGTGGGACGGTTGGCTTAGCCACCCCTACTGGACGAGTCCATTTGTCCAAACAGGGGCGTCGAGTCTCCGTGGAATTTCTGGAAGCGAAGATTTATTTTTTCGAGGAGGACGTCTAATGGCGCGCCACGAACCGAGAAACTCTAAAGTGGCTGAGTTACGACCTTGTAACGGAGGCTTCCACAATGTCGGCTTCGATTCCTCTACCTACCTCCCTCATAACGCCCTCTTACGCCGTCTGTTAGCTTGCGCTCCTCCCTTCTCATCTTTTCTTTCCAATTTTCCCCTCTTTTTTTCTCTCCCGAATCGGACACCGCGCGAAAAGGACGCCGCGCGACGCCCTTTGCGGCGACTTTCCAGCCGGGACGCGGGACGCAGCGGCGAGATGAGAATTACGTCGCTCGGTTCATGGAAGGCACAGCATCCTTGCGGATGCGGTAAAGCGTCCATTCACGTCAATTCACCTCGATCGTCGTACGTAACGCGCGATCCGTTACGTAGCGAATAAAAATAATTCATCCTGACCGACATCCGACAACAAGTGCCTGTCTTGTTTCCAACTTCGCCCTGCCACGGCTTGACAAAGCTCAGGGAAAGGACAAGGGAGGGCAGCCGAGAACGTTGGAGATCTCCGAAGATCTCCATTAATCTATTCGTGAAAAACTGTTCGGTTCTCGCTGCGCTATTAAGCCAGCCACCCTGCGGCTGGCAGCGTGACGTATCGATATATTCTGCATCCCAACAGAATGCGCCGGAGATGCTGCACGCACACAACGATAGACAGCGGGACGGGGCGGGGGCGGCGCGACGGCGGGGCGAGGGCGGGAAACTCGCAGGAAACTCGTCGGCGGATTTAACGCGGGGAAACCGGTTTCCCGCGAAAGAAACGCGCATACCGGCGCGTGGAAAAGCGGATGTTTTTCGAAAGGCGCATACCGGCCCCGAAACCGGAGGGAAAAGAGCGCAGCGCGGCCGTGTCACGGGGGTGAAACCTGTTGCCAAGACGGTTTCCCCGTCCCTGCCCGTCCCTCGGTACGCCCTTCCTGGCTCCTCCATCCTCCCCTCGCCTTTCCCCTCGCGTTCCAGCGTGAAGGAGTTAGGCGCGATACGATATACGTCTTCCCGATTTCACCGAAATAAAACCGCTCCCGCGGTAAACGTAAATCTACCCCTCGCGCGGGAGTAATCCTCCTCCCCCCTCCGCTCCCTTGCGGTTTCACAAATATGCTGCCAGCGAGTTTACAGTCATTACCGTTGATTACCAGGCGGCGAGGAAAGTCTCACTAATGTCCGCCTGATCCTCAGCGAGGATCCGGCGAGGTCCTCCCCTTCTCCCTCTCCCGAGAGATTTCTGATTCCGATCGGAATCGGACTAAGCTCTATCCAGAGTGCAGATTTTGGATCGACTCCAAAGTTCAGGAGAGATCTCTTTTGTCGCCCTTTTGTCTCCCTAATGGGATTTACTCGTCATTTTGCGCCTTTTGGATCTCGCGCTGCTCGCGCTGCTCGCACGTATCCGTTGAAGAAGCTGGAGTTTGGGGCCTGAAATGAAATGAGTTGATGAATTTTCTGATCGACTCACACGCGAGGAACGGAGAGTCGGCAATAAGGCGGACGGCTTGTCTTAAATTGCCGACAAGTCCCGCAGAATGAGCCGTCCATCTCTCCACGGTTGAGGACGGCTTGAGGTCCGGCATCATCGACGCTGTTCTGTTTGTCAAAGTACCAACGGAGGTGGGATTTATTTTTCAGACGAACGGGCGCGATAATGAATTCGTAACCCATTAGCGGGCGAAATTAGGAACCCGACGTGTCGATATATCATATCGGCGCCGGCTGCTAATGACTCGATGCGTCACGGATATTCACGCGGCTGCCGTGAGAGAATCTGCGAGGATCCACCGTAGCGAATAAAAGCGAGAAAACTATTCGGGAATAGATGCCCGCGGGGGCAGCGGACGGGGGAGAGGAAAAAATATATGATACGACCTTCGTCGCGCCTTGCAGCGGCGCACGAAATAAATTCCCCTACGGAATAATCGTCCCGGAACGATAATTCTCCCAATAACTCTTCGGATTTTCTCTACGTTTCTCGCGCCTCTGTGGCGGGACGAAAACAAAAATCCTGCCGGGAGGAGAGAGAGAGAGAGAGAGAGAGAGAGAGAGAGAGAGAGAGAATAGGAGAGAGAAAAAAGGAAGCGCGCACCCCCGAATCGGCCGTGCGCCATCGCCGTCGTCGCCGTCGTCGTCGTCGTCGTCGTCGTCGTCGTCGGCGGCGGCCGCGGTGGAAAGCAATTAAGCTTTCCCCTGATTTATTCCGGGCATAAATAATTTCGTAGAAATACTAATTATCGCCGGTTGGATCTATCTCCTACCCGCCCCCTCCGTCTCCCCCTCCGTCCTCGATCATCCTTCCACCGGAGGAGCAGGCGCTAGCGTTTATTCCGTCTTACCTTCCACCAATTTCTCTCTCTCTCTCTGTCGCTCTCTATGTGGTTCTCTTGCTCTCGGTTCTTCTCTATCTGCGCCTCAAGATGAAAGCACCCGCTTCTGCGTGACCAAACTCGCCGTGAAGCGATAAATTTCTAGAAACAATAGGAAACTCCGCGCTAGACAATAGAAGAAATATATATATATATGTGTGTGTGTATGTGTGTGTGTATGTGTGTGTGTGTGTGTGTGTGTGTTTATATATACTAGCCGGTATTCGTGGTTCCCGTAGACGGAAGTGCAGCTTCGGGTTTATTTGGAGGAAAAAAGATCGGCGAGCCGGCGAGGAAAAGGGGGATAAAAGAGACCGAGCGGCGAAGGAGCGCGCGGGCGACGGGGAAGAGGCGGCGCATTTCTCATGCCTCGCGGCGGAACGAGGAGGATGGGCGGGGGGGGGGGRGGGGGACGACGGGGACGGGGACGGGACGGGGGACATCCCCCACGAATTTTCCGCGGGGGAATGCAAATTCGGAATGAGATATCACTGGGAAAATGTTAAGGACGAGAGATGAGATTTGTACGCGTCGCCGCGCCATCGCGGATAATTAGCGCGATAGTTCCCAGGGCGCGCGGGGAGGGAATCTGCGATCCGGAAGGCGGCATCGTCAAAGCGGGCGCTTTGAGGCGGAATCGCCAATCGCGACTGGCGAGCGCCAAAATCATTCACCGATCGACGTGACGCGAATCGCGCGGTGTCGCGCTTTGATGGGAAATATCCGCATCCGAATGACTGTCTTGATGACGGGAAGAGTCGTTACATTACACTGCCTGTGTCCGTACTCGGCCGCAATTGACGCTTCAATCGGTCGAATCTCCGAATTACCGTTTAGGTTGGAATCAACAATCTCAGCAGTTACTTTGTGTGACTATTCTGTTGCTTTGTGTGCGGTTACGGTGGATAAATTCGTCAAACGGTTGCTCTGTAGCCACGTTTATTGTTTCTTTATGTATTAACGATAATAATTTTGCTGGATTAGTCGGAGGTTTATTTGGCTGGGACTTATTTCTCTTGCATTATCTAGTGCCCTAGTGCCTTATCCCGTGCGCCTCGCGTCTATTCTCTTAATGTCAGTGATGTGAAGTGAACGCGTCAAGCGAAACTGCGCTTGAGCAGGCAGTTTTCGTCGCGGTACGTCCATTTGTCGATTCGACTCTCAAGGGCGAGCCTGGACAATGCGTCACTCAATGACAGGCAAAGTGCGCTGCGCTATGCTACTTTGGTACTGCAGCTATGCTGCATTATGCGCGCTATACTGCGCATTATGGCCAGATCTGTCTCGGCGATCGTTTCCGGCGAGCATATCCCATTTACGCGCGATCCCTTTCCAGAAAAAGCGCCAGTGCACAAGAGGGCGAGAGAGCGCGGACTGCGTGGAAAGGCATTGTGCGCTTTCACGAGTCCGGGACGAGCCCCGTTGGCTTGGGCCGTTTCGGGTAAACGCGCGTCGGCGCGTCGCGCTGGAGATTCGTCGCCGATTTTACTATTCAAAATAATGGAAAACGTCTGTCGGACGTCAGTCAACGTCACTCGGCATCGCGTCCTCCCCCGACCGGCCCGCCCGCCCGAAAAACGCCGGGAAAAAGAGGCGCAACAAAACATGGAAATCGTCTATCCTAGCCTCGCGCGTATCTGACAATGACGGCCCGGCTCAGGCACGTTAATTGCACAGTGTTTCCAAATTAAATGCTAGCCATCGGGACGAGAAGAATCCGGCCGCGCGGCCGGTCTATATTGGACGCTTTCGTAACAGCGATACGTCGTCCGGCCGGTCGGAAAAATAGATTTAATTAAATGGCCGCCTCGCCGCCGAGATTGATATTTAAGGGTGCCGGCGGGAACGAGAGCGTCGCCTTCGTTGAGAAGAATTGCTCCGCTGCGGATCAAATTCCTCGGACACGCGCACAAGCACGCACATGGACCGCGCGCGCGCGCAACGTCGCGGCGCGTGATCGCAGAATCGAGAACGGAGAGAACAGTCGCCACAGTTTTTCGTGAAAGGAGTCGGCTGTTCCGGGTATCCCATTATGGAAACATGGACCGCATTCTGCGCCCTGAAACGTCGCGTTCCAGATCTCTCTCGCGTTAGACAGCGATAAATACCGCCCCGCACTTAAACCCTCCCCGGGAAGTCCCGGGCAGGAGAAATAGACCGAGTCGTTAATTAGATGAGACGTTACCGAAAATGCATTTAACTGCTATCTACGAGCGAGATCTGCGAGAACTGGGGAAAAACTGGGCGCGCCGGAGATTGCGTTAATCTGTGCCACCCGCTGCGAACATCGCTCGCCGACCATAAACCTATGGCTGCTGGATCTCCTTTGTAAAGCTGCGAGATTATTTTACGGGCCGTTCCGGGCGGCATATCGGCAGCGCTTTATCTAGCAACTTTGCTCGCAAATGCTCCACTCCACTCGTACGTTCGAAGCTCTGCTCTCTTTATTCTTCTCTCCCCCTCCTCCCTCTTTCCCTCTCTCTCTCTCTCTCTCTTTCTCTCTCTCTCTTTCTCGCGTTATAAAAATAGCGCCATGAATGATCGAAAGGGCGGATCGCGCGATGCTTGATCGCGGCAGGTCGGTGGGATTCTTCGATTACTCTGGGAACGAGTTCTTCCTCCCTCGTTCCTTGCGCGCCTCTGCGTTGAATCTCAACAGAACTTCCGTCAAGTTTTCGGTAGAATGCACTTGCTACAGGAAGTGCAACGGTATCGCGTTCTATAGGGCGGTCAGGTAGGCCCGGGGCGAGCTCATGGAGCTTGAAAGACGTCTCTCACCTGCCTGCGATATATTTCCTGCGTCGCAGATGGTACAGCGGCGTGATCGATGAGCGAAAATAAGAGGAAAGCGAAATCCCGACGTCAATAACTAATCTCCGAATTCGAAGTTCGCCAGGCGAAGGGAGGAGGGTGGAACGAAAGCGCACTCCCGATGAGGCGGGAGGCTTATTGCCGGCGTGCGAAATGTCGAGAGCGAGGAGCTTACTCTCGAAGAGTAAGACAAGAAGAAACAGAGACAGAGAGAGAGATGCAAGATTGTCGATCCCCCGCCGGCGAATGTCAAAGTTGGACGATTAGTCGCCACGATGAATCTCGAAGCAGGTGAAGTCGCTCGCTCGAGAAAACGAGCGAGGAACGCGCACGCACGTGATGCACCGCGTGCGTTCCTAGAGCGCGTCGTCTTGGTCTGTTTTTCGCCGCGTTCGCACTGTAATCAAGCTGAGCGCCGCTTGCTCCCGATTTATCTCGCATCTCGCGAAGCCGAGGCAGAAACACGAGCCGAGGAGTATCGACACGGATTTACGTTATCCGCAGTATCTACGCGTGGCCCCGAGATCTACCTGCGGAGATGGCCGGTCGCTTCAGCCTTCTTCAGCATAGACGCGGCCAACGTCGATCGCCGTAATTTACGGCGTCGGTGTCGCCGCTATCGGCCGATTCCGATCAGCGGCGGTCAGCTACGGGACGAGCGATAGGAGAAAGAAAAACTGGCGCGCGATCGCGTCGAGATCGAGCAACGAGTAATGAGCGAGTCGGAAACGCGAGCGGAAACGCGAGCGGAAACGCGTCCTCCATTCGTTGATCCGTTCGCACGTATTCATTGCTGTCAGCTGTACACTTGCGCGTTGGTTCGATTATGACACGATGTAACGTGCGCGTGTGTAGGCAAGTTTCGCTTTCGTTGTATCGATGCATCCTGCCGGAGCATCGAAGCAGCCGAACGAAAAAGGCGAAGAAGAAAGGGACAAGGAAAAGAAGTTCGCCGCTAATGGCGTTTCCCTAATGAACGCTTTCTTTGTCTCGGGCAAACAAACGGGCTCCGGGACCCATCCTGCCTGGGAGCTGCGCCGCCGTGAGATAAATAAATTCAGGACTTTCGCAAAGGGAAAGGACCGTGAACTTTTCCGTCTAACGCAACTCTGTTTCAGTCTAATTCCTCTCTTCACCCTTCACCCACGGCTGATGCTAACACGATCATGGCGATCAATCTCCGAAATGCCGGGAATAACTCGCATACTTTCTCCCGGAATGGTTTATTCAAGTACTCGTAGAGTAGCTCGTGTTCAAGGATTCGAGTAGGAGATAGACATATCGGAGTGCCGGAGTACTTGGCTACTCGAGTACCGAATGCTGTCCTCGTTCGGATCTCCCGCGCTTCCCTCATCGAGCTCTCGATTCGACGAGACATGAAACTCGAATGTCCCGAATGTCCGCACTTTTGGCAGCTTCAGCATGTCGAGCCTCGCAAGGAAACGCCCAGTCAGCTCGAAGGCCGAGTCCACCGCTTCGCGCGAGTCCGCGGGCTAATTCCACGCTTGAGAGACGCTGACAGACGGCTAATTTTTGCTGCGAGCCGATTCCGAGCGCGACCCGGCCGCGTCCTTGGCTCTCTCGCCGGTTAATAATGCAGGACGCCACTGTGTCAGTATGCCAATCCCTTCTCCGGCTTCGTTCGGCGCGACAACTCTCCAGCCTGATGAAACTTTCGCCCGCTTCTGATTCGCTTGAACGCGCGCCCGTCATCGGCTTCCGTCTCGCGAGATGAAGGTGCAGGTGCAAAACGTAATGCTCTGGATGCTGTCGAAGTCTTGACCAGTGCTGACTCTAAAACAATCTCCCAAGACAATCGGAACATTGCTGAAGTCGACCTCTCACAGTCTCATGCCTCTTCCGTCCACCTTCTCCTCGATCCTTTCTCCACGCGTCACAACACCCAAATCCACTATGGTATTGACGTAGTTTGAATACCAAGCGCGAGAGAGACGGTGAACGACAAAAAGGGGGAAGAAGATGGTGACACGGAGAGGGATGAGGGCGAGAGTCCAGAGAACGGTCTTCCAAGTCCACATTTCTCGATGCCATCTCATCCTCCTTTCCCTCTCTCTCTCTCTCTCTCTCTCTCTCTCTCTATCTCTTTCACCCTCAACCCTTCGTCTCACATACACCACCCTTCGATTCCTACACCTCGTCCTTTTCCGTCGCCCTCGTCGTCGCTCCCTGCCCCCATATCCGTCCACCTGTTTCCCATCCTTCCCGGCACCATCGCCATCCCGCTGGCACCCTTGCGAGCCATCCGAGCTATCCGAACCCCTCTGGATATCTCCATACGCCACTTACTGGGCTCAGGATGTTCTCCGCGCGTACGTGAGCGGAATCTGCGAGCGCGCGGAATGAGGCCGGTTAAGCGAGGCCGTAGCTCTTATCAATATCGCTGCCGGCGCTTTTATCACGCGCTCCCCCCTCCCGACGGGGTGCACCGGCTGATCAAGCTCATGATTTTCCACTTCTGGGAGCAATTGTGCGCGAGCGGGAGCGTAGATACGTTCTGACATTTTGCAGAGAGATCAGAAAGAGTTGTCGATGTCCAGGGAATGTAAGAGCTTCGGAGTTATGCGCGAGACGACTCCCGAAAACTCTTGACGCTCTCCGCTCCGGATGAGCTCCTCCGCATGACACCACGTCGAGTGGTGAACCCACAGGTTCACGCAGATAAATCTTCCGACAAGAGAATCAGATTATTCGAGACGACTCGAGGCTCGCGGTTGCCTCCCTTATCAGAGACCCCGCTTGAGCGTCACTGCGATGGTCGAGGGGTGGTCACCCTCGCCTGCAGAATGTTGTCGCTGGAGGCGGCGGCAACTGGATGGCCAGGGAGATGGGGTGGCTCGTCGGGTGGCCGGCTATAGGGGGGGTGTAGAGGGGGTGGGCTCTAAAGTCCACCCGAAGGGTAGCTACGAACGACGAAGGGTGTACGGTAGAGAGAGGGTGGCAGGAAGGAGGGTCGAGTGCGAGAGAGCGCGGCGGAGAGAATTTACGTCCCTCGGTGAATTCCTACAGGACCTCATATCGCGCGCGCGCGCGCGCCTCCGCTCGTGCGTGAGTGCGCGAGTGCGCGAGCGAGCACACGTGCGCCGACACAGGCGGGGGTTGGCGCGCACGCGGCTGGAGGAGGGTCGGCGGGGGGGGGGGGGGGGGGGGGGGGGGGGGGGGGGGGGGGGGGGGGGGGGAGAGGGAGGATGGATGAGGGGGGGGGTAGCTACGGTATGTAGCTTCGGAAAATTCTCGCGGGGGCGCCGCCACCGTCGTCGTCGGCGAGTTGTACAGCGAGTTCCAAAGGAGTTGCCCGGGTAAATCCCCGAAACACATGGCGGCCACTTCCCTCGACGCGGCCACGCACGATTTGTAAGACGCTGCACGTGTCGCGACGCGGCGAAGGTCGCTTCAAAGCTGCGTGCATCGTGCGGACCTCTAGACGTGTCCCGCGTCTTGTTCTGCCCATTTCACGCGCCGCGAGACGCTGGAACTCGCCGAGACAATGTCGTCAATGCCGCACGTGTTGATGAGGGAGCCCTGTGAATCGCACATGCTGCCGCGCTGGACGTACACGTGCGGGGATTCCGCTCTGTGTAATTCCGAATGATACTCGCGGCACGCTGCACGACCGCGCGTAGTTTCAAGGACGTGTTGCAACTGCAGTTGCGCGAATGACACGTAATGAGAGCCGCGTAAGGCCGTGGACGTGGTACATCCGCGAGATAAACGGACGGCAGCAACGTCAATCTTATACACGATGCGTATGAATGTACGCGCGCGATTCTCTTTGCGCTTGCACGAGAGCTTGCAGAGAGAAGAGCAACATCTGAGCAATGTCTGACGCGTCGATCGCTGCTTACGCTCTTACGTTTCATCGATCAGCGAAATACGGAAACACTGAAAATGGGGTCAGGCTTCCCCTAAAATCGATGCTTCGTATGCTCGAATCAAGCTGTAGCATAGGAAGCTGCGCGCCTCGTCGAAGGAAAATGTCAATAAGCGCGTAGACGCGAAGAAGCACTAACGGTGGACCAAACAGAAGCGGCAAAGCGTGGCACCAATCACGCGCGAGAGCAAACAGTCCTGCGGACCGCCGCTGATTGCCAGGAAAGTCCTTCCAGGGGCCTGTATCCTGACGGTAGACGCGATTCGCCTCTACGTTCCCTGAATACGGGATTGGAAGATTGCCTCGCCTGAGAATTGGCGCATCGGAGAGAACACGGGCGACTCGGGGGACTTGGAGCGAGAACCACGAAGACTTCCTTGCTTGACTGCGCGGGCGAGTCAACGCGCAGGGTTAATGTAACACGTTTTTCACAACGCGAAGCGTCCTCGTTCGAGAGACGATCTCGATGGAATCTCGACGAGAATCTCCATCTCGGAGAGCCGTCCGTGACTGCCGTGACCTTTGCACGCAAATGCGGGATCGATTCGGGATCGATCGGACTTGGTCCGATCTCTTCATTCTCTCGATACGGCGATCCCGCGGAAAGAAAAGGGCAGCGACAGACGCGTTTCGCTTGTCCGAGCCACGGCCTCGTGAATATTCCAAGCTCTAAAAGCTCTTCCCTTCCCTGCGGACTACCCCGTCAGCCCGCACACCTAGAGCAGCGAGGAAGGGTCCACCAACGTCCGTAACGAGCTGTCTCCCTTTCTCCTTCTGCCCCTTTCCACTCTCCTTCCCTCCCGATCCTCTCTAGGCCTCTTCTCGAGGATGGCTCTCAAAGGGTCCAGAGCTATGGAGACGTTGGCACCAGGGGAGAGAACCGATGCGGAAGACAGAGAAGACGGACCATACTGACGCGGAGGGGGCGAGATACAAACAAAGAGAGAGAGGGAGAGAGAGAGAGAGAGAGCGGGAGAAAGGGAGGGGGGGGGCTAGCTAGCTATCGCGCCTACGTTAGGTAAATTCGGTGTAACTGGAGGGGTTGAGGATAAGAGCCGCTTGCGGACGTGGTCGGGACGGGGAGGTGGAGCAGGGCGGCGGAGAGAAGGCGAGAGAAAGCGGGGGAGTAAACGAGGGGGAGGCCATCGCCCACAGTGGTGGACCGGTGATCGATAGCCACCATACTTCGGCCACCACCGCCTTCGGATCCCCTGGACTCTTCCCGCTCGGTCGCTCCGTTAGCTCGCGGAGCTTTGCGGACCGGTCGAGGATCGAAATTGCGTCCGCGGCCTCCGCGAGATGCGAAGAGGGCGAGGGGAGGGAAAAGAGAGCGCCGACGTGTCGGGTTACGTATGGATTAACCTGACACGCGCGGATGCGCGTGTCGCGTGCTCGCCGTTGGATTTCGAGAATCGATAAACGGAGAGAGATAGAGAGGAACGTAACCGCTCAGCGCGGATGATCAATGCGTGCGGACCACGCGGCGGAGATGACGCGCGGCAGCGTGGATAAATTTCTATGGCGTGATTGTTGATTGAAAATGGTATTCCAATGGTATTCTGAGGTATCCGTATCGAGGGACGGAGGATAAGGATCTATCGACAATGGCCCTCGCGTTTAGCGAGACCTGCATTACCAATAACGTTACGCTCCGGCCGAGGAGAATCCGTGCGGCCACGAGTACGGGAAGTGATACTTGTTCCTGTCGAGACGACAAGTCATTAATTTCCGGACATTTGCATTAGTCCGAGTTCTTACGAATATGCAACGTTGGTTCCCAATACGTTTGAAGGACTCGTCCGAATCATTAGTTTCCTTTGACAGGGAAGCCCTCGGCGCTGTTTGTTCAGGTGCCGCCACAGGATTAGAGTTCGCCGAATTTCTATCCAGATTTTCCGCATACCGGTCCTCTGCCTCTTCCGAAATCGCATGGGATTACCGTAACTGGAATTCTAATACGCGAAAGTGTAGCAGGAGGGGGAAAGGCGAGAAGAGAGCTTGAAAAAACAGAATGTCGCTCGCATTGTCGGTGAACGTAACTTGGGCTGCACGCCGATATCTCTGTCCTCCGTTTAATGGAAACTCGAATGGCAAACTTGTCTCGAAACGGTGCGGATTTTCCTTTTTATCTCGCTCTAACGAGAGCGCTAGCTCGCGCGTCTGCCTTGCGCATTCTGCGCAACGCGCGTAATTTAGGAGCACGCTCGAGCGAGCCAATTCGTTCCCGCGCGTTAGAGGGGAAAAATACGCGTCCCGGCGACTTTCTCTCCTCTCCTTCCTTTTTTCTCCTTCACGCGCGGGAGGTGCACTTTTCATAAGGAGCGATGTTACCGCCATTACGACATACGAAGATTAACAGCTACTTTCTCGGTGGCGGCCACCGCTCGATGTTCCGCTTTCTTTCTCTCCTTTTTCGCCCTCCTTTTTGCCCGACTAATTGCGACCATGCGAACGTATCTCCGCGCGCGAGTCTCGCCGGGGATGAGAAAAATGACGCCCCCGTGCGCAATCCACCCTCTCCCTCCCTCTCTCTCTCTCTCTCTCTCTCTCTCTCTCTCTCTCTCTCTCTCTCTTCCCGCGATGCACTACCGTGGAGGGCATTGTGTGCATAGGAAACTACCTCGGCGAGGACATTTTGCGAACACATGCAGCACCCTGCCTGCGCGTTTTCTTCCTTTTTTCCATCGTCTCCCCTGCTTTCTCTCGCTTTCACTCTCCCTTTCTCTCTCTCTCTCTCTCTCTCTCTCTCTCTCTCTCTCTCTGCGTGCGTTTCTGTTCTGTTTTGTGCCCTCGGTCTGCTCTTATTGCGGCGAGCTTTTACCCACATTTGCGGCGGAGATCTCCCGAAGTCGCGATTAGCGTAGCGGCCGGTAATGCGGCAGGATTTCCCAAATCTCGGTGGGAGACTTGCGCCTGATTTATTTTTATTGCACCGGACTTTAGTCGCTGCTACGTTTCGCCCACCGATGGGAGGATTAGACCTCATAATCGTAATACGTCGCGGCGGATGATGTTATTAAATTAGGAAGCCTGGTTATGACGCGGAGATAAGCGAGCGCTTAAGTCGATGCGGCGTGTGCGGCGGCGCTACGATAAATTAATCGGATTAATTAGGAACATTCAGCCAGATCTTCCGTTTGCCGCGATAAAGGTGGCAAGTTTTGAAGCGATGTTACATCGGTGTTGCGCGTCCTTCCAGAGCGGAACTCGCAAAAGGATTCGTCCTTGATGCAGTCGTTGCAAGATAAAATCGAATCTGAGATCCATCGTCATCCTTGAGATACCTAAAGTTCATTCTACACCATAGAATGCTGCTATTAACGCAACGAATGCCTCTGTCAACAATCTCGACCGGATGTTCTCGGCGGAGCGACCGACGAAATAAGGACGCTCTTTCGCCGAAAGAGAGATCGCGATATCGAGGGAACAGCGAAGAATTAAGTGGAATTATGATCGGCGTGATGCAATCTCTCACGAAGCGGATCATCATCGTGGCAAATCGTCGACTCCGCGACGAACGAGAGAAATCCTCCTGCCTTGTGGAAACAATGAAGCTGCTTCCGTCAGACGCCGCTCGGCAGCTCGCGCCGATTCCCACGTGCAGAAGCGTAGAATAAATTCTCGAACATCACGGAAGCCTCGCGCTGAAGCCGGAATTATTTACGTCAAGCTCGACGACCGCGTCTCCACGCGCGGCGCATCAGCCGTGGAGGAAGAAAGGGAGAGTCAAAGGGCCGTCACGAGCGTGGACCTGGATAAGGGACGTGGTCCCGGGGGTGCCTTATCCACGTCCAGGATTTGTTTGCGACCTCCCCCTCCCGTCTTGTAAGACTTGTAGTTTTCAAAGTCAACGTCGAATGGACGTCGAAACGCGGTGAACCTCCACGAGGAGGAGCGAAGAGGGACACGCAAACGATCTTGCGCAAACGGATTCATCAAACATGGCGACGCATCAACGAACGATCGCGGAGACTTTGGCGGAGGGATTGGGATACTTTGAAATCGATAGAGCGCAGATCGCGGGAAACTCTCACGAGCGTCGAAGCGAGCGGCGCAGTTGGCGAACGCGACAAGTCCGAGAAGTCATTATCTCGAGATTGAAGGAAACAGGACACCCATAGGCAAGCTCGTCTGAGGAAATAAACGACCTGGACCGCCGTGCGATCGGTCGAGGCTGCCATTCAGCCGAAATCTTATCTAACGAACAACGAGCCGGTTTTCCAGGGAAAACGTCCACGTGACGGTGAAATATCGCGAGGAAATTCGTACGTTTCCACGAGGCGACGCGAGCAGCGTGAGATGCAAAAGGCCAGATAAAGGAGCGTGCTGCCAGCTGAATGCAGCCGGCACGCATTTGGCACGGATCTCCGGCGACAGTAAAAACCGTCACGATTCCCGTGCGATTGTCGCTGCGAACGGTCGGACAAGCAGCCATTGTCCATCGAGCAAGAAGAAACGCAGCGGGTGGCAAACGTTAGGAAATTCGCTTTTCGGAGGATGGAGAGAGAGAAAGAAGAGAGAGAACTAACGGCAGGAGGAGTATCCTGACAGCTCAGGAGGGGGTGGCAAAAGCCTAAGCCGAGGTTTCTTTGAAGGATGGCGCACCCTTCCCCACTCCGTGCCGCATCATTGTGCGCGCCGGCGTTTCTTTTTCCCGACCATTTCGGATTCCCGATCGTCTCCTCCATCTCCGTCTCTCGCACTTGCGCTCGCGCGTGCTCGCATCTCTCGCGTCCCTGCCAAATGAAATGACGCAATTCGGCCTAGGTCATGGCATAAAAGGAGTAATAACCGGCAAGAGAAAAACAGAGACAGAGAGAGAGAGAGAGAGAGAGMGAGAGAGAGAGAGAGAGAGAGAGAGAGAGAGAGAGAGAGAGAGAGAGAGAGAGAATGGAAATACTGTATAAACGTGTCATAAAAGTTATTGCTTTACCGAGACAAGCCCCGTTAACGACCACGCTCTAGCGATGCTGACGGAAAGTGCTCAACGGATACGCATTTTTCCCCGGCCGGCTTTGATGCTAATTGAGACGCGCAAAGTCGACTCGCGCGTCCACTTTACATACGCTCGAGCCATCAGCGTGCAGCATGGGGGCAGCATGCATCATAAAGCCTAACAACGTCATCGCGTTAGACGGCGGTGTCGTCCGCCCGGTCTTTCTTCCGCCCGTTTCTTCATTTCTCCCTGCTGTCTGCCTGCCTGCCTGTCCCTCTCTCTCTCTCTCTCTCTCTCTCTCTCTCTCTCTTTCCTAGGCTCTTCCACCCTCTCCAGATGATGCATCTCGCGGAGCGCGCGCTTGGCTCCGTATTAGTTCCAGCGCGCGCGAGCGCGTGTCAATGGCCCCGCGCCAAAATTGCAGAAACACAGCGGCGCGGCCGCTGATGGCCTTTTCGGTCTTCTTGCTTGATTTTTGGTAATTACGGCGCGCTCGCGCGCTCGCGCGCGCACGAGCTCGCGGGATGGCTAGCAATCTCGTAGCCGGCCCCCAAGCTGCCTCCGCGAAACTTCTCTCGATGATCGCTTGGCAAATAACAGAGACCGCCGGTGCAACGCGGCCTCGTCCGCGGTGGATGCCTCTCGCCCGCCGCCTCTGCCATCCTCCTCCCCCTACCCCACCGGTGCCCCTTCGCTCTCCCGCCGCCCCGCATCTCTCCGCGCGATTGTTTCGCGGGCATTCCCGAAGATCGCGCAATTAGACTCACGCGAAGTAATTACGGCGGATTTCGGCGATGAGACGCGCACAACTTGCCTCGAGCCGTCCCCCGATTCGCCCGCGACTTTCGTCCGTTCGCTCCACCTGTTGTGCGGGTTCAGCGAGCTGAACCCTCGCCCCCCTTGATCGTCCCGACCTCGGTTCAAGGAGGAATTAGCGCGATCGCAATTGTTTGCTATCGTTATAAGAAAAAATCTTTTCCCTCGCCGACTCGTCGATATCCTCCCCCTAATCCGCCCTGTATGCCATGTGGCGGCAGCACGATTAGAACCGCGTTCGTCCCCGTCGTCTAGTTGCTCTCTCCTTCCCTTCCCTTCCCCTCCGGCAGCTCTTCTCTCTCTCTCCCTCTCTCTCCCTCTCTCTCTCTCTCTCTCTCTCTCTCTCTCTCTCTCTCTCGTAATCCAATAAATCTCGCTTAACCCCCGGGCATACTTGACGATTTATTCGGACCGCCGACGCGACTAAATTAAAGAAAAATCCCCGATAGCCGATTCCCGCGACAAAAGCCGCCGACGTTATTCATTTCCGTGTGCGCGCGCGCGCACCGGAGGGTCTCGATTATCAATAGAATCCTATTCAACCTCCCGCTCTCCCCCCCCCCCTCCCCTCCCTACTCCCAGCCCCATCGGGCTGGATAGTTGCGTTCACGGCTTTTAATCAGTCTGTTTCCCAGATATCCATCTCAATTCCCTTCCCTTGAGGACCCCCGTGCCTCCCCCCCCCCTCTCTTAAATTATAACGCGTTACCACCGCGCGATGACGTAATTCCAGTGAAACGAATACCGAAACAACGGACAATCGTAAATTTACGCGATGACGTGTTTTTTAACGTCACGCGTTATCAAAGATTGCGCAACGCCGGCCGGGCGGAATGATACCATCAAGGTCAACGTGAGCCGCTCAATCGATGCTGGCGAATAAAGTGAAACTTTATTTAAACTTTATACAGGATATCCGCCGCCGGATCAGTTACCCCACCCTCCACTCTCCGAAAGGACTTTGGCGCGCGGGGATTAACATCGTAGAGGAGCCCGATGATCCCCATCCCGTTCCCGTTGCTCCCCCGCGCGCGTAGTTATGAACGCTGAAGCTGAATCGCGACAGCCGATAATTACGATATCGCAGGTGGGTCGTCGTAAATCTGTAAAGCGACTTGCGCAGGATCTTGTCGCATCCCGGGATACTCTGTCCCGGGATCCGTCCGTCGCGGACGTAAAGCTCCCGCCGCGCGCGCGGGGCGTACTCTGCCCCTCTGCCCCTATCCCCGCGCCAGCTCGCCACCGGGGAGTTTCGGGCGTGAGGGTATCCATCAGCGTTATCTCGAGATCTCCGCGGCCTCGGAATGGATTCATTAAAGGGCGCGGTTCATTAGCATCTCGAGATTGGTGAGAGGGGAGGATGAAGGGAAGGGGAGGAGGGTTTCCTCCGCACGTCCGTCGTTCGCCCTTGCTCTAGCGCCGCCGTTATTCCGTGTTTCGCGAACGGCCGTCTCACTCGTAAATACTTGAGAGCGCCGGACATTGTTGCCGCGAGATCCTTGTCACCCGGCTGCTTCATTCCCGGGAGATCACGTGTCCTCCAGCAAGACTTTCCCCGGAGTCAGGCCCCACCAGGTGCGGATAGGCAGGCTTTGATCTCCGAGAGCTGCTCGAGGGGAGCGGAGAACCGAGATCAGAAGTCGAATCATTCTTCTGGTCCTCCGTTTGGAGAATGCCGAATCCTCGAGGATGCGCTGGAAGCTTCCAGTCGAGGATGACTCGAGGATGACCAAGTTTGCCTGGGTTAAGCCCGGTCCTGCGTCTTCGAATCGACGTTCTCCAAAATTCGCTCTGCAAGCCGAATGAAGTCTCGTCACCGGCGCGGAGTCCCGACAGACGTGCGACAACGGGAAGGCGTCAGATTGCGGACCATCAGGTCCTTAAGGATCCTTGATGAAGTGCCATGCGTTTTCCCGATCAGACTCCCGTGGCCAAGGTTAATCCGCTGGATGACACAACGTCCGCGTAACCGGCAGAAGGAGGGAAGAACCTGCGAGGAGACGGAGGGAGAAAAAGACTCGCCAGGCCGGCCTCGTCATTCCGGCGTCCTATAATCCCCCGGCAGCATTCGCGATCAGACAGAGAGCACACGCGTCCGTGCGCCCGCACGAGCTGAGGGGAGGCCGGGAGGAGCGGACAAAACGAGTCGTGCGACCTGAATAACTCCGCCCGGATGTTTCTAATGTGTGGCTTAGCAGGCTCGCCAGTTCGTGAAGCGAACCGATGAACTTCGGATAATCATCCGACCTTTCTCCCGCCCCTATCCGCACCCCCCTGCTGGTTTACAGGATATCCGCAACGGTGGACCGGCTTGAATTTATCACGGTCCTGTCAGGTGCAATCGAGGGACGCATCCGGTGAGTTTTGTTGCACGCGGGAAAGTCAGCAGCGAATAATTATGTGGGCGTGCCGAACCATTTATCGAACAGAAATCGGCTCGTTAAAGTTTCACCGTGATATCGAAGGTTCGAGCTAATAAGAGGAAGAGAGAGAGAGAGAGAGAGAGAGAGAGAGAGAAATGTCGGGGACATCAATCGCGCGCGATTTTGCGTCTACACGTTTGAGGGATTGATCGGTTGACTCGCAAGACCGACGCGTTTCAAACTCAATTCGCATACTTTTCCGAATGCCGGAGGAAATCAGGTTGCGATGCTCGCACGGTTTGAAACAGGATATCCGCTTATCGATCTATCGATCCGTCTAGGATCGCGCAACGACACCGGGCGATCTTTCTCTCGCTCTCTGTCTGAGAGATGAAAAAGCTCGTTGTCTCGCGACGCCCGGCTGGCTCGTAAATCGATCAAGTTCCGTCCGTTGGAACGTTTGACGAGGGCGCGACCGCCGTGAGATCCAAAGGGAGCGAGTAGAGCAAGGGTGGCGGAAAGGCGGAGGGAGAGAGCGAGGGAGAGGCGAGAGGTGGACCAATTCCGTTTAACCGCGTCGTTTTACTTCGATAAATATGACGCGGGACCTTCCCTTCTCGGAAGGGATGCAAAACACCCCGTCGCCGCACCCCGTAGGCGGGGTGCAACGGAACCTGCGTAATCCGCCATACGTTTCCCATGAATATGCATCTGCGAGGGCTAATGCGATTTGATTCACGATTGGCCTAAGCGTCGCGGCAAGGGCAGACCTCTCGAAAGCCCGCAATAATTCGATACATCGGCCGTGAGGCGCGAATTAATGTTTGTTAGCGTAACCCGTTCCTCGGCGTTCCTGACGCGCGTCTTCGCCAATGAAAATAAATTAGTCCGCGTGTCTCGCTAACTCGCTCAAATATTTGGACCGTGGCCGCGTGGAGGGAGAGAAACGAGATAAACCTGACAATTCCGTGATCATCCCTTATGTCGACTTTGCGACTTTGCCACGAAATTATATCTCTATTCCGATATACACACACGCGCGCGCGCGTGTACACGGATATATGTAATACAAATTGTGAAAATTTGGTGCAGATTTTTATTTATTATAAGAAAAGCCTGCACGTATACACGCGTACGATACAGAAGCGATAGCGATAGCGATGTTTTTGTGAATTTTTGTGAATTTTATTGAAAGTAAAAGTAAAAGTAAAAGTTCAATCTGCATCGCGTCTCCAATCTTGATCTCCGCTTTGCGTCACGCTTCAATTCCGATTCGCTTGAATTTTATTTTCGGCGCTTCGTTGATTACACGTGAAATTACGTAAATTCCTTTACGTAGTTCCGTTTGTCGAACGGATCTATCGGATCACTTAAACAGCAGGCGTGTCGAAAGTTTAAAGAGACAGATAAGGCAGATAAGCAGCTTTATCCGGTTGCTTTTCCGCTTTTTACGGTTTCCCGTTTAAAACTCGAAATTGCACGCTCGCCTCAGGGAGACAAAGCCGCAGGGTAGCGCAAGGCCGAGGGTGAAACTCCCATTTAATTGCTTTACTGCCCACCACTTCCGGCAAACGTGCTGCGAAGCCAATAAAGGCCGATTTTACTCCTACCCTTGTAAACTTTATGCCGGGAGCGGGAACGTAGCTCTCGAGATTCTTAGCGCCGAAGAATAGCAATAAAGCAACGACTTTACACATTGCGTGGAGATGGGGAGGAGGAGAGAAAAAAAAGAAGAAGAAGAAGAAGAAGAAGAAGAAGAAGAAGAAAGAAAGGAAAAAAAAAAAGAATAGAAGACCTCTTTACGACCGCGTGTCTCTTATGACGCGCACAAAGGAAAGCATTCCCGAACGAAGCTCGCCGATTTCGATTCTCCCCTCCGCACCGCGCGGAAGAATCGGAGCCTCCAAGTTCTGGAGTAATAATTATCGGGGGAGGAGGGGTGAGCGAGGAATGCTGAGGAGACGAGACGACGCACGATCACGGCCGCGCAATCGTTATCCTCGCGGCATTCTGCCGGCAATTCAGATACGGCTGGCGATGGATATGCACGACGAGGGTGACCTCGATCGACGCGGCCGTCGATCTATGATTTCGCGAATATGCAAAGTAGATTTAAACGAGAGGATAAGACGCCGATGATCTCGCATCTCAGGCGCCGCCGAGTGGTGTCCGAATGATCTCCAGCAGTGAATGTCCTTTAGAATGCTTTCGCGTCGCCGCATCAGAGATGTTTCTCCTTTAAGCGCATCAGCCGAGAGGAACAAATGTATCGGAGAGCAAGATACGCGTGGATACGCGTGGATGCGGACTGGATGCTGTATCGGGAAATACGAATCTCGCTGGAGGGCGACGCGAACGCGAGAGTTGCGGCTACTCTGAACGCGCAGCTTGTTGGAATCCCAGACGCGTTGGCTGAGAATTCGTGCGAACGCCGATAAGGAGCATCAAAACTCACGTGGGATATGAAATCCTTGGACATCGCTCCGTTACGGATGCGATCTGCCTCCTCCGTAGCTCCTTAACTCTCGGCGGCCTGCCGTGCTGGAAACCAGACTCGCATTGTCGTGCGGTTCACCCTCGCGGCTACGTGAGCGCCCGCCGAATGATGTCCCATAAAAAGAAAAGAAAGGAAAGAAAGGCGATTGCGCCGCACGTGGAGGCCCCCGCATTTCAACGGGAAAGCAGGAAGCAGGCACCTGCGGCCTGGTCACTTCCTGCATCCAGCCCGGGGGGTAACCAGGTTAATCCTCGATTGACCCTCCTGCACACACAGGTTGGGCCCGCGTCCGCAGCGGAGAAGGGGGAGGGGGCACGGGAGAGGGAGAGAGACGGATTCCGGTCCGGCACGCGACCAGAACCGCAGCGAGCAGTGACAAAAAGGCTGGTGGTTCGTCACACGTACACAGCGCACACCGACACTGACGTGCGCGCGCGTGCGAGCAAGTTGGACGGCTTCTTAACATAACTTCCTTCGGGGAGATCACAGAGAGAGAGAGAGAGAGAGRGRGAGAGGGGGGGGGGGGAGGAGGCGCTCTCCGTAAAGAGCCTGTTCGTGAGACATGGGCAATTCTTCCTTCCCCGGCTCTTCGGCCCGGGTCCTGGGCCCCCGGCAACGACAGGTTGTCGATAGTCCCTTACGGGCTGTCGGCCCCCGCATCGATCGGATCGTCCTGACGCGATAACATGATCGAAATTATATCTAAGCCGGCGCGTGGACGCAACGTGGACGCCACACGTGATGAGGAAACGTTCGCAGCGAGGGTCCCGCGAGCGAGATGAGAAGAGAGGTTGCTCTTCAGGCTCTCCCACATGGGAGAGCCTCACCGATCTCGCCTTTCATCCGGGGTCACCGCTTCGGGGGTGACGAGCGCGCGATAGATCGCGCGAGATCCGCGCGGTCGATCTGGTTCAATGGTTGACGATTTCGGTGCCGTTCTTTCGATGACTCTAGCCACTCGGGTGACTCTGCTAGAGTTACGCCCCGTAAATCCGGGATAACCAGCCGCACTTGACTCGCACGTGGCTCGGTTACCGTGAAGCTCAGCCGAGCACCGAGCCGTCATCGGCGTATCTCGCTTGCTGACTCGATCGCGAGCGTTATTTTGATAATCGACGCCTGTACATCTCGCGGAATAATGCTGTTTGGCCTGACGGTGGAGGATAAACACGGCGAGAGCCCGTCAGAAGCTCGCCAAGGAGCGCAAACGATGTCTTCACGTCGTAGCACCGCTGTAATTTCCCGATGACGGGCTACCGGCCGGCTTTAGTACACAACTTTATACCGTGATCGAGGCTTTGATACGATACTAATTTTATACGGATACACTTGCGGACGTGTAACGCGATAGTTTGCCTCACGTAAACTTCAGGCTACGACAGGGAGAAAAGGGCGACTACTGCCCTCCGGCGTCGCCCACAGCTCGGAGGACGACAGGTTGTCGATAAACACAGGTACCCATATACGTAGCGAACCGCATGACCGAACGACGCTTCCGGCTTCTTTGGCCGTCGTCGTCGTCGTCGAGCCAAAGTATTCCGTCCACTTTTAGGAATACAATCATCGGAATACAGCTATCCCATGCTCGGATCAGTCTCGCGATTCGCCGCTTCCAACGGAAAGCGACGAGTAAAAATTGTACCTCGTGATCGGACTGGCCTGCGAAGTCTGCATTTATGCAGTCGCACACATCGCGGCCTGAACGCCGGCCTTGTTTAGACCTCTCGATGTCGTCATCTATCTCGAATCGCTCGCGCTCGCTAGTCGTTCCTCTGCGAGATTTCTTCAAACAGCGAGAACGTCGGACTGAAGCTGATTCCAATCTCGATCGATAATCAGATGCGCAAAAGTGTCCGCGACTATTGTCTTCGGCTTGAGAACTTGGCCACGTATCTATATGCATGTTTCAATTATCGGGATCGTGAATTGAGGGCTGATTTAGCGTAAAATCGCGCGCCGCACGGAGGAACGCTCGCATTCCTATGTAAGTGATAGAAGGAAGGGGAGGAGATGCATTCTCGCGGAATATAGGTCGGCAGAGCCCGGAGGATATCCTGCCTATAGATCGGCGGCAAGAAGAGGAAGGAGCGCAAAGTGTGCTCATGAATGAGGCGACCCGAGGACCTTAACCAGAATACCGGTGCACTTGCGCTCCGCCACCGAATCCCCCGGAGACACCCCCTTCCGGCTCGACGATTTTATGGGGTCGCCGACCGCCGGATGCCCCGACGAGCACCGTCTTAAATTTTCGGCGACGACGAGATTCTCCGTCCTCCTTTGTTCACCGCCGCGCCGATAATTACGAGCAAGAGAAACGACGCGGACGTGATAATTAAAGGATAAGACGGCGGCTCCGAGAAATCATTATCCCGCGAATTTAAGCGTATCAGAAGCCGAGGAGGACCGCAACGCCGAGCGTAACGCGGAAAGCTCAACGTCTTGAGGGACGCGAAGCTTTTTGGAGGAAAGGACAAGCCACTCGCGTGCCAGCGCGCTCCTGAAGAAGAAGAAAGAAGAAGGCAGGCAGCATTGCTAACCTCAAATAATGGAATCGACGTTTCGAGGATATCGCAAGCAGAAACCGGGCGCGAGTCGTCGTCAGACGAGGAGAAAAGGGCGCGCGATTTATGGTTCCGAATCGACGGAAGAAGAGTTTCTTCCTCCTCTTTCTTTTTTTCTTTTCTTTTCTCTCTCTCTCTCTCTCTCTCTCTCTCTTTTTCTTTCTTCTTTTCCTTCTCTTTTCTTCCTCACTTAAACTGCGCCTTTAATAGGCGATTCCACAGGATCCCGTGGACGAGGTGGGGGGGGGGGGGGGGGGAGGATACGTCGTAACCATTGTTCTTAGAGCCCTTTCGCTTTTCTGGTGCGCGCGCGATCGTTTCGCTCTCGGTTTCCCTTTTTCTTCCCCGGTCCCCCGGCGTCGAGACGCTTCACCTTCGCCCGGCACGAGCAGTCTCCTCGTTTTTTTCACGTCCATCAAGATTTGCCGGTAAAACGGATTTCCACCGTTGACAATGCGCGCGCGAGCGCGCGCGAGCCTTTCTTTTCTTCTTCCGCTTCTTCGGCGGCGGCGGCGGCGGCGACGACGACGACGACGACACGGATCTCTCTTTAACCGGGCGTAAGCGCAAGCCTCTCCCCCTCCCCCTCGCCGCGTGCACATGTGTGTCTCGCGCCGCCGCGGGGAGCGGCGAGAGGAAGAGACATATTTTTCGGGAAAAGGATTCCGTGGGAACGCCGAGGGAGAGGCCGAGCAAGAGTTGAGTTTCGTGAGGAGAGCGGGCTTCGGGATCATCGGCGCGCGGTGCGAGAGAAGCAGGACAGGGGATGAGGGGGGAATGGGAGGGGGGGGGGGAATGAAAACGGCGGTCGCGGATTTTTACGGTTTCACGGCGAAAACGGGGGTTCCCGGAGAAACGAATTGCGCGAGCGACGATTGGCTTCGCGACGACGTTTTTTCACACGCCGAGGCGCGGACGCGTCGCGAAAGGATTGAGGAGTCACACAATCGGCGGGCGCGGATTTCGGGGTTTCGCGTGAATGACGAGAAGGGTTACCGGTTGCGCGCTAAATCTCTCTCTCTCTTTCTCTTTTTCTTTCTCTGTGTCGGCTTCTCGGAGGGATTAAAATTGACTCCTTTTCTCTTTGTGACTCTTTGTGAGAACGGTGGAAATTTCTACGCTGCTTAGCCTGGCCGGGCGCGGAGATCCCTTCCAATAGGAGTCCTTTAATAGGAGGACGGGAAAGGGTCACTCCTTTTTTCCGATTTACAGAATCGTACGCATCCGGGGGAAGGATTACGCCCGGATCATAAGATCCGTGCAAGCCTCCTCCCGAGGAGCGTTTCTTCTCGCCCTCCGCCGCCGAGAGAGGCAAACAGGCAAACGGAAAGAGAAAGGGACAGAGAAAGAGAGAGGGTTGAGTGATTTTTTGTTCGCGCGGCGATGCGACTCGCAGATAACTTTTTTTCACACGCTCGGCTCCGCCGGGCTCGGTAAATCGTGAACGGATCGGCGAACGGATCGGCGAACGACGGAAAAGCGGCATGCGTGCCGTAAAATCGCTCCGAGCGCTGCAAACGAATGATACGAACGCAAATGCAAGTGCATTTTATTTAAGACGCGCGGTGTAAGATCGAGGATAACGTGCCGAGCATGACGCTAGCTCGCATATTGTATTACAGGAAGCATACTCTTGGAAGATACAATACGTACGCACGCACACACGTGTTGACAATCACGCACCATGCATCCGCTCTCTCTCTCTCTCTCTCTCTCTCTCTCTCTCTGTCTCTCTTTCTTTCTCTCTCTCCGTGGAGGCGCACAATTCTATTGTCGGAGCGAATCCCTTGTTTGCTCGGATATCTGGCGAGCAGCTGATTGGGATTTTCGAGCTTTCGGTCCGGCCTGCGCTGGGTGGATTGCACATGGCACATCCCTTCTCGTAATGATGACGCCCTCGTGTTTGCTAGATCGAGGACGAACAAAAGCGCAAATTCGAGGACGGTCGCCTGTTTTTAACGGATCGACAGACACTCGTCCAGCGAAAGTTCGCCGGACAGGAGAGGACGAACGACACTTGGCAGAGCGCGGCTGCTGGTGGAATTTTTATTTAAAAATAATAACGACGACGATAACGATCGGTTCCCAGCTTGGAGCTTCTCTCGCTTCCGGGAGGATCCGATTAACGCGAGCACGTCCTTTTCCGGATTCACATTCGGCGGTTGCCATCCCCGCGGAGAACGCTCGCGGTGAATCGCCTTCGAGCGAGCCGCGAAGCGGGAAAACATCAAATTAGATACTTAACGACGTTACTATAACGGGCGACGCGCGAATTGCCTCTTCCCGGCCGACAAGTCCGACGAAAGGGAGAGAGATCACCCCATCGCCAGGTTTATTTAATACAAAGCTAGCGGCCCGTGGGGTGGCACTCGGCTGCCGCCAGCTGGAGGCGCGGGGGTGGCGGCAACCTGTTGAGTCAGACAATATCGCGTTTTTACTAATGCCACATCGTCCTTCCGACACGAGGATCGAGGGGGTGGCCGCATTTTTGCCACGGCCTCGGCTCCGACCCCGGGATCATTACTATCGAGCCTCGGATTATTAACTTCGAAATACCTGTAAATCCGCGGGGATGGAAAACGTTCCCCGTCGAGAAACGAGCGTACGTTTCCGCGGCAGACGGAGGGGGACGATATCGAGGACGCTGTTGCGTGAATTCATGGACCGTCAGCGAGTAACGTTCGCTTGTTTTTCTTTTCCTCAGCTCGCAAGAACGATCGCACAAATAATGCCGAGCGCATTTTCGTCGACATTAGCGTCACCAGCACGGTTCGATTTATATCGAAGGCAAAAGTGCTGCTCTTGTTAAGATCGCAAGAGCGAATCTCTTTGATCGGGGAATATTATCGGGGAATAATACATAATATTATCATAATACACGGTCGCGATTTCGCGATCAAATTCAAAGATCTCGCGACTATAATGGCGGATAAATAATTCGATAGAAATCTCGATTGCGCGGTACCTAGATCGGATCAATCTTCGTTACATCGCCGATTCGTTTACGTTACATCCGATCGTAGACGAGATTCTTTTACGAAGTTGCGTAGAAAAATACGTTTCATTAAATGATACATTCCGTGAAGGATTAACGTTTGTCCTCGGGATGAATTTGTTTCGTTACATTTCCGATTATTGCCGTGCCCGCTTGACATCGGCTTTCCACAATTGCCTACTTCCGTTCCGGGTGAAAAAGGCGCTCATCAAAGACAAAATTCGCAGAACTCGCCGCGGACGGACACACATGTTGGACAGCCGCGCGTGTCTGGGCCGCTCTAAGGCGGTTTAATAAGAATGAAAATTTACTTTACCTACGCGATATAACCTGGAGGAGCATACGTGAGCTTAGGGAGCAAGGTGAGGACACATAAAACTTGCGTGAGACCTGCAATGATCTACGCCATTGAAACAAGAGCGGAAACAAGCATCACCAAACGCCTACTGAGAACAACGGAAACGAGGACTCAAGGTGCATCACTGGCGACACTCTGCGGGATAGAACTCGCAACGAGGACATTCGGAACATCTGCGGGGTCCAAGATGCCACAAGATGGACCAGAATCGGGAGCCGAGCGTGTAAACGGGATAACCGACTTGCAAAAATCACGAAGAATGGAAAATCAAACAACCTCGGGCCACCTGGACGGCCTCCAAAATGTTGATGAAACGTTGAAAGTTGGACATTGACGTCACAGGAGGACAAATACACTGGATAAAGTACATGGCCTATAAGAGGAAGAAGAAGAAATTTTACTTCTCGTGCGTGCAATGAAAGTCCTCGATCCCGAGGGATCAGAAGAAGAGCCATGCGGCCCGAGAATATCGAGCATACTCTCACATAAAGTCGCAACAACGACCGGACAGAGCTTTCTATTTCATTTTGTTTTCTGTCGAACGATAGAATGTCTCTTTCCTGTGTTACGGTATCTTGTGCGTATTTCTATACAAATGTACGTTACGCAACTAAACTGAAAAAGAGAAATTGACTGTATCACGTAACGGTAACCTATTGCTAGTCGTTAAAAGGCAGATATGTGTACAGTTTTCCGTCCAATTGTGTCCAGCGTGCATTTAGGGATGCACTTGTTTCGTAAAATGTTCTGTTCGTACCACGCGACAATCTTCTCACACAGCTTATATACTTATTCGCGTTTTCTTCGTACGTGTACATTTCCTAACTATATAACTAGAGCAGACGAGGATTTTTCTTCGTGATCATTCCGATTTGACTTCGTGACGCTCCAAGACACACGCGCACAGACAAAGCCCGCTTGAAAACCCGTTCGATCATTCTGTCCGCCGAGTTCATCCGCGATTTATTAACACCGGGTAAAGCATGAGCCAGGCTGACTAGGCGCGCGGCTTATCGAGCTCGCAGCTTCCATCTTTTATGAGCGCGTCTTTTCGTCGCCGTACGCAACGGCGTCTCTCTTGGCGCTCTGAGGCTCACGCCGATAAATCTCCAACGAACGGGGCACCTACGGCGCGGGGTGTCTCGCTATTGAATCCGATATCCAGGGCCGCAGCCATCGATCTATTCAAGTGCACGAGAGCATGTCCGTGGCGCGGATTCGTCAAGCGAGCACCCCGAAAGGGAACGACGAAGATCATCAGGGGAAAGGAGAGCCGATGCACCGGCAGCGAGGACCAGGTGCATCCTCGGGAGCCTGGGAAGCGCAAACTGCGGCGAATGAAACGCCGGCAGATGCTAGTGAGCCTCGAGAAAGAGAGAGAGAGAGGGTGGGGAGGGAGGGAGGGAGAGGCCGAGGGAAGGGGAGAGAGAGGGAGAAAGGCTCCGGGCCCTCCGCGTCGCCGTCTATATATGCACAAGACGCATATCCCGCCGTCGACATTATTTGCTCACGAGTGCGTCGAGTCGCGTCGGTGCATTCGAGTTCATCCGAATTCGCCGGCTGATCGCGGACCAATCTCGATCGACCGTCAGCGTCTCCGTGAAACGCTTCCCAATCCATGGAAGATCCACGATAATTACTCGATTACGTCCAAGCGGAGTTTCTCGATTCTCTTTGAAACGAGTTATCGAGTTAATTTATGCGGAAAGCGCCGGTAGGTTCGGTCGCGAGATACGTTTGAGGCATTCTCGATCTCATGATCGTTTGCAAATCTCGCGAGGAGATGTACACTTACGCATAGGATGTACACTTTAGCGCGCACTTGGAAAGAAGCGGCGATGGGACGTTGCCGGCCACGTGAGAAACGCTCGCTACACGCTCGCGCGTTAATTATAATTGCAGATCTGGACATCTCCTTTCCTCTCTATCTCCGCGTTTCCCTCATCGCTCTCCCATCGCAGATTGAAAGTGTTGCCGAAAATAAATGCCGGTTCGCGTTACGTCCGGCCGCGCGCGCCGTTTCGTCACGTATTACGAGGGAACTTATTCCTACGGACTTTCTCCGTGACTTTCACCACGGCCATTACGAACAATCGCGGCCGAAAGATCGTCTTTATTATATTTGCACTATGTAGCCGGCCGTTGCGCAATCAACCGTACTGCTTTCACGACATAGGCATACGCCACTTAGCGCCGTGCTAACGAAAACCTCAGAACTTTCGATGGCAAAACAGATCATTCGACTCGCCGGAAACTGTTCCGGATAATACGCTTAGCAAGTCTGCTAAGTAAAATACTGGATACGAGATCCATCGAATCCATCCTACGTCGGAGATCGAACAATTAAATCTGGAGACAAGACTTTGAGGGAGAATTTTATCTCGCCCAATACACGGATAGTGTATGAACCTTCATATAATGGTCGTGAAATTAAAAGTAACATATGTGCGACCCTCGTGAGACCATCGTCCAGAAATTTTGAAGCCAGCATCACGATGACGAATCAGATGGCGTGACTTCGGAGCGATCGACTCGCCATATGTTCGACACAAGTCCTCTTAACTCTTAACGAATTTATAGTTTTCGTGAGAGAGAAAGAGAGAGAATAACTCTTTCCAGCTATTAGAGATAAAGTAAGATGTTATAAATGGCGTCATTTTATAAATGGATTTCACAAGTGGCATGCATGATGCCAAATCGATTTACGATTTAAATAAATCTCATGGGAGAATTCGACCAAGAAGAAGAAGAAGCAGCTTTAACGAGCGTTTTCTAAAATTTCATAAAAGAGACAATGAGACATTTCATAAAAGACAATAATCCGAATTCGTTGTTTATTATACGTAATTTATTACTCTGCTCAACTCTTAAGGCAATCGCAATCAATTAAAGTTAAAGTTAACCAGCAAGACTCTAGAGAATCAATAGAAAACTAACGGAGAAATTAGTCACACGGCGATTGACGATCAATGACGGACTCGCACGAGTCCGTCATTCCAGCGCTTTCATAAACCTACCGAGGTGAAACGCTCTACGAGGAGATCAAAACGAAAGCGAACGCGGGTCACATTAATTCGGGCCTCTTGTGCCACAAGTATCCCCGAGAACTTCCAGGGGAACCTTGATGCAGTAACTTTCATCCTGCGCGACCTACCTCACGCATTTCCCCATAACTTCTTCTCGTAGACTCCATTCGGTCCGTGACCCTCGTAATCTGTAAGTTTCAGTGCCTCCGAATTCAGAAATACATTCATGCAAACGTCACAGTGTCGTGATTACCTTTATTTGGCGCGTACTTCAAATTTTTCGTGCATTCCGGCAACCTGACTCTCTTCGCGGCTTCGCGCGTCGCTTCATCGTCTCCGACCTTGACATCTTCGCTGCAAGGAATCTGGCATCGCAGCGAGCGATCAATGCATCGTTCGCCCCGGTCGACCAACACGTGGGGGAGGGGGGAGGGGAGGCGGGGAAAGAAGGGAGAACCGCCCGAGGAGTCGCGGATCCTGCAGAAGGCGCTCGCGCTTATCCGCGGCTTATCGGCCGCGATTTATGCCCGTCGAAGGGCTCTTCTCAAATTTCCCGGCCCACCTTCCACGCGGCCGATAAAAGGGAAGCTGCATTGTCATACGCGGAGCGTATATCGTGGGGAGAGGAGACGGGAGGAGATAAAGCCCGAATGGAAGAGGAGCGCGGCGAGGTCGCCGCCGTGAGGATGCAACTCATTACGGCAGCTGTCTTCGGCTGTGGGAAAAGTCTGTCTGTCTCGGAGGCTCATCGGTGGCCGGGACGGTCCTGAGCGCCGTGGCCGGAAGTCGTAATCGCATCCCGTGCATCTCGGCTCGCCGGATCTCGGAAATCGGCGCGCCGAAAATGCCGAAATCGCCGGCGCGAAATTCCGGCAATTTTCCTGCGCTCCTGCTCCTAATGGCGGCATTATCTCGCGCCGATACGGCGCGAGAACCGCTCAGAACCGCCGCGGCCTGAGTCCTCTCGCGAGGGTCCCACAGCCTTGGAGGAACATATGGTCCACGGGCCGGGGGCATCGTTCATTGGCCGACACGCAGACTCGTAATCTTGCTATTTATCACGGGATGCGAGAGCGTGGCAGCGGTAATCTTCGTGCGTTAAACCGGTCGCGGTAATCGGCTGAAAAATGCCGACGCCGATCGCGAAGGGGGGGGGGGGAGGTGTGTGTGTGGACGGATTGGCCGGCGGAGTGGGGAGGATGATTTCTTTCGCCGTTGCCACGGCGCGCGGGAAATCCGCTCCTGCGGGAGGGGCGGAAACGCCGCGCTTTCCTGCGATAGTATCGACAGCGACGAGATCGAGATTCGGAGATAACTTTGAGAGATAACTCCGACATTGGCTTCGGTTCTTTCGGTCAAGGCGCCCTCGTCTCCGAGATCCGAATTCCACGTTTCGAGATTCTCCACATTCGCCGACTTATATCTCGCGCGAGTGCGAGCCAAGCCCGTTGCTTCGACATTGCATTCTTAGCGTCGAAGGGACACCCGCGGCAGACTTGTTCCGCTCGTCGTCGCGACGGGTCTCTTATTAAAGAGCGAGTTGCGTGCACCGAGCGCCGATAATTATTCAACAGGCTCGCCGGGCCGCTCGAACGTCCCGCGAAGAGCGGCGCAAGTCGTTAAACAAATTGCTCTGTTACGCGCGCGGTAACGCAGGTGTATTGTGATGCTTGGCTCCTATTACAGTTATTATATCACAATTTTCCCCTTCGCGCGGACATTATACTTACCGTTGCGCCGTTGTCGCCTAAAATCTTCCCTCTCGCTCGCTCTCCCGTGGCGAGGTCTCCGCGACGGTGGGGGGCGAAGGGGAGGGGGACACCGAGGAGGCGGTCGGGCGGGGAGCGATTGGCGGCACAGAGAATCCAGTTCAGCGATCTTAGGTAGTCATTGTTTATTAATTAGCTAATATTCTGAAAACGTATGAACATTTGTACATGTGTTTTGTATCATGAGGTACTTGTGTATGGCGTTCGTCAAATACAATACGTAACCGGCGCGTGTCGCGTGGCGCGTACGCGCCGCTCTCTCTCTCTCTCTCTCTCTCTCTCTCTCTCTCTCTCTCTCTCTCTCTCTCTCTCTCTCTCTCTCTCTCTCTTCCTCCCTGATCTTCACGAATCGGGGATTTCGCGTGGCGGCAGTGTGCTCCCTCTCGGAGGGATACGATGATTGCGTTGCGCGTTGCGGTGCTAATTGTAGTTCGCAGAATTTCATTCGCATTCGGGATCGAGAGCTTCTCCCTCTCCCTCTCCCCTCCCCTCTCTCTCTCTCCCTTTTTCTCGCTCGCTCGCTCGCTCTCGGCGATCTTTCGTCGGATTTACGGACATTGCGGATCCCGCGTGTTCCCGCGAGGACGCGGCTCCATTGCGCGATTGTAGCCAAACAATGCGGGCTTCTCCGTGCGCGAACGGTGTCTCATTGTCGGCGCTGGAACGCTCGCGGGAACACGCTTCGCTCGGGCGAACTCGCGCGGGTCCCCGCGGCGGGCCGCAACTGCACTTGATCGCGCGGTCTAGTCTCTTGCCCCGCTCGTAGAACTCGTACGATCTAGAATTTAAATATATATATAGATCCATTCTTTTGCCTATATATATATATATATATGTACATTCGTACCAAAAACATTCCTTTTTCCTCACGACGAATTAGAAAACATAAAAATTCAGCTAGGAGACGCGCAATACAGTACAGTGGACTACACCTAAAATCGCCGCATCCTCGCGGTTTCTGTGCTTCTCCGTATTCAGACACCCCTCACTCCTTCCTTAGCTTTCTCTCGCCGTCTCTCCCTCTCCCTCTCTCTCACTCTTACTCTCACTCTCGCTCTCCTCTCGTAATAAACCGCAAGTAGATCGCGTCGATATATTGCTTCGTCATCAGGTAAACGTTGCCTAAGTCTAACAACGAGCCGTGGACTCGCGGGGTGTAGCAGAGGCGCGAGCCTACCGGCCGTTAATTATTATTGCTGCTTGAAAGAGGGAAAGGGCGATCGCTAATCAGTGCCGCGGTAATTCGCAATTCAATCGACGCGATTGTCGATCCTCATCGCCCCACCACGCCGCCAGGGCTCTCCGTGCTTCTCTATAAGCCGATAGCGCTATCGATTAATTGTAAGTTCTCAAATAGTGGCGCGGGAATCGACGACGGAGCGGTAGTTCCGCGCGATCTCTCGACGGAGGAGGAGCTCTCGCGACTTCCCGCCCGCCCCCCGCCCCCCGCTCCCCGCTGCGGGAGCCCGGCCGGAAGCAGAGTCCACCGCGGGCCCGCTCGATTCGAATACACAGTCGAGTCCGCCGCCCAACGGTCCCCGCCGCGGGTGGGGGGGGATATTCCTCCGGCCCCTCGCGAGTCGCGATTCCCCGCGCATGCGCGCGACGACGGTCCGGCATGCCGATTTCCGACGAGAACATTCCCGATCGTCCGCGGAGTCGCGCCGCGGCCCGGCATCAGCACGGCGAATCGCGCGCAGGAATCCACGCGGACATCCCTATCTCTCTCCCCTGTCGATTATTCATTTATTTATCCTTTTTCGCTCGCGGAACCAAGTCCGTGTGCGCGGCATAGCGATATCCGAGAGCGATACGATCGCCGCTATTGGCGAGGCGCTCGCGAATCGAGTGATTCCTTTCGTCGAGTCCGCAACAATTTGCTAAATTACAGAATGCCCAAGGTTACAAGAGTACCAAGCGACGAGGGACCGTGAGAGGGGAGGATGGCAGTGGAACGGGACGAAGTGGGTGTAATGGTGGGAGATCGGGCGAATCGGCGCGCGATATCGGGATGTTTCATGGAATTTCGCAGGCCGCGTGCATCACCCACCCACCCTCCCCCTCCCCGCGTGCCCGTACTCTGACATTAACTAAATTGCCCGACAGAGGAATCCCGCGCGCGCGCGCGCGCGCGCGAAACAGAGAGAGAGAGAGAGAGAGAGAAAGAGGAAAGGAGACGCCTCGTGCAAACAGTGTACGAAGCGGCAGGAATTTCGCGGATTTTCGAACGCCTCCCCCCCCCTATCCCCCTCGGTCCCACGGGATTAACGGGCTTCGATCACGAACGAGCGCGAACGTGACGTTTCACCGGCTCGGCCTTATCTCGCGCCGCGCATCACGAGCCTCGCCGGGTGCGGCGTGCGCTGTGTGGGTGTAGCAGGACGAGATTGCGGATTCGCAGCGCGACACGCGCGGCCCGCGGGTCCGCGCGGGGCGAGATAATTCCCTTTCGGGCATCTCCGATATCCGAGGGGGGCTTGATCTGTACGCATTTCCCAGTGCGTACATGCGTTGTGTTCCCCCGCCTTCCCCGGCGTTCTTTCGGTTCTCGGTTCTCGTGACCGCGTTGCTATCCGTCTTATTACAAACTTGGTTCCGTCGACATATATATATATATATATATATATATATATATATATATATATATATGTATATGTATGCAACGCTGACACACACGCATCACGCACACATACATACAGCAGATCATGTGCACACACGTGCGACCCACGCGCGGGCGCGAGCGAACGTAAGGAGAGAAGGAAACGAAAAGGAAAGAAAATGAAAATGAAAGCGTTCCAAGTAATGTTCTAGTTTTATTGTATAAGAAATAAAATATGTATATATATATATAAAAACAAAAACTACCTATATATATATATATATATATATGTGATATATAAAAATTCATTAACTTAATATAATATACTATATAGTTAACCAACTCTATCGTCTATTTTCCCCCCCCCTCTCTCTCTCTCTCTCTCCTCTCTCTCTTTTCCTGCTCCTTTTAGGACATTGTATGGTACAGATCGATACAGGCGAATATGGATTTGCATTTACGCATTTACGCGGTCTCTTTACGTGGGAAAGAAGATTAAATAAGAAAGGTTCAATCTCACGCAGAGAACGAGGACATCTGCGCGCGAGTTACCGTATAAAATATTAAAAGCGATGACTAGTTGTAGATACGGGATCCCGTATTAGTGATAAATGGCAATAGTGTCGGGATTTAACGCCAAGATGCATAAAGCCGCGCCGAGTGGTTCCCGCACCCTTGGACGGTGCGTTGTTGCTTCCGATCGCGCTTTGCGATTAAATCGTTCACTCCAGTCGGAAATTGATTCCCGATGAAACAAACGCAATGCGGTCCAATGCCTCGGCTAGCAGTTTTCGTCCTGTCAAAGCTGTTTCCTCGGCTCGGCCGTGTACATCGTAGGGTTAAAGCGTGGAGGATAAAACGGAGGAGCGTGAACATGCAAAATCATGAAGAATTATTATCATCTTAATTCAAAAAGTAGATCAGATCGTCCGGGGAAAAATTAAGAAACTTGGGAATGTATCGACGTTCTCTTTCTCGATCACTGTCGTCTCCCCGCTACGGGCATGAGCGCGGGGACTTAACTTCGCCCGAACGGGGACCGCGCGGATCCGTTTGGCCATGTTTACATCGGCCGGCTCTCGGATTGCAAGGGCAATCATTATTATTCTACTTTTCAAATCCCGCGACGGTTCTTCAGAACTTTGTACGCCCGTTAAGGTGAACGGAAACTCTCTTGTCACTAATATCTCGCGTACGGAACAAAACAATGTCAACAAGTAATTAAATACATAATTGGAATATCATCGTACAGTATTTAACAATCATTCCATACATTCTCTCAGCCCCATAGCCATACACACAAACACACACGCACACACGCACGTACACGCATACTCTCTCTCTCTCTCTTCTCTGTTTTCCTCCTCTCTCTCTCTCTCTCTCTCTCTCTCTTTCTCTCTATGGAACTTTATTATTTACCAACACGCGTGGCTATGGCACAAGGGAGATATAAACGACAGGTGTGTGCGCGGGATCGCGACCTCACGAAAGAGAGAAAATCCCTCCCCCCCCTCTCTCTCTCTCTCTCTCTCTCTCTGTCACACGCTCTTTCTCTCTCGTCACGCTTGATTCTCTCGCATCACGAGAATGAATTGTCGTTCGATATACTCTTCGAGAAAATGCCCGTGGAATCAAAATCACATTTCCTTAGAAGAAACGCCCGTCTCAACATTATCGATATCTTCTCCTCGATCGCTTAGGATGCCTATATGTACACTTTTTATCCAGTATCCTTATAGTATAAGGAGGACAGTGCCGCGCTGTTGCTCGTACTCGCGCTCGTTTCACGATCATTGCTCGGCGCATCGACGAGCGAGACGGCCAGAATTGCGGAAGACGATCGCGATATCGGGCGCGATCAAATTCACGGACACGGTTTCGGAATCGCGAGTGGCGAGCGCATCGTCGCGGCATTGTCCCTCTATGCGATTTATCATACAGATATGTGACACGCACTGGTCGCATCGAACGGAGAATCATCCCTCCTTAGCTCGGGGCTAAGATGGACCCGCGTGACATTGCTCGGGACAGCCAAAAGCTCTACGCTCTGCGGCTACGCTCTACACGAGTTATTTCGGAACTTAGCCGCGGATATGTGCCGGTGACCTATCGACCTCTGGGACGCGCTCGCAGGGATGATCCTCCTGGATGCAAGCGCGTGCGCGTGCGCGCCTCCGAGCGCGCGCTGATCGCACGCGCGAAACGCGCCGAACATACCGAACATCACAGTTCGCTCCGCTTCCCCTCCCGCCCTCTCCCCCCGTCCCGCCGCCGCCGGCCGGGGGGGAGGGGGAGGGGGGAGGAAGGCGCGCGGCGACGGGCGGCGGGTCGCGGGAAACGTCTCAAAATGTCGTGATCGTCATCGTTCGTACATCATCGCCTGCCGATATGTATTAATAATAATAATAATAATAATAATAATAATAATAATAATAATAATAACGCGCAACGCATCCCGTGATCGACGTCGGTGACGTTGATAGTAACATAACATAGTACGTAATAAGTAGGTAAAAGGATGCGAGACGGCGGCGCGACGCCATCTCGCGCGGCTGTACATCGGGAATCCAACGTTTTGAATTCTCCAATTGAAAGGAACGTTGTGCTGTTGAGCGTCACGTGTCGTCTCGCTGGAACTTCTCTCGTCAAGTTTTTTTCCCGTGCTCCTCGCTGTCGTCTCGCTCTCGACGAGAGGACGACCAACGCGAACGCCTCGCCCTCTCTCACCCCTCCCCCTCCCCCCTCCCCCCTTTCACGAAGCTGATTCGAGCTTGTCGCGTGGAATACCGTGATATGGTGGCGGACACAGCTTCGATGGAGGCGCAGGTGCGCACGCGATTACTTTTAATCTGAACTGAAATCGCGCGCAAACGCGCCGCCTGATATGTGGTCCGAGTAACGTCCGATCTTCTTCCGAGCGTCTTCGATGGCGAGTTATGCGCCGGCGCAAATCAGGATCTTCCTCCTCCTCGGGGCTTAGACTTCGGGATCGTTACGCGGGATTGCTAATGCCGCTGATGCTGGAGACGGGTGTTTGATTTGAGTGTTTCGAGAAAAGAAGTACTCAATTGCAAGTATGCGAACGCGCTCGATCAGACCCGCCGACTGGATCACATTTCTCACGCGCGCACGCACGCGCACACTCCCGCTCTCTCTCTCTCTCTCTCTCTCTCTCTCTCTGTCTTTCTTCTCTGCTCAATCGCTCATCGCAATTTCTCATCGCTCGCTTACCTTTACATTAGGTTCTTAGCTGTATAACGTTCTATTAAGCTGATTAAACCGGCGGGCGAGCCGAGAAGAACAACTCAAGGCAGCAAAGTGGATAACTGTTTTCCTTGCGAAACGTCGCTCGTCCCGTTCGGATGAAGAAGCGAAGATGCGTCAGTACAATGCAACACTTATCTCATTTGCTTGTTACGTTCGTTCGGGGAATAGAGTGCGGATACAAAGGGAAAAATCGGGCGGGACATATCCGCACGGTGCGAGAGAGAGACGCGCCGCGAAGCGCGCGAAAGTAGTACATCGTTTCGCCCGCACGGACGCTCCTCGCTACTTTTATATTATCATTATCATTATCATTATCATTATTATTACTATTATTAATATTATTGCATTGGCTCTTTCATCTTTTTTTTTCCTTTTTCCCCTTTCATCATTCATTCATCGTTTTAAATTCCTGAACTCTGAGGTAGTCTGTTCCGGATGTGACATTACGTAGTAAAAATGGCAAGAGTGCTATATATCGTTTCTTTTTTTTCTCTTTTTTTCTCTCTCTTTTTTTTTTTAATAACCGCGCGGTTATTACTATCAGTGTCGATATTACCTCATCTATATAAGATAAGACGCGGTGAAAAGAAAACGGGACCCACGTGTGCGTGGTGTCTCGTGCGTATGCGCGAACGAGAGACGAGATACGCACGACGCCTCCTCCGTGCTTCAATCTCTTCGTTATGCAGGATATCTCAGGAAAATGCTTTCGTCATGGTCGACACCGTTAACAGCCGGGCCGGAAAATTTAGTGCGTTTGACAGGTCGCCTCGCGTTAACCGACGCCGAGCCGACCTTTCAAAAAACGGAAGGAATGCGGAGAAGGAAGCGCGCTTATTGAGATCGCCTCCAAGCTGAAGCGTTCGTGGCAACCGCGCGAGTCTGTCATTTTCCTCGAAATGTCCTGCATATTGCGTAACGACCCGCGTGATTTTCAAGGCACTTGCGACAATATCCGATATATCGTTAATATCACTACACGTCGATAGGACGCGCACGTGCGCGCGTGTGGGTGTATACATATCTCAAGACGAAACGAAACGAAACGAAACGAAACGAAACGAGCCCGCGTACGCACAAAACACACGTAATTCAAAATGACCCCCYCCCGCCCCCCCCCCCCCCTCCCCGGACAGTATAACAAATCGCGATAACAGCCTCGATAAATAGAACGATAGAAATACAAACAAGAATACCATCAACAACGGTACCCGGAGGTTCGTTATTCCGTGTGTCGGAATGTCATTAGCAGCGGCAAGTAGCTTGAAAATGCGTACGTTACGTTGAAGATCTCGTCAAGCCTGACGTCAAGTGTGTGCCCGAGGTGATTGCAAGGATGATTGCATTACAAACGGATTTAATCATTATCGAAGCAACCCCGAGGCGACGAAATCCAGCTATTCCCGTGCAAGAATTCAACAGGATCGGACAAAGTATCGATCGAAAGTCGTACGTGGTCGACAGTGACGGTACCTTACAAACAATGCAGCGTCGGAGCGATGGAAACTTAAATCACTAATGATGAAAAAACGCAAAACTGTACAAAAGTCGCGCCGCACGTTCGGAATCGTCCGATTCGGCAATGATTTCGGCGCGTGGTTCCTGGACGTGATTCCGTTACACGGCGAGACGAAGAAAACGTTTGTTCGCGATACGGCGTGTATGCGTACGCCGAGCGACGCATAGCTCGAAGGGAAATTCGCTCCGAAGGGTCGGCAGTTGGCCCGTTTCGCCAATCACTAATCAGGCAGCGATTAATTAGCGTCAGATTAGGCTGCGCGAAAATTGCTGCCAATAACTGCCAATTGACAAACAGAGCAAGTAATCGCTCTGCTGGTAATTAAATACAGGCCGCCGTTCGGCAAGCGCGATCGCGTCGGACAAGGAATTATGGCGATAATTAGTTAATGTTCGTTTTAAAAAAATTTTGCTGCGCGCGAGCGAACTTGGCGACGAGCAATGCACGGATCGTAACTTAATGCTATCTTAGGCTTTTAAACAATCAGGTGCAGCAATAGTTTCTAAGACAATGCCCAATATCGGTCAACAATTGGAATGTACATAGGAATGTAAAACTAATTTTAGGACATCATTTTACAATGAAATTTCAAGTATCGCTCGGGATACATCGACATCACTCGAGAAGGAAAATATGCTTTTCGTAAGAATCAATTCCTCTTTTTTTTCACGAATCAGAAGATACGAAAGTGTGGAAAGTATTAAAAGAGATCATACAAGACATCGAGCTTCCTTCAGGACAGAATCAAGCGAGGCGATTAAGTAAAATTGCTTTACGTTTGATCGATTGAGATCGATCCAAGTCAGTTTCGCAATGGGATCTATAAAGAGAAGATATAATAAAACATCGACCGTTTAATTTTTTAGAGTCAGAATACGTTTTCATTTCTTTATGGAGCTTCTGTTTCTTTCGTGAACATGAAATTCTGCGATATCTTACGCGCAATACCTTCGTAATTATATATTTATCATCATATTACGATTACTGATATTTACGAAATAATCATTACAGTTACAATTATAAATATTAACTCTATTAACATCAATCCAGATGTTAATTGCAATATAGCCATAGCTAGTATAATATTTTATATTATACTTTATCGAGGAATAAAAAATAAATACAGCGACTACCGATATGCAATGTATGATGCGACGAGTGAAGTGTCGATAGACATGGAAATGTTGAAGAAGCATAAAATAAAACGCAGTTGTATTACAGAGTTACAATTATTATTGTTACTAATAGTTTGTTCATATTATCATGCTAATGTCAGAGATAAAAGTATTGCGAAAAGTTGGCAACTACCATGATTTTGTTATCATGACTGGCAATTTATCATGATATCATATCAATCAATCAATTTATGTCGTTATATGTTACAATTATAATTATTATATTATTATACACTTATTATTTTAACATATTTTGTACAATTTGTAAGGTTCCAAGGCCTTGAAAAATTTTAATTCGTTTCAATGTCGCTATCAAGAAACGTGACATTTATAATTTTTACCCGTTAATCCGGCTTGCGAACAAGCTTTTATAACCTTTCCCGCCTAAAACAGATGATTGATAGATAAAGATAGAACTATCTTTTTCAGAGTAAAGGGATATCATGCAATAAATAATGGCCGATATATATATTACGAATTATAATATTCTGGAAGCATCTCATCGATATCGATTCGTTTCTTTTTCTTTATGTGGTGCTATTAAAGAAATCGATTGGGCTTTCGTGGATCATTTATCGATTCATTTATCGATTTTCTCTATTAGAAAATCGACTTCGGATAAAGAGGAGAACTCGGAGAACACTGAGATGCTTCCAATTAAAAAAATGTTAGACTGAACAAAGAAAACGGATTGACATCAGTATTCTGTCGTATTCACGTAGATAAAAATTCATAAAAAAAAGGGGAGTGTTCATTTGGCGAATATATCCCAATATTTTCGCACTTTGTCTTGTCAATTATTGTATTTAAAAAATCAGTTATTAAGCGGCGAGTGTACTGAAATTTTAAAACATGCAACGGACAGAGAACGACAGAAAACCGATGATTGAAAATTGTAGCGATACCTGTTGATCGTAGCCGAATGCTGAGGACTTATTTTACAAATTCTTCATGGGGTCTAATCGAGGACTAGTCCGACTGCTGTTAAGCTGTCGTTGGAGTCGCTGGTTGTTGATCCGCGATTTTTTGTTATGGGTCTCCCGATGTTTCTTCATATGATCCTGCCTGATGAATCCTTTGCCACATTTTTCGCATTTGAACGGTCGTTTGCCAGTGTGGATGCATTGATGACGTTTGAGATCAGTTCGATGAGCGAATACCTTTGGACACGCGTCGCACTGGTGCCTTCGTGTCATTCCGTGCATTAGTACGTGCTTAGCATGCAATTCCTCGTTGTGAAACCGCTTGCCGCACTGGATGCACTTGAACGGCTTGTCGCCCGAGTGGAAGCTCTTGTTGTGTTGCGTCAGATAGCAAGCCTTGTTGAAGATCTTATTGCAGTCGATGCACTTGTGAAAGCCATCTTGCGAAATGAAATTAGCTCCGGTGAATTGGTGTTCCTTGCTCGAATCTGTCCTTGCCTTTCGCTCCCTCTTTTTATTCGATTGCGATCCGACGTTCGGATCCACATCCTCCTTCGCTAGATTATTGTTCGTTTCAAAGCTCAAACGCTCAAGTTGATACTTTAATATGTCATGTGGATTTTCTTCGGTATTATCCATCATACTGTCCGTACTCTGCAATGTTCCTACACTTACCGATCTGTAACGAGACGGCGAGTACGGATCGTAGTTAATTGGAGAAGATTCATAAGATGTTTCCTGAGGAGTGATCTCCTCTGCGTTTAGCCCCCCCACGTTAACAGGCTGCGTCTGATTCTGTTCTGATTCTACTACGAACCCGGTTATACCGAGTTGCGTGAAACTCGGTAGGATCTTTTGTTCAATGGTCCCGAAACCGGGCAGCGCATTCATCTCGTGCTGTTCATCCTCCTTGTTACCAATAGTAATTGGTGGTGTGGTAACCGCTTGGATAGACTCCAGCAGGAGCGCCCGGATGAGGGTAGTAGGTGTAACGTGGGGGGGCAAGGCGTTTGGGTACGGCTGATGAGGCATCGTAGTACCCCCCATCTCCGTGGGCGAAGTCATTGCTGGATTGACCGAGCCTGAGGGGTAACTCATGTGATGCGGGTGGGATGGGCGTATTGATGAAGGGCAATTCATGTGCGAGCTCAGCGGTAGAGGGGGCATGGACGAATGACTCGTGGTATGGTGCATCGGCTGGCCCGGAGTACCCGTTGGCAGGTGCAGCTGCTCTTGCTGCTGTTGTTGCTGAAGGACCAGCTGATGAGGGGCAGAACCCATTTGTTGTTGATGGTGTCCCGCCAGTGGCGCTCCCGGGGAACCGAGAGGCATTATTCCCGAGTGCGGTAGATGGACCGCGAGTTGCTGTTGTTGCTGCTGCTGCTGCTGCTGCTGTTGCTGCTGTTGCACCAGGACCGCCGCCGAGCAGTCGCTGTTGTTGCTGCTGTTGCTGCTGTTGGAGTTGCTGCATAGAGTGGTGGCCGAGTGAAGCAGGCCCCCCGTCGCCTCGCCCGAGGGACCTGCCATCAAGTTTGGGGGACTCCTTGAAGATGATAATTCTGGTGGTGAGCGCGTAGTAGCGCCGGTGCCCCTGCCACTCGTTGAAGGACCGCCATTGTTGTCCCTAGCGGGATGATGGTGAGCACTAATGGGAAGGGTTGCAGGGTCTGGTTCTTTGCCATTCTTCACTGCATTCTTATGCAACGTTGTATTATAATGTCTCTTCAAATGACCAGAACTTGTAAACCACTTATTGCATGCAGTGCAATTGTACGTTTTTGGTCGACGAGGCTCGTTGCTTTTCCAAGATTGGTTCGCCAATTGTGGCGCTTTCGGCGATTGTTGCACGAATCCTGCCGGTATTTGATGACCGGCCATTGATTGCGCGTTCGTTATTATCGGCGCACCTTGATGCGCATGTTCCACGGGCATGTGCTGATTGCGCATAAACTGATTTTGATCGGCAATTGGTGGAACGTTGTCCACGGTGCCCATAGGCGGCAGTCCAACGTGATAGTCGTGAGTTTGAACACTCGGTGGCCAGGCAAGCATAGAACTTACTGAATGTGATCCTATCCTTTGCTGTTGCTGCTGCATTACTTGTTGGTGATGCATCTGCATTTGCAGGCCCTGTTGCTGCTGCTGCTGCTGTTGCTGAATCCTCATGAGCTCCTCCTCGTATCTGTGCGTCTGCACTTTGTGCGAATCCAGATCAAGGATCTCAGCCTGTTCTTCGGGTTCCTGCTTCATATCCGGCTTGATTGTCTGTCCGCTGTTGTAGTCGTAAGTCGGCTGCTGAGGATTCGACAGAGGTGATGACGGATGTAGCTGAGGGCCTTGCTGCTGCGGACTGTGGACTGAACTACCTAACGGCTGATATTGGGGAGCGGGCGGATACGCGGAAGGCGAATCCAAGTGATTCGTTCTCATGTGTTCACCCAGTTGACTCGCATCTTCGTAAACTGCTCCACACTTGTCGCACTGAAACGGTGAACTACGCGGGCTGGTGGAATTAGACATCACGCGTTCCGCGATATAATGCTGATGCGGATACAGATGATAACGCGAGTAAGCACCACCATCGCTACGTGGATTATTTTGAACGTCTTCCGGTTGTGGCGAGAAATGATGAGGTAACATGTATTGTTCATTTTGCATAAAGTAACCGGTTTCACTAAACATTGGCGGTTGAAAGTGCTCGTATGGCTGACACACAATCGAATGCACATTGGGCTGTTGTTGCGGTTGCGGCTGCTGTTGCGCTTGTTGCTGCGTCGGTTGTGCTTGTTGCTGAATTTGTTGCTGCTGCTGCTGCTGCTGCTGCTGCTGTGGCGGCTGCTGCGACTGTTGTTGTTGTGGTTGCTGCTGTTGCTGTTGCTGTTGCTGCTGGCGCTGCTGGTGTTGCTGATGCTGCGGCTGCGGCTGCTGCTGCTGCTGCTGCTGCTGCTGCGATGCTGATGGATCTTGAGAAGGAGACATCGATGACGATTCGCACGAATCCACAACTATGCTATCTCGATTAGCGCCCGCGTGGCTATTGTGATTGCCCGCCTTGCTGTGATTATTATTGCTCTCTTCCTGTTGCGCTTTACTCGCCCATTGATTTAGCAGTTTATCATGATGATAGCGCAGGTGTATCTCCAAGCTCGTTTCACTTTCGAAATTCAAACCGCAATCCTTGCAATGATGCTCCGTATTTGAACTACCACCGCCTACGTAGTGCTGTGTCTCGATAACACTCATTTCACTCATATTGTTCTGTCCTCACTTATTAAAACACGTGTTTCACTCGTCCGTTCGTACGGAATAATATATCCCGTACAGAACTCATATGATTGGATGAGCGCTTTGAGCGCACATGAAAGGGAAATTCGTATAATTCCCTTTTCCTAGTTTCTTTTCGACCCGTTATTTTACTTCGCTCTCTGAAAAGCGTTTTGTCACGAAAACATGTGCAGCCATCTAAGACGATGCAATATCGGAGACACAGATCAGCCACAAGGGGCGCTCGCTTACGTGACAACTCACTGGGGCCGCCAATTGATACAGTGCGCCTAATAATTTAGCCGGTAGCTGAGTCAATGACAGCGACAGCGGGGGAGGGGGTGGGGGGGAGGGGGGTGTACGGGGGGTACGGGGGGAGGGACGAAAATGAAAGAAAGAAAAGAAAGGAGAAAACAAAAAAAAAAGCGGGGATACAGCGTGTTCTACATTTATCATATAACCGCACTGACTCCGAGTGTGAATAACCAATTTAGCGAACCTCGATACGTTGCGATCAACACGTGCGGCATCGTCAATCACGGATCAACGGTCGGCGGTAACGGAAGGGTTACCACTGGCTGTCTGCCGTTTCACAGGACGGACTTGCAAGGTGCAAAGCAACGTCTTCTGAGCGACGGTTCACATGTCCACAGTTTCGGCGTCATAAGGACGCCGCGAAATGAAAACAGGAGCACAAGGAGATTATCAAGTCGATTAATTACATTCGAATCTACATTCGAACGGCGTGCCGGCAATGACTGCCGGCAGATCACATAGAAACAAATCCGTTGAGATAATAATCGGCTAGATTTACACTCGATTAGATGCCGACGATTCGGGGATGAGCACGATTCATTAACAACTGTGTTACTGTGTAATCGGATTGTTCCAGTCTCCAGTCCACTGTTTCCGAGTCTCAAATGTTCACAATTGATCGTGGGTGTCCCGAAAGTGATCACTTGATACACATCCGGCGCTATGGATCTGGTCGGAACTGAGCCAGGAAGACGAACACAATGAGACGCGAGCCACCTCAGCTTTTCCTTATCCCGCTGTCCTCTATTTTCCCCTCCCCGCTCTTCCTATTGTATCCGCTTTCCCTCCTTGTCTTTTTGTTTCTTTCCTTTTTTCCTTTTTTTTTTTTTTATTATTATTATTCACTTTGGACCACACTGCCACAACGACCGTGTCGTACGAACGCCGGCACTACTCTGTCGGTTGGAATTCCGTAGTTTCGAGTCCTCGGGCTCGCGCCAAGGCACCATCCCCCTTCACGCTTCAGCCCCTCGACCTATGGCATTCTCGCCCCTCACCTTCGCCAATCCACGACGCCCCCTCTCTTCTTCGTCACTTGCCGACTCTTCGGATTCTCTCTCTTTCTCTCTCCCTTCCTCTTTCTTCCTCTCCCTCCCTTCCTCACTTTTTCTCGCTCCCGCGCGCTCGCTCTCTCTCTCCCTCTTTCGCCCTCAGGCTCGTTCTCTCTCTCGCTCGTTGTCCTCTCGAGCGTCTTTCTCCCTTCTCATCTAGCAGCGCCGGCAAATTGCAGTTCTCTTCGTCTAACGAAGAGAGACTCCTCTCTCTCATCTCTCTGGTGGCTCCGTTGCGCCCTCACTCTCCGTTTGTCGGAAGACTCGCGCTCTCTTACTTGCACTCTCGCGTATTTCATCTCTCTTTGTCGCCACTTCTCTTCCCCTCCTATCGGTCTATCTCTTTCCCTCGCTTTCCCTTTCTCGCTCGCCCGAACTTCTTCCTTCTTCCTCGTGCAACGCTTGGCCGAAAACGAATCCGCCTTCTCTCTCTCTCTCTCTCTCTCTCTCTCTCTCTCTTTCTTCCACGCTTACTTAGCCTCTCGTCTCTCCGTGGCGAGACTCATCCCCACCACTTTCGACTACAGTCGATCTCCTCCGATTCTCGCCTGAACTGAAGAGGGATAGGCACGCACGACGAACGGTGGAGAGCGACAGCCAACCAAATTTGAGATAGCTCCTTGCCCCTCCTGGCTTTCCAGTCTCCCTCCTCGTTTCTTCGAACGAGTGTTTTGCTGTTCTATCCCTCTGTGTGTCTTTACTCCTTCTTGCTTGCTCTCGCGCGCACCCTGGACGCGAAGAGGGACAGTTCCCGCAGGACGCTATTGCGTTTTGTCTCTCTCTCCCTGTTAATTCCTCCCGTTCAGCCTTGATGCGTCCTCTTTCAATTACGATATCCGCTCTCGCTCCTTTGCCGTTTCCCTCTGTCTTCTCTCTCTCAGAGAGAGAGAGAGAGAGAGAGAGAGAGAGAGAGAACGCGACACGGATGGACATGCGCACGCCACGAAAATCCTTGCTTCCCGTGAATTCGTGCATCCTCCAGCATCCTCCGTCAATTACAACAAGCTTGCACGACGTGATTTCTCGATTGTCGCTGCCATTTAATCGCATCGATAATTTATCAACGATACGCCGACATTTTCCCTCGGGGTGTCAATCGTCAGCGACTCAATTGTCGTAGCGTTCATAATTGAAGGTTCAGAACTTGTCGAAAGTTCGAAGAGCCGGCGCACTTGTCGGCACGATGAGATTAAGAGATCAAATCGAAATCGCGATGCACGTTTCTCTTGTTTACTTCGACAATACTTCCATAGGAGCAGGAAGCGAATGGGAGCGGAAGGGAAGTAACGGAAAAAGAAACCTCAGCAGCGTTTAACGTAGTTGGGAATCGCGCGGGCTACGGTTCCAACTTTTCCCTTCCACCTTTCGAGAAATCCCCCTGACTCGCGAACGACTCGAAGATCACCCAATTCCACCGAGCAATAAACGTAACTCTCGACACAGTTCCCTTAACTTTTTATTAGGCCGAGAAGAGAGAGAGAGAGAGAGATCGCGGATGCCCCTGCCTGCGTAAAAAGCGCGAGAGTATTATCCAGCGATAACTAAACTCTTTTTCTCGCCCTCCGCCTCGCGCTCGCCAGCTTTCCCCCCACCCGGGAGGTGTTCTCTTCCCCTTCCGCACCTGCCCCTCCTCTCTCTTTCTCTCTCCCTCTTAGCTGGCACCCTCGCGAGGCGGCTCGGTCGAATAAAAAAAATGTGGGTAACCTTGCATTTTTTTACGGCATCTTTTTCTCCGATGCACGAGCCGGGCTCCTTCGATCCGTATGCACTTTGCATACGGAATGCGACAAGTTCCTCTATTCCGCGTCCCTCACCCTTCGCAGCCGCTCTCGACCCGCGATCCGCCACCGCGCCTAACCCTTTGCTCCGGCTATGAATATGTTTATTGCATTGCGTGGCAGCCACCTGATGCAGGGATGGGAATTTGGCCACAACACGCGTGGGCGACGCACACTGCCACGAGAGTCTCACCCCTCAAGCCGAGCGGGCACCTCATCGCGATTAATCAAGGTCACGCTCGCGAGAGGATATCCCGCTCGGGATATCGAGAGTTTTCTATCGAGCAGTTCGATCGAGTTCTTCTCATTGTCGTCTTGCGGCAAAAGCGGGGAAACGAATGACCCGCGGGATCTGCAGCATCCGTCGACAGAGCGAGAGAGATCCTGAATGGCTCCGTTAATTGCTGGATTCCCGTGTTCCCCCCAATACTTTAATCAAGTCGTTCCCGGTGCATTCGCGTATTTCTCTCTTTTTATTTTACAATTTCCATCCACCGACGCGTCGAGATACCCCCGAGAGGGGACGGCGAGAGGGACGACGCCGTCGTCCAAGCAGGAGGGTAGATTGAATCAGCCTAAGCAGCACAGCCACCCTTCTATAGATTCCGCCCCGGCAGCTTCCCCCTGCCGCCTCGCCGCCTCCCGTCCCTCCTCACCTCAACCCTCTATCCTTCCCCTCGCGCTCCTACCTCGGCATTTTCGAAGTGGACGCCGAGCTGACCGAACCACTATCAGCTAGATATTCGCTGGCGTGGCGTTTGCGCCCCATTTTATTAAGGAAATCCCAACCCCAACCCCTGAACCCCCGGCTCTCGTCATAGTCCCGCGGTCGTTCGTGTCACAGAGTCCTACGACACGGGGAGATCCTCTCGTAACACGTGCGACGACGTGCACTTTAGTCCTCTTCCCTCGCTCTTCCTTCCGCGTCTCCCTCCATCCGTGTCGCCTTCCTTCTTGATCTTTTTTTCATTCCCCTCTTCCCGCTACGGCGGAATTGTTTTTTCCCGGGAGCATTTCTCCCGTCGATTCTCGCAAATCCACGTGCAACGCGCAACGCGTCGAGGTGCAAAGATTCCTTTCAGCCGCGTCTCCTGAATGAGACGCTCCGCGAGACATAATGCGACTTCCTGTACGGAAGTCCTCACAATCGATCAAATCAAACACTGCGAATCGAGCGTGATAAAGATGGAAATCGCGATAAATCGCGCGAAGAATTATCCACGATATTGTCGAGCATCCGGAAATTTTATTCGCAGCATTACAACCCCCGGAGCTTTATCAGCGCGGATGACAACGCGAGGAGGCGAGGGCCATAAGGGTTCGTCCGAGCGCTCCCTCCCCCTCCCTTCTGCATTTTTCGCGGACGCTTGACAAAAGGCCTGGCAAGCCACAGTTGAAAACGGTCTCGCGAGAGGACGGGATCCCGGGTCTCGAATCGCGAGTAAGAGTAATAAAAATATTTCGCGAGCTTCCGAGGGAGGGCCGAGGGGGATGCGACTACTGCGGGCCGGCGTCATTAAGGAAAATTATAACGGAGCGGTTCCTCCGCGGGGCTGTCGGGGCTGTCATTTGGCGGCGCGGACGCCGAAAAGGCGGCGGCCGGCGCTGAACGGAGGACGAAGCGGGAAGGCTGAGTCAGTCCGCGCGGAAAGCGAATTGAAATTTTAATCGTCCGCCCTGCGTTAAATGCGCCCGGCACCTTGCCGGCTCCGCGTGACTCCCCGCCCTCGCCACCTCGGCGATGCGACCCTCGCTAATTCCTCTCCTTCCTCCGTCAGCCTTTCCTCTTCGTCGTCGTCGTCGTCGTCGTCCTCCTCCTCCTCCTCCTCGGCTCCTTCGTCCCTGTCGGAGAGAAGCTAAATGCTTTTACGCGCGTCACCGTTACGTCCCTGTGTCACTGTTGTGTCCCTCTTCCGCTTTGAAGCGGGGATTGTTTATTCGCCTCTCGGCGCGCTGGACATTCCTGCCGAACGCGCGAGTCCCGCGGAGACTTGCATAACAGATCGTGATAATCAGATGCCGTTTTTCTGCGAATTCGGTCCATAAATCAGTCCGTCAACAGCGGTGTCGCGTGTGTCGCGAACGACTCGTACATCCCTCGCTCACTTTCCTCACTGACTCCCGATGACTCCCGATTGATGACGCAAGGACAGAGGTTGGCAGGAAGTTGAGCGACACCCGGCATGGAAATTCTCCTCGGAGATGCCGGGCGGGGGAGGAGACGCTTCTCCGGGAAGTGGAGGCGCGAACGGGGTCACGCGTGGCGCGCGATGGCTCCCGCGCGGGGAGCGTGGATCTCGAGGGCCTCGTCTCCTCGGGTCCGTATCAAATTTTCGTCACGCGGGACGCGTAGGGCGGAGGCAGAGCTCCACGTCCCTCCGGAGGCCTATTGGGCGCTTATTGAGAAATCGTGAAAGTCGATCGGCTCGAGCGCGGCCTTCCCGGCCGCCATTGTCGGCCACGTGCAACCCGTCCGATCGCCGGCCGGCGGTGGCCCGCCCCAGGGAAGGGAAAAAGGGAGCATTGTGTGAAATTAGAGCCCTTCTTATGGTAATTGGACCACCGTATGATTGCCGGTTTACACCGCGAGCTACCGCGGCCTGACCCCGCTCGCGCTCTTCTACGCGCGCGCTTCGTAAGGCCAACGACCAACTCGGGGCCCGGTGCTGCTCGCGGCCGCGCGTGTCGCATCTCTTTCTCTCCCTCACTCTCTCTCTCTCTCTCTCTCTCTCTCTATCTTTCTCCCTGTCTCCCGTTGTCCTCCTTCCCGCGCCGAATCTGCGGCGGGGAAGAGCCTAGAGGTTTCTTGGTATCGCGCCGTTGCGCCCACGAGATGACGATCATCGGGACGCACTTGGCGCGGGCTCGGTCTCTCGAAGAAAGTGCCGCGATACGATCGAATTCGTATGTTTGCCTTATCTTAGCTGGTGCTTTGCACCATTTGTCAAGACCGCGTCAAGACGCCGGAGAGGCAACCGTTGCTTGGAGCTTGCAACGGCAACGACTCGTGACGTGACGCAAGGACGATCCTACGTTTCGACGTTCGCGGGAACGCAGCTCGCGTGAAAGAACGAGAGGAATAGGAAAGGAAGATATTACAAGAAATAAATCGCGCCCCGTCTCTGTTGCTTTATGTCTCCCTCTCGCTCGCGCGGCATTAATATTTATACGTCGCGAGAGAGCGAGAGTCGCTCGGGCGATAGTAATTTCAGCAAACGGGCATTTTACGACGGCGGCGTCTAGTTAGCAACAAAGAACCAGTTAATCAAGCGTTCCCCGGCCGCTTGACGTCTCAAGGCTGCCCCGGCCTTTTTCTTCTCGTCTCCCGTCGTCGTTATCGTCGTCGGGACCGAAGTCGAACGGCCGAAATTCGATTAATCGTAAGAGGAAACGCGCGGCGCGGCGCGGCGCGGCGCGCCGCGCAGCGCGCCGCTGCCTATCGCGCCGGAAAAGATCTCGCGTTTCCACCGCCCGCCTCTCCCCTTCCCCCTCCACCGCCTCCTCCTCCTCCTCCTCCTCCTCCGCGCGCCCCGCCGTGCCCGGCGTCGGCGGTCCAGCGTTGTCGTGGTTCCCACAGCATCTTCTTTGTCCCGGGCCTGATTCCGGAGCGGCTCTCTGGACCACGGACTAAAACTAAAACTAGTTTAACTGCATCCTGACGTCATTCGCGGCGCGATTTGCCTTAACCTTGAGAGCGTTCTCCTCTTCTCTCTCCGTCCCTCGCTCTCCGTCTCTCCCCCTCCCCCCACCCCCCCACCCTCTCTCTCTCTCTTTCTCTCTCCTCCACTCTCTCTCCCTCCCGCTCTCGCCCCCGCCACCCGCCCCACCTACCGCGGCCGATTCGAGAGCGCACGGGTTGAAGGGTTCGGGAAGGTACGGGGAGCGGTGAGGGGGGGAGGGCGAACGGCACCTCCGTGGGGCGAACGAGCGAGCGCTCCTTTTGTTTGCCGAATCGCGCTGCAATTAAAGTTCGTTCACACGTTTTCCACGAACGTCGATCGCGCGTAGGTGAGCGCCCGCCGTCCCCTCCGTAAACTGTCGCGGATTGGTCGCCAATGAAAACGAGAACGGCACGCGGGGCGGCCGCGAGGGAAGACTCGCAGCTTCTTGGATGACGTTCCCGACGAATGCAACGGCCGAGGGTGGCCCGAACGTATCTCAAGTGTGACAAGAGGGTGAAGGATCCTGGCCGATCGAAGATAATCTCGCGGAGCAGAAGGGTCGCGATTAACGAATCGCGATCGCCTGATCGCGACGAAAGCGTGACGCGCGATTATCCGCTAAGATGCGCGGTCGATCATAAAACGCAGTGACCAAATTAAATGCCCTTCCTCTCCCCCCTCACTTGTCGTCCGAAGCCTAGAGCATTGTTGAGGCCGGCGCGTTGCGGCGCATGCGCGCATGGACGCCGAGAGGCTTAATCCGCGGCGATCAGCACCTCGCATTCGCGCAGAGGACGAACGTAGCGGATCCTGATCAATCCTCATTCCCGCCGACCGCGACTGCGTGCCGCAACCGAACGCGCGGGAAATAATTCAAACCGCGAAAACCTATAATTTCCGGGGGTCGCGTCTCCCACGAGGGAGATCTTATCGTCGCGCTCACGAAAACAGACGAGACAGATAGAGAGACAGAGAGAGAGTGAGAGAGAGAGAGAGAGAGAGAGAGAGAGAGAAAGGGKGRGRGKGSGRGSGSGSGRGGGGGGRSGGGGRGGGGGKGGGGGGAGGGGAACGAAGAAATATTATCGATACTATTGGTAAATACAGAAATACCGTTCCCGCGGGCGAATACCGCGGGGACCAGTTTCATGGTATTCACATTAATTTTCGATGCGTCGTCGATCCGCCATGCGAGAGAGCGCGGCGGTTCGATTTCTTCTTCTTCTTCTTCTTCTTCTTCTTCTTCTTCTTCTTCTTCTTCTTCTTCTTCTTCTTCCTCCTCGTCCTCTTCTTCCCTCCCCCGCCCCCTCCCCCGCCTTCCTCCTTCTTCTCCTCTTCTTCTTCGCCGTGCGCCCGCCCCCGCCGCGCGATCCTCCCTGCCCCCCCTGTTCCCACCCAAGAGCCGTTTTCTGGCGCGCGGAGAACGCGCCGCAAAAATCCTTTGTCCACGATCGCGTTCGGTCGCGTCCGGTTGTTCCTCGCGGAAATTTGCCGATCGCGCCCCCTTCGAAGCGCCATTTAATCTCGACGAAATATTTTCGGGGGTTTGAGTGAATTTACGGGGGTCGAGCGTTCCGCTTTACGGAAGTTTATTGCGGTGTGCAAAGAAAGCGGTGTGTTTTCTTTATGCAATATATTTCCCCCTCCCTTCTCTTAATGTCTAATACTCACGACCGATTGTTCGTTTTTGGTCCCGTTACCATTCATGCTGGCGAGTCTTTACGAGGATCGAGAGAAAAGCTGTTTGACGTCTAACTAATATAATAATAACAGTTAATGCGTCATATCGAAATTAAATTATGTCGCAATCTTTTTCCCTCGAATCGCGGCGTAAAGTAATATCGTGCATGAGGAATGTATCGAATATCGCACTTGTTTCTGCAAGATCCGAAAAATTGTGTTGCGATCAATGTTTCCAGTAACTTTCTACTTTGGAAAAGCATTCGGCACGATTTCGGCAAATGTAGCATGAACATGACACAGCAACAGATAAAGAATGCTAAAAATCATAAATCATTTGGAACTTAAGTCACCGTTAAATGGCAACGGTTGTTAAGAAAGCTGTTCTTATATGGAAATTCAGTAATAACCTTGAGCCATTCTCCTCGATTACAACGTTACAGAACAAAAGGACAACATTATAGAGAACAATATAGAGAACAATGTACACGCGTGTGTATTTCTTTAATGTTGTCGACGTTATTCGAAGAGCAAGCCAAGAGAGAGCAAGAAAATTTTCTTGTTCTGTAAACGCCGGCAAAGCGGAGGAGAACAAAGTCGTGGAAAGTTACGAGTCAAAGGACATTAGGGTAATCATAATTTGTTAGACGGGTGACAAGAGAGCCGGAGTGCACCTCGTTCGCAGGGACTGAACGGGGGTGAGGGTGGAAACGCGACGGGGATTCCGGCGGGATGCTGGACGAGGAAGGGATCGTTGTCGGATGTTTCCGGTGATGCGTGCACAAGTTATGCGCCAAGAGAAAGAGCAGTGACAGGAAATGCGATAGCAGATGCGCGCGTCACCGCGACGTTCTGCGAGTTTGATCTCTGATGGATATTTCGCGCGATATTCGGAAAAATCCCCGGGAATCCCCGGAAAGGTTGATCACGTGGCGTTTAATTCGGGGGATTCGTTGGCGGGCTGATACGATCTGCGCATGCGCCGAAGCCGTTGCGTCACGTGAGCTGCGCGCATTATTGGGCGAGAAAATCAGCGGTGCGCGCGCACGCGCAAACGCAGACACGCTGTCGGCGGGAAAACTTGCCGGCCGGTTTTCTGCGGGAAAGGAATGTCATTGCTATAAATCATCCCTCTCGACAGGTATGAACGAAGCGAGAGATTTTTCTCACACTCGTCCGGCGGGCCAATCGAACGCGTCGCATCGCAACTACAACCGTCTGTGCGGCCAATCGCGGTCGCGCGTTGAGCAATGATCGATGACCGAAAGAAATCGTCGTCGACGACGACGATCGTTTCTTCTCTTCCATTTCGGCGGCCTCTTACACTTTCGCGCTACTTTTGTGTACCCTCGCGCGCTCTCTCGCTCCGGCTCCCTCGCTCGAATTACTTTCGCGCCGATAATTATTCGCGCTAACGTGACTAGACGAAATCGTTCTTCCGAGAGCCCGAGGGTAGGATCGCTGTAACTCTCGGAAGAATTCGCAGTCGCCCGCCTAGAGCGATCGCTTGGTTTAGAGATAAGACGCGTGACTGATTTGTAAAAATGATCCGTAAAATTCCGCAGCATCATGTGCGGACGAAACTTGACATAAAAAGCGACACAGCATGTTAATTGATTATTTTTGCTTGTATCTTTAACAGTTTTTTTTTTTTTTTTTTTCATTGTCGGCTGGAATACTTGCGAACCGACCGTTCTTCGCGAGTCCGATATATGTAATTATCCGATATGGAATTAACAATTAACAGACTGTTATGTATCGGCGATTGCAGAGGACATAATTAAAGGATCAATGGATCGCATGCATCGTAGAGTGATCGACTCCTCTATATAGCCAAACTATAATCGGCCGAGGCCAATGTAGATTCTCGAGTTAATTTAAAGAGAGTCCACCCCCTGCGACTTGTGAAATAATGCAAACATAGCGGCGCTATCTGTTCGCAGAGAACGCGGAATATGCAGTATCTTTACGAGGGTGCATATCAATGGACCTGAGGGTTGACGTCGCAGGTAGTCTGTCATCGTGCTGTCACTGTATGGGCGTACATTCTTTCTGCTACGGACGGCTCGTTAAACCTCGATTAATTAAAGTAACTAGGTAGTAATAACCAAGTGTTAATTTTAAAGTAATAACCAAGTGTTAATTTTAAAAAGAAAAATATATTAAGATCAGAAAGTGTTTTACAGTTAATCGATTTTGGTGATAAGCTAGGAGAGAGAGAAAAAGAGAGAGAGAGAGAGAGAGAGAGAGAATTTTCACGATAATAGATACATTTCTTACTTCCTAATCCTTCTGTACACATATATGAAAAAATATATCTGGAAGATTTGGATCGAGTAAAATGATCAAAGAAAATTGCGAAACATCTAACTCTTCTTCTTCTTCTTCTTCTTCTTATAGGCCCATGTCCTGTATTTTATCCACTATGTCTGTGACGTCGATGTCCAATTTTCGCATCAATGTTTTGGCCACCGTCCAGGTGGCCTAGGGTTGTTTGGTTTCCCATTCTTTGCGATTTTTGCAAATCAATCATCCCCAGTTTTCATACTCGTCTCCGAATTCTGGTCTATCTTGGATCTCGCAGATGTTGCGAATGTTCTCGTTGCTAGTTTTGTCCCGCAAAGTGTCGCCAGTGATGCACCTGTTGTTTCCAGTGTGTCCGTTGTTCTTAATGGATGTTTGATGATGCTTTCCGCTCTTGTTTCAATAGCGTGGATCATCACAGGTCTGTATCTATAACTAGGTTTGTACAGCCCACCCGTTCCAAATTAATAATTTTTTATTACCTCCGATAAGGTGAAAGCACTTTGGTTACAAGTTTCGCACGAATCTTACACACCCTTATCTTGCGAAATGTACCCGATAAAAATTACACATTTTATCGTTAGACATTTCGCGCTATTGCTTTTCGGTTCGTTTAGATCTTAAGAAAATAGATTTTAGTAAATCGCTGCGGTTGTTCGATTATTAAATGCATCGTACGTTTTCGCGATCTAGCCGCGCGCGTTCCCCTGATCGATTATTGAGTTTTAATTAGACGACGATGCAGTTACCGATATGCAGATCGGCCGCGTTGTCGTCGGGTCGGTTTCAGGACGCCCGGAGTGAACCGAACTGTAAAGTGTCGCCTGAGGGCTCTTTAGAGACGCCGTCCACAACGAGATTAGATATTGCAAATGGACGTGGCTTATCTCGGACGAAACGGCCGGCCGGACTTCAACCCCGTTGGGCGATAAGACCCGGGCTCCGCTGAATTTCGCGCCTCCCATCCTCCCCTTACGATTCGACAACTGTTCGAGCCACACTCGCATTTGCATCTTTTCCGAATTTTCCGTCCCCGTTCAATTCCGATAATACGATCCCGCCGGCCGTTTCGCGCCCGCCGATCGAAATCTCGACCTTAGCTGGAGCGCCGATCTCCTTTTTCCTCCTCCGCTGCGCCCGTTTAACAGAATAATCGCGCGGCAAGGACTGAGAGGAAAAAAGGAAGAAGAGAGCACCTTGAGAGCGTGCGAGGGAGACAGAGAAAGAGAAAAGAATTCTTTCGCCAGGAAGAATTAATAATCCGATTATTCAATCGCGTTGAGCTGCACGCGGGACGTCTTCCGCGTCCATCAAGCGTTCTGCATCCGCAACTTTGTCCTTGACTCTTAATCATGCCTTCCCAAGCTTTATTGAAGCTCTCTAACATCGACAGATACGGTCAAAGTCGATTGACGTGCTCGTTGTCACAAGATCAAGACGGGGAGTTCAAAAGGTGCGCCGAAAAATGGATCATTTTTAAATGGGAATTATAAAAATGAATCGTAACTTGCGCGCATCCGTGCGCGGGGTAACGAACCACCCCTGCCGGCGCGGGGTGCTAACGTTTTTATGTGACGTCTGCAGTTATCCAACGCGACTATATTCAGCGTGCGACCGCACGTTATCCCATAATGAACGCACGAGTAAGCTCTGACTGCAGGACGAACGATGTTCACGATTGTTCACGCTTTTCTTATCTCCGAAATGGATATAATTGATCTCGTTCCGCTCCGAGAGGAAGCGAACGAGATCTCTTTCGAGAATGCTCGGCGCTTCACAGGACAAAAGCTTCAGAAAATTTGACACAGATAACAATTCTCCAAAATTCTAAAATAACGGTAATATAACGGTAATATATGAGTTTTCGTCATGTCTTCACGTATCACGTGCTCTGTGATTGATCTATGAAGATTACGAGACAACAAAGAGCCTATTGTAGGCATTTCGTTGCCGTCGTAAAGTCTAGGAAACGTTTCCGGAAATACAAAATGCACAAGTATACAAAAAGAACGTATCGCAAAATAATAGTGAACATAACGTTTCTTATATTATCGCATTTCATCGTACTTGGAAGACCAATGAGGAACGCGTAGAAAGTAGCAATAAATTACTACTTAAAAGACACTTATTTAAATAAAGATTTTAGTGGAACTTAATAGCTTAAGGAAACTTAATGGCTTAAGCTTTCCACGGACAGCCTTTCTTAATTATCCGTCATTCTTCACATTTCATTCTTCCGTTTCTCTCTTTTGCGATTTTCATTCTTCGCAATGTCGGGTTGTTTTAGAACACAAAGAGCTGCATAGGTTTCCCTATCCGGAGTTTGAGATCTAATCGAGACCCATGTCGATTTGCATCAAAAATTAATAGTTATTTAATTAATAATAAATTAATTTCTGGAAATCCGCGAGCAGTCCAAGCAGAGAGAAACGTGATTCGAAAATGTGATTCTAAGCGGGAAACCCGCTATAGCTTTCGAGTTTGCCCATCAAGATTTCCTCGACTTGAATCCACACGTATCCAAGCGTTGCAATATAAAATGAAAGCCGAGAGAAACTCGAGAGATAGTTGGAGAGTTGCATCTTTAATGACAACGAGTCAAGACGCCGGAATAAATAAAGTAGCGTGATTCTGTTTCGCGGATGAGTGATCTGTCTCTTATCCGTCATCATTATTCCGCCGCACAGCAAAAGCATTGATATTAGCATCAATATAAAAATATCATCGGCTTTGATACCTGTATTACGCGAGCTGCAGTTTGCACGCGAGCTCAGTATACTGATTTCCGGTAACGGCAAATAATTATCGAGTTATCGAGGAACGCGTGGCACACGCCGTGCTGTTTCTCTGATGGCTCTCTCCGAGCTCGTCACGAGACAGTTCCATTTCTCGACTCTAACGGGATAAAGAGTCTGTAACGAGCACTATCCTCTCTGCCGACTGTAAAAGAGAAATTCGCGCGATACATCCGCTGGATGCGACATGCACGGTTCAATATAGAAAAAAATGCTCGAGAGCTCCGCGGGGGAAAGCACCAAAGCACGTTTGGTTATTATCAAAAGTGTATCCCTCATCGCAAAATCTTCTCTCCCCCCTTTTTTTTTTCGAATGCATATCGAAGAAATTTTATTTCTTGCAGAGAATCGCACATTTTCATCCGTAAGAAATTGCATCGCGATCGAAATCGCGAATAGAATTACCCAGCACTCGAGATAGCATTGGATGATCGTTAATGATGATAAATTAAATTCGCAGCGACCAGATTGAAGATCGCTAAAGCTATCGCGCGCGTTTATTTATGCCTGATTGGCCAACGTGGCGAGAAGGCGAGTAACGCGGATCGCGCGAACGTAACGCGGATGAATACTTATCGCTCTGCGCGCTATTAACGTTGGCCCTGCAGCAAAAACATCCGACATCCTGCATTTGGCGTTGACTGGTCCAGATGATGTCTAAGAACATTATGTACATGTACACATGCGCTTATATAGACAAGGAACATCGTAAATCCACAGACCGAGGCCGAGCTAATAGCGCTCGGCCCATGCAATGTTATTAATCACGCGAACGGCCTGGCAAGGGTCTCGCGAACTTAATTAATTAAATAATATAATAGCCGGAGAAACTAGGGAGGTATAACCACTCTCTCTCTCTCTCTCTCTCTCTCTCTCTCTCTCTCTCTCTCTCGCGCGCGCGCTCGTCCATCCTTCCCGCCACCCTCGCGCTTAACTTGCTTCTTCAACCTCCGGCCATTCGCCCTCTTTCTCGCGTATCGGAAGCGTCCATCAGCCCCAGCATCCCCGAGGCATTGTTTCTCCCCGCTGTCCAAACCTCGTGGCGAGCGCGTAAGATATCGCTACGACGCGATTGTTACACCAGGCTGATTTCTCCCCCTTCCGCCCTTCCCCCCTGCCTCCCTCTCTCTCTCTCTCTCTCTCCCCTTGACTCCAGCACTGAGTACACACGAAATTCTCGCAGTAGCGCACGGTAATTCTCATCGCTGACGAATACACGTACGGCGATACGCGAGCTTACTGATTCTTTCTGTTTTTCGACCTACGTCGACTCGAGTTTACTTGACGATTTTCGTTATGGAGTGTACGTAGCGGTGGTTATCTAAATTCTTCCTTTTCTCTGCATTCCCCATCGGAAATCCGAAGATCACGAAACAAACAAGTGTCCGGTGCATCCGCCGAGGGCGGTTCATCCCTCGGAATCCAGATCGGAACATCTCCCGCTGCATCTCCCCGCGAATTGCCTTCAATCATCGAACGTATCCACCCCTCCCTCCCACTCCGCGAATCGCATCGCGATTGATACATCCTCGAGTCGACGAGGCCGCGCGCGCGCGCGCGCGGAAAGAGATCCGCGTCGGTTGGCTCCCTCGTCCTCTGGTCATCGCTTTATCAGTGGATGCTCGTTTGGCGTCGGCGGCATGCATCATTAAGCTTCCAGCGTGCCGTAACGCCGACGAAGCTCACTCGCACGAAGCACACGGGCACACGTAAACCCAACACTCCGCCGAGCCGACATTCCCTCGCAGCCCGCCTCGAAATCTCCCTCGAAACCTCCCTCGGAGCCGTCCATCCCCGCGTGTGCGTTCGCCGACACCAACCCTCGGAGGTCGCCCCGATCCTCCTACGTGTCTCTCGCCCCCACTCACCACACACACACACACACACACACACACACACACACACACACACACATATATATATACACACATGCCCCCCTGTGGACCCCCAGCGTGTGTATACGTGTGCGCCATGTAACGAGGCGGCGTACGCGCGCACACACACGTTCGCGCGTCGGTATATAAGACGCGCACATGGGTGCGCGCAGCCGCCGGCACCCTTTCGCGTTCCAGCAGCCTCGCGCTCCACAGCCCAATTCCCCTTAACGCTAATTTATCTTAATTACATTCTACGCGCGTCGGCATGCGTCCGTGTGCGCGCGCGCGGTCGAGTAAGGGCGCGCGTACGCACACGTACACACACGCTGCGGTCGAACGTACGCGCCTCTCGCAGCCGATGCGCGGAATTTTCGAGCCGATCCGAGCTGGCTCGTAATGATCGGATGGTCAAAGTTCGAAGCCAACGAGAGATCCTCGCGCGTCTTCGAGGGTGAGAGTATTCAAGTATCGGAGATTAAGAGGTATTAAACGCGGAGATAAAAGTCTCGGCGCCGCGGGGCCGCTAAATTCGAAGCGCGAGCGTGGCAGCAAAGTAAGATGGTCCACCGTCTTTCAGCGGACTACCGCTTAAACTATCGATCAATACTAGTAAGCGTGTGAGCGCGAACGCGCATCCGCGCTCGTCCGTGTGCGCGGAGCAGCGTGGTTTGTTTGCGCGCGTCGTGAAGCGGAGACCGCTCGCACACGCACGCGACACACGTGCGTTCCGGTAAGCGTGCACGCGGTTACACGCGAGCTTTAATCTTCGCGTCACGAAATATCCTCCCCGGTGTCCGTCCCAGGGTCGGTTTCGACGGTCTCTTTATCTCTCCCTCTCTCAAACCCCCCCTCTCTATCTCTTACACACACGCGCGCGCACTCATCTCTCTCGCGGTCTCTCTCGCTCCGCGTCTCTCCTGCATCGATCGGCGATTCGTCGAAATTTCTCCGTATACAACAGGGCTCCCTCTTCTTTCGCCGCTCCCCTCCCGTCACCGCCGTGTCGTAAGCTGGCTCGTCCAATTTTCTGTAGTTTGCAGAATCGCGCGATTTCCCGGATTAACGAATTTTCGCCGGCCAGCGCCGCAGCTGCCCGGCTGTCGTTTTAACTCGTGCGGGGCTCATTGTGTTTATGCGGCACTTGGATTCCGCGCGGCGCGATAGAGACACCCGGCCGGGCGCTGATATACCGTATACGTCAACGGAATTTAGCAAACGATGGCTGCCACCGCCGCCGCCGCCGCCGCCGCCGCCGCCGCCGCCGCCGCCGCCGTCGTGGAAGGTAACACGAAGAATCTCGTGCCGGTGTTGCACTAAAAATGTGCAACAGCAGAATTTAACGCGCATAAGAAGAGCGACGTTCTCAGAGTCGTCTCTGCGTTCGAAGCGCGGAGAAAGAGAGAGAGAGAGAGAGAGAGAGAGAGAGAGAGAGAGAGAGAGAGAGAGAGAGAGAGAGAGAGAGAGAGGCAGGGGAGAGGGAGAGGGAGGATTTAAAAAGGCATTATTATAGCAGTAATTTCAAGCCCAACATGCCGGTCCAGAACGAGACTCGAGAGATCTTGGAGCCAGTCTCGGATCACGCGAGGCCTGTGGGAAGCAATGGTGCGATTATTCGACAAGTTCCTGTTCATTCATCGAGCAATAATGTGCCGCGGTAATGCTCGTTCTCTGTCGCACGAAGCGGGACGGGAAGCGAAACGCGAAGGAACGCGAGGTGTTCCCGGGATTTATCGTCCGTTCGATCGTTAACCTTCGCGATCGAATAAGAGGGCCGGATACGCGAAGCGGCACACGGAGGCCCCGCTCCTGCGTTGGGGAGGCAACCACGGGGGTTGGGATGGGGTTGGTTGGCTCGCGCGCGTTTATCTTGAGATTGAGCATTAGGATTCAGTATATAGCGCCGGCCTTGCCGCGGGAAGATAAGGGGGTAATTTCTGCCCGCCGAGGGGGTCAGAACTGCCCGTAGCTCATCTCCGCAGCGCCACCCCCGTGGCCACTTGGCCGACGAGCCCCCGTGGCCGAAAGTCGTTTCCACGATCTTAGGGGCGGGAGCTCGGCTTAAGCCCCATGCAAATTAGATACGGGATCTTATGGGCGGTAGATAACGGCATGCCGCGGCATGACAACGGCGGCGGCGGCGGCGGCGGCGGGGGGAGGGGGGGGGGGGGGGGGGGGGGGGGGAAGGGGGAGGCGGTCAAAGCGCCGTTAATAATTATTGTCGCAGGTTTACGGAGTACGCGGTCTACCTAAATGATTCATCGCGGCCGTGATTCTATAGAACGGCATGCATCATGAGCGGCAGCCGCAATATCAGTTTCAGTTGACCTTGAGAGGATCTCCCGATTCTTTGCACTCGACCTCCGAAACACGCGTTCGTATCCGTTGCCGCGCGCTCGATCGACAGAGAGCGCCCCCGGTTGCGTTCATTTTTAACAGTACAAATTAATTTTTTGCCTTCCATTCCAAGCATCGATCGAAAGCGGCGGTCGGCTGGCCGATAAATGGCTCATGGTCATCGAGAATGACCTTGGGGGATTTGGCTTAAAGACGATCGAGTTTAAAGTTTCTCGACGCTCGCGTCATTGAAATTTTGAAGTCCATTCCAGGAAAGCAAGGAATTAATTTGTGCACTTAACACTGGTTTTCTTGACGCTCGCGTCATTGAAATTTTGAAGTCCCCTTTAGGAAAGCAAGGAATTAATTTGTGCACTTAACATTGGTTTTCTTGGCTGCGCGCTAGTTTCCATGAAGTGTTCGAGGGCGCGGACGTGTACCGTGTACGTGTAAGCGCGTGGCTCTTTCAGCAATGCCGACACGCAGGCTTCCGCGAACTCGGTGCGTGCACCGAGAAAACGGATCGTAGCGTTGCGTGACATTCCGAATATCTGGACGGAAGAGCGATTTTCGCCATAATGACGAGACGCGGCGGGCTGATCAGAACGCTCCCGACTGCCGAGCATCGTCTGTCACGCCCGCTTTCTACACGCCGCTACAAATTAGCCCGCGACGCGTAACGCAACACCGTCGCGGTTCTAATTGAAGTTGCGTGTCATTCGGGACCTTCGCCGAGACGCGTCATCGAGAAAACGAGAATCGGGGAATGAGTGTTGAGACGAGTGTCCGATTCCCATTTGTCCCCCTCGCGCGTTCTCCCCGCGACGCCGCGAGTGGAAAAATCGCGTAATGAACGATAATCGAAGTGGACGATGACCGAGAATCGATAATCACGTGCACGACGCGCTCGGATCTTTCATCTCGATTCTGCGAGGGTCGTTCAAAATGCGAGAAACTCGCGTTTTGCTTACTCACGCAACAAGAGCGACACAGAGAGAGAGATGCAGGAAATAAATATCAAGTCCGGGAGGATGGTGGGTTTGATATTAGATTCTACATTATTTTACATCGCGACGCCGGGAACGCCGGGAAGAAATTGGATTCCGTATCAGAGGCGTGATGCGTAATGTCGTTTAGCCTTTCTGTTTCTTTATTTTTGATGCTTATCGCGCGTACACATATCTTCCCCTGAGCGAACTGTCCATTTAGGGTCTCGAGGACGTCCCCGGGACGTCGAGCCCTTAAATTCTCCCGAGATCAAACTATTTTCATCGTACCTCGCCATTACGAAAATCGATTTTTCAGGAGGGACGCCTTTTTCGGGAGGGTGGCCGAAGTCGCCTTCCTGATTATTTACGAAGTCCTCCCGATGCGGGTGTCCGTTTTTTCGCCGGAGTGCTGCGCCTGAGTCTGAATTTTCGTCCGAGCCCGGCCGCGCCAACCCCTTTCGATTCCACGTACAGCCGGCACCCTCGAGGCCTGTATCTCGGACCAATGGCGCGGGACAAAGATAAATCGCGCCCATGTGCTGAATACACACAACGTAAGATCAATCCCGATTACCGTAACGTTAATGTTAGCCCACGCGATACGAGGCATGCGATTTTGAAACATTCAATTCCTTTCGGCGGGACAAACGTGCTTCATTCAACTCGCATGGCTCGATCATCAGGCATCAGGCCTTCAGCTTTTGCCTTGAACGAAGATACGACATTACGATTCCGATTACGTTTGTTTGTTTCAGAAATAATGCCGGATAAGTCAGTTGAAACAGTCAGTCTCGTCGGACTTATCAGCTTAACGTCTCTCTCGAGGAAAGTTTCTTCTGGATATCATGCAGTTGTGCATTCGCCGCAGCGATTCTCGAAGATATCTTTGATTTCCTCCACGCGTCCACAATTTACGTCCACAATTTCGTCCGTTATGCGTAATATACTCACACGCTTCTGCGTTTGAAGGGCGGTCCTTCTCGTGTGGTAAAAAGCATACGCGACGTCCTACACGGTACACACATCAGCGCGTGTCCACGCGGCGAGTTTGCGTTCTCGCCAGTGTAGGAGCTGGTGGTAGCCTCCCCATGTTCGTGGGTGGTTCGCTTCGAGAGGAATGGGGAACGAGAAGAATCGAGAGAGCAAGACGAAGAGAGGGAGAGAGAGGTGGGCAACGACATAGCGGATCTGAACAGAGAGCCACCTAAGGACGGAGTGAAGGAGAGGGTTGCCGGCGGAGGTCGACGGAGGAGAAGGAGGGTAGCGCCCTATCTCTCCTGCACTCCTAACTAACATGTATTTTGCATAAAGCTTACATTACTTGAATTACAATGCTCCAGTGCCGTCTCGGGCCACCCCGTCGCCCCATCCCCGTCGTCGTTCACCGTGACTCGACCAACCCCCGTACGCGAGTCGCTCGGAAGAGAGAGAGAGAGAGAGAGAGAGAGAGAGGGGGGGGGAGGGAGGAAGAGAGGGATGCTGGGATGTAAATTGCTTCCAGAGCCGTGCCAAGTTGGCGCGCAAGTGCTCGACGCGCGTGACATCCGCGCGCGCGCGCGCGCGCGCGCGTGTGTGCGCGCGTGTCTTGGGGGTGGGGAGGTGGCAGGGGCAGGCAGGGGGAGGGTAGATGAGCGTGCGAGGATGTTCCTGGACAGCGCGGAGAGCTCGGCGCTATTACGCGCGCGGGCGATAGGGGACCGCGGGTGCGGGCGGCGAGGGGGGAAAATTCATTATCTCAGTCATTCCGGAGCGAGAGCGTTATCGGGCGCGATATAATTGATCGTTAAGCGGCCGCCCCGAGAGCGTCGACGTTTTAGATCGCGCGGACCGATAACGGCGCGAGTTATCGCGGCGATTATGGAATCCAGCGTCGCCCACCGAAAATCGCACCTCGCGGTGGAGGAGGGCGGGGGGGGGGGGCGGCGGAGGGATGGCTCTCCGCGTTCGGACGGTGACTTGGAGGGGACTTGGAGGGGAGAAATTGCGCCACGCGCGTCGAGCTTGTTCGATTGTAAATCGAAGGGATTAGACAACAACTCCGATTTACTTAACTCTTCCCTTAACCGCACGAAAGGGTTCGCGAATAACGCTACCGTGTATCTTCGACTGGTCCTTTCGCGTCGTGTTCTTTCGCTGAGGATCTACTACGCTTGGAGATCAGCTCGACGCTTGTCGTACTTACTTCTCCCTCTTATTCAAAGAAATTCGCCCGACAGGCGCTGCGAAGTTCATTACGCTTGACGTAATGCTCATCGACAGGAAATCCAGAAGCTGTTCTCATTATCTGTGTGATCCCCCTCGATAAACGATACGAGCGAAAGTCCGCACTAAAACGGGGACCGTTTGAATAACGGAGAGTCGAGAGACATGCGAGACACAACGCTCATCCGCGCATATAGTGCGAGTACATGAAACGATGCGTCAGTCGTCTGCGAGCTCTCTTCTATCGCGGCTTGAGTCAGTGTCACTTTCTTCCTCCGGATAAGCTCGGTATTCGGCTCGATTCGCGTTAAATTCGTGTGCAAATTAGAATATATTCTCATTGCTTTACCAATCGCCCTCCCCTCAGCATTCCCGGTGCGAGTGTCTCGAGTATTTCTCCAAGATCTTTCAGTAATAAAATAACAACAGGCTCGCACTGCAATTAATTAATCACGGTGATTCATTAATCAAGAATCGGCGCGAAGTGAATATCGACAACTGAATCCTGAGTCCTAAGTAAGACAGTGGAATACACTCGACGCCATCACTGGGTCCATCTCCCAAGCTGTCCTGTGTAACTTGACCAATATTTAAGGCTTCAATGCGAGTCTGCCCTGCGATCTTCAGATGACAATAGGAAAATTTCGAGTCTCCTGGATTGCCTATGAGCCGGACGTTGCAAGAGCAGATCTTGCGTAAGGAGCAGGTCCGATGCTCGGGGGAGTATCTGCGCGCGTAGGGTTTTTCCGCGCCGGACACAGCCCTTATTGGCTTTTTCCACGCGTCCCCTTTTTCTCTCCTCCCTCCTTTCGGCCTCCGCTCCTTACATTATTCACGCTTACGTGCCGGCACGGGCGTAACGAGGAGCGCCGGTGCCCCGGAATAATGGAACAACCCCTCGCGGGGGCGAGGAGTACGCGTAATTACGATTCCGCGTCCTTGATGCCCATCCTCGCTGTCCTCCCTTCCTCGGACAGCGTTCCGGTATTCGGGATGGCGCGTGCACTCCGCGAGCGGATCATGGGTGATTCTGCGTTGTACAATGGCAGAGGATAACGCGGCTAACCCGATGACAAGGTGTAAATCATCGGCCGGATTCCGTATCGCTTTCGAACGCGCGGCGCAACGATAAGTCGGACATTACCTACACCATCGTGTACACCATCGTGACAAACGGACCTCGCTCGAGTAACGGATGATGCATTGGCCCCGTGATCTCGAAAATGATGCATTGGACTCGCCGCCTGATTTGGGGAGGGGGGACGGGGCGGGGCGGGAAGCAAGCGGGCCTGATTTATCGCGAACGCGGGATTGCGAGACGCGACCCTTCGAAACTCGAAGCTCGACGTGTATCTCTCGAGTAAAATGGCGAATAATTCCCGTTAAGTATACCGGGAGGCATGAATCCCCGCGATTGCGAGATAAATTAATCTGCAGATGACGGTGGACAAGATAGTCTGTGTTAAAGATGACACTCGTGCATCTCTCAGTCTCGTCCGTCGAGCGATGCCGAACATGGCGACGATCGACTCGGCTGGATCATCGAGCAGTTTTAGTATGTATTCCGGCCTGGTCCGGGGATAAATTACAGCGATACAACTCGCCGGGAAATTTAAGCTGCCCTAAGGAAAGCGTCCAGAGCGAGACGCATTACGCATTTATCAGGCTTTCCAGGGAAAAGATGAGCCGAACCCAATCAATAGCACGCACAGCCAGCGTCCTAATCCACGTAAAGTCCCGCTAGTGAGACCCGCGGGCCTCGTATCATCCAAAAACTATGACGCAGGTACATTCGGGAATGACGCCCCCCGCAGGATAACTTATTTAAGGCGGACAATGTACAGGATAGTCTTTCTCTGTCTTCTCGCCGCGCACGCCGCTGGCAGGACGAAAGAAAAAGAAGAAGAGAGAGAGAGAGCTAGAGAGAGGGAGGGAGAGCGCGGCTACTTTGTATGTACGCATGCTGACATCTTACCCACCCTGTCCGCCCTCCTTTTACCGTGGTCGAGGGGAGATTTCGGGGAGGGGGGAGGGGGGAGGGGGGGAGGGAGGGAGAGAGAGGTGGACCGAGAGAGATCAATACCGGCGCCCCATGGACCAGAGCCGCCACCAGCCGCCCTTCCTTCCGCCTCCTCCGTCCCTAGAGCGGACTCACGTGTGTGAGCGCCGGACCTCTTAGAATCACCAACCCCCAAAACCCACCCGCGCCTGGCCTCACGGTCGCTACCGCCGTGGCAACCACCCTCGGGGCCATCCACTCTCACCCTTCGCAGCTTTAAAGCGATGTGCCCGTATTAGGGCGCGGAGCGAAACGACCACCGCGAGCTAGCGAGCTCTCGGACGACCCTCGAGAATGTTAACGCGGGGTTGCCCGGTTAACGCGGGAGGATACGCCCGGAGGATAATTCCTTAGAAATTAATTCATGAATATTTCGCGACGTTAAAGCAAACGCTCTCTCTCTTGCGTAAGTCGTTGCCGGGGATTCGTTTTATTTGGCGCGCTGTGGAAGCTGCCGTTTCGCGTCGCTGGTATTCTTCTCGCTTCAACTCTCCGGAGATGAATAAATATGCGCGTCCACCCTTCCTATCGGAAATCCTTCCTCAAATCCGTTACTTGCAGCGGCCGGATTGACCGTCGCCTGCGAGCTCGAAAACGCGCGTCGTCGGCACCGTCTCTTGTTTAATCACGCTGATAACTTATGCCGCGCTTACGTTCTCTCTCTCTCTCTCTCTCTGTCTCCCCGCGTACCGTCGACCGAACAAAAAGACCGGGGGCCGAAGACCCCGGAACGCGGCCCCGCTGAAGACGGACACTCCTATCACTCCGTTAGCCACCGAGCGCGAGTTTTTGCATCACAATTAATCCACGAACGTAATGGCCCCCGATCCCGGCCACCTGGTGCCCGGCGCGTATTGCAGGACAACGGCTCCTCTCCCCCTCCCCCCCCCTCTCTCTCTCTCTCTCTCTCTCGTCCCTCGGCCTCTTTCGGCTTTCATTAGGGAGGCAGGGAGGAAGGCCGTGAGAGATGATGACCTGCATCTCGCACGCCGCGGCAACATCTCCCGGCGCGGCGGGACCATAATCCCCCCCCCCCGCCGCCGCCGCCACCACCCCCGTGTGTCTTGTGCGTGCTTTTTCCAGCAGGCCGCGAGTAATGCCCGCGACGCGTTCTTGCCAGCCCCGTATACGTTACAGTCGTGTCCGACCGCATCGCGTCGCCATAATGGATATTAGTAATATGTTACGTCTCTCTAAGACCGACTAAGACGCGCCGCCGCCACGAACGACACTCGGACAAGCTGCCGGATGCTGCATCTCGCTTCTTAGTGTTCGCGTGCCGCGGGAGTTTTGAGGCAGATTCGCGAGAATCTGCATGATTATAATTGCACGAGACGAAGTAGTCCATGCGCGATGCCACCTCCCCCTGCGCCTGCTGTTGAGGTTCCCGGGATTTCTCTATGATCGATGGCGGCGCGGATTTGATCGAGGTCTCCACTGAGATCTCCGACGTGGATTAAAGTACAGTTTGATCGCATTGAGCGCTATCCTCGAGATCGAATATGTACCGCTTACGTTGGGAAATCTTCTATGGTTGATTGCAGCCAATACTTCCTGCTGGAGGTCTCTCCTCAATGCAGTTATAGCGCGGCTAGCTCTCAGAATTCAATTCCACCTTGGTCGCCGGATATGGATTCGCATTCTTCCGCTCGCTGGTCCCCGATGAGAAATCCTCGAGGTACTTTTATATTAAATTGTCGATCCTCTCGAAATCACACAGGTAATGCACGGAGCATGACTCTTCGTCTTGCCGTCCATTCGTTGATGGCCCGCTCGTTATTGATACAAGAGTTTGCGAGTTTGCAAGAGCTGTCTGAGGATTAAAAATTTCACGAGCTCCCGGACTGGGAAGGCCTATGCCGAGGTTTCAAGGTTCATCCTTGAGGAGATAAGACACGTTTTCGATAGCCGTTTTCCCAAGCCGAGAGAGCTTGAACTTCAAACATCGCGTTAATTATCTTGCAGAAGGAGAGCTTGCGCGTTGCTGATTAACCGACCGATAGCTTCGACGTTCGCGATGCTTCCGCTGTCGGTTCTAACCGTGACACGCATAATCCCATAATCGACCCTTTCTGCCTCAGCCAAGTGGCGTGTCCCACTGCAGCGTTATCCCACTTACACGGTTCACGGCTGAAGAGGAGCACTCGGAGCACCCGTTTCATCGCGCTATTCGTCTTTATCCGAGGAAACGATATCCCGTACGATGTGTCCGGCGTGTTCCCAAACGTCCGAATCGCGACATGACGGAGGGCGACCACGAGCCGAGCAACCGCCGTCGACATTTCTCAAGTGCAACCGTTTCCTCTCTGTCCCTCCTCATCTAGCCCCCTACCCCAACCCGCCCGGTTTCGTACTTGAGGGAAAGAAGACACACGGGGATTCGCGATTAATCAGGATTAGCCGAAGATCTGACCCTTAACCCGGCACTGTCCACTGCTCGTGCGATGATCATCAGTCATCGTGGATCCACGGCGACCCTCCGCCTCCCCCTCCTCGGACTGTCCCTTTCGGGGAACGGTCGCGAGCACCTATAAACCGGACGATCATTACGGTGTCATTAACTTTGACGAGCGTGTAATTCGTGTCGGGCAAGAGGTCAAGGGAGCGAGCGAGCGCTTCGCCGCCAAGTCGGGGGTCACGTCGCTAAGGTCGCGGCACCACGCGGCTTCATCGGCCGATCGGAGTGTTACGAAATTAATTGACCTCTTGCCGGGCAAGAGATCGAACCGCGGAAAGCAATCTCTCGCAGCCGATGGGGAGGATCGATCAACTGCGAGTCTCTCGATCGCTCGCGAATGGGACCATCCGACCTAGAATTTGACTTCCGCGAGGTAGCTACTGCATTCAAGCATCGATGAAGAGAATCTGGAATGAGCCGTGGCTCACACGCAGCACAATTTCCATTGCCCTCGTGAATTTTTGGAGAACACTTGGAGACTGATGCATCTCGTCTCTCGCGTTCAGCAAAAGACCTTATCCGCTCCGCGAGACCGGAGGATTTTAAAGCGTTTCCGCGGTCAGTAATTCTCAGGACGATTTCCCGGCTACTCGCAAGGGAAGTTGGCGTCCGGTGCCGACGTCGTCCAGGGTGGAATTGAATTCCTGTCTACCCCTTCCTACGGACACCGTCGAGGAAGGTGTTGCCGGCAGGACCAGCGCAGGTCACGATCAAGGGGCGTTGGCCAATCCTATCCGATTTCAGTCGACGGCAGGTCGACGGCGACCGGGATTTCTCCTCTATTGTTTGCCGGACGGACCGTAACGCGTGCACATTGCGCGCGCGCGCGCGCAGAAGTGTCGCGATGAAACGGCCGCGCGGCTGGCAGCCTTTTGACGAGCATGTAGCGAATCGCGGCTGGTCAATGTACCAAGCCCGATGTCTGATGACCGTAAAAAGAAAGTGGCGAGCGGCTGCGGATCCTCCGGAAGGACCGTGCGGCCAAGAAAAAGGCGGGCAACTGCCGTAACGGATAATATGCTAATTTGCGGCTGTCTCAGCCGGTGACCGGCAACGAACTCTTTCCCGCTGTCGCTCAAGACCTTCAGTGGTCCTTTCCCGAGGAGCTGTCGAGGCGAGCGAGTAGCTAGACCTTTCATCTTTCCCGATAGAAACTGGTCCGGTATAAATGATGCCTCGATAACAACGAATTATCAGCGGTGGTTAGTTTCATCGGTCGATGAGCGGTCTCGCGACGCGTCGAAGACGACTCTCCCTCTCTCTCCTTCCCTCTCTCTCTATTGCGAATCCCTCCACTGCTGATTTCCCTAAATCAACCGGCGTTTATGAAAGCATGTTCAGAATCGTCCCTTCCCGAACGATCACGCGCTGGACCACGCTAGCGCGTGCTGCCGTACGTCCTGGCAGGTGGCAACCGGTTCTCTTTCCTTTTTACGTTCCCTCCTGCGACAATGACCAATGGTCACTCGAGTCGCCGCAGCAGCAGCAGCAGCAGCAGCAGCAGCAGCAGCAGCATTGAGAAGATCTAGCACGTGCCACGTCAGCTCGTCTTAATCCAAAGATTCACGACGGAGAAACGGCGGTCCCGCGGACCGGCGTCCTCTTTTTGCTCGTGTTTCCTTGAGCCCAGCCAGTGCAACGCTCCCGATCGTAGATCCCGGTGCGGGACAATATTTGGCGAGGGATAATTTCTGCCTCATCTCGCTGCTGGCTGCTCCCAAAGTGCTGAGAGAGCAGGCATATTTGCAAGGGAAACAGGGCTGAATCGCTTACGTGATAGTTGCTTGTTTAATGATGAATAACAATTATCCGGATGGACGTTGCAGTTGCATCAGCCCGCCGGTAATAACGGCCCGTGATACGGGACTAATTAAATCGACGAGCGCGGCAGGAAAGTGCGTTACGTAAACAAGATACGTATCGCAAATCCACCGAATCTTGCCATTAATGATTCTCTGATTGAGAATTAAATACGCAATCCAGCGCGTCCACGTGAAACTGGTTCCGAGCGAGAAAGCCGAGAAACGCGAGAGAAAATCCGAGACGGTTAATTAGCGCGAGCAGGAATATCAAAGAGCATAATAGAGAGTCTATCACCGGCCACATCGGGACGCACAATTGCATCACAATTGTAAATGCAAATCACTCGACGGGCCCCTCGCTGACCGATGTGTTGTTTCTCTTCTTGTCAGTATTCCATCAAGCTTCCAGAGAGAGCTCCCCGGCTACTCGTTACTTTGATGGGCGGTCAAGAGTTGCACTTCCACAGCTTGTAAAATAAATCGCGCGTCCGCACCGCACCGCCGTACGTCATCCCTATTCTGCGTTTGCTGCCCCGGCCAATGCGCCCGGCTGATGCCGGCTGGTCCGTCATGTAAATCATTAATCATCAAGCCACGTTCGAACCGAACGACATGAACCCCGACCCTTCCAGGTCGCACTTTTGGGGCACGCAGAAAAATCAGTTGCTGTTTATTGGGATGATTCAAGTGCGAGAGGTCTTGCGCCAACTGCCAACCACTCGTGGAGTTCCGTTGATCTTGTATCTCCGTACATCTCGTATCCTGTATGCGATTAAAACCTAAAACCCGAAAGTATGCGCCGACGAATCTCGATGCACGCTCTTCCTCGCACGCAAATGGGAAAAACACGTGAGCTTGAATGGAATTTTGTCGAGTGAGTCAAGACATCTGGCGAGAGATCGGCGATTTGACAAAGTTTTCTCGTGAAAATTCTCGCGGACGGAGAACTTTGCTCCGAGCGAGAGGCGCACGTTGCACGACCTCGAACGTGTAATTAGCGACGAAAGTTCGAAAAGGGGTCTCTACATTGTCGCTCGCTACGAGGCACTTTCGCATCGCGGATTCCGTATTCAGGTACTCGCGGCCCTCGAGAAGGCGGAGGAAGAGCTCGATATTTACACGGCGCGCGCTGTAATCGGATAACACTTCCAACCGTCGGAATCGCGACATTCCATTGATACGACGATCCTTTCTTCGATGGAGCAGAAGGACTTCCGTTGCGCCTTGCATTCGAATGGGAGCGCATTGTGTCGCGGGACAATTGCGAGGCGTTTCGCCTCGCGAGGACGCGCGTATGTAAAGTCCCCGCGAATAATTCCGCCACTTTAATCCAATTTCCGTCGTGGCTGTTAATGTATGCCGGCCGATTTTGCACGTACGCTCGGATCTTTCTCCTTCTCTCTCTCTCTCTCTCTCTCTCTCTCTCTCTTTGTTCGTCCCTTCCCTCTCGTATGATCGATAGATTTTCGGGTGCTCGATAATCCCAACGAGCGCGTCGAGCGATCGCTTTCAACGGTTTCGTTATTGATTCCGCGCCGAAGGGATGCATATGTTTAGAGATTGTCGCGACGGATCCCGGCGAGGCGATCGCCGTGAGAGCGAAACGTTGTACGCACGGCGGGTTTAGGATCAATAAAATTTTCATGTCCGGAGATACTGCCGGTATCGGAAAATTCCAAGCCTGCAAGGGCGTGCAAGGGCGAGGACGAAAATATTGGAAAATTTTCTCAGACCCACGGAAATTTTGGGATTGATGGATAATTCATCGGAGCTGCGAGGATGCCCTCTGCGAGATCGATCTCCTTCCGTGATTCTTGTATCTCATTTCTTGTATTTCATTTCTATTCGACCTCGATATGAAAGCAAAAGATTACGGAAGATTTAAAGTTTCTCAAGGCCACGAATTTACACTTCTTCACGCGACGTGTATTTTCTGGTACGGCGGAATGGTGGAACCTGTAAATTACAACATTACCACCGAATCGGAACACTCCTCCTTCTCGGTCGTAATGTCGACGGAAACGGTCTGCCTGCGCCTGGGAACTCGATAAACCGACGCGAAACTGCACTTTCGAGACGCGCTCGATCGCCTCCAACGGTTCTCGCATTGATTCCAGGTCGGTGGCATAACATTTCCTTAGAATTCGCCCGCTAACCCATAAATCGGTACGTTACACCGCCAGTGAAGGGGTAGAGAAAAAAAAATCGAGAGACGCAGAGGCGGCATAGAGAAGGCAGAGGGAAAAAAGAGAGAAAGATGGAGAGAGAGAGAGAGAGAGAGAGAGAGAGAGAGAGAGAGAGAGAGAGAGAGCAAGACGAGCGGCGTCATGCGCACACAAGGAGGGAACATTATAATGTTAAAGGGATGCTACCTAGCTCTGGCAGGGCGAGAACGATACGGAAGACGCTTCGGAAAGCCGGCGCAAAAGGGGAGAAATTAAAATGTAAAAGGGATGATGTGCGTGAAAAACCGTAGCCTGCTCCCCGCCCTGTCGTCTTTCTGTCCCCTCCTCTCCTCTCCTCCCTCGATGTTCTTTCTCTTTCCGTCACTTTCGCTCTTTTCTCGCAGCGGTGCTCGCAGCTTTCGTCCTCGTCTCGCTCGCCTCGGCCCCGTTTCTCGCCGGTAATCGACTAGCTCGCTCGCTCCACTTACAAAAGCAGGGGATTTCGCTAGAAAATTAAAATTAAAAGGGGCGGCCCCAGTCGTCGGCCGAAGGGTTGCGCGCGTTCCTCGCCGCGCGCGAAAAGATTCCAGGGCGAGGCTCCGGGTTCACCGGATGCACGCTTTCGCTTCGCATCACGAAGCTAACCGTGCAAAATCCCCGCGAGGCCGCCTCATGTCGCTCGATTAATTCCGCTCTCGCGAGCGAATGCCAAATATTTGGCAGAGCAGATTGCGAGTGCCTTATCCAGCGTCTGCCTTGAGCGGCCTCCGCAAGTTTGCCCGAATGCTAAAAATTCAGGAAGCGAGCGTACGGGTTGCGAGGACCGGTCGCTTCGAGCTTCTGCTTGCGACTCTTAACGTACTCTTAACGCAGATTCGATGGCAAACCCGAGCATTGTTTCTGTCAATGACGCTTAATTGATCTCCAACAGCGATGCAGCGTCTCGATTCGTTAACGGTACACGCGGATACGACCACGCGGTTGACCAATCGACGCAATGCTAGGGCAAACATATCCCGCGTCTCCGTCATCCCCCCAAGAAAGCTTCGCCCGTGGCTCTCTTCTGGATCTTTCCGCAGCTTCTCGCCGCCGAGAGCCGGGCGCTCGAAACATACGAGACCTGATCGCGCGAGATTCGAGCGAGTTCCAGCCTCGACGGCCGATTACCTCGGACTGCAGATGACACCGATCGCTGGGGGTAAGTGTATCCCGCCGCGGGCGAGGGGAGGGGAGGGGGGGCGCCGCCGTGCACGATGAATCGTTACAGGTGATCTTCCTCTCCCGTACTCTGTGAGAACATTCCCACAGCATCCCTGGCGACTACTCGTCGTCCCTCTCGCGCGGCTCCGATCCCGGGACAGTAAACCTCGTTCTTTTTGTCGATGACTCTTCTCTCGCCCCCCCCGTCCTTCCCCCCATCGCCCATCCCCCCATCCGCTACCCCTCCCCCTGCCTTTCTAAGCTTCGCAGTCGCGAGGCACGGGTGAGCGGAAGGTGCTATACAGCGCACGGTCGCACCCCTTTCCGGCACCGCCGCGCGGCCCAAATAACTTCGCCCCTCGGATCGCATAATGGGAGACGGTTAGGGGCATATATTCTCTTCCGGGTTACTCCGCGAGCAACATCGCTCGAGTGCGCGCACATGCTCGCGTACGAGCGGGGAGGTATCGGGTGGTGTATAATGCGCGCTCGCGGCGGGACGCCATTGTACCGCAGACAGGACGAACGGCAACAGGAGCCCGGTGCTCGTCCTCCGATTCTCGCGGGGAATCGGAAGCGAGGACACCATCGTCCTAATAAGAGAATTAGCGACTTTTTGCACGGCAGAGTCCAAGCTCGCGCGGCATGAATCAGTCGCTCGCAGATCGGGGCGAAGGAGGAGGTCACCGGCTGGGAGATGCTTGATGCCGGTTTGATAGGAAAAAACATGGCGCTGTCGGTATCCCCGGGCGCGCATGGGCCGTGAATAAATTACGGATAAATCAGTTTCGTTATTATCTTGGGAGATGTATGCCTGCAGATATTCCTCGATATGCATTTCATGTAGCAAATCAATATTTCAGACGCCAAGCGAATGCTAATGGAGCCGTCAGCGAGGTTTCCTTAATGCCGTCGTTCATATGCGAAGCAGTTTCATTAAAATGTCCCCTTTATTTTAGGAGATATTAAATATAAAAAAGCACAAACACATAAAACATCTTGTTTGCTTCGCCTCCACTAATTATAACAAGCAGGATGTCCTTTTGTCTTTTCTACTTTCCGTTTCGCGATGCGCCTTGTCAGGGAAACGGACAGGATCGGACCTACAACGGAAGAAATGCAAATTTTTTACCAGCACGCCGCCAAAGACTTTTGATCTCTCGCCTGGAGATTTATTCGGGGACCTGTTTTCGTATATATATAAATAAATGCACGGACACATTTGTGCAAGGCACGCAGGTGGTGCCAGATTTTCCCTTTCATTGGCCAGGCCGAATTGATCCCTTCTGCGGGCCACAAAGGTCGATCGCCGCGAAGAATTCACTCGTTCCGAAAGCAGGACTCGAACTGACGACCATTGACTTATACTCTGACCCCTGACATCCGACTTCCGGTTTCTCATCTGGACCTCTGACCATCGAACAGGTCCCTGTCAAAGCCCCATTAGGATATCGTTTCATGAACGACAGCCCTATGAGCTTCCTAAGAAGCAAGGAAAATTGCGCGACGCGAACGTACCCCGTTCTTGGACGGCATAGCGTCACGTTTCCAGTTTTCAACGTCACGCTGACGTGCGTCGGGCCCCCCTAGCGTTTCCCGATGATTTCAATAGCGGAAATCCGTCGGATATTGTGAAAGGGAAAGTAAACCGCGAGAGACGCTGAATCCTGGAAATTCCGTTAACGGATAAATGCGTGAGATTTCAAAGTACATGAAAAACAAAAAGGATTATAATGCGCAATAACGTGATAACGTCGCTTCTAAATTCATTGCATTGTCGTCCGAAAACCACTTTCCTCGAACGAAGACAACTGCTTTCCATAAAGTTAGAAGGTATACATATTTATCCGGAGTTAGTTACCAAAATCTGCTTGCATGTAAAGACAGCCTTGCTAAGGCCAAGGGCCTTTCCGTTTCCGTCCGAAGCGGCTGCTCGGAGATTGAATTATTCGTTTGTTCGAGAGAAAAGAGGAAAACGCCAAACGGAACTAATCACCATGAAAACGGAAGATTCTCGCCGAACTTCCCAAGTATCACGCTTTCAAGGACGTATCTGAATCCAAACTAATGCTCGATACAATCGATCGGACATTAGGCCGCATTTGAAGCCTGAAATTTCTTCGCTTTCGCATCAAGGAAAATTCGTGAAACAAGGGTATCTCCTTGACGCCATGAAAAGTCCATGCCAAATAGCGAATGGGAAAGGCGCCGAAATAATCTCTAGATATGAAAATGGCAACGAACGTAAATTGGCAGTTTGATGCAGTGCTCGAGCGAATTTCAACTTTCGGACAGCGAATGAAGAAAGAACGAAGCTATAAGAGACGATCACTCCTTATCGCCATGGATATTGACACGAAGAGTACAGATCTCAGACGAGGTCCGAGTGGCGGTAAACATAGTCTTTACTACATGGTCTTTGCGTTTGTCTCTCGTGATCCGATCTTATCGTGGCAAGTTATCGCCGGCCGTAGAGTTGCAGCACTCGTTCACAATAGTGCCGCGGACGAGCCGCGTCGAGGAGGCGCCGCGTCGTGCCCGGGATCCCCATAAATAGCACGACAAAGGGGGCAACCTGGCAATAACCGGACTAATTACTCGCCGAATCCGAACCCTCGATCGTGAGTACCGATCCGCGGCACGGCGAGATGCGCCCCGCGATACAGCGCCCGAGTTAAAAGCGCAGCCGGTGATAATCGGAGGGGTCAGCCCGTGGGACCCACAGAGGTCATCGCAGCCGGGGGATGGAGCTGGGAGAGCGGGCCGGGCCCGGGAGGGAGAGGGAGAAGCGGAGAAGCCCGGTCCCCGGACACGTTCGCGGACCGGAAACGAGTTATCGCGCTCCATTTCGCGAGCGGACAATCCAGCACGCGCGCCGCAGGTTGAATCTCGCGTCCGGTTGTGCGAGTCGCGCTTCAACTGGGACTCCGACTGGATGTCGCCGTCAAGGTGAAGACCTCGTCGTCAACGGACGTTCCTGCCGGTGATCGGAGTCGAGCGCGTGCACGTTTGGTGGATGCGAAAGGTTCCTCGCGGTTTTGGTCGAGGTGGATAAACAGGATCGACACGTACCGGTGACCTCGCGAGCGGACCAGCTCCCGCGTCGGGTCATGTGTCAGCGCACCGGTGGCTGAAGAGTGTTGCTAATAATCGAGGGAGCGACGGTCGGATGCAGAGTCGTTATCTTGAGTGATGGATAAATTACATGGGCGTAAATGATTCTTATCGTTCGTATTTGCTATCTTTGCTGGTACATCTTGGAGCGACATGGACATCTCGCTCGAGAACAGGAGACATTCCCAATCGCTAATCATAGATCTCGACGTAATAATCGTGGTTCTCGAGCGACGTAATGAAGCAATTGAATTCCCTTAGCGTTTAAATAAATTCTTTCGTTTCTCCCATAGAAGCAGCTTCTCACGACAGTTTATCATGATGCTTTATAACGCTACCGTAATTCATAATTTCGTATTAAATTATGAGGGGACGAGCAGCATTATGAGCGAGCAAAATGACGATTATTCCATCAAGATCGTGCGATACATCGACGAAATAAGACGTCAGAATTGAACGAGGCTTAGAATAGTTCCAGCTGTAGGGTGAGATCGTTGACCAGACAGGATTGGCACGTTCCTCGCTTGGTGTTCCGGCGAAATGGTCTTCCGGGTGGAGACGGGCGGTCCTTCCGGGTATCTTTCCGGTCAGTCAGGGTCATGTGTCGACGGATTATGAGGTGGCGAGCGCTGCTAATGGCCGTACGATGATCTTGACCCGTGAGACACGAGCGTGTAATCCGCCACGCCGGCCAGGGTTGTAGGTCAGCACGATAGGGTCTCTCGTCCTCCAAACAAGTAATAAAAGCAGATCCGCGACTACAAACACGACGTAAATTAGCTGCGGCACGCTGGTAGGCCGTTAAGAATCTACGCGGCCGCAGCCGCGGCCGTATTCTAGCTGGAAGGTCCTACATTCATCATGCCGAGGATGATACCGCATTCGACAGTGTTAAGGATTTCATATGCGCTGTCTTTGATTTTGGAATGTTTTCGATATAAAGAGTTTATACCGTAGCTTATCTCGAGTATGAGTCACAAAGCCAAGAGATTAAGTCGCCACCGTTGCCGAAACAAACAAAGATCATTATCGTTCGGCAGTTATCGCACCAAGCGACTAAAAACTGTATCTTTAATGTCTTGCGAGAAGCTGGAAGCAATTTGTTACTGAATTAGAATGAGTATCCAGATATTGTAATGTAAGTGTTAACTGTTAAGTTGTTTGACGATTAAAGGAGGTTGTTTTGTTTTCTCAATGACTCTCACCTTTACACTCCCGAACCGGCAATAAATAAATATATAAACAATGTTACGCGAAGCATCGAAGGCGAGTTAACGGACAGTACGGGATCAGATCCCTGGACATGGAATGAGATCTCGTTTGATCTCTTCCGAAAGAACAGCTCTTCGCGCGGAGATGCTCCCGAGGCAAAAATGAAATTCTCATAACGCGCCGAAACGCGCGAGAGCGGCATCACCGATGAGATGTCTGATGCTTTCGTGGACGCGGGAAGGCCACCTCAACGGGTTAACGAAGCCATCATTTCTTCCGCGATACGCTCGATTACAGGTAAGCAGCTGTCTCACACGACGGACAAGGCGGCGCCGTCAGCTGACGAAGGGTGGGAAAATGGATACGCACGGCGGAGTCGCCCTTAGTCGTTTACTCCGAAAAGGATGCTGCAAGGGAGTGATCTTTCGCGTTCAGTGACGTCACCCGACGTGGCAGCTGTTGCCTTCTGACCGTGCCTACCCCAAGATTGATTGCGAGATTAGTCTAAGTATCCTCGCTAACGAAGGGGCTCCTCTCTCTCGCGCGTTCGTGTCTGCGCCAGCGAATTGGGACTCGTCTCGCGATCAAAGAGTCATTTTCGCAGATGCGAGGCGTGACACGTTCCGTCACTCGTCTCGGGCACGTCGCTTTTTATCTCGATGCCTGCGGAAAATTTCGGCAACGGCTAGAGATCGCAAAGAAAAAAAGGGAGAGAGAAAGCGAGAGCGAGTTCGTCGTTACGATGATCCAACGGAGGGATTCGGAGGAGGATTTTATCTTTGACTTGGTCCCGCGATTGCACACGCATCATTCGTGATGCGCGTTCGTGATTCGAGACGCGAATTCATGGCTGCACCAGATAACAGATCGCATGGATTCATCACGGGGATTAAAACATCGGGAACTTTCGGCTGCATTCCCGGCGAGCAGTTACTGCCTGAAGCCATCGGCGTTGTCGCTCGTTAAGGAAACGGTGCGCCTTGCGATTTCGCGAGATTTTTCAGGTGTCCGACTGACAAACGGCCGTCGTGCGCGCGGGCGCGTCTTCCCGTGGATTTTCGCGGGCGCCGGGCCTCCCGGAGAAATGAACCTGTTGCGGAGCTTTACGAGCGGCATTAACATACGCCGTTGCGTCGTCGCGTTCCGCGCGCGGACCGCGCTCGCCGCGAGCCTAGCTGTATCGCGGACGGCGGGAATATTTCATTGCATTAGCGCGAGGCGCGAAAAAGCAGAAGAGCCAAGTAACATCCGTCGCTGTCTCGGCGGAATTGGCCCGCCGGAGATGTCGACACGACGATAATCGCACGCATAATCGGAATGTGCAGTCCGATTGCCATCAAGCGGTCCAGCAAACAATGCCAGCATCCTTTGGCAGGAGCGATGTCTCATCAAGCGGATGCATCAGTGGATCGTGGAGATAAGAGGCGCGCTGTTTGACGAGAATAAAATTTTACAGCGTACGCCGTATCGGCGAATTATCCCCTGCTGATATTCCCTGAATGCGTATCCACGATTCTTCAGATTCCCTCCGCGAGCGGGGAGAGGGGACAAGGAAGCTCGGTCTGTTTCGCCGAAATCGTCGGATGGTATAAACGGTACCGGCGCGCGATCCCTCCCTCATCATATCTCTCGGCACTTTTGCAACGCGTTTCGTGAACTTAATTAGTGGTCCGGCCAGCACCGGAGCGGCGTTCTTGTTGCACCTTGTCCGTAAAACCTTCCGAGGACTTTGCCGTGTTAAGCCTCGCGATAACACCGGCGTCACGTATTCGACGGCTGCAGATGGCGAGGCTTTCGGCAAGGCCGAGCAGCGGCTTCCGGCGCATCGCTCGCGCGTTCGAGCATTGTTTGCACGAGGATTTCAAGCTGTGAAAATAATTGCACCGAGAGCAGAAGACAGAGAAGCGAGAGCGGAGGACGCGGCAGCGAACAGACAAGAAGATGCCAAAGGGGGAAGAAGGGAGAGAACGGTTCCCAGGATTCGAATGGCTTCGTATGTCTCCTATAAAGGGAAGATTGTTCTGGCTCCATTCTGCTCGCGGAGGGATAGATGAGGCGAAGGGTCTTCTCCTCGTGGCTTCGCGAGGGGTGACCGAGAGGGATGCTGCTGCCGCCACTGCCGCTGCATCTGCCCCTTTAGTGTAATGATATCTGAAAAAAGGACTACTGCATTCAGAGAGAGAGAGAGAGAGAGAGAGAGAGAGAGAGAGAGAGAGAGAGAGAGAGAGAGAGAGAGAGAGACTGCGGGCCATCAATTTGCCTCGTAAATGGGATTCGACGGAACGTATCTGCCTCTCTCCCCCTCCCCCTACCGATTAATATTGGCTTCTGGCTTTCGTGAGTTTTGCGGTAAAATATTAAAGCCAACCTATTTCCTCATTGCGAATCACCGGCGCGATCCCGTCTCATCATCAGGATTTATCTCGATGCTGAGGATTGCATTCTGCTGAACGTCAATGCACGATTTTCATACGTTCCCTTCTCGCGTGCAGCGGTCTCGATGTATCGAAATTTTCACCGCATAATGCCAAAAGCAGTGTCACCTTAGTCTTAGCGTGAATCAGTCTGGAGGAAAATCCGAGTAAACACGCCACGTTAGCTTGATTATTTAAACATTTGTCGAAAGATATCGGCGTGACTCATCTACGGTAGAATGTTCCATTATCCGAGGAATCTCTCTCGTTAAGATAATGACAGCTTTCCCTGCCTAAAATCGTTAAGCTATAGAAAAACAACTCGGCGGAGCGGATGGCAGATCCTTGAAACGAGGGATTACTGATTTTCATGCCTTTCGTTTACAGAATACTTTGCTAGTTTCCGTTCATGAGACAGTCGGCGAGCTATGAATCGGCTGGGGAAAAGATTAAGGAACGAAAAGAACGCAAACAAGACCGGGATCCATCGAGAAAAGGAATGCTTTAAAGAGAAAGAATCTGCAAATTCTCAGTCGCAGCGAGACAACATGCAGAGAACAAGAAATCTCCCTTTGCTCTCACATTGCATTTTTGCCTGCTATAAATAAAACTAAGAAATCTCTCTCTCTCTCCCTCTCTCTCTCTCTCTCTCTCTCTCTCTCTCTCTCTAAGCTGTGTGAAAAATTTATTTTCCGTCTCCGCTTCTCTTCACATCTCGTTTCTCTTTTCGAAAACTTTCCCCAACACGCTTGTTATTCTAAAACTCCGAGATAGTCCGGCAAGCTGCGCAAAATAATTCCAGAATTCGAGAAGTTTACTAGACGTATTGAAGTGACGAGCTAAACGTTGCTCCTTTCGCAGACTCGCCATAGTGATAAAATTCGATCGCGATCTCGCTGTGAAGACAAGCACGATCCTCGAACTTGTCATCGCGATCGGTGATCCCGAAAAAGTGCAGCAGAACGAATGGTCATTTCGCCTCGCGTTCCACGTGAAAAGAGCATGAAAATGTGCGTCCACTACAGTGGAACGCAATAGTGTGAGAGAGCGCGCGCTCTCGCGCGCGCGAGAAAGAGAGAAGGAGAGGGGAGTTGCGCTGCTGCAGCCCGACACCCTATATTTTGATCTCATTTTACTAAAAGCCGATCGTATTTCACGATTCCACTCGTCGCGAGCACAATGCGTCTGCGTGCCGTTTTCCATTCCTCCCTCCCCTCCCCCCTCCCCCTCCGCTCCCTCCGTTTCCAGCCTTTTCCCTTTTCCTCTCCTTTTCTCGCTCCTCTCGCTGCTCCGATTCGTTTTCACGAGAGACGCGCGCACCGTAATCTGACTTGGGGCACGACAATTTCTCCATTCTCCCGTTTCTGTTTTTTTCATTTTTTTTTCTTTTTTCTGTTCCTCCATCCTCTCTCCCTTCCTTCCCTTTTTCATCTCTCCTCTTTCTCTTCCCGAGTTCCCAAAAAAGCTGTGCATTGAGACGCGGTCATTTGTCCGCAATTTGACCATAAATGGGGCCTCGACGGGAGGGGGGGGGGGACTGTTTACTCGCCGAATTTCTCTCCCTCTCCCCAGGATCCTCTTTCCTTTTCTCCCCCCCCCTCTCTCTCTTCTTCTCATTCAATCTACATTTTTTCCTCCAGCTTCCTTTTTTTGGAAGCGATTCGCTGCTCTTTTCGGTGACAGTCGTTTCGCGGGAGCAGGATATATCGCGGCGGGATCAAACGGCACACGCACCGTGGAAATGTCAGAAAGCACCGGGGATTCGTAACGGGCCGCGACCTCAGGGCGAAGCTCGGCTGGCGCAAATACGCCGAAGACGCAGCAGGCGCGGCAGACAAACCTGGAAACGGCGGACGCCGGGGTAGAATTTCCCTCAATGGACGATTGTACGCGAATCCGAACAGAGAGGAATCGGTCCCTCCGATAATTGGACATTTATACGACTGAGACGTATTATCGCTTCGTAAAATACGGCTGCACTTTATTTCCAATCGACGGGTGCCTCCTCACAGCATCGAGTCTCTCTCTCTCTCTCTCTCTCTCTCTCTCTCTCTCTCTCTCTCTTTCTCTCTCTTTGCGCGTCATAAATCTGTAATCGCCGAATTGAATGGTTCCGCGACTCGCAGGTCCCGCGCAATTCGCGCTCGATCGAGCCATTCGACGTTTCGTCCAGCGTTCTCTAGCTTCCGTTCATTACCAAAAGAAAACCTCAGCATCCATATAAAAATCCGTGGCTCGGCGGTGGCTGGCACGCTGCTCTTACATCGTTACACCGTCGATCGGTTCCTCGAGGCGGGACCGCCGCGGGCCTCTCTCATGGGATCTAGAATTACATCGATCGCAGCAACGAGATAATCGCGCGGCCACGAACGCAATAATTGGATCGCTCGCCAGCGTCGTCGTCCAGCGCGCGTCGACCAATGAGGGGCGGTGCCTGGCCAAAAGGAAGAAAAGAAAAGAAAAGGGGAAAAAAAGAAAAAAACCAAAGAAGGAAAAGAAAGGAAAAGAAAAGCCGAAGCAGAAGGGAGGCGAGAGACAGACGGGGAGAGAAAGAGCGCCGCAATTGATCCCGCGGAAGGACAGCTCGGCCAGCTCGGGATCTCAGGGGGAACTCGCGGGGACGGGATGGCGGGCTGGAGGAGAGGGAGGGAGGGAGGAATCGAATCACGAATCGTAGGACGAGCCGGATGGACGATGGACGAGGACACTCGAGGATGACGCACGAGGACACTGACAATGGTAGCGAGCGTCCGTTAGGAGAATCCTCGCGCGCTCGGGACCGCTCGTGCAGATTTGAATATTAATTTAGGGTCGCCGACGGGGCGACGTAGGATATTGCCCCGGGGTCAGCGGCAGGTCCGATGGAAGAAGGACACCCCGAAGGTGTCCTCGTTATCCGTTGCCGTGCAGCCTGTTAATAAAGCGCGAGCCAGCCTGGCGGTCTCCCTCGCGCCGGCCGGAATAGTGATACCATGTAACGGACGGGGGGCCCACATTGTCGTTGTCTGTACGTACCCCCGCTCCCGCCACCCATACGTGGAGGAAATTGCGTAACGGACGGCACGCTTCTTCCTCGGCGGATCGGGCCGGCAGGTAAAATTATGTAACGGACGGTAAACGCGGTCGTTACTTTGTCGGAAGCGCCTTGGCGTCTCGGCGGCGAAGACGGCGGCAGGAGGATGGCCGGCGAGCTGCTGAAAGGGCTGGCCGGGGCCTTAAGGCCCACTCGTTTCAGGAGTCCCGTATTCTCAGGCGCGCGCGCGCGCGCGCGAGAGAGAGAGAGAGAGAGAGAGAAGCGGAGGAGCAGCGGCGTACTGCTCGCGAGTAATAACGGATGGCGCATGGCGTTTACCCTCCCGGACATTAGACTGAGATATTCCGATGAGACATCCGCGAGGACACGCGGGTCGCTTCATGGAAACGCGCGGTTGGGTCTTAGCGGGCCTTACCGGAGAACGGGACGCGCATCGGACGAGATGAAGCTCCGGGAAACGGCTGGAATATCGAACAGAGGCGTCGTAATTCCTGTCCGGACATTCGACGTCTCTTTAGAACGCTCTGTCGTGCGGACGGTACCTCGTCGCGGCGTGGAATTAATAGTTTGCGGTTACACGTTACACGAGAACGAGGTAATATATGGCGATAAGTATCGAGAACTTTCCGAGGGATTATCATGTTTTTAATATTATTCCGCGATTGCGACACTCCTTGCGACGTCCGTCGACGTTAACGATCCCGCTGTTGAAGCGGGCGATAGATTTACGCGGTGGGAGCGTGCGATACCGTCGCGGGCGTTTTATGCGCGTAATATAGTCGCCGTTTCATGAACGAAAATGACCGATGGCCAGGGAGGAGAGAGATAGCGTAATATACTCGAGGGCTGGCAAGCTGGCTCCTAAAGGTTGCGATGTAACGGACTATTTTATGACCTGGATATTATCTGCTCATCGTTCGTGCGAGATTTATACGAGTGAAATCGGCTAGGTGCCGCGGGTTCCTGCGGGATAGATGCGGAATAATACGTATGATTAGTATCTACTTTCTAGTAGAAACCTCCCCGCCAACCTGTTATAATACCCGGCTCTGCCGAGAATATACATTATGGCCCTTTTGTGATATTAATAATTCACACGGCGTTCCTCCCAGGCGCCCGGCCTGCCTCGGAGAACCGATATCGAAATACGGCAATCGCGCGACGACCGGCAATCGATCGAAAATTGCCGATCGATCGATTATCCGCGACGAGCCATTTAGGCGACTCGAATTCCCGAATGAGATCCCCTCCCTCGATTTAACGATCGACGTCGCCGGCTCCGCGATTCGCGGATTCGGGATTCGCGCGAGCTGGACACTCGCGTGTCCAAACGGAAGGCCGCCGCGGCGCGACCGAATTTACAGAATCCGGCTTTACGGTGTCGCGCGCTTTACACGCGCGGCCATTAATTACACCCGGGTCTTCTGACCACCGTAGTAGCGAACGTCGCGCCGGCGAATCTGATATAGTAATGATCAATGATCCGTCGCGCGCGCGCCTATAAATAGTAACGTGGTATTAACATGGTCGGCGGGCCTTTCGTCGATCTCAAGGCGACCGGGAGACGGCAGATCTGATTGCCCGGTTCTCGGAAAGGTGAATTAAGGATTCTGCTTTCGAGCGTACCGCCAGGGCGATCGGCGATCGCCGATCGCCGGTATCGCACAGTGTCGTAATAACAATGTTACCATGACTACTACTACTACTACTACGAAACGACAACGGGAAATTAACGTTCCCGAAACTGATTGAGCCTGTGCCATCGTCGAGCCTCTCTCTCTCTCTCTCTCTCTCTCTCTCGCTCCTTTTTCTCGCCGCACTTGTATTCCCGGCTGCCAGTCGCGGCTCTTACAAAAGGACGAGCGCGCGCGGCCGCGGCCGCGGCTGGATCGGCCGAAATCGAATTATCATATTAATACCGACGCGTCATCGTCTCATTACTCACTTGTGCCGAGCTAATATCTCATAAACGTCCGGCGCGTGGCCGTAAATCTGCAAGGATCTCTTCGCGGCGAGCGGAGCGATCGTTCGCGCGATTTCCAAAGAGCGAGAGACGACGCGGCCGCCCACCGTCGTGCGCGGATCGACGCGCCGTTTATGGAAATCGATGACATTTAAACTTTACGCTTCTGCGATTCCGTGGATGCGCTCGCCTCGGCGGGGCCGTTTCATTTCCGAGATTACGCGGGCGTTATGCTCCGACAGCAACAAGCAGCTTTCCTCCCAACGCCGTCTCGTTTCTGCGCTTCCTTCGCGGATCGCTCTGTGCGAAGGAATCGACAGATCGATCCCTTGATCATTTTGTCGTCAACACTTTCCCGAAACCTTCCTCGTTTCCGACAATCGCCTTTCCGGCGATACTCGGTGAAACGGGGGGTTTACATAAGCGCACGCTCGTCGAAACGTTTCGAGTGCTCGACGGTGAGCGATCGAGGGATCCATAGAGCAACACCTCAATTTAGCCGAATTCGATCTCAGCCGGATTCGAGCTCACCTCACCGGCGCGAGAGATCGACCCGAGTCTCACGCACTCGAAATTATTTCCCGGAAATTCACGCCGCCGAGAGATCATTCCCGCGAGCGAGCGTCGGACAAAGGAGAGCGCGCGCGCGCGCGCGCGAGAGAGAGAGAGAGAGAGRGAGGGGGGGGGGGAGAGGGAGCTCTCGCCGCTTCCTGCCCCTCTCTCCTCGTTCCTTTTTCTTGCTTTTTCGTAAGGCGAACACCGAGCGCCGTGATTCGGGCAATAATTCAATTAGCCCGGAGGATTTAGTGGCGTTGCCGCCATAATTCAAGGCGCGGCGCGCAAAGAGAAGTAGAAATGGAAAGAGGAAGGGCGCAAAAGGTCGGAGGGTGGGAAGGGGCAGCTAGAGCGCCGGCTAGAGGACCCACCTTGGCATAAATTAGAAGAACAATGCGCGGGACCAAGGTGGACGAGCGTAATGGCGTCGGACAGGGGTACCGCGGAGGACACTAATAATATAAGCCGCCGGTTGCTCTAGCCGGAAGAAACGGACATGCCCGAAATTCATGTGCGCGCTGCATATCACGCGCGCGCGCGCGGTAATTGATGCCGGCGTTGCTTTCTTCCTCGGACGCGGGTCCACGTGTGCGCACGCATGCGTATACGCGCGCGGATCCTTTCGGGTTTACTTTGACGAGCACGGAACCGAGGCAATCGATGCAAGCATCAGTCGAGACATTGAACACTTGAAGACACAAGCGTGGATCCGCTCAGTGGTCTCAGGTGAGTCTACTAGCAAGGCCGATGCTTCGCATGCGCAAGTATAAGCGAGGGGTACAGGAAGAAGAAAGTCTCGCCAAGTTGGATTTATGTTACACCGCGATCCCCGTCGAAGCGCGACCAAGCGCCAGCTTGGGATTCATGTGTAATGCATGTGACGCGCGTGTACGTCGGTGTATGCGTCGCCATCGTTGAACAATTAGAAGGGGGCCGGTCGTCGCTGGTCTCATCCCTGTGAGCCGGACCGGACGACGGGGGTTGCGATTCCATTTCGCCGGTAACCGTTATATTGCAACGTCTTCCGAAATTAAAACGCTTGGACTGTTTCCAACGCGTTGGACGAACGGTCGACCCCGTCCCGCCCGAGGTTCCTTGAAAGTCGGAACGCTGTCGCTACATAAACGAGAACTCGTGCATCATCTTCTTCTTGAAGGAAAAACATTGTGGAACCGTGTTAACCTTCTTTAAGCATTGAAGCATCGACATGAGAACGGTTGAATGATCGCATGCCGCCATTCTGATATCTTGAGAACTGTGCTGCGTAATGGAATAATGGAAGGGAAAATGTCGCTGGCTAAAGAGGATTTGCGTCGACAATATCGAAAATACATTAAGAAGCATTGATCAAGCGGATGAGAGGGAACAATACATCGATACATCGATCTGTCGGCTTGATCGCTCGCTCGCGTTTCGACAGTAAGAATTCCATCGCCGTTATCGTTAGCTTGGCAAATAAGTTTCCATGAAATCCGATGGGATTCGCAGGATTCGCGCTTCCGAGCCCGGAAGCCCAAAAGCTACGCGAGGAAATTGGACACAGTTGATTTCGCGTCCCATCGGGCCGCGGGCCTCTCCCTTCCGTGAACGGGCGCAGGGATTACGACATGGGCCGAAAGGGCCGCGCGGTAAAACCGGTAGGGCCCGTGCCCCAGATTCCGCACGATCGACTCGGTAGTTTCCGGAGTGAAGTGTCCGAGCCCCCGTAGGAGAAAAATAAAAAAGGATTACAAGCCCGAGGTGGACGATGACCCCGATGGCGGGCCCGGGGTCAGCCGGGAGGGTCAGTGATGTCCGACCGATGACCCGGGGCCCGCCCTTACACTCCCGTGTACAATTATAAATGCATTAAATCCATCCCTCTTACAAGATAATATTTAAATCGCGTCGACGGGTTAAAGCGACGCGCGCACGCACGCACGCTCTTTTTCACGAAGGGGTGCTCCTCCGGCGATGTCCGGCCGACTTTTATTGCGTGCGTATTGGTGTCACGGTGCCGCGGGGTACGCGCGATTTTATTGCGTGTATTTTCTCTTATAAATTCTTCGCCCGTCCGAGCAGGCAGCCCTCGTCCCGAAGGGGCGCCCGGGAAACGGACGCGGCCGGAGTATTTATTCATGCACTCCGTCAATTATTTATGCGCGCAAAGTGCAAAGTACGAAAGTGCGTGAGATCGTTCCGATCGATGCGACGCGAAATCGCTCGCCGGTGAGTCTGAATCGGCAGGATAAGCAGAAACGAATTGCAGTGCGGATTGCACGTTTCAACCCTTCGATCGTCGTAATGTCGCGATAATGTCGCGATAACGTCGCGATAATCTGCTCCCTAAACCGAGCCAGATAGTCGAGAGTTTGTAGAGACCAGAAAGCAATTTTTGCGTAAAATCGTAATCACTTTTATGTTTCGGAAATTGTTAGTTATTTTATCATTATTGATGAATCTCATTCGCTTGACCAACGCTTCTTAATGAATTAAAATTAACATTAAAATCCTCTTCAGCCACTGATATGTTCGTTTGCATTATCGCTTCTCGTGCCTTTCGAAGAAATATCATGCGGCACTTCTCTATCCGGTCATTTGCTTTATGCGCAATTATAATTCTCTCAAGCCAAAGTTCCGTTACCTAAGACAAAATTATTCTGCCTCCCCCCTCCTCCTCCTCTCTCTCTCTCTCTCTCTCTCTCTCTCTCTCTCTCTCTCTCTCTCTCTCTCTCTCTTTCAACGGGTATGTGTTATTTTATTGTATCGCCTGAAAAAAAATTAAGTCCCAGGTTCTACGCATCAAAATATACGTATGCCTACCTGCTGGCGAAGCGGTTAGTCGCAGCGGTAACAATAAGAACTCGCCAGCAGCGAAACTAAAGAATCGTTAACGGCGTTTACCATTTTATTGCGTGTGTTTTCCCTTATAAATCCTGCGCGCGCGCGCGAACCCTTTCGCGCGGAAGGGCCACCTGAAAGCGAGCCCGAAGGGCTCGGGTGGATCTCGCATTACAATGAGGCCGAGAAAATAGATACGGTGCGTCGGACGATGCTTCTTCTTTAACGCGCGCCGTTGCGCGAAGGAGCGGGGAGGAGGAAGAATCAGGTCGGAATCGGACAATGAGACATCGCGTACGCGTTGCACCTCGATCGGGCCCTTAACGCGGCCCATGGGCCCGTTGCGAGCGCGCCATGAACTCGCCGTTTGAACTCGCCGCGTTATTTCGCCCTCGGAGGAATTTTACAGATACGATGACTCTCTCTCTCTCTCTCTCTCTCTCTCTCTCTCTCTCTCTCTCTCTCTCTCGCTCTTTCTCTCTTTGTCTCGCGTGCGCGCGCATTCGAAGGACCGAGGACCGAGATTGAGATTTCGGATTTTTCGCGAGACCGGTATCTGATCCATCGAGCGCGTACACGTGCGACCTTCCGATCGGCCGAATCTCAGTCTGAATCCCCTGAGGCCGCGTGTCTGCACGTGGGCCTCGCGATCCGCTTCCGCGAACCTGATGAAATAATAATCGCGATCATTCGGCTCTTCGAGTTGCCGCTCGTGCTCATCTCGAGATCTCAGCTGCCGGGGTCGGACAGCGTCGAGACGGCGGCACCGCATCTGGCGCGACGATGCAGGACGCAGCTCCGTCCCCCTCCCCTCCCACCCACGCCAGCCTCCCCTCCCCGTTCCTCTGCCTCTCCCGGCGAGAGGGGGACGCGAGATCGAGAGCGGCGGCGGCCGATTCAAACCGAGAATCGCTCCGATCTCCGTTCGGGAGACAACGGCGCGCTCCGCGCCGGTCCAGCTGGCGGATAAGCGAACATCCTCGCGAGTCAGCGGGACCCGCATATCGATCCGAATCCCCGATTCAATTTCCCGCGGTCCTCTACCCCCTTCCCCACTCCCCTCCCATCCCCTCCCCACCTTCTTACTCCGTGGCAGCGTAGCGGCATGCATTAAACATCGTGCATCACGCATGCCGGCGCGCTGAGCCATCGACGCGACGTCGGGCATAAATGCGTCAGTCACGGCGCGACATCCGCGTGATACTTTGAATATTATCGGAGCAGCCGTTGATATCCCCCCTCCTCATCTCCTCTGCTCCTCTGTCCCTCCCCCGTTGCCGTTCTGGTGCAGCGGAGCGAGTTAATTGGGATCGATTAACTTAAGGAATTAATGACCGCAGGAAATGCGGAGTAAGATAAAGGGGTAGGAGAAACGTTCGCGTCGTGCATCGGGGTGCAATGAGAGATCAGACGAGCTGCTCGTTACGAGATCATCGGCGCTCCGCTATTCAATGATTCAGTGTTATATCTGTGCGGATTAATTTGCGGATTAACTGAAATTTTCCAGCGGTCCCGCGAGATCCGCGTTCGCCAGCGGGACGCCTCGTCACGTGACTCACGCTTCGGGCGGGCGCGCACGTGTGATCGCGGCGAATTCTCGCGAGTTTCCCAAGAGGAAACGCGGCGATCTGCTCTCTCTATTATTACGCGAAATTGCCTGGGAAAACTTTCATTAACTTGTTCGATGCCTAATTCATGAGAGACGGACCGTCGCGACACCGTATAATCCGCGCCTGCGGCTCCGCGCGCGGCGAAAGGAAGAGAGATGGCGGATAAGGGGGCGGCGGGAGGTATTGCCTATGGCCTAGGGTCGCGTCGTGGGGGAGGAAGAAACGGCGAAATGATTTCGGAGAGGGGTACGAAATGAAATAAAGATGATCTTCGGCGCCCGGTCGCCGTCGAAAACGTGGTCGGAATTGAAAATCGATCCACGCGGATGTAAAAACGCTCGCCTTCCTCCCGATACGCCCATATCATCGCGCTGATGATGCATCTATCGTTTATTACGCGAATTCCCGCGTTCATTGCGTTCGTTGCGCGCGAACTCGGGCGCGCATTCGAACTCCGTTTCAAATCAAGTCATTAGTCGCATTTCGAGGGAGCTCGTTTTAAATAACTCGCGATATCTTCAGGCGTACATCATTTGTTGGATCTATAAAGCTTATAAGAAAGAAAAAGAGAGAGAGAGGAAGAGAGAGAGAGAGAGAGAGACAGAGAGAGAGAGAGAGAATATCTTAATATAATATCTTCATCAATCGGAGCTACTTCAATCCTGGCGCCGGTTCCTGAAATAAAAAAATTATCTCTTCAGGTAGTCATCAACGTATGCGATATCATTTGAAGACTCTAAAGGCAAACGACTTATTTTATGTCTCTTCTGGCAGGTTTATGATGCGAGAATGCCGATAAGACATCTCGTCAGCATCCATAGAAATTTGTTTCCTTCATTATGATCTACTATGATCATTATGCCTGCTTCAAATTTCAGATGATTTCATCGTACTGATGGTAGATGCGATCAACCAACACGTCCAATGTAATCGGAACGATGTAACAGTTAAATGACTGGAATTCGATTTTGACAGAGTCTTGAATCACATCCTTCCCGCCACCTAACCAGCATGGAGCCAACTATCAGCTTTGGTGTGGCTCGACGAAATGGGAGAGCCGACGAATCGAAATACCTGCCGTGAATCCTTACCGACTCGGTAGATGATACCGACGCCTCATTCGCGCGAACTTTCCCGGACGAGGGATATTGAATAAAATCCGTCGGATTTCGAGGCGTGGCGTGCTCGAAAAATCACGCTCGGCATCCCGCGCACGGCAGCAGAACATGATCTTATCGGCCCCCTCGTTATGTCAGGGTGGGCCCCAGGCCGCAGGCCAGTGGGTCGAGTACCGATTCGCCATCATTATCGCGAAATAATGGTCGTTAGCGAATTACTTAAGCCGCCACCTCGCCGTTTCCATCCCGTCCCATTGTCCGTTTCCGTAGCTCTCTTCCCATTCCCCTGCCCCGCACAATTGTCTTTTTCTGCGTCCCTCGCGTCTTTTGCGACGGGCGCAATTGGCCGGCAATTCTCGTTCTCCACGTCCGCGAGATGCCTGGCGTGCACCATCGAGTACACAATGTACGGGCCTCATTGGTTAGGGGGTGGGAGAAGGCCCGTCGGGCATGCATGGTCGTTCGCGTGTGCACGAGTTTGCACGAGAAATTCCTGCCGAGCTCGCGCCCTTTCCCCTTTCCATTCTCTGGGTCCGCGGCACTCATCCCTTTCCTCGTGATTTCGAGATCTCCGTAAGATATCGGGCCCGGCGGGGGAGGATATCGAGCGGCAGAATGTATATATTTAGCACGCTACTTTGTCGATCGCGATGTGCCGGGAGCATGTATGGGCCCGCAGGCCTCCTCGCGGCCGCGAGGAGGCGGCGGCAGGGGACCGCATGGGGGAATTAGGGCCCTGCGTGCCGCGTAACGCGATCGCGTGCGCAGAAACAGTAGCCGGGGTCCCCGCTCTCCTCCCACCACCGTGACCTCACGTGACTCGACGTGGATACAAAGTGGCTTCACGGTGGCGGATTGTAATTGCCCCCTCCCGCTGTCGGTCCCCCCTTCGAACGTCATAAAACGATATTGCTGTACGTGATATTCTGGGTCGGGATGACGATTGCGCCGCGACCGGCGAGCGAGAAAGTAATTTCGATCCTTTATAGCGCTGCCTTTATTGATTCAGGCGCCATCTTGAAGATGATAAACGCACCATGGAATTTCTTCTTAACAGTTCTCTTAGGGCCTTGAGGTCCAGCTCCCGGCGACTGGAGAAGAATCGAGCGAAAATTGTTGGGGGGCGGGGGGGGGGGAGGGGGGAGGGAAGGGAGGAAGGACATGCTCGTTACGTAACAATCGACGCGTTTGCGTAAATTGGGAGGAAACCATAGTCTGCGTCGTCAACCCTGTTTTCGACATGTTGCGTCTCCCTTCCTCGAGGATAGCAGTCACGTGACGACGTACGATTACGTTTGACGAGAATCGCACGGGGAATTACCTGCCGAGCCTGTGGCTTGCGTGGATAAGTAACGAGTGGTAAAAAGGCGCGAAACGTGTTACGTTCTCGGAAGATGATCCTGGCGAACATCGGCAAATTGATATTTGCGCGCGAAAAAATTGTGGGTTTTCAACAAAACGCTTATTCTCTCTAGCTGGGGAGAGAACAACGGAGCAACGGAATATCAATAAAGTCGCACAGTCTGCGTATCCTTGTCGAGTAATACAAGCAAATTTCTCTTCCTAATTTAACAGAAATAAAAACATCAATGTAAATGTTATTTAGCAGGCAAGCTGTGACAAGCTGTAATCACTTTAATAACTTCGTAGACAAAGGAACTAAATAAAACTGCATTAAATAAAATATTCGCGGTCTTACCTTTTTTTCCATCGCCATACTCCATGATCCGCTTGCTGTTCCGTGATAAAATAATGATATAGATATTATATAAAAGGCTTATATAAAAGTATTATATAAAGCGTAAAGGAAAAAACAATGCGAGAAAATAAAAAAGAATTTACCTGAGCGCAAATTTCAGTAAGAGTAAGAGACAGAGACTGAGAGAGAAAACGCTGTAGCGTTTTATTTTAAAATCGGTATTAAGATCTCAGCTCTCTCAGAGAAGATAAACGGGATTTTTCTGCAGATTATAGAACGATCGCGTTCTATCCGGATTTTTTGCGAGGGCCGCGTACAAGACTATCCTGCTGCCGGAAGTACATTGAATGCTAACCGCTGAAGCGGTCTCGCTTTCTTTTCTCTCGTTGGTTCTCCTATCGGACCTCACTGCGCGCATCGCAACGTATTATCAATCAGCTCGTAAATCCGCAAAACACAGTACTGCCACTTGCGAACGGTGGCACTTTCCGTCAATCTTCTTCGTGCATCGTGTATCGACGTATCGATTATCGTCTTGCTATATCGCATCACGTCGGCGTCACTTCCCACGTCATTAATCCACCTTCTGCCTTGAAATTAACGAGATGCGTGTCTGATTTTTTCGCGGCAACGACACGGCACGTGTAATGGTTATACTTCGCTAACAGAAATTACAAATGCCCGGCTAGTATGTTACATCTCTAATATGTATATCCGAGTTTGTCCTCCCGCGGCTACGTATCCGTGCATGCACAGGGTGTTCCGAAACTGTCGGATCTACTCTCTGCAGATTTCCTCACGGCGAGTGTCTCCGCGATTGACCCTCGACTGATCGCGACTCCCAAATTGCGGGAGAGAATTTACGCGTTTTCTGCATCCCTCGTCTCTTGAGAGATTACTTTTGGAAAATTAAGGAACCCTCGAATTGAATCAAACCACTTGCCTTCATCAGCTGCTGGCATCTTTTCAATACCGGCGTGGAGTGGATCGTTTGCCACCGATTATTTTTAAAAAGAGCCGATTATCTTTCAAAAATCACCATTTATCTTTTAAACACCTTAATTACAATCTATTTATTACTCAAACTCTTTTAACTATTTCTCTAACTCTTTGATTATTATTTCTAATTTTCAAATTATTATTCTAATTCTCCTATTTATTCTCTATAACTCGGATTATTCTCATTAACCCTCCTAATTTATTCTATTTAAGTCTAATAATTTATAATAACATTAATTATTTCCTCTAACCTCAACTATTTATGATAATTCTAATTATTTTATCTAACTATCTAATTATTCTCTATGGCTAAATTAATCCTTATTTATGCTCCACCTCTCTCTCTAATTTTATTAATACATGCACACACACACACACATATATACATATATATATATATATCAATATTTTAATATTTAAAATTTCAAAATGATTGAAACGACTTTAGCGGCTTGTTTACTAAAACTTCATTTGGGTGCTTGAATATCGGATATGAAGCAATAAAAAATATCAGAAAGCATTGAAGTCTTTATCGTATTAAGTGAATTATTTACTCGATATCAGCGACGAACACAAAGAGGATCGCATGCATTTTGCGAGGCTGTTGTTGCGTCCAAGATCCATCGTATCTGATGAAACGCACATTAGATTCAGTACACCCCGTATGCATTGATTCTTACTTGCAGGCAGACCTGGAAAATGCGAGTTCTCACGAATAGCAATTTAGTCGGTCACGTCGACATTTAAGCCGATGTACTTTGGAGATGTTGTTGAATTGAAACTTATCTTGTTGTGGGAAGACGCGAAAAAAGTAGCAGCATGCAACACAACTCGTTGCGTCACGATAGCTCGTTGTCCCCCTGTTGAGAATCGAAAATAGATTCATGGTGATTCATATTAATTCATTAAAGGCACGATACGATTATCAGAAAGTGTAAAATCTTCATTTATAGTATAGCCAACCTACATGAATTCGAAATTCATTGCGAGATAAATTAAAATCTGTAACAAAGATACGATTAATAATTAATTAATCAGTGTTTTTTATCACATCAACATTCCCCTATTTTACGCATCAATTATTATTATCACTGATAAATGAGAAGGAATGATATGAAGATATATTAATCTCGAAGACTTCAGAGATTAAGAAATAATTTACAAATAACAAAATATGAATCATAGATATAAAAAATCGATGCACAACCTGCTGCACAACTAGCAGCAGAAAATTATATATACGCTGCTGCTGTTGCGAGAGAAAAATGAGAGAATTCTGATCGCGTTATATAATTTTTTAAGATTATTAGCAAAATACGTTAACGTTGCATGAGTAATGAAAAATTTACGGCATTAATGAAATCGACATCGGACATGGGACGAAGTTTATGATTAGGCATTCCAAAATTTATAGTCATAAACATGTCATCTTGCCATGATATGTGCATTTACTTTGCCATTGAAAGTTTCCTGTTTCTCTCTACGATAAGGAGATGAGGAGTTATCAGCTTGCTGCAGATCTTAATATGCTCGTTAACTTTCATGTTGATATGTTTTTTTTTCTTCGTACAAGAAGCAAGTTTTCCTCTGCATAAATAATTATTCATTCAGGTTTAAAAATGTATCTACGCCAGTTAATTAAATGTTTTTATTGTTAGATATTTAATAAGCAAGAAATGATTTATTATGATAGATTTATTCGCAACAAAAAATATACATACATTTAGTTCTCAATCTTATTAACAATAGCATGAAAATATATTATATAATACAATGAGATGTCATATTCTTAATAATGTTGCATCATCTATCATTAATATTGACTGTGCGACGGATGACGGAAATTGCAAAACAGAATAATAAAATTCCATGTATTGATGTTGCATCTTTTTAATGCGATTCTTTTCTTTTGCAAATAGATATAATGCTTGAAACCGAATCTCGATCAATAGAGAATTCGACTTTGAAGCTCGGATCTGTTATTCAAATATTGTCTAAAATTATATCTATCATTCAAGTAAAAAAAAAATTAAGAAATTGTGAAATCGCATTTGAAATGAAACACTAAATAATTTATTAGCAGGAATTTCCTTGGCATCATTTCAAATAATTTATAAGAAAGACATCTTGTTAGCAGAATTCACCCCCAAACGTATTTATAACAAGAAAATGTATTGACGAAAGGAAGCAACACTATCAAACGTTCGCGTGCGAATAATAGACGATCGAAAGACTTCTATGATGAATTCTTAATCTGAAGTATGTTACTGATCAGATTCATCGAATTTTTGTTTTGCCGTAGGACAAACAAGTAGCATGGACATTCGGATGCTCGAAAATTCATATCTCGATGTCATCTTCGTCGATCTTGTTAATGAGACTTATTGATCAGGAATAATCACCTTTAGAACGAATAGATTAAAAATGAGCAATAAATTAGGCAGAAAGATAACATTTTTCTTATTTTCTCTTATTTTCTTATTTTTTATTGCGATGCAACCGATCGCCTGACAGTTTTCTTGTTAGGCAATCAGAATACCGAATTATAATAGCAAATATCATAATTTGTGATTAATTATACTACATAATCGATATATTGACGCATTGTCGATAGAAGCTATTATATTATGAAACAGATGCAGTGATGTAGCATAGTATCATTGCAAATGGCATATGTAAAGTACATTGCGTGCATCTAATATCAATAATACGTTTGCGACAGATAGGGGCGGAGTCGGAAGATTACAGAAAGCATAAAAGCAATTACATATCACATCGTAGTTCATTCCGAACTCGTTTGCCTATCCTGCATGTAGCCTGTTGTTCAAACATTTCGTGTTCGATTGGACGGTAAGCGATTGTAGGACCAGATAATCCTTACGTGCCTCCCATATCACGCCCAAATTGCATTGTCGAAACATTATTTTCCAGATAAGAGCGAGGAGAAGAACGCTTCTGCCGAAGGAACCAGTCGCAAAATGACGCTCATCACGCCATATTGGGGCCTGGACGGCCTGATAATCCTGACGACCGTCATGATAGTCGCGTACCTTTACATGACACGCAAGTTCAACTATTGGAAGAAACGAGGCGTCATGGAAGTGACACCGACCCCGTTTTTGGGTAGCTTCGTGGATTTCCTGAAGAAATCACCCGGATGCTTCATAAAAGATCTCTACAGTCAGGCGAAAGGAATGCCTTATATCGGTTTCTACATTCTGGACAAGCCGTTCCTGCTAATACGCGATCGGGAGCTCGTGAAAAACATCCTGGTGAAAGACTTCAATTATTTCACCGATCGATACGCTTCGCCGGGCGTACAGGACCGTCTCGCTTACGCCAGCCTGTTCTTCATCAAGAACCCGGCGTGGAAAGCTGTGAGGACGAAGCTAACGCCGATCTTCACGTCCGGCAAACTGAAGAAGATGTTCGAGCTGATGCAGATGTGCAGTGACAATCTGGAGGAGTATCTCAAGTCGCTGAAGATAGAAGGTAGGCAATGATGACTTTGCGTGAATCAATTCTCTTGTAAAGAAACAGCATGCGAGCTTATCTGATTGCACTGATTGCTTCGATAGATAAAGGAATGGAATTAGACGTGAAAGAGGTAGCTGCCAAGTTCACCACCGACATCATCGCCTGCACCGCTTATGGACTGAACGTGAACTCGCTGAACAATCCGGACGCCGAGTTCCGCAAATATGGCAGAATGATCTTCGATTACGACAATGTACGCGGTTACGAGCTGCTCGCGATATTCTTTCTTCCGGGCATAGCTAGCATGACTGGCGTAAAAACTTTTGGCAAGGACTCCTCCGATTTCCTGCGCAGGGTGTTCTGGGAGACGATCAATCAACGCATGGCATCCGGCGAGAAGAGGCACGACCTCATCGACATCCTGATCGAGCTCAAGAGAAATCACCGCGATCAGGAGATTGATGGATTTAGTAAGCAAAATAATACATAATTATAATAATGATACCTAATATGTCCCATTTAACACTTCGCTAGACATCCGAGCAGTAGAGATTAAATGGAAAGTAACGTAATAATTATCAGCTCGGATCGGAATACCTCATGTATCTGGCAAACGCCCGGAAAGCTCAACTGAACGATAAAAAGAGAAACACTGAGAGAGCGAAGCGAGAACTTCGAGTATTCGGGAATTCGAAACGCATGAATTGTGAATTTCAGAATTCGACGGGGATGATCTGGTAGCGCAGGCGGCCATTTTCTTCACGGGTGGCTTCGAGACCTCCTCATCGACGATATCTTTCGCGCTGTACGAATTGGCAATAAATCCCGACATTCAGAGCAGACTCAGAAAAGAAATCTGCGACGCGCTCGAGAAGACCAACGGCAACATCACATACGACATGGTACGTGAACAACGAAATCTATCTCTCTGTTGTATCATCTTTATAACGACTCGAATGCGGTGAACCTTTTATCGTAGAAAAAAAGAAAAAGATAAAGATATTTTATGAAGATAAATTATTCTTATGGACAGATGTGTACAAGCTCCGTGTGTAATTGCTTGATAACAATGTTGCTTTGATTTAATACACACATACATATAGATTCTGTCGCTATCATATCTCGACATGGTGGTCTCCGAGACGCTGAGGATGTACCCGATACTGCCATTTTTGGATCGCGTGTCGACCGACACCTACAAAATGCCAGACTGCGATTTCGTGCTCGAGAAGGGTGTACCGGTCTACATATCGATGCTGGGCATGCATTACGATCCGGAATACTTTCCGAATCCGGAGAAATTCGATCCGAATCGATTCAGCGAGGAAAACAAGTCCAATATACTGCCGTGCAGCTACTTCCCGTTCGGGGAAGGCCCGCGCATATGCATAGGTAAGGAAATCTTTGCAGATTGAGACAGAAAAAATTCACGCGCTTAGTCGAGACCGTTATCCGAGTGGTCTTATCGCAGCTGGGGAATTTGCTACTTCGATATCTCGATGTTTCGATCATTGAGAGGGGAAACGAGACATACGGTATCGGGGTTATTGCTTCAGTTGAATCTTTGTTGAAAAACGACGACTCTTTATCTTGACATATCTCATAATATCGTGCATTACTTCCAGGCGCTCGCTTGGGACTTTTACAAACAAAATTGGGAATTATTAAAATCTTAAGTAAATACGAACTGTCACCGAGCGGGAGGACTCTGATACCGATGGTACTTAATCCGAAAGCACCGACGACATCACCATTAGGTGACAGCATGTATCTGAACCTTAGAAAAATTTATTAATATCGATTGAAACTTGAAACAATTACATCGAAACTTAAATTATTTAATATCGATTAGAATTTGATAAGATAAGATACAATTTGCATTGCACGAACAATGTGCATTTGTTACGCTCATAATACACATTTTTGCTAATGATTTTTTTTCTCTTTAAACTTAAGTGAGTTTCTATTCTTCTAAATAATATAATAAAAATAATATATTTTATATATAGATATTGTTATAATAAATTAAGATAGCGATTGTATTACATGTGATTTTAATAAATCCGTACGTTGTTAAGGAAATATTAAGTACGACGCAGTAAATATAAACGAGAAACACGAAATATATGAATAGGTTTTTGTAATTCTTATCACGAGATCACATGTGCAACAATTAGTTAATTAAAACGAAATAGAAGGAAATAGATTATTGCTAAATTAAAAATAAATTAATGCTATCGATTAATGCTATCGATTTTGACACGATAGATATGAAATTATCTACTAAAGCCTAATTGAGGCGTGTTTCGAAAGCGCATCAATTTATTAATCTCATTACTGAAAATGTGAAACTGAACGTCTCCATCCTTGAATATGCACTCTCAGTTGATTATAAACGGGGAATTATTATGTAACATATGTATCAACAACGTATACGATTTGCCATTCCACCGTGATTATACAAAAGATCGTCTCCACAACATGTATTTTTGCATAATGTGAGGTATAAGCGGAGCATGATAACGTAGCATGGCCGGAAAAGATGATTGAGGAAGAGTCCTGAATAGCAATAAAGAAAGATAATGAAAAATTTATTTTTTAACTCTTCGAAAATAAATTTCGTTTATCATCATAAGAGAAGCCGCATCGTTTCTCCAATTAATGCGCCTTATCAATCAATAATAATCAATCAATCAATAATCTCAACATAGTTCATATTATACATGAATTTATATGAACGCATATAAACACATTATATAATATTATATAATATAATATTTATTTTTTATATCTTCTTCATTATATTTATATACATAATTTATATATATATATATATATATATAAAGTATTTTTTATACAACATGTATATAACCTCGCTTATTTATTCCGATATAGCGTAAGAGGAAAATAAATGGTGACTTATTTTACTGGGTATCCATTAAAATATTTATTAACCTATTTTATATTTTTTGCTAAAAAGTAAGAGAACAGGAGAGTTAAAAAACAAGTTGTTTTTTAACTCTCAAGCTAAATAATCATTTATTCCAATAGCAATTTTTAACCGAGTTCTCTTGCCGTTCGTCCCAACTGACGTAATGTTTTGTCGAAATTCTAAGAATCTCGGAATTACACAATCAAAAACGATTTTTTAATCAAACATGATGGAGCTAACATTACCGCACTCTAACTAATCATCCGCATCGATTAATTAGTTTACTTACGGCATTACACGTACTAGCGCGTTCACTGTATCCGATGGATTCTAAAGCAGATCTTATTTCCTACACTGTAAAAAGTATAAGATACGATTTGAGTTCATAAAGACTTATGCGATATTTATGATATACCATTACTTTCTATCTGTAAATAAAAAATCGGCAACAGATGTCTGGATAAAATTGCATATGCTTATTTTTGAAACCGCACGCTGAAGCGTGCAACATTTTGTTTGAAACTTTCTCGCTTCATCGTTTTATGCGCTATTACGCACGCATTTTACGCACGACAATTATGAATTACAAAACTTTGCTTTTCGTATTCATATATTCGTTATACCCAACAAGCGCATATTAAGTGCTGGAAACAGAATGTTTTATACGAAATGAATATTTTACACGAGTGCAGTTATGCTATTAACCTTCATCGTTATAGTTCTCCATAAAAATTTCTATTTCGCATTCTATAATACTTAATAATAACATTTTTCTTATCTGTAAGCATATGCTATATGCTATATGCTGTATAATTTTACATCAACATACTTGTATTTGTTGATGTTTCAAAACACGTTCGAAAATATATAACATTCCTAATTCTTTCATAAGTCTTCTCATAAATAATCAATAACATGAAATCTGTAATGAATAACAGACTCGAAACGATTTGATAAAAAGTTGTTCTGATAAAAATCATGCCTTCACACGACCTGCAACTAAGTACTAAGGAAGTATTCTTGAATTCTTTCTTCGGCATATATATACTCATTGAGAGCCGGATTTCCTAACGAGAGGCGGATTTCCTAAAGAATCGAGCCAAGACATGTTGATTTCTATAAATCTGACGAATCTCTTTTCTTCCCGATGTGCGTTCGGAACTTAAAACATTTTGATTTCCTTTATCTCGTCCAATTGAAAAGAAAGAGCGCGTCCGCGCCCGAGAATTTGTCGGTTGATTAACTATGTTGCTTTGTTTTTATGAATCTCGTCATGGAATGCAATGCCATCAATGGCGCGATGAGGGACAAAAATTGCAAACTGCAAGATTTGCAAGTTGGTCCCTCGCAGGAAGATGAGCATCTTGTTTATCAAATCTTGCGTTTGACATCGCGCGAGTAAACATTTTTAGTCGTCGTTCTTATCTTCCTCGATTATGTAATCGAATTTCGAGTACGCATGCGGGAGCGCGCAAGAACTATTCAAACCTCGAACGCATCGGCTAGTGCCTCATGAAAACTCGGAAATCATCAGCCAATCTGTCCTCTTCTCGACCGTGAAGCTGAATCTGTTCAAGTTAATGTCTGAATACAAAAGGAATCCAGGAAAGTACCTCAAGTAATTCAGATTGAAAGGTAAATACTATACAATTTATCAATCCTCGATTTATCAGAGAATTAAAATATGCATGAAGGCGAGGATACGTTAAGCGCATGATGTTCCAAAATGAAAATTAATCAAGTCCCTCCTCTCCCACGTGGTCGCTTATTCTGCATTTCTATCCTTATTCTGAAGTTCTAGTTTCCAGTAACAACTAAATTGCAACAAACATTAGATATAATTATACAGATAATGATATAATTACATAATGATATAATTACATAACATTAATAATGCAGACTTTCTGCATTATTAACTTGTTTTTGAAAGAACAGATGTTGGACTATATTTATTCTAATATCTCAAGTCATAAGGATCCTTACTATTACAGCAGAACTGTAAAATGACGTTACTAATCGGATACTGGAGTCTATATGGCATAATAATTCTGATGATAAGCCTCTATCTCTACATGACTCGCAAGTTCAATTATTGGCGGGAACGAGGCGTATTTGAAATACCGATGTCTTTCTTAGGCAATATTGGCGGCTGCTTATCACTAAAACAATCCTCGCGTTTCTTGAAGGATATCTACGAACAGGCCAAAGGACAACCTTATATAGGTTTCTACATTCTAGACAAGCCTGCCCTGCTGATATGTGATCCCAGCCTGCTTCAGAAGATCTTAATAAGAGACTTTAATTACTTCAGCAATCGATACAGTTCGCCAAACGTAAATGATCGTGTAGATTATGCTAACCTTTTTTTTATAAAAGATCCAATCTAGAAGCTTCTAAAAACGAAGTTAGCATTATTCTTTACATCTGCGAGAATGAAGAACATGTTCAACTCAATACTACATTGTGTAAAGAACTTGGAAGAGCACTTCAAAACGTTAGTTTTAGACGGTAAGTACTAGACAGTAAGATGCATAATAGATCAGTATATAGTATATCAGTATATCAATATAAGTATATATACAATTTTAAAGATAAATTAGAATACTAGTTCCTTAACATTTAAATAAATTTATCGAATAATATATTGATTACCTTTTGCGATGGATTTCTGTCATTTAATGAATAATTTTCCTGTCCCATTTGTTTGGAATTTTCCATTTTCTTCGCTAAAAGCTGCTCGATTTTAACGTGATGATTATTTATAAACATTTTAAAATATCGAACATGATTGGACACCGATAAATATTACAGTTGAAATTAATAACTTCTTGCATAAAATAATAAGAAATCTTAACCCCTCATAAATTTTATCGTTACTCACGATAATGGTAATATGTGATTGTAAATAATGTAAATGTAAATAATGGTTGATAGGTGACGGAAGAGTGATGGACGTGAAATCATTAAGCAACTAATTTACCGCAAATGTGATCGCTAGTATCGCTTTTGGACATGACATGAACTCGTACAAAAATCAAGACGACGAGTTCTACAGGAATAGCAAATTGATGTTTCATGTACATAGCTTTGTACATAGCTTTGAGATGTTCGCGACAGTTTTTCTTCCAGATATAACTGCTATAACTGGTATGAAGATATTCAGCAAGGAATACCCACTGCTTTCATACGTAAGATATTTTGGAAGACCGTTAACGCGCGCGAGCGATCTAATCAGAAGAGACACGATCTTATCGATATTCTGATGAAGCTTAAGGAAAGCAACCAAAACATCGACGGATTTAGTAAGTGAGACAGCAATTACGTCAATTCAGAAAAGAATTTCTTTATTATAATGAATACGTGCATATATGATATGTAATAAGCGTTGCGTGATGATGCCAGACAACGTTCAAGAATGAACTAACACATTCCTTGGATATAATTAATCATTACAATCGAGATAATTCGGAACACAATTTTGATAATTGAATGATGATAATTGAAGCTAATGAAATGGCAAAAAAAGCATTCCGATGACTATATGTAAAATAAAATAAATTCTTTTAGAATTCTACGGGGACGATCTCGTGGTACAAACGAGCTTTTTCTCAGCTGCTTCCGCCCTACCGATAACTTTCACCCTGTACGAACTCACGATGCATCCTGAAATTCAAACCAGATTAAGAAGTGAGATTCTTCAAAGTCTCGAAAATTTCAACGGAAATGTCACGTACTCAATGGTATGCTATATGATAACGACTTATATCGATATATTTCATGGTTCACTGAACAGTACGCAGATATTGTTAATGCAATCAGCGAGTCAAGTTTTCTTTTGATAGACTATGCCGTTTCCTTTTCCAAGATAGATGCCGATTGTGCATGAATTTCATTTATTTGTTGTCAGATATCGTCAGATCTGCCGTATCTCGACATGTGCTGTCGGAAGTTTTGAGATTATATCCGTCATTTGCGATAATAAATCGTCAAACAATGGAGGATTACAAAATATCGGATACTGATATGGTAATCGAGAAGAACACGCCGATTTTTATCTCAATGCTCGGCTTGCATTACGATTCAAAATACTTTCCCGAACCCGATAAGTTTGATCCGGAACGATTCAATGTGGAGAACAACGCAATATACCATCATGTGTCTATTTGCCGTTTGGAGAAGGCTCGCATAAGTGTATAGGTGAGAGAGAGAGAGAGAGAGAGAGAGAGAGAGAGAGAATCTCAAGTTAATATCAAGTATTAAAAAATTCAAAAGTATAAAACGTGGAATCGGAATTGTACGTTTCATATTTGATACGTTTCATGCTTGATTTCATTTCATATCAACCTGCATCTTGATATTTGCACGAATTTTACGAATTATTACTGCAATACATAATGAAATCTCAATACATATAACCAGATCTGAAATTTATTTGTTGACAAATCAATATTACCATTTGAGTATTATCATAAATAATGCGGGAATGTAGAAATCAGTTTGTGATAAAAAACTCCTTAGTATTTATTAATCTGTATTATTATAATTATCTATGTTATATCTATTCTTGCAACTGATTTCCATTTGAGACTAGACTCTCTACAGTTATGACAAACGGCTTATTATTGTAAATTAGTAATTAACAAATAATTATTAAAATATTTAGTAATCAATAATAGCGCATTATAGCTACTAAAACCATGACAATTCTGTTCTTTTTCTGCTTCGTTAGAAGAACGATGATGAACTTCGTTTATTTTATTTTTCAGGTATGCGTTTTTCGTTCATAATAATAAAACTGATGCGTGTAACGATCTTGAGCAAATATGAAGTTGCGCCATGCAAAGAGACTCCAAAAATCATGATATTCGATCAGAGAACACCAATGACTTTACCATTAAACGATATCCTGTACCTCAATATTTGAAGATTCAATATTAATTAATCGAATCACGAGTTAATTAATCGAATCACGAGTTAATCAAAAATGATTTTACATTTATCCCGCATTTATATCTCGGGATTTTGTTTATTACAGCTTTTTGTTTATCCTGTCGTGCATAGAATTGTGCATAATTTCATAATTTGTGGAAAATTTCAAATTTGTATTATATATGTTATCTACATATATTATTTTCCAGATCGATTATATACCAAATATAATCATAATTATAGGTATAAATATTTCTTCAATTCACACAGATATTTTTTCGTTAATGTGAATAGAATTGAAATATGCTTTATGCGAATATAAAATATGCAACTTCAACTGATTCGCTTCATATTTGTCTGCGATTTAACGTTATTATATTAAATAATAAGTATCAAAGCAAGCAATAGTAGAGTTAGACGCCATAATCTAAATTTTCGCATTTTATATAGAATAGTTTTTATGCAGTCTGAGAAAGACTGTAATTGTTTAACAAGAATGAAACAGAAGCATGAGAAACTTTATTAAATAGCAATTAGATTGTGTATACAAAACAGTAAACACATTTCATAACTTCAGAAATGAATTTTATTGAAATTTTAATTGCATTCGTAACTGGACGAAGAAGCTTTTGTGTCATCAACATTAAAAGTAAACGAAATATTATTCTTCGTCCAATTTTCGCCTCCATCCAATTCCTTCTCCCACTATTCTGGCAAATTGATGAAGTAATACAGTCTTCAATAATACAGTAATACAGTCTTCTAATTAATGACGATAAATTTCCCGAAATGTATTTATATATAATTATTTATATATAAATACTGTTATACGAGACGTCATTGGATACACCTTTATGTTTCTTTATTTTCAGCAGAATCGTTGATCTCCTTATTTCGTCAAAATAAGGACCTCGTCGGCGACATTCTTCTGCATTGATTTATCTCGCTGAAATTCTAGCATGCGCGATTTATTTAATTAATTTATTTATTTTATCTAACAGGGATTCTCTATCTCGCCAGAGAATTGCACAACTTATAAGAAATGATAAATTCATATGAATTGCAAGAAGCGATAAAAAGTCCATATAATCCATATAATCTCGCATTCCTATTTACCATTTTTTTAACAATTAAAATTATTCGGACGATCTCTGTCCATCACGAATTTTAATTCGACGCGAACAAGCTTAAAGGCAAAGTCTTCGATATTTGTCCATAAATTAAGCGTCTCTTTTTCTCTACACTCATATCAAATAGTAAATAAACCACTTCTTAATTGTGAAATCATTTGAGCAATTGAAAACTTTAATCATGCTGTACAGCAGGCTGCCTGAAGTACAACGTCGACTAGCAGCAATCTAGATATCGAATATTCATCTGCAATAAAAGACAGAATAGCAGAAAAAAGGAAGCTTCGCAAGCTATGGTAAAGTAATAGATACCCAGTTTTGAAAACCAAATTAAATCGAGCTATTAGAGATAGCTAGAAAACCTGCTGGATTTGGAAATCAGAGATACAAGAATATCTAAGTAAGTTAAGCGCTACTGCTGCAACCACTATGGAAAGCCACCAAGAGACGCCCGCAGATACAACACCCAGGATTTTCAGCAAGGTCTGCCATCAAGACTGGACCAGAAGTAAAGAAGAAAAGGCCTAAACATTCGCTATACATCTCCTCAAGATTTTTAAAACTATCCGCGTGAGATTACTATAGGAGGAAGAAGGAAGATAAGCTACTCTCTGATGATACTACCGCCAATCTAAATACTTCTAGTCTTTCATTCTTAAAAAAGTGATAAAAGCCGTAATAAAAAATCTGAATCCAAAGAAGATACCGGGTTATCTCATAATCAATCAAATTCTGCAGAAGTTGCCAGAAATAGGAATAAAAATTCACCCAACTACATAATGCAGTCCTCAAACCAGGCGTCTTTCCATTCTGATGGAAAGTAGAATAAATTATTATAATCCAGAAGCCTGGCAAATCTGCAGAACTTGCAGAATCGTATAGAGCGATCAGCTTACTACCTGTCCTATAGAAATTGTTTGAAAACTTCTATTTCCAAGACTCTCCATGATAATAGAGAGGCATAGAGATAATAGAGATTCCCGATTATCGGTTTAGTTTCCGATGTAAACAACCAATAGAGTAGATACATAGAATTGTTAAAAGAATAAACAACGATATGGAAACAGATACACAGCGGTCTTCCTCGATGTTTTGCAGGTTTTCAGCAAGGTCTGGCATCAAGATTTATTTTATGAAATCAAAAACAGCTTTACAACTTATCTCTATGCCATCATAAAGTCTTATCCATTACATAGAACTTTAGAGTTAAATATGGAAAAGTAATCACATAACTGAAAGAAATTAACTCTAGAGGTAGGCCTCAGGTAGTGTATTAGTATTACCAGTACTCTATCTGCTATACACCGCAGATCTTTCGGTCACTCTGCGTTCCACAACTGTAACTTATGCGGATGAGCTGTACTTGTAGATCATAACGATCATATAGAAGCTTGCGACTACAGAAAAGTCTCTAGCATGTCCAGAGATGGCTGAAAAGATAAAGAATCAAATCTAACGGGACAAAATCAATACGTGTAACATTCACTATTCGTAAAAAAATGTTTCTACTCTACAGTAACTCTGAAACGGTTTGAGAATTTCTCAAGCTGAAGATGTTAAATATTTACATATAAATTAAATTGCAAAATACATATTTACGAAGTGAAAATATAAAAATACATATTTATCAAGCGAAAACTTGAACTTCAACTGAGAAAAATGTATTGTTTATTCAACTATTCAGCGTCTTAATGCATCATTAAGGACGAGATAGACTCAGCCGTATGCTCAGATATGCTAATAAAATGGGAGAATAGCCTAACACAATCACGATAAATCTCATGAGAAATATCAACACTCCATACTAAAACTTTATAATATCTAACTGCTATAGTATCAAATATCATAACTGTAACAACTTATTTTTAGAATGATAATAAAAAAAAAATTGTAAAATATCGCGATTACAAAGTCCACAGAAACTTTCTTCGCTATGATCTACGAACAATTTATCTCTCATTTTCCACAAACTGACGATCCATTAATCTTTCGATTGCGGAGCATTCTAGATCTAAACGTTCTGCATTTACGGCGAGCGTCTCGCAGATGCAATCTGTGCGGATGGAATATCTCTTCGCATACTTTATCGGTATTAGATTGATTATATAACGTAGAATTAAATTATTATTCCTCGGTTACGCTATATTGAATAATATAACAGAATTATCCTTGACAACCTGAGTTTTTTCTAAACAACCTAATTTTTTAATTCGTTTTTAACAATCTAAGCTTTTTATTTGTTTAACCTAATTTCCTTATTTGTAGAGTTTAATTTTTTTATGTGTACGAAGTTTAATAATTATATATGAAATAACTGTAACATCGTGCTGTACAATCGCAACTACGATTAACTATCGCTAAAAAAAGGGATTCTATATAAAACGGAGAATAGACGTAAGTAGAATTTTGTTTATTGCTAAGAAAGATATATGTATCCATTTCAAAAATAGATTTTTAATCAGTTATTAATAAAAATAATCGTCAAACGTGTATTTAACGCATAATCAATGCCGATAACTTTTGCTGCCTTCATATATACTTGCGATTAAAGGTTAATGTTATATATAATAACACAAGCTGAAACATTACATCATACAGATATTTTTTTATTGTTGTTTTGTTTCTGATTTTCATCTTTATGATTTTATCTGCGGTTATTACTGGCAGAATGCACCATATTTCATTTAAATCAAGACTATTACGCTCCTAATCAAGAAAAATGCCCCTTAAATAACAAAGTTTACATTAAACATATGCTTTCTCTCTTTGCTATGATTGCTACTCGCTTCATTTTGGAACCTTGGATCGTCTAAAAGTAAGAATTCAATTATTTTACATATTCAATTATTTTACATATTATTGCTTGAATATTGAACGAAATTCATAGATTTTCTAATTTAGAAATTATTAAGACCATTTGGGCGCCATCCAATTCTACAAACTACAAACATTCGATTTTCATATTCATATGAAACAAGTATTATATATTTCACGCATTTAAATGTAATTATATGTAAACATTTACAAAACTTTGCTAGATAAGAAACGACGAGAATAAAAAATTTAGGAAACACATAATACGAACTGCGCACTGCGCATAATACGCACTGTGTGAATATATATTATACTTGTATATAGAATGCTGTGTACAGAAATGTTTAAAATATTAACGTTAATTTGTGCATATATATAAATTATGATTTTTTATAAATGTCGTTATATAAAGAAGTGAATGTTAAGTGAGTGTAAAGAAGTATGAACATATAGTATGTGTTACATCTATGCTGAAATAATTATCTGTGTTGGTAGGACTGACATTAAATTATTTTCATAAAAAAACACCGTATTTGATACATTTAATTTGCATTTTATGATTTGTTTAATAAAATCTTGTGAAATAAATAGAATCATTTTCATTGCGCACAAAACACACGCGCGCGCACAATAAGCCACATACAGGCAGATCCATAAGTTGTATGATTTTTTGGCAAAATAGCGCAAATTTGGCAAGACATTCAATAGCAATTGCATAATGGACGACAAGTTTTACGTTATGTTACATGTTTTACTCATTTGCCATCCAGAAACTATTTTTTATTCCCAAAATTAAAATCATAATTGAAAAGTAAGGGACTCGATACAAAGAATAAAGCAATGGTAATGAATCAGAGACTCATTGATAAGCTATTGATATAATAATAAAGCATACTTACTATAAAAAAGAAATTTTAATATTATTTTGATGAGTCTTTGTTTTTGCGGACTTGATTCGCAATTGTATCAGCCGCGCTGTGTGCATTTCATTATTTCTATATATTTATATTTATTATCTTTTCTTCACATTATAAATTCATTATACGTATTTTTATAGATAGGCTATAAAATGACGCTGCTAGCAGGTTATTGGGGTTTCGATATAATAATAATTCTATGGAGTGTGGTGGTGATAACCGCCTATTTCTACATGACGCGAAATTTTAATTATTGGCGGAAACGAGGCATTCCCGAGATACCACCGACACCTTTCGTGGGCAATTTTGGCAAATGTTTTTTTATGAAGTCTGCGTCAAATCTCCTGAAGGAATTCCATAATCAAGCTAAAGGGCAACCTTATATAGGTTTCTATATATTTGACAAGCCCGCCCTACTGATATGCGATCGCAAACTGCTTCAAAAGATCTTGATAAAAGACTTCAATTACTTCCGTAATCGATACGGTATAGCAGACAAAAAAGATCGTATGGGTTACGCTAACTTGTTTTCCATAGAAAATCCAGCCTGGAAAACTGTAAGAATGAAATTATCGTCGTTCTTCACGTCTGCAAAACTGAAGAACACATTGAACTTGATATTGCAGAACGCAAAGAATTTAGAGGATTACTTGGACACGTTGGAATTAAAGGGTAAATATATAATATACGAGTCACATATTACACATGTTGTTCGAAAAGTTCATAGAAATACTTCATAGGAATTTCAAGCATAAATTAGAGATTTATTAATATTTAGATATTTTATTAAATTTCTTTATTTAACAGTATATTAACTTTTATTAGTGCATTTTTTCCATCTAACACGTAATTTCATTTATTTGAAATTAGCGGTCTCTTTGCTGTTGAAGCCTTGTCAATATATTTTATCGCGATAATTGTTCGTAAATCTCTTGAAATATTAAGGATAAGGTGGAAATATAAGGACAAGGTGATAGTTACAGTATTACAATCGAAATTGATAATCTCTTGCAAGAAGTAATCAGAGATCTTAAAAAGTGATCTTACCTATGCAAAAGATGCATGCGATTATATCTTTATTCATTCGACGATGATGCTTGACAGGTGATGGAAAAATAATAGACGTGAAATCATTGAGCAACCAATTTACCGCAAATGTGACTGGGAGTGTTGCCTTCGGGCTTGACGTGAACTCGTTCAAAAATCCAGACGACGATTTCTACATATATGGCAAAGGAATATTTTATTCTAGCATCAGACGCGGATGTGAGACATTCGCTATATTTTTTCTTCCAAAAGTAGTTTCTATGATTGGTATAAAGTTATTCGGCAAGGAATCCACCGCTTTCATACGCAACATATTTTGGCAAAGTGTTAACGCGCACATGCTATCTAAGCAAAAGAGACACGATTTCATCGATACTCTGATCGAGCTGAAGGAAACTTACGGCGATCAGGACATGGACGGATTTAGTAAGTGAGACAGCAATTACGTCAATTCAGAAAAGAATTTCTTTATTATAATGGATGCGTACATATATGATAAGCGTCGCATGATGATTCCAGACAGTGTTCAAGATTAAACTAACACATTCCCTGAGTATAATTAATCATCACGATTAGGACAATTCACAATTTTGATAATTGAAGCTAACGGAATGTCATAAAAAGCAAGTGTTCCGATAATTATTTACGTAAAATAAAATAATTTCTTTTAGAATTCGACGGGGACGATCTCGTGGCACAAACGGCGAGCTTTTTCTCAGCTGGTTCCGACACTTCCGCTCTGCCGATGATGTACACCTTGTACGAACTCGCGAGGCACCCTGAAATTCAAGACAAACTAAGAAATGAGATTCTTAAGAAGCTCAACGAATCCGACGGAAATGTCACGTATCAGATGGTACGTTATAGAATCGCTAATATATGATTACTAATTTTGCTGTCAGATAACATGCACTATTCAAATATCGTTAGTGTAGTCAAATCAAATTCTGATGTATAGATTATGCGCTTAATAGCTGATAGAATTTTGACATTTGACATTTTGACATTTTGACATTTTGACTAACCATGTGAGAATTTTATTTATTCATATTTATTTTATTTATTCATATCTAGCTGATATTAGAGATGCCATACCTCGACATGGTGCTGTCGGAAGTCTTGAGACTATATCCATCATTGGCGTTTCTAGATCGTCAAACAATAGAGGATTACAAGATATCGGATACTGATATAGTGATCGAGAAGGACACGCCGATTTTCGTCTCAATGCTCGGCTTCCATTACGATCCAAAATATTTTCCCGAACCCGACAGGTTTAATCCCGAACGGTTCAGTGAGGAAAACAAACGCAATATACCATTATATACGTACTTTCCCTTTGGAGATGGCCCACATATGTGTATAGGTGAATAAATCGATTTTGATTCTCGCACAAACTTATTCTAGCAACTTTAATAGACGCGGAAGTATAAATGAATCGATTGAAACTTGTAAATAAATTGCACAGATTTCGATATTTGCGCAATTTATCAGACTTTTATGTACCTGGCGCGTCTGCTTGGCACGTAAGATCTCTACTTAAAAAGCAACGCTGTACGTAAGACAAATCTTATATTTATATCGCGTTCGGCGAATGTCCAAATATCACGATGAATAATTCAGAAACAATGAAATTGGTAGAATTTCTAAAAAACTGTTTAATATTTAGTAATCTCTCTATCGCAGTTGGTTTTAATTCAAGATTAGACTCGCATGAACGATATTTACGTAAAATAAAATTATAATTGTAGATAGAGTCCAAAATAACAGATTAGGATTGCGAAGAATTTTTACTTCGTATATTTCGTATACACCGTGCGATTATTTTTCTTGTTCGAACGACATGATGAATGCTGGTTTTATATATTTTGCAGGTATACGCCTTGCGCTGTTAATAATAAAGATGATGATTATAACAGTGTTGAAGAAACATGAGGTGCTAGTATGCGAAAAGACTCCGAATCCGCTCATATTCGAACCCAAGGCATTGATGACCGTACCGCTAAATGATATGTTGCATCTTAACATGCGAAGAATTGAAAATATTAATGTAAAATAATGATTTTTATATTAGATGTAAGTTATCAATAATTTTCCTAACATAATTTTCTAATCATTTGTGTATGATTAAACAAATAAAGTCACTGATATTATAATCGTCATCTCATCCTATTATTATTATTATGATATAATCATCCACTAGCATTAAACGAGAATGTTAAACGAGAATTACAAAATATCGACGCGGTGATTGGGAAAAATGTGAGAGCTACATCTTGCTCTCATTACGATTTCGAATACTTTTCCGGTATAAATTCGACTCGAAGTGATCAGCGAAGAGAACACGACGCGATGTATAATCGCGTGTGTGCTTAGTATTTGAAAAAAATCGCCAAAGTATGTAGGTAAACCAATGGACTTTGATCTCCATATTGAAGTTCCACTCAAAAGCATAAAGCAGGACGATTGAAGCCGCAACATTCCGTACTTGCGCAGATGTGCATCTTGCATGAATTATGAATATTTTTATTTTTGGCGTGCACATTATGCTTCGCAGACGCAAGATATACGTATAAGATAAGATCTTGATTTTAACGCGATACAGCATACAGCGCAAAATTAAAATCCGTATTGCAGTCAATGCGAAAATAACGTCGCGATACATAAATCCAGAAACATAAAGATCAGGTTAAAGTGCAAGTTCTAAGATTCTAAAAAACTTCTTGATATTTACATGAAGATCCTAATTGTTTTACAAACTAATTCCTGCGATAAGATGGTTGGATAAGATGATTAAATCTGAAAATGAAATTAAGATTAATATATGTAGAGAATTTTTTTGAGACGATATACTTATTTTCGATCGAAAAATAAATCGTATTTTTCTTATATTTCTTTGATAACTAAGCTATCAATAGCTAAGCTATTTTGTACTCTTTCCGATAAAGCAACGCATACGACGCATATCGAGCAGATGTCAAGTATGAGAAGATTGCGAAATTCATTATTTTTGAATTCGAAGAAATCGATAAGTTCGCCACTCTTAAATGGCTATTAAATGATTATACACTTTAATGAGGATAAAATCGTAAAATTATAAAATCGGCAGTAATAAAAATTAAGAAAAAGAAAAAGAAATAATTACTCAATAAATCGGGAAATATAATGGATTATTTATAACGCTTCAAATGCATTTATGAAATAATAAATCTGTAAAAATAAGATGATCATACTATTGCGCGATACTATAAATTATATATTTTCAATATACTTATCTTATTCTTATTCTTATCTTAAGATAAGATGCTGATTATAAAAATAACATTTTTCATAATATGATTCATGAGAGGAAATTTCTGTTTTTTCTCCATGCTCAAGAAAAGTAATATATTCAGAAACTGAACTCTTAATAAGGTCACTCATTTTTAAAATGTTGATTCTATAAATCATGTGGAAATTATATACACATGTATCGATTGCGTCACGCTAATCGCGAAACATGATATATATGAAACAAAAAAAATATATATATATGTATATACATATATATATTATAAAGTGGAGGGAATTTTTCGGATATTCTCATCGTCGCCGGGAATGAGATCACTTTTTCTTTATTCGTCGTCATTTGTAAATAATATATATATGTAGGAGGCAGATTAGCAGCCGATGATTAGCACACGTTGATGCAATGTATATACATATATACATATACGCAGGTATATGTATATATATTTATTTTCATTCGCTTACTCTCTCATTTACAAAAAGATTCACGATCGATTCACTCGCCGCGGGCGATTCGCTCGCCGCGCAATCGTTCGCGTGGATCACTTAAAATTATAATGTATAACTACAGCACACCTTGGAATCAAATGGAATGATAAATACGATATATCGATAATCTATTCCGCCTTATACCTTTCCGCGCGGGTTAAATTTCCGGTCCATTAAAAATCGCGATCATTTTAATGAAAATCGTAACGACAAATGACTCATTCTCGAAATTTGAATTCATTAATGTTTTATTTCCTAGGAGAAAATTTCATGCTCGTGCACATGTGGTCCGCATTTCTTCTTTTTCAAGAATATCTGTACGCCAGCGATCAGAATACTGCGCATCGAACACGTTGCGCCAATGCACTCATTGCGAGATCATTCATTAAGATTTTAATACTTCCGAAATATTCCGAGTAGTATCGATTATCTTTTGCGAAATAACATAAAGCGCAGGAGTGCAAAATAACATCGGCTGATCGCGATATAAATATTCTTTTCAGTTTGATTGGATTTGAAATATTCATTCGTCGGAATATTTTACGCAACGATCGGGAAACAAATATAATCAGCGGCAAACGCAATCGCGAGAAAGATAAATATGCCGCTGAACAACAACGAATCAATGCTATCCCGCAATGTGTGTGGGATTTTCATTGGATACTTTCACACAACTATACACATCTCGCGTCCACACAATACGTCGTAATATATATATATATAGCATAATATTGTTGTAATAATATTATAGTATCGCATTATAACTCGCCTGCGAGCTTAAATTACCTGTAACTTTTATTCTTGTTCATATAGCATCTTGGATATCAGATAAATATATATATATATTTTTTTATATATTTATATATTTATTTCTTTATTATATAATTATTCCTTTCCGTGCTTATTTTATATATATATATATATATATATATATATATATATACGCATGTATGTATGTATATACAAAAGATTCTTGTGTATATTCAAATTGCAGTGTAGTCAAATCACGCAGACATTTCATGCACTTCACCGAACAATCATCGATACAAGGACGATATTTTCTTCTCTTTTAGCGATCAACGACTCTTGTTTTAACGAGCGATGAGAAAAGGACGGCGAGACGAGAAGAGCAATTTTCGTAAACACAGAATTTGTTCTGTTTCGTATGTGAGTTCACGGAGAACGCGCATCGAAAGATCGTAATTGAAAACTGAATGCTAGGATGCAGAGCTAGATTCATTTAAAAAACAACATTAATAGCATTAATGTTTAAAAATTGATTGTTGTCGATATGGTTATATCTCAATAATTCGTAATTATGACTCATACTGAAAAGTGTACATCAGAATTCATCTTAATCGCCACTTTTATTCGGTACAATCGCTATTATATCGCGATAACATTTTGTGTTACTATTTAATTAGCTTATTAGCTTAGTTAATTGATCGAAAGAAGAATCGAAAGAAAAATCCAAGATGCTATCAGCGCATGGGTAATTTTTGAATTATACTCTAGCACCATTATATATACATATGTGTGTGTGTATGTGTGTATACATCCAGATATAGAAATGCTTCTGGCGTATGTTTTAATTAAAATTCAAATAATTTGCTCCAATAATTTAACGCGAAAGCGTATTTAATCATAACGTAACAAATTGCGAGCTGGACATTCTGTCGGAAACGAAGCAAGTTTGTTCTCAAAGATACAAACGCATATACCGGAAATAAATTTTAATTGTCTGGTAACTTCAGTCAAGCGCGATTCCCGTACACGCGATTTGATTGTTCCGGTAAAGAGCGATAATAAATAAAATCAGGCAGACGATAAACGCGATTTCCTTTTCTAGATATTGACGTGAGAATGGAGGGAATTAATTTACGCCAACAGGTGATGTTTGATCGATAATTTTATAATTGACGCGGACAATAATTGCGATGCGAAAGATCCCAGCGTGGGATTAAAGATTCAATTGACGAGTAAACGACGCCGTATGCTACGGCGCAATTGGCCCATTGTGTTCCTTTTCGTTTGAACATCAGTGACAACCAGGCACAGAGAGTGAGCGATACCAAGGGAAAAAAGTGCATTTGATTTTCTCTAGACAGCGAAACGGAGACGCCTCGACAGTGACGTCCGCTCCTCGATCGCATCGCGCGAGAGAGTTCTTTGATAAACGCTCGACTTTGATTTCGTTTAGCCCGTATAATTTGATAAGCTATTACCTCGCGCTATCGTCAGGCGTGACGCACATCCGCCATTTTCTGCAAGACGCCGGAAAAATCTAGAAAGAGCCCCGAAGATGTACTGATGTGAAATGGATAATGCTGCCCGGCTCATCGCGCGAATCCGCCGGGGATTTTATAAAGTCTCGTTCCAGGATCACGATTTCCGGATAAGAGGGAAACAGCTCGCTCTTTCCGATGATTATCCAGTTACGTGATCAAAATCAAATGCCCTCTTTCATCTCACATCGCGGAATTGGATATATTATTAATGTATGCCGTTACACGCGCGCAGATCGGCGCAGCTCCCTTGCTCGCGCCTTTCATTCGCGCTCCTCTATTCTCCTTTCTATTTCTTATTTGCTTCGCTTTTTTTCCCTTCTCCACGGTATGTATTCCGTTTGTTTCTCAATGAGAGCTGATGCTCCCATCTAGGCGAGCTCTCTTGAACTTTTTCAAGGAAGAAATATGACAGGTTTATCGTTTGACGCAATTGTCCACCTCTCAGTTTCTTCTTCGTGTTGCCGAATAAAAAACCGAGATTTTAAATTAAATTCGCAATCTCTTTATTCTTTCTTTATATATAGAGTTTGTTAAAATTATCTATTTTGTGACCTCGCGCGCGCCTGAACTTGACTTCTCCTTCGGATCTCGTTATACATTTAGTTTCATTTGGTTTAATCGACGAATCTTGATTCTATGAGGAACGAGATAAAGAGAGAACAAGAAGAAAGAGAGAGAGAGAGAGAGAGAGAGAGAGAAGAAAAAGAGATAGATAAAAATAATTGTTGGTCAAATAATTGACGCAAAATCGTTCGTTCGTTCGTTCGCTCGCTCGTTCGCTCTCGCGCGCATATCGAGTGTATTCTTTGCGCCAGAAAAAAAAAGATTCACCCAAAAGCGACGTTTGGGCCCGAAGACGATAACGTAAGACTAGAGTTCATCAATACATGCGGTTTCCAATCGCCATACAAACGCATCTGATGGAGTATAAAAATATAAACACCTAAAAGTGAGGGAAAGCGGGACGTCGTGGGGAAGTGATCGCTTTTGCGCGTGCGTTTTGTGCAAAAGTGTATGCAAGTGTACATATCGAGAATTGGAGATTACGCACGCCTAGATTCCTTCCGAGACAATTCGCAGATAGATCGAGAAGCGAGAAGAATTATCAGATTGATCGTTTTCCCTTTCTCTCTCCAAAGCGACATTCCTTCTCGCGTCATTCGGAGGAACGCCGAGAACGCCCGAAAGAAGTTTGTCGATTGTTTTGAAGGATTTCAGGGTCCCTGCTTTTTTCATGTATTTCCTAAATAATCCGAGATGCATTGTACGTTCTAACTCCCCAAGCGGAATTAAATCGTGCTTTAGCAGTGCAATTACGTGAACTCTCAGCGTTGTCCGAGGACCAATCGATGGACCAATGAGAGATTTTCTACCCTGCGATCGCCTCGAGGAATGGTGCAGCACGCGACGAATCCCGCGCCGCTTCGCTGAGTTTTAATTGCATCTAGCGAGAAACACTTTCCGGAAACGAAAATAATCCGAGACTTTATTCCGTGATTCCCAGAATGACTTCGGCATTATCACGTGTTTTTGGGAGCCCTCTCTGTGATACCTCTAGAAAATTCTGAGAAAATATTATCTCCAAAAACAGGATTATTCTCAGAATGTTCTAAAAATAGTCCGAGACCAACGTTCTCTTACCTCGCCATCGCGATCTTTAACGGTTACACAGTTCTCCGGATTTAATCGTAACGATACGACAGAGCCACGCTTATAAATCTACCCGTTTGTCTTCCTTCTCCTCCTCCTCTTCTTCATCTTCTATCTTTAACTATCCACTTGCTCGTGTGCATGCTAGATTTCTATGTATATATATATATATATATATATATATATATATATATACACACACACACATATATATATATTTTTTATGTATTTATATATGTATATGCATGTATCGATGAAGATGCATGTACATTCTTACATCTTTGTGTACATCTGCACTTGCGTATATTTATATATGTATAATAACGAACAACATTAATGATTATATATATATATATATATGCTCATTAGGCTACTCTTTAATTGGACAATAAATAAAATAGCTCTCTGTATATAGCATTCTCGTCCTCCAGAGGCCGTAGATGTCCCTCACAGATAATCGTATCCCGATTCTTCGGTCGTCACGATGCAAAACACTTAAAAATCGACGATAGGAAATTATGGTCATATAAGGATCCTTCCACGAGAAGATCTAATCAAGAAAAACTAAGTTCAATGAGAAATCGCGCCCAATGATATCCCCTGAATAATTGGCTTGCTCGAGCTGGCACGCTCGTTCAAATTGACTATCTTTAATTGCGCGGGAACAGATCGCGAGGATGTCATGCGGAAATCCTCGCGTTTCGTTTCACGAAACGTACATTTTTACATTCGGATATTTTCCACCAGCGTCGTTAAACGGCGCCGATAATTAATTAATGACGATTAATGCTGCGGTGTAGAAGACGACGACGCCCGCGTTAGAAAATTAGAGGTCTCTTCTCGGGGGAACTTGGCAAAATCGTATTACTAGTTTCCCGCTTTACAACGATGCGATAACGATTTGACGGATGTTTCTGAGTTGATCGGCTCGTCGGTAAAAATGGTAAACTCTTTCGCTCTTAGTCTTAGCTGTTGCAGCAAAATAAGTTCTCGGGCCACCAGCCACGGAGGCCAAGCTTCTTTTCGGAGGGATCCTCGACCACTAGAACGTATCACTTGATCTCCTCTCTACTGGGCGACCTTGGCGGATGCGGCGACAATGGTGTTTCATTCGGATGCCTCTTCGGTCGGAAACTCGCCGTCAACGAAGATATCCAGCCGCTTTGTGAGCCCTGGTCATGCAGAGAATCGCTGTTGCTGTTGCTGCGAGTGCTGTCGATACTCATACCGGATTTGAATCGCGAGAACAAACCAGGCGACGACTTTTTCGACGTGGCGGGCGACGAGTACACGGCTGGATGCTTCTTCCGTGACTTGCAAACCTCCTTGCACAGCATCGAGTCCAGACTACCGGTGTGTGGACGCTCCTCTCCTTTGCTGGGGTCCAGCGAGCCCAGCACGGCCGCAGCCTCCGCCTGCTTTGCCATCTTGGAAATATCCTCCATGCTGGCCGAACTTCTCCTGATCTCCACTTTGCCGAGGTCCTCTTCGATGTCGCAGACGCTGTCGTCGGGATTCACGATGATCTCGGGCTGCTTCTGCTTCTTTGGACGCGCATCGATCTCCCGAAATTCAATGTCCAGGACTTGTCGGCTCTTTCCCTCCTTCATACTTTGCGACTTGCCTTCGGGATTCGACAGGTTTCTGCGATGCTTGGACGTGCCGTCAGTACCAGCCGCCGGCAGCGTCTCCAGGGAGGTAGACGATCTCTTCTCCTTCGCAAACACCGTCTTCCAACTCTTGTTCTTGCAATCGGTAGATTTGCGAACTTTCGGCAGAGTCATAGCCCGCTTGTCCACCGATGACAGCTCCACTACAGTTGCGATCGCTTTACTACCGTCCTTGGCGAGATTGCAACGCTTGCAGATGAACAAGGAGTTGTTATGTCTCGATGCGGTGGTCGTGGCCGAACCGCTGCTCACCGAGTTGCTCTTGCTGAGCATCTTTGACGTGTGCTTCGGTTTTGGACTGTGCGACTCTTTGGAATCGAAGCTGATGCTCAAGCGATCGGTAATGTTCCTCAGCCGCGAGAAGAGGGACTTGTGATTGTTCGGTCCAGTCTTGTCGTCGCAGCAGCATCGCAGACCAATCGATTCCCGACTGCTGTGGGCGTCCCTGCGACTCTGTCTGCTTTCCTGATCGTTCTCGATCGCGCAACTGTTCTTCCTTATGTTGTTCTTCGGCTGCGGACGGATCTCTGCTGCGACGACATTGCCGTTTCCTTCGGGTAGCCTGACCTCGACTTTGGCATTTAAAAAAACCGCCTCGTTCCTCTGCACTTCTTCGTGGATCCGCATTCCCTCGGCAGACCTCGCGCTCACGGGTGAACTCAGGTCGCTGCCGAGATTCTCGCCCCTGCTGCGTCTCCTCTCACGGTCGTGATCCCGCACGGCCTTGGCCAGGTCATGATTGTGATAATCCAACGAAGATTTCTCCCGACTGCCCTTTCGACTACCAGGATAACTTTTCCGGCCAGAAGTCGGCCCAGCTAACGTGCCTTCCGTAGAGATCTTGAACTTGAGCGTCTTCTCGCTGATTTCCACCTCCGTGGCGGTCTCCGGATCCGAACTCTCAATGTTATCCGCCTCCTCCATCAGATTCTCCGTGATGTCGTCGTCGGTGGAGCGCGAACGCGAGTGGATCGTCCCGGCGGACCTTTTCGAGCGCATACTATGCGACGACGTGGACTTGACGACCACGGATGAGCTGCCAATGCCGCCGATCGACGCATTGATCGGAACCGATTCCCCAACATCTACCACACTTTTTCTATGATGACGCTCGTCCTTGGCCGCCTCGTTCAGTCGGCGATAATACTCCAACGCCTCCTTGACCGGTTGAACTATAAGATCCTGAAAAATTGAGGTTTCTCTCATTCATGAATTAGTCTCGCGTGACTTGGACTTAAAAAAGATTGGCAACTCTCTCGCAAGGAAAATTTATGCCAAAATTAACTTGTTTCGCGTGCGCAAATATATTAACGCATTTACATGGAAAATGAAAAGATCTCGAGTACCTGTAGTTCGGGTAGAAGTTCGCCGAGAGCCTCGAAAAGGGGAAGGAGAACTAGGCCGATGAAGCTAACTTGGGACGACGGTTTGGTTACTTTATCGCGATCCATGAAAGGCGTAACGGGAAGACCTTCGAGCTTTTCCGCGTCGCTCTGCTTGAAGAACTCCTGCAGGAGCCTGTCCAACCACGGTTCCGCGACTTCCATCGGACGTGCCTCGTTGCTTATGTCAGCCACTTTGATCAGGATCATGCATAGCTGCAAAAAGCACGGATCTCGTTTATGCTGTCGCAATGCCTATTCAAGTAACAGAACGAAACTGTGATATCTACGTGTCAATCGTTTTGGTATATTAATCTTTCAATGGTCGCGATACGGCATAAAGAGAAAGAGAGAGAGAGAGAGAGAGAGAGAGAGAGAGAGAGAGAGAGAGAGAGAGAAAGAGAGATGCCAACTTCATTCGTAATGAATTTATATAATTTAATGGATAATTTAATGGAAACGTTGCGCCCTGCTCTGCATTGCAAACGACTTCAATTATCTGATTATTAGGACGCACAGAGAATATTTTTATTCAAAATCAGATATCGAATAGTTAAAGATATTAAACGAGAATAAATACTAGAGTTCCACAAGTACGGGACATCCAAGAAAAATCCGTATCCATAAAGTTCATATCGTGCGACGATGAAACATCCGACAAACACTGAAAGCCCGATCTCTCAGAGTGGCGCATCCGAGATAGCCGGAGGATTAGGCGTTTTTTGCTAATCGAAGTTAAAGTTACCAGGTTTATGTGCGCCTTGCTGGTATAATCGAATTCGGGAATGATGTCGGTGAACTGAGCGAGGATCTCGTTGTGCCGAGCCATGTCGGTGGCCAGGATGCACCGTATGATACCCTCGCGCACTATTCTGTAGGTGGGATTGTCCAAGGACGCGAGGATGTTGCACTCGGGCGCCTCCAGGACCCGAAAGGCCATGGAGCAGTGATGGTTCTCCAGGGGTGAGATGTCGTTGTAGCGCAGCGCCAGTTCGGTTCGCGCGTTTATCTGGTAGATGTTGTTGTAGCCCGGATGATCGAGATCGTGGCAGATGCAGGAGACGATCAGTACGAGGACCTCGAGGTCGCCGATCTTTGACGGCAGGTCCACCGCCCAGGCTATCGCGTACATCTGAACACAAGAGCGAGTGGAATTAACATCGAGCGAAACTCGGCTCGTATTTCGTGTCGCGCTTCAATCGATCGGAAAAATTTGCTTACGACTGACAGCTACGCGATAACACGCTCGTTAACAGTGTTCATTGTGTGATAAATCGCGTATTATTAATATTCATCGCGCTCGGCGCGTTTGGGCATTCGTTGGCATTCACGGGTGAGCGAGACTTTGCCGAAATTCATTAAGAAACCATGTCCAACAGAGTGCAGTGAAACGTATCGCGTGTGTAACAGCGCGTCGAGTGCATCGAATGATCTGGCGGAGCGAGAACGTAATCGAGATCTCATGCGACGTCCACGTTTCGGCATCAGACAACTCGGAGATCCACGACATGGCGAAAGCGACTTCTAGAATCTACCGATAAAACGTTCGTACCTCCTGTTACTTAGTACTTTGGCAGCCGCGGTTCAAACCGTATCATGTCCGGCCAAGCATCGGTCGGTCTTCTTGTTTCTTACCGAGGAATCACTCGAGTTAGAATAAAATAGAGAGACGAGAGAGATATTCACCATCTGCGCCACGCAGAAGCAATGCCTGAAATTGTGAAACGGCACCTCGTTGTAGTTATTGTAGACCTCGTACAGGAAGTTCCTCAGGATCGGCAAGGGAATGTTGAACTTTTGAGGTAGGTCGAGCTCGACGAACATCGTCTGCAGCATCAGCAGCAGCTCCTCGTCTTCCCACTGTCGCGCGTCGAAGGCCGGCGAGCGCAACCACTCGCGGACACTCGACGAGACCGTCACGTCGCTGGGGATGGTACAAAGTGACGTTTACAACCCCTGATGAAACCACGATATCGGGGTAAATTTTTGGCCGTTTCACCCGTTGCACTAACGACGATGCACTATCGATTCTGCCACGGTACGCGGTCGATCGCAGCCGAGCAGCGGTCAAGGCAGACTCCGTTGAGATCAGAGTTTTGAAAAGAAAAGAAAAACAGACGCGGCTGGAAATAGATGATGGTTCGATTGATCGGTGATTAGCGGATGCTGACGGTTACTGATTACTAGCTTCGCCGCGATCATCCGGCGAGTCGCTGACGCAACGATCTACGCGCCTGGTACCACTTGACCCGAGGAGCACGTCCGAAAGTAGTCGGGGTCAGATTGGCGTCGTTGGGCATGCAAGTGCGCTGCGCGGAAACTGATCGATCTGATACGCGGGCGCAATTGCACGAGTGTTAATGATCGCGAGCGGGAAAGTTCGCCCGACGACCGGTCACCCCGGGATTAATATTAATCGGCTTAACGCGTCACTTTGATGGAGCGCCTCGACCAGCCGCTGTTCGCTACTTTGACAGATAATGGCTTGCCTGCTTGTTCAGTTAAATCAACACGGACTTGACCCACGAGGCGATCGGTATCGCATTAGACGTGACATCATCACGCGGAAAAGAGCCCGCGGATGGTAACTCTGTTCCACGCTGCGCGCGTACACGTGCGTCTCTATAAGCTCATTACGAACTCATTAAACTCGCGCGATCGAATCGTCAGTCATTTAAATATCGTAATACGCTCGACATACGAGCGTACAATTACTCGCGATGCTACGTTTTCGGGGATATCGCAATGATACATAACGCGACTGTGTATCTGCGTTTCTCGTAAACAAAAGAGAGAAAGAGAGAGAGAGAGAGAGAGAGAGAGAGAGAGAGAGGGGGGGGGAGGACAGCGGCGTTCAGTTATCATGTCAATACACGTGGAGCGAAATTATCGGTGAAATGATTTCCACGATGGTGATGCGGCGCGATTTCGCAAACACGATACAATACAACAACGAAACAGCGAATACCGGGCGCCGTAAATTATCGAACGTCATCTTTAAACGCCTGATTGATCGATGCCCTCGCGGCTCATTCGTCGATCCCCATCGCGCTATGGGAAATTGCGAAAATGTTTCCATGCCCTCGTCCAATCCCCCGATTAAGCCGAGCTTTCGATGATCTCCGTTCGCTCGTCGCGTCGCGAACATGAAATCGCGCGATCAGCTGGAATGCACGTGGAACGCAAACGACCGCGCGACACGTAACGCCGCAATTAGTAGCCGGACGATAGTTGTTTTACCGCCTTCCATCTCGAGAAGCAAGAGTAGACCCGATGAGACGTGAACAATGAGCGACAGATAAGCAAAGCGTTGTCCTCGTTGTCTCCTGATCTCGTTAAAGATCTCATTAAAGAGACGAGAGGTAGAATCGACGGAATTGGCCCTTCGCCAATTGCGCCTCGTTACGTAATGCAATGCGCAATGGAGCACCTTCTCCAATTTTCTCCAATCGCGAGAGGGCCGGAGGGGGGCACGGCGGGGCACGGCGGGGCATCGAGATCACGAAAAGTTTGCCCGGACGGTTCCTTCGCGGACGGTTTACTCGCTGACGATCGCTAATTGGCAATTCGCGTTTAGCCGGCAACGCGGTGCGAATCGCTGCTAACGCGCGTTCTGCGACGCGTTTGCCATTACACTGACTCCTGACTATGGTGGGCCTTATTACCCGGATAACGGTAGCTTAATGGCATTTCGCGGTAACGCGACGGAGGCCAGGCAGCCGCTGTCGCGGCGAACGGAAGCGTGCGCGAGAGAACGGAGGCGTGTGCACACACACACACACACACACACACGCTCTCTCTCTCTCTCTCTCTCTCTCTCTCTCTCTCTCTCTTTCTCTTGGATATTTTCTTAACCCGACAGAGCAAGTCGGTTATCCCGCCGCGCTTCCTCTCATTTGCCTCTTTCCCATTCGCGCCCTTTAATCCGCCCAGCGGGAATACACTGGATCGTCATTGAAACAGCGCGTGATGAAGGAGATCGCAATAGCGTGCGTTCATTGCCGCTCCTACGAGATAAATATCGCATAGGTCACAGCGCGCAATTTGCGAGCTGTTCGAGTCGAGGTTCTTTCCCGAGAGTGTATCGCAATTTTATCGGGAATAGGTCCGTCGATTAAGCGAGAACCGCAAAAGAGATTCGGTCGGTCAAGACTTGAAAGGGAAGGCCACAACTCGCGCGAGATCTTCCCTGAAGAACTCTCTGAGAACTAGAGGGAAATCGTGACGTAAGAGGGTCAAACGTAGACGAAGGCGGAAGAGGGGAAGCGATTACGTAGGGCACGAAGGGCTTACGGTCCCGCATCGACACGGAAGTTGTCTCCCGGTCGCGGCCGGTAATCGTTCACCGGCGGAATTACGGTAAACGAGAGCCGGTGGCTGCTTAATGCGCCGTGTCGAATCGCCCGCGGCCGCGGAAACGCGGAAAACGCCGCGGTATCGCGCATGCGACCATCAGCGATGGAAGCGATCGGAGAGCGCGACGACCTGCAGAATTCTCGATCTGCCTTCTCGATCTGTCTTATCGATTCTCTGTGGAATCTGATTAGCGCGTGTGCGTTTCCGGATGGAAACGTCTGAGCATCAGCATCGCGTTATCGTCCGAGCGCGATGCGCTTCAATGTCGACATCGATCGATGAATCGAATCGCGCGCTACGCGCGCGAATTAATCTCGCAATCGTGCGAACTGCTCTTCGGCAGGACGCTTTGAAGCTCCGAGCCAAATGAACCGCGAGTTTATCGCTTCACTTGCGCTAGAGCTACACTCTATGAATATAAAGGAGGAAATTATATTGCGAACGCGACAAAAGACACACATACACACATAAATACACACACGCGCACATATATATATATATATATATATATATACACGCGATGCGGAACGACATCTCGGCGTCGCATAATTGTTTCGCTCAATGATTCCTTTTCTCTTCTTTCTCTTCTTTTTACCTTCTTTCCTTTGGATCGCTTCCGGAATAACAAACCGGTAGTGGCCGCGCAGAAACGACAAGCAACCAATTTACGGACAGCGCACGGAAAACGCTCGGACAAAGAGTCTGGCGAACGAATTGGAAGATTTCTCGATCATTACGCTCGGCGAAGGTAAACAGAAAGCAGCTGCTTCAATATAACGCGCGATTCGTCTGTTCGCGAGACGCGACGAAAAACTCTTTCGGATGGCGAACTTTGGATCCGTCAACCGGCGAGACTCGTGAGAAAGCTTCGCTTCGCGCTTTCATTCATTTCCCTCTTCCTTTCTTCTTATCTTACGGATTACGTTTTTTTTTATTTTACGGATCCTTGATCGAGAAGCTCGCGAGAACGCGCCGAGGATCGCCCGCTCGCGCGCTCGAGTTTGGTGAAACATTCTCGGATCGTTCCCGAAGGGCGGAGGGTCGAAAGTGCTTCTATCCCTTTTTACAACGGTCGGGGCTCGCCGCGTGATAATACGCGCGTGGAATCGCGCGCGTTAATGCACTTTGAAAATACGCAACCGCGACCGCCGCGTTGCGTTTCGCTCGCAATACAGAATTCGCGCACAGAGGATCCGGATTTTACGTAATTGAATAACTGATTTCACTGGAACGGTTCTGCGTACGTTCATGTGTATGCGCGCGCATCGGGAGCAGTACCTTCCGTGTCTCCTCTTTTATTAAAATCTCGGATGTTCGAAGTAAATTATTCGCTTGCAAAAATAGGAATTCCAAGCCGTTTAAGAATTCATGTCGGAAAATGACGCGTTTCCGTCTCGCAGTATTGTTCCTCTGCCTCCTTCTGTTTCCTGCTCGCGTATATCCGCCGAGAAATTGAAGAAACCCTTCAACTAATCGGATACCTACTTCCCCGGCAATCGTGTAGAAATGAACCGACACGAGGTCGACGTTCGCGAGCACTGAATTAGCGCCATTCATGCGGCGCGAAGAGAGCGCTTCGCGATCTGCGCGATCCCCCAGAGACGCCGAGATTCGCGAATATTTGCCAGCGCATCGCATAGCGATCCATGATCTCGCGCGGATCGACGCGGAAAACCATGTCCGCGAGCACGCGAACACGCTCGCGTGCTTTAATTGCGCGTTCGCGCCGGCGAACGCACCCTCCGGCGAGCCGACTCGGCGGGACGTTTTGATGGACGGACGAACGATGCGAAGGACAGCATCATGCGATGTTGCTCCTTGCCCGTGCGAGAGGAGAGTCTGATGGCGCGGCGATTAAAGGCCGCAATGCCATCCTTGATCCCCGCCTCGCGAACGGCCTCTCCCCTTCGAGGGTTTGCCAGCGGTGGGTTTCGTTACCTTTTCTCTTCTTTTCTTTTCTTTTCCCGAGAAGATGGATCGGCGAATATCAGACTCGCGCCGTTCATGGCAGTCTATCGGAGCTCCATCGCGTAACGCGCTCGCGATAATGCACGCGCTTCGACGAGCTGCGACGAGCTTCGTTTGGCCGAAGCGATCTCGAGATATTCGATGGAGGACCTGCGATTTGGAATCCGATCGAGAATTGATCGGCAATCGAGAAGAGCGTTCGCCGATAGATCTGAGGATCGCGCAGATCGGAGATCTTCCTCGGGCGGATTAAATCGATCCTGCCGCGCAAAATAGGCGCGGCTTAGGGATAAAACGCGCGAAAAGTCCTCATTATCCGAGACTCGCGTGCCGGCGATCGCGGATAGAATGAAATTGATAATTAATCGTCCGCCTGCGCGCTCGCAGGCTCGGCAGAGCTCGCGCTTCCGGCGGATTGACGTTCATTTGATTACAACGCCGCGATATCCGCAGCGAGGAGCTCGGAATTTGTAAGCTAGCGCGAAAGTCGGCGCGCAGCGAGCTCTAAAAAGACCGCGTTTGCTGGAAGAAAAAGAGAGAGGAGAAAAAAGGGAAAAGCGAGCGCGACACCGCCAGGTGGAACCGGCGAATCCCTTCACCACCCTCGCTTCGGGATATTTAATCGCCGGCGATGCGCGACGAACGCGAAGGATCAACTGTCAAACGAAGGAGAGACGATAAGGGATGGAAGTCCCGTGCCGGAAGGCGCAACGAGAGGAATCCATATTACGAGGTCGAGGTCAATGAACGAGCCAGTTCGAGCAACAGCGAGATGCGAATAAACGAATGAAATCAGTCAGCCCGCTCGCTGACTGTCGTCGGATTAAAATTGCCGCGACCCAGATATCCTCGTCCCGAATTCGATGCGTTATTTCTGCTGTGCGATGCTCCCTCTCCCTCTCTCCCTCTCTCTCTCTCTCTCTCTCTCTCTCTCTCTCTCTCTCTCTCTCACATCCCGTGCTCGGGGGCTTCGATCGAGCGCGAATTACATTCGAAATTACATCGAAGTTTCGGTGCGCGCGCGAGCGCGCGAAACCACCGCGTTAATATTCTCGTAATACTCATGCAAGAGGCTCATCGGGATTCCCCGCGCGTTAGCTGGTAGCCCGCATCAGTGCGCTAGATTATCAATCGGAGCGAATTAGCGATCCGTCATCCGAAGCGAGGATGGACGCTCGTGGCCCAACGCGGAGACGCGTTGAAAAAATTGGAAAAATCGACGGTGCAAGTGTTTCGACTGCTAATCGCGCGGAAGGGGATCTCGGGCTTTCGCAATGACGGAAACTATGCTCGTCGCTATCTGCCTCGTTTCGCTCGTTTCCCTCGCTGAGGAATCACGCTGCGCTGCACGCGCGCGTGCAAGCGATGCGTTTTGACATTCGATACGCGGCAGCCCGCGAGATCGCATATTTCGCCGCACGCGGAATAAGTGCGAGTTAGGCGAGGAGCGAGAGGAGGAGGAGGAGGAGGAGGAGGAGGAGGATGCAGAAGGCGTTACGAGCTACGCGTTACAACCGCATTCCGAGGCGTCCCGGTGATCATACGTGTACGTTCCCTATTTTAAGACGCTTCAAGCTAGACTCTTCTTTCCCTTTCTATATATATATATATATATATATCTTCTCTCGTCCTGCATCTCGTCGCTTCGCCAGGATCGCGAATCTCTCTGCTGGATGACCCGCGGAAATTATGCTTCCCCTGCCGGCGTGATGTTCACGCGAGACATCGGCGACGCGATTTATCACGTCGGATTAATCCTCGCTCGCTTGACGTCATGCGATGCGAGATCGATAACCGAGGTGTCCTTCATCGAATTTATGGAAAGCAGTAGTAGTCGGGAAGGCGACGCGCGAAAGGCCCGTAAGGCCCGTGTTCTGCAGGATTGCTGGCGGCATAAAGGCAAAAGGGAGAAAAAGAAAAGGAGACGTCAGCGGGTTAATGCGGCGTGGAGTAATTAGCCACCATTTTCCATCTTTCTCGAGGCGAGATGCAGGTGCGAACCTCCGTAAAGCTCGTCCATCCGCGTTCGCCCACATCAGCTCGGTCTTCTCGGCAGCGAGAAGCGAGCACGCGGTTGTAACGGAAAGTAATCGCGAGAACGACGACGAAATCTCTCGCAGGAGTCTGAACAAACGAGTCTGAAATTCGCGACCTGCCATTGTAACGTCACATTTCACGATACTTCAACTGCCGTTGTCTTATTCCGCTATGTTATAATTCTCTGTGTCCTTACAAGGGCACAGGACGGATTCACTGAAAGAATGTTTACAAAGTGGGCATAAACAAAAGATGAATTGTTGCGACTCGGGGCCGAGTTTTCATTGACACTTTCCATTCTGTTAGCGGCCGCGCTAGAGCACAGCAGCTCTCTCGATCTCAGTTAGTTTATCGTAATCACAGTTCGTGTTTTCTTTTAATTCTTATAAATGTGTGTTTTAAGTTTTGTATTAGTGACGCGTTATATCTTCATTGTTTTAGAGATCATTTTAACATTGTGTAAATATGATAGAACATATTTCATTGTTTATGTACTCCTCAACATTCTCCTGCGATCTTCGAGGAAGCTTGCATCTATTTATTCCAGGGACGACCGACATGGTGAATTGTACTTGCTGATTTGGTAAGTTTATTCCTATATATATATATATATATATATATATATATATATGTATAGGATATATATATCGCGAAGTACCCTCGATTGCGAGATATTCCCGGAAGAATCACACGATTCGTTGATACCCGAAATTAGCGACCAAATCTGGTGTTTATAAGAGCAGTCGTGAACCGGCACGTAGCACCGTCTCTTCGGGATCGCTAAACTCATACGCGATAATCCTTGTCTCTTCCGCGCAATGCAATCTGGCGATAAGAAGGTGAATCGCAATACGATCGTGCCGTTGATCCTATTTGTCCTCCGCTTGGGAAACTTCAACAGCGAAAATGTCAAGTCTCGCTGTATTATGCGCATCCAATTATACAATCGCTGCGTACAAATTGAACGCTTCGCCGGGGTAAACACTCGTCAGGTCAACCACTTGGCCTTATAACAAATAACAAAGTCGTACGTATACATGTACGCTTCTCCCTTTTTTCGTATCGATATTTCTACATGACACGATATCGGGCTTTCCAGGAAAGGAAAACTCCGATTGCTTCGTGAATATTTTTACGTTCGTGAGGGAAGCTGCGTATATTTAATCGGAATACTTTAAAGCACAGAAATACACGACTTTACAGAAACGCGAAATATACTTCCGGCACCTTGGCGAGTGCGCGTTGCGAATCAGCAAAAGCCCGCCGTGTATCGAGCAGAATACGTGACAGAAGCTGAAAAGCTTGGAAAGTACACGATGGGATCGATCATCATTCGATACATCGACAAGACGAGCACTCGTTAATTACTCTCGTTATTAACGATTTACGACTCGTGGAGACAAGACACTCATCGCGCGCGGGATTACTCGCGAATCTGCGGCAGTTGGATCATTTCTCGAGCGATATCTCGAATCGCGATTGAGTGATTTAGACGCGTTAATATACGAATCGTGCTTTATCCGTTAAACAGCGCCGGAAACGACGAGGCGTCGCAAAATCCCGCTTGCTTAATCCGCGCTCGTCATCGGTCGCGTCAGCATTAGCGTGACCCCTCGACCCCGCCGCGGTCCAGTTTGCAAAGATGCGATGGAAACTGCCTTAATTGGCGGACTTTGAGTGAAATTCGGTGCTGCAGCCGGCCATGTGGCGACGCAGTGCGCGCGTCAACGTCCATTTCATTAATAGATGGAGCGACTTTAATTAATAATAGAATCGATCCCGTATCGATGTCCGGTTAGTGACGGATTTTATCACTGCGTAAACTCGGTTTCCTCGTGCATTATTGTTGCGCGATGTCGTCGCACGTCGATTACACTCTCGATCGGAAACGGATTTTCTTACGGCTCATCAATTAAATGTCCGCCGCGCGATTCTTGCTTCAAGGTAATATCGTTTGACGTTTCTGTTCTCCGCCAGAGCCTCGCAGAGAGTGAGTGAGAGAGAGAGAGAGAGAGAGAGAGAGAGAGAGAGAGAGAGAACGCGATTCATTTCCGCGTTGCAGAGTGATTTAAGAGAAAAAAAAACGTCTCCCGACGATATTCCCGCCGCGTCTCGCGACGGTCAAAGGTCGCCGGGAGAATCACAATAAGAATCGCGCAACGTAACGCAATTTCCGACGGAATGAATTCCATGAAATATTCAATAAACACTACGATATCGTCCCTTCTAGCTTCCCCATAAATATCGCATCTCTCCCGAGCGATAAATCCATTGCTCGCCGATGATCGAGCGCGATCGCTTAACGAGTCGCTTCGAATAACGAGGAATCGATGCGTCATTTGGAATTTGCTGCGAGCTGCGTCATTAGCGATAGCGATTGTGCGCCCTTCTTCAGGGCGGCTCGCCCTCGAATCCCCGCCGGATCAATCGACTTTTACGATCCATCCGTCTTGCGAGTCTTACTCGCGGAATGATCGGCGCGCTCGCTCTCGATCATCTCGCAGGATCGAGCGATAGCCGGTTAATTCGAGATGCGCAAGCTTCGAGCCTTAATCCGCGCTCGATCCGGTCTTACGCTTAAGCTCGCGATGCTAAAAGTCCCTTCAGCGTCCCTTTCGCAGCCTCGCTGCGTCTCGAGATAAAAAATCCGCGATAAAACGTTCAACGCGGCCGCTTAACGTGTCGCTTCGCGTTTAGTCGAGTGCGCTTTGCGGCAAAATTGCTACGAGCGGATCTAATTTTTCAATTAAAAAAAAAAGGGGGGGAACTCGGGGCTAGTGCTTTATCGAACGAGCAAATATTCGCGTGGCGCACAAAAGTGGAGAAACGAACGCGCCACACGTGGCTGTTTGCACGATGATGGGACTTGGCGCGGTATCGGCCGGGTTGATTGTTTACCCCGATGTCGGCATAAAGGGAAGATAATCGATACTTTATCCCTCGGAGCAATCCCCCAGCGATATTTCGGCCGCTAATCGATGTTTTATTTCCGTCAAGCCGCTCGTCCCTAATTCTCTGGTCGTCGCGCAAAACGTCCGCGTTACTTTATGCTCACATAATTAATTCCCGCGCCGCAGCCTTTGATCTTGGACGTTCAGCGCGGCGAATTATGCCGCCGATGGACGCTTTATTGACCGCAAACTTCAACGCGGCTCGTTTCAATAGCCGATTGCGACGGGGCTTTGTCGTTGTCGCGGCTCGTTTGACTCCTCTGTTTCGCCGACAAATGGATCGCAACGATTATATTACTTAAAGTAAATAAATGTTAGCGCTCATCCGGTTCACCCGGAAACGCTCCCAGCGAGCGATCGCGTTCGGAGTGCGTGCGCGTGTTGATTTAATCGCCGCGGAACATGTATCCGCGAAACTCGCCGGCCAATTAAAAGAGTCAACAATCGCACGAACGATCGATCGGTGTATCGATCAAATCGCCAAACGGTATCTCAGTTTCAGACCTTTCTCCCTCGCACGCGACGTCGCGACTGTCCCAAGACTTACCGATTTATCCTACACGCGTTGTAGGATTTCTACATGTTGCGACATGATGAAACATTTCATCCCCCGCTGCTCCCCGAGAAAAGATCGATGCACGCGGGGGGACACCCCGTTCTATGCATACAACAACACGTCGCGCGTACTCGTTAACTAACTTCAGCCGCGGCTAATCAATCTTCGAGGTCGGCTCGCGTTTTTGCTATCTGCGCGCGCGATCGGCGATCGATACGGCATACGATACATCGACGCTTAATCGCAGTGACATGGCGGGGGGGGGGGGGGGGGGGGGGGGGGGAAGAAAGGGCTCGCGCTTTCAGCCCGCTGCAGCCGCGATGAGCGCGTGTAGTAGCTGGCGGTCGATCGGCCGCCATTCAACGACAACGTAGCTGGAAACAGCGGCATATTGCTGCTTAATAGATAGGATTATCGCAGCCGTTTAATCATCAGCCGCGGCTCCGCAGCAACGCCGACGTCCTATCGCCATCTCGATCGGGCATTCCCGTCTCATTGACACGATCTCGTGTCTCGTTATTGGGGGGGCATCGTGTCGCCCGAACGAGCGAAGAGTCCGCGATCTCTCGACGGTATCATCGACGATTCGGCGGAGCAAGAGAGATGCAGGGAAAAAGAGAAATGCGGAAACGGGAATCCGACTTGGACGGAAACTCTGCGACTCACCGTACGCGGGACATTTAGATTCGCCATGATATGTAACGATGATCTCAGGGGGAGGGGAAAAAGAATAGAGAAAAGAAAAGAGACAGAGAGAGAGAGAAGGAGAGAGAGAGAGAGAGAGAGAGAGAGAGAGAGAGAGAGAGAGAGAGAGAGAGAGAGAGATTCTTTAATTATCCGCTGCGGGGAACCGGAACGTTTACGTTTCACGTTTACTGGCAAAGGACGCATTATAACTTGAGAATTAAACAGCCGCGCTTTGCTTTTACGTTCCACTCGTTCGCGATTCCGATTAAAATGGAATGAAATCTCTTAATTGGCACGACAATAACGACGCTGCTCGTATCGCGTTTTACTTTGTTTAGCCTTTGTTGTCGCACGGACAAGCGAGTAGCAGCAATGACAATGCAAGCGAGCCGGCGCGTTCCTTGCAACGCTTAGGGCGTTATCGGCGCAAAGTGATACGTTCTTAGGACTCACCAGATATTGAGGAACTTCTCCCGAACTTTCCGCTTCATGCTGTCGCTCTTCCGACGGTACTGCAATCTGCGGCAGGGGTCCATATAGATCGGCTCCGCAAGCTGCTTATAGAAACCTGCGGAAGGCAGCGATTTCCGGATTAAGCTCCCGGGAATTCTCGCGCCGGGCGAGCCGCGCGCGACGCCGCGACAAGCCGCGAGGGATTCTCTTAATTTTTTTCCTTCCTCTTCCTCTTCTTCTTCCTCTTCTGCTTTGCCGTCAACTCGCTTTACATACGCGATGGAATTTCACAAGGCGCCTCTCCCCCGCCAGAGTCCTCCTCCCGGGAATCCGATCTCCCCTCAGGGCAAGAGGGATCGCGCAATCGAATCACGCGTCTCCGCGAGATCGAATCATCGGCGATGTAAATCGCCGATATTGTACACGGTATTGCACCCTCCCGAGCCAAGAGAGAGAGAGAGAGAGAGAGAGAGAGAGAGAGAGAGAGAGAAAAAGAATGAGAGWGAGAGAGAGAGAGGGGAGAGAGAGAGAGAGAGAGAGAGAGAGAGATAATTAGTAACTCGGCCGACCTTCCTCGCGGCTTTTTCCGCCTCCGCGCGCGAGCTCGACTAGGAGCTGAAGATAGGAATAGCTAGAGCGGTTCCTTGCATGGACAAATATTTATTCAGCGGCTGCGATCCGAGCATGCCGCTGTTTATCCGCTCGTATATCCGTCACTCGCTTGGCTTGGCCAGCCTCGTAAAAGTTTTCGCGAAACTTTTATGTCGAACCGAGATGAGCGACCACCTATCCTACCGCGACGCGAGAGAACGGATTCTTACGATTCGCCGGAGTAGAATCGGAGACAGAGAAGCCCGGAGATCGAATCGTCGATCGAACAAGCGACAGAACGAGATCGGTCGATCGGTATGGTCGACGATGCGTGAAAAGATAAAAATGCGTTTCGAGCTTCGGCTCGACGTCGCTCCCTGATTTCCCTCGTTGTTCGTTATTCGGTGTTTGTCGTTCGCTATTTATACACTCTGCGTGCCTTTTCAGTTGTTTGATTGAGCCCAGTGCATTATGGCGAGGATTGTCGGTAAACGATGAACGGTAGCCGCCGTAATTTTGCGTTTATTGATAAATACGCGATAAATACGCGGTCTCGATATTAATCCGAGCATATTTAATCCGGGATTTAATTCGACCAAGTGTCCGTGTATTTAATGGAATCGCGATAACGCGAGATCGAGAGGGACGATTCGGTATCCAAATTTTCGCATTTCCGAATTTTCCGAAACGCTGCCGAGAGCAAAGAATTCGCGATTTAGAGCCGAGCAGGCGCGTTAAATACAAATGAGAGATCCGATACGTAATCCGATTACTATCGGGAATTCGTTGGTCGGGGCTCTATTTTTCAGACATTGGGAAAACTCTTCCTCGCATTGAGCGAAGCGGTTGAAGATTAATGCGATCGCGGGCCGGCAATACATTTTTGGAGTCTCTCCAAGAGCTCGCATCTTTCCGAGCTTCGCTTCTGGTGCTCGATACCTGACGTACGCGCGAGTATGCGAAAATGAACTGAAATATGCAGCCGATAGGCTGAGCGTGGCGAGAAAAGCGGGAAGAAGCGGGTCGGGAGGAGAGAAGCGCCCGTGGCACTCGGTTCGCGTCCATATTTATCTTCGATTCCGCTTCGCGATGGACGCGCGCGTGCACGCGCTCGCGCGTTGCAATCTCGTTCGAATTCCTTCCCGCGCCGGGGAATGATCGGGGAAGGATCCGAACGGAAATAATCGTGCAATTTGGCGATCCCGCGATCGACGTCCGGTCGTCGCATTTAACGCGATCTGGCTTGAGCGTCGCGACGATAAATTAATTTTAATAGCCGCGCGCACTCCATCGCTGCATTACAATAATGGAGCCGGGAGGCCATTATCGCGCGCGCAATCATCGGCATAATAAACCGCGCGGAATCCATTTCGCTAATGTCCACTGATTCGCGTCCGAAAGTAGAATCGATGCCGTTCGCGTCGCGACGCTCAAGCCAGATCGCGAGGCCAAAGCACGCCCGCGGCGTTGCTACTCACTAAGCCAGCTCAGCTGATCGTTGTTCTCCAATTTGTTCTTGAAACTGTCCACCTGGCGTTTCAGCTCCCGCAGGGCGAGCGAGGGTGTGGCGTACAGGGCCTCCTGATGCTCCCGTAGTTGCCGTTCTAGAGCCGCCACGCGCCTCTCCAGAGCCCAGAGCACCTCCGCCTCGATCACCCCCGAGGAAGCGGGGTGCGCGCCGACGATCTTGAACAAGCGCGACCAGCTACCCTTGAACCGGCGAAGTTGAACAGGCTCGCGATACGTGTATGCGTGTGTGTTTGCATGCATGTGTGTGTCTGTGAGTGCTCGAGCAAATCGGCGGTTTTCCGCATCCTGATCAACTAGTGTATATACACTTGTATATACACTTTGATCAACTTATCGTCCAGGAGGAGGCGACCAGGTACGAGGAAACGTCAAGATAAAGACTTAATCCTCGCTCGGTTTCCGTTTTACGCGCACGAGATTATCCGAGATTACGGAGTCCTCTCGGTCGGATGATTCCCGCTCGTTGTTACCGAGAGGGATGCGACTGTCTCGCGTGTTCCTTGTTTCTTCCTCGCGCCTTGCTCGTTAAGCGCATTAGATTGCATCGAGTGCTCTAAACTTGCACTCGCTACTTGGCGGCTCGCTTCTCGCGGATCCGCGGATCGACGTCCTCGTAGAGGACGTCCTCCTCCGTTGTACAAATAAGGCGATTACTTATGACTTAGAGATAATCGAAGCGTTCAGCTGAGTCCCAAAGTCCCGGTAGTAATAAACTTCACGTTCATCGCGCGAGCGTTCATTCATCGCGCGCTGATGATGCTGATAATTATGATAATGCTAACGACTATTCAACGTGTGGATCGAATTCCCTGGAACCGCGCGATTCCAATCGCAACCGCTCAACGAGAGAATTCACGCCAAGGAACACGGCGGCGAGGAGACTCAGCATCCGCGCTTAACGCTAATCGATCGTAGAAAGAGAGAGAGAGAGAGAGAGAGTGAGAGAGAGAGAGTGAGAGAGAGAGAGAGAGAGAGAGAGGCGTGTAATCGATCTTACGAACCGCTTGGAAACTCAGCCGGCGTACCTGCAGGACGTAGGGCGTGTCGGGCGTGTTCGCCGGCAGATGCGTGGAGATGTTGAGGAGTTTGTCGCCCTTGCGAAGCTTCACGATGTCCAGCGGGCCGGCCTCCGCCGCGCTTCTGAAGAGCTCTGCAACGGTAAAACGCGATCTCTCAATCTTGCGCGCGCTCGTCGAAGAGAGAGTTCTCTTTCGCGGGACCAAGCGAGCGTCGCCAAGGGTCGCTGTCGAGGTCACCGCTCGCGGACATCCGCGGCAACGATGACGCACGCTTCGAAACCGATGGACGATTTCGACCGATAGCCGCCGGTGTTGATTGTGAGGTGGACATCGAGTTTATCAAACGCTTCGCCCCGCCAGCGAGCCCCGGCTCGCGTCGAGCTATTTCCGCAATTACGCCGCCGGCTTGCCGATAATGCCGGCGAGAAAAGTCGCGCACGGTCGCGGGCACGACAGGTATTCGCTCGCTCGAGTAACGCTTGCGAACGCGTGTAATGTACCCTTTCCGGTATATCGAGCGGAACGCCCGCACGTGCGCGCGTACGAGGAAGAGAGAAGTGGGAGAGAAAGAGGGAGGGACGGTAACAGGAGTTTGGTAAGTTTTGCATGTTTTATTCATAATCGAAGCGGCAGTCGCGCCACGGACTGTAACCCGCGGGCCATTACGACCGGTTATATCGGCATGTCGCGGCAATTACGATCGGCGACGCGGCTCCGTCGGGATGACGGCCGTAAATGACGCCGACGACTCTTTACGGGCGCGAATGCCGGCCCGCGCGCCGGCTCTGTCGGCGGAATTTTCCGGGGATAATCCTCAAATAGACCCGGTTACGGGCATCGGACGAGCGTGACGTCCGCGTGGTCCATTTATCGGCGAACCGTCAGCGGAAATTATATGACGTGTAGATTGCGCGTACGGGCGCAACGGCTCGCTTCCCCCGCGTTGTGGGAAGCTCGTGCGCAGCACGCAGCATCCGTGAAAAGCGCCGGAACATCCGGCGAGCCGCGCGCTAGCTCGCGGCGATCGAGGAACAATGCGAAACAGCGAAAACGTTCGCTGAATAAATGACGGCGCGCCATTTTGCCGTTCCTGCCTTATTTTCAGCGCGGCTGAAATGTACGGCCGGGTTGTCTGAAATCCGACAGCGGGCGGTTTCCGCGCCGGGGAACGCGAGCGGACTAATCGTCGCCGCGAGGAAAACGCGCGGATAGTCGCGTTACGTCGCTGTAAACGAAAGAAACAGAAGAGGGAGAAGAGGGAGGATGCAGAAATTGAGGGACGGAGATGCGCGCGTCCCCGTGAACGCTATTCAAGACCGAAAACGTAAATGGATTCTGAATGTAGTCTGCGGTTGCGCGCCGGCATCGCGACGAGAGAGGACGAAGAGAAAGAGATTCGGAGCGAAAGGAGAGTCTGTAGAAAAATGGAATCGCGGCGAGAAACTCGATTCATTCGTGGAGGGCGCGAATCGAACCACTTTTCAGCTCGTCGCGGAGAGCCAAGCAAAAATATCCGAGCGGGACGCTCTCGTTGTCGAGCAAGGAAACGGAAGCGTAAGGCGGGGAAACGTGACGTCGCGATTCATTTGGGCGCAGAATTGAAATGTAATATCCGGCGGGGACGATCGGCGGGGCTTGCTCTCGCTGCGTTTTAAACGCAGATTTTACGAGCGGCCGCGCTCGTTTCGTCGATCTGAAACTGCACTGCCAGCAGAAGAGAAACAGATCGCTCGCGATGGGAAGTAAACAGTATCGGCTGCGATCGCTGAACGATTCGCCGGATCGTTCCCGTTTCTAGCCAGCGCGAAGTAGCTTCCCATAAAAAGCACCTACGCGATATTCGGCGATATCTAGATGAGCGCTTCTTTCCGCGAATCGAGCGGAATCGAACGGCACATATTCTTCATTTCTTCGTTCGTCCGACGTTCGGGAAAAGAGAGTTTCGTAGCTATCGCTGACGCTTGCGATTAAAGCGCCATGTCTATTCTGCAACGGTAGCTTGAGTAAGAGCGAATTTATTAATCGAACGAACGAAAATCGAAAATCGAGTCTCGCTTGTGAACGAAATTAAGTCGAAATTAATTATCCAAGCGCGTTACCGAGAGCGCGCGGAACTCGTGCGAGAGTTGTTCAACTTTTTGCTACACGACAATCTGAATTTAGGGATCGGGATGAAAAACGGGAACCTGGCCATGTGACAGAACTTTTCCTGATCTCGAGAATGCCGAATGCGACGAGAGAGAAATCAAGGATTATGATCATGCTCGGCAATGAACGAGAACATCGTTCGAACAACAAGAAGATTGTCTGTTTGTTCTCAAGCGATCGTTGCGAACGAGGACCTTGACGGTTTGTCAACCGGCAATCCAAAGCGGGAACTTGAAGGAAGACGTTCAATCTTGCTGCTCTGCAATGCGGGACTGATGGCCGGTGAACGGGCACTCTTTCTCTGTCACATCGCGTGAATATTGTGTATATTAAACGGAGCGAGGCTCAACTCGAGGGTATTCTTCATTATCCAAATCCATATCCGAGCATCCCGCAAAGTATAAGTCCGACAGAGGATTGATCGGCCAACAGACGGATTCCGCGGCGTTGTTCGGATTTCTTGATACTTGCCGCAGCGAGTTTCAGCTTCGCGATCGATCCTAATTGGTAATTCCTGATTAATGATAATGAATACAGCCATCCGAGATGCGGATTCGGAGTGACGCTAATTGAATCATTTCTACGACTGCGAAAGATCGCGGAAATGGCAATTCGTTGTAAACATGCCGCGTACGTGCGATCGCCCGCAAGAAGAACTCTGTTTTTCGAGCGGCTGCGTGCTTTAATTGAAAGAGCCGCAAAAAAGGGAGAAAAGGTGAACGGTAAATCGAAAAACTCCACCGACTAACAGCCCGATTCGGGCTTGCGATTTCTCGCATCGCGAATCGCGGCTGTTTCCCGCTGCGGAGACGCCGGCGATCGCGAAAGCGCGATGAAATCCTCCTCTCGAGGTTTCCGCATCCTCGAAAAACGCCGCTCGATTGTGCTCGCGAATCACGTTGCTGCGTGTAACGCACGCAACGGTATTTCGTCGCGCGTTTTAATAAGCGACGGTATTTCACCGCTCTGCCTGCATTTTCACAAGCGTTCCGCCACTGCGACGAGCAATCGGAATTCCGCCGCGCGCGATAAAACGTAACCGCCAAATCGTTGATACGCGTCCGCACATCGCTCGCAATGCGCGAACGAGAAAACGAGGAGAGAGATCGATTCGCGTTCCCGTGCTGAGAATTATCGCGCTGATAATTCTCGATTCTCACGCGAGACGTGCGCGCGGTGCCGCCTTTTCGGCGCGCGTACCGCTATCAATCGCGCCGCGACACCGCGCGATGGCCAGGAAAGCCGATTAAATTCAACCCCCGACTCGTGATGCCGCTCGATTGTCTCCTCCGCCCTCGATGCCTGCATTGTAAAAAAACGCTCCAACGATTGTTGTAATCGCTTGCCCGCTCTTCTCTCCCCCTTTCTCTCTTTCTCTCTCTCTCCGTTTTTCTCCTCATGGTGTTTGAACGGCCTTTACGACCGCAGCGTCGAATTTTCTCCGTCTCGAGTGGCGCCGACCCGGCCGGTTCAACCCCTTTGGCGCTCCGGCTTCTCATCCCCCGTGACGCTTACGATTTACATAATAATGTACTTTGCATCCGGAGCGGAGCGGAGTGGATCTCCCACGCGCGAGAAAGGGGGCAAGAGAGAGAGAGAGAGAGAGAGAGAGGGAGACTTGTCGAATGCTCGAATGTGTCGAGTGCGTGCTCGACGACGCGAGAGAAATTCCGAGTCTCCGGCGTTGCGTTATTACGATTCGTTTCATTATCGACAGGAATCCATACGGATCCCCCTCCCTCCCCGCTGAGATCTCCCCTCGTCATGGACTTGTCTCCCGCGAGCGGGAATTGTTTCGCACGGGAGACCGGAGAATAATTCGGGATTCCGCGGTATTCAAATTAGCCCGGAACGCATCGGCCCTGTCGGCCCGAGTCGAATTCAAAGTCGCACGAATTTAATGCACGGATTTAGTATCGAATAGCAGGATGCAGCAGCAAATCGATCGTTGTATTCAAATTCATGCAGAATCCAGAAGCGCTCGCCGCGCTCGAACTCGGAAACTCGAATGGATCAATCGTTGATTCGTGCGAATTGCTACAAAACGATCGAGAGTGGACGGGCTCCCGACCATTGCGAGCGGTATCGAGGACGAAGAAAAAAAATACCCGCCGCTGAAAGCACGTCAGGGTTTTGCCTTTCCTCTTTTCCATTTTCATTTGGACATGTCGCGCGACGTGTCGCGAGATCTCTCGCGTATAATGTCAAAAGTCATGCATGAAGGGAGACGGGGAGCGACACTCGCGGTAATAAATGCCCAACAAGATGCAGAGAGAGAGAGAGAGAGAGAGAGAGAGAGAGAATGAAGAGAACCTGCTCGTGGACGGAAGAGAAAGATCGAACGGACGCGAGGCAATGCCGACACTTTGCGCCGACACGCTTCTACGCTTTCTCTTTCTCTCTTTCTCTCTCTCTCTCTCTCTCTCTCTCTCTCTTTCTCTCTCTTTTTTTTTCCCTGGCGGAGCCAATATTTCGCGGAGCGAAACGAAATACGGATCCGCGCGTGTTACAAATGTTTATTGGCTATTACTGGCAGTATCGCTCTAATCGGATTACCGCGCGATATTTTTCGCGCGAGTGCCGCGATTCTTTTATTAAAGGAAAATCAATATGGAGCGCTCTCGTAAAAGTGAAAAAGCGGCGTCCTTGTTTTGACGGCACGGAAAAATATCCCATTCAGAGAGGGCTATTTCCGTGGAAGGATTGCAAGCGGAGGATTTCGCGGAAGCCAGGCAAATCCGGGAAATTTATTAATCGCCAATCGATCGATGATAAATATCAAACGGAGCGACCGGTTACTTGCAATCTCGGGAGGCGTTCTTCGAAAAGAAAACTGCAGGTTGTTCTTATCAAAACAAAACGAGTATTCGGAAGCGACGCGGACATGCTGTCACGCGCGTGCCGCGAAATAATTCACGCACACGTTGCAGAGTATTATAAAATAATAACCATCGCCGAAACGAGCGAGCAATTCGACCGGGCACTCGCATAATGCAAAGAGACAGCGGGATTAACGGCGGCCCCTTCATCACGAATTCCGGATTCTGGAATTCCTCGAGTGCTTTACCCGAAGAGCAAGAGTAAGCTGCGATATCCCCGGTAAATCCCCCGCGAAATATCCAGGCCGATGGGGCCCCTAAACGTGTCCGGATCGCGTGGATAAGCGAAACGGCTTATCGCCGCCGCTCGTTTCCGCGGCCGGAAGCCGCGGCTTGGCGTCCAAACGCGGGGATGATAATGCCGATGAGCCGTTCAGGAATTCAGACACACCGGCGCTGATCCCTCACACAGGTTGCATCCCTCGAGCTGTCTTCGAAGGCGAGAAGACGCGCGGAAATCCAGGAAACGAGCTCCGCTCGGACCGCGAGGGAGAAACCGACAAGTTCCTCGAGGCGAGGGTAAAGGTTAATCCTCGGCGCGCATCGATATTTCTCGAGAGATAACGGCGAGCGTCTCGCGAGTCCTTATCTAATATCTGTGGCGTGTATCACTCGCTGCGTCCGCTCGCTGAGCGACAGAGATCGGAGGCGCTCAGCGCGCGAATCGCGGAGCACCTGGAAAGGTTGAGCGGACGAGTCTTAAATTAGAATCGCCGAGCACGGTGTAAAGGTCGCGGCGATCGGGGGTTGCTCGCTCGCTTGGCGAGCCAACGAGAATTCGCGAGCGGACACTTTCATCGTCGAGCGCGCGGCGCGAGCGATCACTCGCCGATCCAACGCGTTCTCTCGTCGCGGAATACGACGCCTTCGGCACCCCCGTAATTCGGGGGTGGTTCGACAACTCGCCCCCTCCGCGAATCGCGAACGGCGGAAGCGATTGGGGCTGATCGCGCGTGTTGGTCGGAATTCAAGAGAATTCACAGCTTCCGTTCGCAGGGGAAACCGAGCATCTCCGCGTCTGCGCGTGAATGCGTGCGTGCGAGAGAGATAGAAATAAAGTCGGCACGTGTTCGATGGTACGCAGAAGATGGAACACGTAAAATGAAATGCGCGATGTATGCGCGTTGAGACAGAATTCGTTTGGCAAGTTACTGCCCCGTAGAATGCCCCGGCGTAAAATCCGCGCGGGAAGAAAAGAAGAAGAGAGAGGTTCGCGAAATTTTGCATCTCTTAATAATTTATATAATATTAAGCGCGCGTCCCCATGGAATCCGACTTAACCCCGTGTTTCCAGTAAATCCGTGCGCCTGAAAACGCAACGATTATTCCCCCAGTTTTTCCACCCATCCGGTGGATTCTGAAATTTTGCGAGACACTGCACAGTGGGACACCGGCGGCGCCGGTAATTAATTTAATTAATTTGTAATTGCAAATGTAATTATTAGACATAGCGCAGCGTTGGCGCGCTACGAGATTCTCCAATAACGTTAACGCAGTTCGCAGTTCGCGCACCTCGACGGAATTCCGACGGAAATAATGCGCGGCAAAATTCCCGCATCGCCTCGATATTTTCCCATCTTCGTCCACGCCAAACGAGACGCGCCTGTTGATTGTCGTCCAAACATGGAATCGTTTGCTCGTCGAAGTCTCTAGACTTGGATCAAGTCTCGGAGCGTCGACTCCGTTCCCAAACGAGCGCGTCGCCGTTTTCACTCGCGAGCAACAATTCCGCCCCCGCGAAATACCGCGAATCCGCCGGGGTGGCGCGGCCAAAGGAGGAGGGGGAGGAGGGGAGGGAGAAGTGCAGCGCGGAAATCTCGCGGAACGGGAGCGGAGCATTAGTCTCGCCTAATGAGACCTTTGTTGCCGCCCTCGTCCGCGCCCGTTAAATTAATGAGAGCGAGAGTGAGGGGAGGTGGAAGGGGTGCCCCGTCCCGCGAAGAATAATTAAAATCTCGTCTCCCGTCGTCGATGTCGCGGGCGGATTCACGGGTCACGGGCCACGGCGGAGCGCATGAATCTCGTTACAGGGCAGAGAGGGGTTAAATCGCCGGGCTTTACGGTCAGTTTACACGCAACGAAATGCTGGCAGATTCGCACGGTACGAAAGCGAAATGAAGCAACGGGCGCGCACGTACGCACGCGAGGGGAGAAGGGCGAGGGCAACGGGAGCGGCGGCGGAGCGATCTTGCGGACGTCGATTGGTAGTAATAGGATAATGAATCGTGAATCATGGACGTACGGCGGACGATTATACTTTTTATTGTGACCCACGCTCAATTTATTCATTATTTTGTTGAGGCCAATATCATTGGGGCGAGGTGTAGGACGCGTTGTGGCTGTCGGAAGGCGTTCGTTCGAGACGTCAGCGGCATCGCATCGGATAACGCCGTTGTACGTCGGGAAATAATTAGCAGCTTCCGCGGCGGGGAACTCGGTGTCTGCCGTAGATTTCTTCAGGAAAGCGTCATCAGGAAGGCGATCTTGTCGAGCCGACTTGGTGACAGTCAAATCGCGCGCGCGCTTGCATCGAGTGTCGGATCGAGATCGCGAGAGAATGGAATTCCAAATTTCCCGCGAGCGAAACACTCGCGGATTTCCGCGCTGCTAGACGCTCCGCGATAAATCGAACGAATAAATGGTCCAATCGCGCTCGCGAGAACGCGAGAGCTCGAGGATTCGCGACGCGTTCCGGGCCGCGATGGACCGCCAATCCCTGCGAACATCGAGAGCAAATAAATTCTCCGATAAGTGACGTGACACGGTTTCCGGCTGTACTCGGCGCCGGTGACTTCCGCTCGCGAAGCAAACGCGATCCTCGAGAGATCGAGCCGTGGCAGCGCGAATGCGAATGCGATTCCTGCAAATGAGTGTCATGCCGCGCGACGAATCCATCTCGCGCATTCCGGAAGCGAATTCCCGGAAACGGTTCCGCTGCCGATAATTCCGCGGCACTCGATTTCCGGCAGCCTCCGACAGCGACAGTCCGACAGCGGAAAATTCCGCGAATGAAACGTCGCGACGGCGACATGGAATTCGCGAAGAGAGAGAGAGAGAGAGAGAGAGAGAGAGAGAGAGAGAGAGAGAGGGGGGGAGAGAAAAAGGAGGAAATAAAGAGAAAGCACGATCTTTCCTTCGCGCGTATCGCAAAGGCAAAATCGCGGCTTATCCGCGAATAGATCCAAAATAAAACGCGGACCTGCCTTTCGATTCTCATATCTTCGCCTCCGCTATTTAGTATTGTTCGCTTTTCGCTGGGAATATTCCTCGCAGTCGCCATAATTCTTCGGTCTTCTTCGTTCACGATTAGACGCGTAATTTCGCGTAAACGCCGTCCGCGATAACGAACTGGGACGACGTTCCTTCGTGCTCCACGCGAAAGGGGAGAAAGGAGGAAGGAGGGCGGCTATTTTCGAAAACGGGACGTCGAGGGGAGGATTTTTAAAGACAACGTCGCGACAAAGAGCGAACGGATACGTTGCCCTGAGAGGGCAATCTTCGTGGTGCGACGAATGAGATTTTAGCTCGAGAAGCCTGACATCCGAGCAGATCCCGCCGGAAACGGCGGGAGGGAGTCCCTGAAAACTGGGGTGCCTTTTGCGCAGGCTGGCCGAAGATATCACAAGGGATGCTCGAGGCTCGGCCTGATTGGATGGCAGGTGGGGTCGCGGGCACGTTGCTGCCGCAGCGCATCAATCGATATTTATGCCTACACGGAGGCCGCCGTGTGCTGCATCACGCGAATGCGTAAATGCAAATACGTTCTGCTTTAAAGGCGGATCGCGAGCGACGCGATTCTCGGACGCGAGAAAGGAAAGACGGAATCCCCGAATTCCCGAGGTCGCGGCTGCAAGTCGAGAGCGAGCAAGGCCGAGGCGAGTTAATGCGGATGAATGTCCCGGAAAATTCGCCCCGGAAAATGAGACGTCGTCGGATACTCGCGAGGGATTCGCCGACACGTAAGGCGGAATTGGGAGATAACGAGAGCACGAGCGCGTCGTGAAGCTTTAAAGGCCAATAAAGATTCCCACATAAAAATGTCATTTCTCAGCGTAAGCGGGTCCGCTGGTTAACGGCGAATCGTTGCCGCTGGAGAAATAACGGAACGAGATCGACACGGGGGAAGCCACGTCGCGCTTTCTACAAAGCACGAGTTCCGACAAGTTTGAATAAGCGAATGGCTGCGCGACTCTTGCCCTTTTATTAAGCCGCTGGCAAAAAACTTGAAGCATGCTTTGACACGGTAGCGTGCGCGTATTATTTTGCGCTTCTTGCTTTATGCGCGAGCAATTAAGAGAGAGAGAGAGAGAGAGAGAGAGAGAGAGAGAGAGAGAGAGAGAGAGAGAGAGAGAGAAATACAACATACTCGTTTAATTTTCAGAGAGCGAATGCAAGGTACGGCTTGTAGAACCGAGGTCAAAACTAGAAAGAGAGAGAGAGACTCGGGAGTCTCCGTCGTCGAGACCCTATGACCTTCGGTCGATGAAAAGCCGAAAGAGAGCAGCGCGAAACATTTTCCTAAATTACGAAGAAACCACCAAGAGCCGAGTCTCGCCCTCCAATTATTCGGACGTCTCCAAGCCGCCGCTTGGCACAACACTCTTCACTCCGCAGCCAGTTAGATTCTTCTCCCTCGTCCCTGAGCACCCTAGAAATAGGCCCGAGGGGGCGTGCAATTCCCACTTGTGATCAATAAAACGGCCGAATGCGGCCGTTCACGTGTCAGGCCGGGCATCGCCCGAAACGTCCGCGAGACGCTCGGCGTCGTAGCTCTCACACGAGCCCCAGTTTTCCAATCCGCGGAAAATCGCGCGCAACCCCTTTCCACCCCGGTAAAAGTCCGCGTCGCGCGTACGCGCGCATCGAGGAAGAAAAGATGCGAAGCTGAGACGGAAACCTTTCCCCTGCCGCATCTGCCGCGGAATCGTCCGCGTCCGCTCGACGCAGCCCGATGAATAATTATCGGAAAAGCCTCGTTCTTTCCCCTCCCCTCCCCTCCCCTCCCCGTTATTGCCGCGTATCGCGGGGAAGGCGCGTGTTTGTCCGCGTTTCGCTCGCAAACGCTCGCAAAGGAGAGCGAGCGGCCGCTCGGTCCGAGTCCGAGCCTCGTGACGAAATATCGATCGCTTGCGTGGCATCCTCCGTGCCTCGCGCGGCGCATTTTTCGCGGGGTCGACCTCGTTAAAAGGCTTTTTAGTTAAATGGAAGCGCGGCGCAGGAGAAACGAGGACGGCCAGCGTTGTATTCAGCGAACGTGAAATCGGGCCGGAGGGACGGCGTGTCCTGAGAGGATACGAGCGTCGTTATGACACGCTGTAATGGTTGTTGACGGCATAACGTCGCGGCGGAGATAAGACGGGGCGCTCTTTACATCCATCGGGAGGATCCGATAAGGTCCGATAAGGATCGGCGATCCTCGCTAGCGGGACATTAGGGGGATAAAAAGACGCGGGGATGCCAAGGATGGTCGCATTGACGCGCAGGGTCAACGGTTCTCCGTTTTGAATGAAAAAAAAAAAAAAAAAAAATCGCGGGAATCGAGCGTCAGCCGGAAGTTGAAGGAGGCCTCGGAGACGACAGGTCGGAGGTCGTCGATCACGACGTCGACGTGGTGCGAGTCTGTCGGTCGCTGTTAACGTCGTTGCTGACGCAGCCGTCTCCCTTACGGCCTACCAGCTTGCACACGCGTTGTAATTGCATGGGAATTTTAATTAGATAATGCGCCCCAGAGCACGGCCAACACATTGTCGAGCAACTCGGCGGCGCTGTCGCTGACGGTAATCGCATGATCTCGCTCTGCACGGCAGCCGACACCGGGATTAGACGCGCGCATATAATTACCGATCGGCATTTCGTAAATTGGACTGTCCGACAGTTAATTTTCAACGGAAGGGGTAATTGATTGCGTCACGTTATCAAATAATCCGATCTTCCCCCTTTCTCTCTCCCTTTCTCTGCCGTTGTTCCGATTATCAATTATCGGGTACAAAACTCTACCCGCGTGTAAGCGACAGAGGGATAAATTTCCCCGGGCGACGTTAAACCATTGGATTAGATCGCTGATCAGTTTCTCGATCGCAAACGGAGAAAGTGTCCGTTGTGAATAAACGATAGATCGGAGAACGCTCGAGATTAAGTCGCGCGGAATTGGATCGTTAAGTATCGCTGTATGAATCTTTAATCCCGAATGCGCGTTATCGGGTACTCGCGACGTGAATATCGGGCTGGAGGGACACCGAGGCGTAAAATATCGCGCGTAAAACGAGGCAGGGCAAGTTAATTAAACAGTCGCGTAAAGTTACGCGAAATCGCGAAATCCATTAATGTATAAATAACACTTGAGACTTGAATACGCGCTGCAGCAGTGGTGGTACGCGCAACGAAACTGGAACACACGAACAGGTGTAGGTAGAACGGAAAGAAACGGGGGAGGAAAAGTAAGGAGGCGAAACGAGGAGGAGAGAAAACTTTCGCAAATCAGAACGAATGTCGCACAATAGCAAGAGGAGAGAGCAGAACTATCCAATCTTGTTGCTCTCGTCGCGAGCCCCATCGAATTCGAGATGGCAGTTTCGATCGCGAAGGGTTGAAAGAATGAGCGAGCGCTCGGTGGAGGCGCGTCGCGCCGGTCAAGCCTCTCGCCGAGAGGTCCGGTCGATAGGTCACAGCACAAAGGTGAAGTGTGCGCGCAAACATAATTTCGGTAGTGCTCTCTGCGAAGGGAAGCTTTCATATCGATGGGCGATAGGCGAAGCCTATCGTAAAAGCGAACGTCTCGGCGTCACGGGATTGGCTGGCTCGCGGCATGTCGCGCCGTGATCGATAATTGCTTAAATCCCCGCGAACGTCAAATGTCCGCTCGCCGGCCTCGTCAACGCGATTGAGGCTAAGAGTCCGCCGCTTTCATCCCCCCGATGAGCAACTTTCACGTGGCCTGGTGAAAATCTGCGCCATCGCCGCGAAGACGGTGAGCACTCCGTCTGAATGAAACGTAATTCCCACCTCCCTCCCCCTCCTTCCCCGCGAAAGATTAATGATCGATCTCGCGAGAGCGGATGCTGATAAATTCGGGATCCCTCTCGGTTCGCGGATGATGAGATTCTTTCGTCTTTCTGAAAACGTCCGATCGGAGCATGCAGTCTACGGTCGAAGATCCGCCTCTTCAGCATGGATTCCCGATCAGAAGCGGATCAGGATCGAAGCGGTACACCTGTCCTTTAGGAGATCGTTTCATTTCGCTCCGTATTCCGTATTGTTGACGGAAACCAAGCGGCGACCTGGCGCTTTGATCGCTTCGCGCGTTAAACGTTCCTCGAGCATCTCGCAACTTGGAAACGCACCGAGAGAATCCGCGCGGCGTTAAGTAGATAAAAGAGTTCCGGACGGGCGGAGAGTTCCCGCCGGAGCGGCAATAAAAGTTCCCGCTCACCCTTGAGTTCCATGTCCGTGACCTGGTTCGCCCTGTAAGTGGCCGTCTCCCTGCGATCGCCGACGATGAAGTAAATATTGGTGTACTCCTCGTTGTCGTCGTTGCCGGTTCCGTTCCTCGCCTCGTGGTCCATGGCCACGCGGATAGTTTCGGCCTTGAACCGCCGCTTGCCGCTCTTCGTCGCTCCGCCTCGCTGCTGCACTTTCTGGGACTACCCGGCCGTGCTACTGCGCGGGGCTGTCGGGGCAGACTCGGACTTAGACGGAAGCATTCCGCGTTCTCTAACGAGAGATTCCGAGTAATCGGAATTAAGCTTTCGGGGATTACGCTGATAACGCTGTTCAGCGCTACGTCCATGAGCTCGTGCTCGAAACGTAAACGATGCAAGCGGAACGTAATCGACATATCGTTTGCGGATCACGATATGTTGAAGATCGGAATTGCGGAGCGCGCTTGAACTGCCAATCGCGAATCTCTAGCTACCGCCTGTCATAAAGAATTCCGTATTCTTCATGCAGAGATTTCGATGCTCTTCCGCTACGCACGGTGACGCACTTTCGACCTCGCGATTACACGCTGCCAGGCGGGACAATGAGGTCTCTCGCTAACTCGCTGATTCGTGAATGCTGTGGAAGTTTGCAAATGAAAGCGGCAAAGATTCTCCGTACAACGGTTTATCAATGGACTGCCGAGCAAGTATCGGCATATGAAAAATGCTGAAAACGCTGGAAACTCGCGGACAAAATGATGATATACTTGAGTTAATCATCTCGCGGATTAAGGACTAGTTTGGATGTATTTCAATGCCACTAAAAGTGCCGGCAATTTAGAATTAATTAGGGAACTTGCCCGGAATTAAATTGCACCGGAGAGAGTGTTTTATCATTTTTTTAACAACTCGCGTTCTTTACAACAGCTTTAATTAAACAGCTTTAATTAATTGCTTTAATCAATTTAATTTGTTTAAATGCTACCTCCAAATCGATATGTTTTCATTTCTTACGTACTACGCTTACTATATTACATATATATATATATATATATATATATATATATATATATATAATATATGTGTGATGCGTGATGGTAAATTTACTGGCAGTTTCGCGCGAATCTTCTTCCGCCCGACAAAATGTACACTTTGCTGCATCCCTTGCGTAAGAATCGAGGGGAGCGAGGAATCGAATACATGCAACGATGTATTCCAGCAATCGAGTGACGCGATTCGTCTCATCTCGCATGAAGGTGCGCCAGCAGGAGCAGCAGCCGGAAAATTCGTTCTCGAAAATTCACAAACGGGAAAACGAGAGCGGGCAACCGGCGAGTTTCGCGTCTGCCCTCGCAGAGACGGACGAAGCGTCCTCGGATCGGGGATATGTCTGACCGGCGAGGACTGTCTCACCTTTGGTCGGGTGTGGAGGGGTAGCAGCACCCTCGGCGAGCTCATCGTCGCATCGCCAGCCCGGCGGCGGCAACGACCGGGCCACCCCCGATTATCGCACCTGTCGAGCTCGCTGCCACGCGCGACACCTGCCGCAGGCTTCGGAGTTGGACGTGCCGGGAACGCGTCGACAACGACGAGCGACGATGGGTTGCGAGCGATCGCTCGTCTGCTACCAGCCGGCACTGCGTTTCTTCATGGTCCATTCTGCAACAGAGAGAGAGAGAGAGAGAGAGAGATGGTTATTGAGCGTGTGAGATCAGCGCGCCGCAGCGTGCAGCGGGAATCCTCGCGTGCTCAAGGCTGATTGTCTCCGAGGAACGTTAGCGACGTTTCAAAGTCTTCGTTCGGCATCACGGCAGCGATATTACTCCGTAAACACGCACATTAAAATTCCACCGATGCGTGGATAAGTTCTGCTTGTAATTGCAGACGGAAGGAAGCCAACGCGAGTCAACAATCGGGCATCGGAGCGCGCGCGGATTTTCTCCGCAATTTCGTGCAGTAAAAACTCCCTTGAGATGAAAGCGAGGATGCCTCGACGAAATCGATAAATAAACTGTATGTATGTATATATATATATATATATATATACACATCGCCAGAGTGCGAAACATGCCAAAGTGCAAGAGTGTTTATCTCGCTCTTGGCTCTTGACGCGCGGAGAGTGATCTGATTACGGGAGACGGAATCTCGGAAATTCACAACGGATCGCCCGTGTTCGCCAATGGGAAATAAATCATGAAGAGAGGGGTTTGTCCCTCTCTCGAGGGGACGAGAGGGATCGCCGTGAAGGCGACGCGACGCAGAAAAAAGAAACGGAGCCTTCCGCCGCGGGGGAATCCTGCCGTCCGTCCGTCCGCTTCCTCTCGTCGAGCCTGCCACACCCAGGTAAGCCGCACGGGCATGAGAATTTACGATTTCTTTACCCAAGGTCGCCGTGGTGGAAATTAGAAGCAGCGAGGGTGCCAGCCTGCGACGACGTCAGCCTCGAAGTCGCCTCGAAGTGAAGACGTACACGCGTGGATTTATGACATTCCCGTGAGCTCGCCCGTGCGTATAGTTCTTTATTGCAAACCATATCGTGCGCGCGCGCACGCGGTATTAGAGCCGGCTAGAGCATCAAGAGCGGGAAATATCGACTTTTCCATTAAGCGCGCGAGCCAGCTCGCTCGGAAGATTCGCGATCGCCCGCGATCGCAGGCCTTCTCCAACGCGAGTCGTGCCAGGTTTGATCCCGTGATGATTAAGACCCTGCCTGTTGATGACGGACCTCGACGGTGCCTCCGTCGAGAACCCAGAGTCGAGATAAATGACAATGGCGGAGACGCCATTGGCATCTCGCTTCTCGTAGATCGCACTCACGCATAAATACATAAAGACGTAAAAGTGAAGGCGACGATTGCTGCGGATTTCCGACATGACGATCCGCGACAATCCGTCCTAGTCTGGCTACGGTTCGGCTACGATGCCGCGATGCCGAAATGTCCAATTAGATATCTCATCAGAAGCGGAGACGGCAGCTCATGCTGCCGCGCTCACGCGAGGAAGCCAGTGGCTGGCGCAAAAACGCACGAGCTTAAGGGCGAATTATCGGCCGGGTAAGTTTACAGCCGGCTTCCAGCGGCTCTCGAGGGTCTCGAGGACGTACGACAGCGAGAGGAAAAAACGAGGGATCGTCGAAAGAGGGTAATCGTTCCTCCGCGAAGTAGCTAACTGTCGGGCGTAATACCCGCGCGACTTTCGACCTCGGCTTTCAGCGAAATTCCCCTCCTTGAGCCGGGTCAGCTCAAGGGAGGATCGCGGCATCTAATTGGATCGACATCGAGCGCTTTTTTCTCCTTGAAGAAAAGCGGAGAAACTCTTAACGGCATCTGTGGCGCGCCACATAATTCTAATCGCAATCGCGATAATGCTACACGCGTGATAACAACCGTTTAGAATTCGTTGTGTGACCAACTGAGCGAGCGAGAAACGCTCTCCTCTTGAGAGAGAATTATGGATTATTCTACAAATAAGTCGCTTCGCTGCGCGCGCGCGTGAATCCTCAATTTCCAAGCGTTTTCCCGCTCCCCGCTTTGCCCGAAGCGGCAAGGGCGAAACATGGCGCATTTACGCGCGTTAAATGCACCACGGTGTAAATCTTGAAACTCGTAATTTACATTTTTTCCAGATCCATCAATTCCGGAGGGTTTTAGCCTCTAATCGCATATTATTTCCCCTCGCACGAGTAAAGCCGCAGCGGGGAGCGGATTTAAAGCGATTTGCCCGTATACAGAATTACATTGCAGCGAATACAACGATTACGCGCGAACATCCCGGCTCGCGTCTGAACTCTCCATCGCAGAATATCGCCTCCCCTCCTTTATACGGTAATCTTTTTTAGCCGCCTGGATCCAGCTTGGATAAAGGCTTCTTCTCGGCCACGCTCGCCGAACGACATAAAAGCTGAATAAAATCCGCCCGCGCGGCTGCGCGATCTATCGTGATGGCCGGCGTGGCCGTCAGGACGATAATTGGATCGCGCTAATCAGTTTCGTAGCTGATAACGCGGCAAGACGTGCGCGGCGACCATAATCGAGTGAGCTGCACCGGATGTGCATTGACGGGCGAGGTCGGGGTCGGCCGCGGAAAAGCGAGGCGGACGTGGAAAGGCCGTAAACCAATCAGTGTCCGATATAGCGGGCCGACCGGAAGTGCGGAGCCCGTGCAAGCCCGAAATCGCGGGAAGAAATCCGCTTCGCGGATTCGGGGCGCAGATCGCGCCTTCTTGCCGGATCTCGATTTACCGTCCCAGAATCTTGAAGAATCTTGAAAAGCGCGGCTCCTGCCCCCGCCCCCCCCCCCCTCGGGAGGTAAGGGACGTGGAGCGGCGGGGGAGGGGGAGGGGGAGGGGGAGGGGCGACGACAACGAGGAGGAAGAATTTCATCACGCGCGTCCTGAGGTCCGCGTTCCTAACGAAGGATTGTCGCGCGATGAATGCCACACAGATTTGCATTCGAAAAGTCCGGCAACGACCGTTCGCCACTGCCTATTCGTTTATTCTACGCGGGATTATGAAGCGCGATAATTAAAACGCCACGCGTACTCGCACGTTTATTCAGCGCGCGGGCAAACCGCCGTCGTGCGTATCGCTATCGGTGCTTTAATTGCCGCTATTGAATTATTTCCATTGAATTTATACGCGCCGCTTTTTGTACTCGCGAGCGGGGAAATTCTCTTTTTCTTGTTTTTAATGGACGCGCGAATCGGCATGATAGCTTTCCGCCTGCTCTCCGCCTCTCCCTTTCTCACGGATACACGCTCGATTCGCGTTGCTGACTTCTGGATAGAACAGATCCGCCGGATTTTTCGGCACGAAAAGCTTCCAAGCTCGGAAGCTAACGAGGTACCCCTCTGAAAAGGGAAAAGAAAGAAGAGAGAAGGAGGGAGCGCGGGCTCCCGTTTGCGGCTGTTTAGTGACATGATTTTCCGTGGGACTTTTCCAGCACGATGTAACCGCGTGACTCGAGAGTTTTAGCGATAGAAATGAATGCGCGCACGTATTCCGATCGTTCCGAAAAGGTAGAGCATCCAATGAAATCCCCTTTCTATGAAACTCACCTTTGCAGCGCGCGAGATTTTTGACAGTTAAATAAAAAAGAAAATAAAAATTGGCTATCGAGTTCAAGCTTAGATCAAAACGACAACAAGCTTCTCCTTATCTCATGTTCAATATTAATATCGCAGATATTATCGAGATTGTCAAAGGGTACCTCTTCCGCAAAATGAGCTGCAAATCGGTCAGCGGGTGGCCGAACTTGCCACAAAGAATGCCACGCGACCGATCGACCCCGCGAATGGGGGATTTACTGAGGCAAGGGGATTAAATTCGCGATTCACTCGTCCATAAATCGCTATCTTCCCTCGAACGATTGCGTGGGATAATCGGGCATCGTTCAAACATACATCAAAGAGAAAAGAAATCATAGATATATATATATATATATATATATATATATATATATATGTATGCGATAACGGCAAGCCAAAGTCTTGCGGCGCATTGGCGATCCCCCCCCCCCCGCGTCGAGTTCCGAATTGGCAGTCAATCGATCCAACTTCGAACACGCGCGCGACAATCTCTCGATCTCTCTTCCTTCTCTATCCGCGAGGGAACAGTTGGTGCCGAACCTGCACCGTGTCTTGTTCCGGCAAGCCGGGGAATCGAGCTTATCGAGCGATCGACTTTTCAGTGTCGCGAGCGTTCCGTCTTCGCCAGAGTCGTGAGCTGAAGCTCGAGATGATCTCGTCGGGAGAGGAGATCTCGTCATTGATCTCTATTCTGAGATCAAAACTGAATGTCAAAACGAACGCCGATGCCTAATTTCGCGGAAGACGCGATCCGGCGAGGCGCTTCCTTTATTTCGAAAGTTCCGCCTGCTTTCCCCCCGCGACAGGTGGGACGCGCGGAACACGGCCTTTTGGCGAGGGTACCTCGGCCCCCAGGGGGAAATAATAATAAAATAATCGCGGAATGCAGTGTATGAATGCCTGGCGCAATTCCAAACGGCGACGATTCCAAGCGAGAAATGTTGCCGGCTGTATAGTGTCGCGAGCGCGACAGAAATAGCGAGATCGCGCCGCTCGCGCGACACGAGCTACTCGCGCGTGAACGAGCAAGCTCCCCTTTTTCAGTCGCTCCGATAGACAATCGGATCAAGCTCGCCGGCGTAGCGGATATCGCGAGATTTGAGAGAAAAGGACCATGGAAGCGCGCCTCACTATGAAGAACTATGTTTCTCGGCGATAACGCCGGACATTGTTAAATCCGCTTCCGCCTTTCCTCGCGATGAAAACGCCCACGACGCGTGCATGTATGCACGTATACATTTGCGGAGCTTAATTTAGCAGAGAAAGAGAGGAGGACAGGATCGGGGAATAACGAGGGATCTAGAGTAACTAGATCACGCTAGTTCACGAGTAACGAGAACTCTGATACTTCTCGCGACACGCGATCCTCCCGATGCGCGCGCGGGCGCGGGATTCGCGATCCCGTGGCACGTCTCGCGGCTAAAAGCCGCGATCTGTGATTGGGAGAGGCCTCTGCATTACGTATCGCGGATCATCGCGGATCAGCGTCGGCATCATCGTCAGCATTGGCTCCGGAATCCATCTGGAGGCGCTGACCTGCTGATGCGGAATCCCCCAATCAGACTTTCCTCGCACCCCAAAGCCCTCGCATTCCTCTCCATCTGATTCTCCCGTTTCTGATCCCTCATTTCTCTTCCTCCCCCACCCTCGCCCCTGTGTACTCCGTCATTCGCTCAATGACGCGTCCCCCGGACCCCTTGATACGCCAAATTCGCCACGCTGTTCAATGACGGAGACATTCGAGAGCCTCGTGGAGTATGTTAGTAGTCTCCGCAGTAGTCTGAGGCTGACATCGGGATGACGTAGGAGGCTAATTAACACGGTCAATCGACAGCACTGGAGAGTGGATGACGCTGCCATCCCCCATTAAGCGCGCGGATTAGCGAGCCTCGGGAGGAATTGGCGCGGATCGCAAACACGCTCGCGTGTACATTTCGTCGCGGGCCGCCGCGTTATTAGATATTTTAGCGGCACTTTGTTCTTAAAATCGCCGCGCCTCGCGGCGAAGACGGAGGGGGAATTCAGTGAAAAATCCCGCGAACCGCAACCCCGGCTGCGCTCCGGCCGGCTCCGTCGTCGTCGCCGCGCGACCCAGTTTTCGAGATCTAATTAGCAACGAAGAGGGTCTCGTTTGTTCCGTTCCGAGCGAGTTGCGCGAGTCGATACACCCTCGTCGAGCTTCCCCGAGCGTGTTACCACTCTCGTTGTTTAACGTTCGCGTTGTCTCGCGCGCGCATGCGCACGTGATGCACGATCGGCCAATGTCACGCAGCCAGCGCGGTCGTATCGCTTTTGTGGCTTGTAGATAAGCTGATTATAAGCAACATTACGCGAATTTGTACGCCGACGAATTAACCGACGCGTTACGATCGCCTCGCAATGCGAGGCCGCGCATTCCGACGATATCGCGCCGCTGTAACGATATCGAGGATTCGCCTTGCCGAAATCCTCGCCAAGCACAATCGCCGGCGAGCTCGTCATAGCGAATTTTAGCCGAATTATCGAATTATCGCCCTTGCATTCGCGATACTCGCGCTAGCGATCTACCGCTGAAGCGATTGATAAGGAACGGGATGAGGAGGGAGCATCCAACTGCTCAGACGAGCGATGTAAAATGAAATATCAAGATCAAGATCCATTCTAACATCAAGCCGACAGGAAATGCCGCAAGAGAGTAAACGCGTTTGATTTTCTCTGTTATCATTATAAACGTCGCAGCGAGTCCTGCTTCCTTTCTCTCTCCTGGCGTCGCCAGGATGAAATCATCAGGTGGACGTCGGCGTCGATTATCACTCACGCTCGTCGAAGACTATTTATCTCTCGCGATCGCGCTTTCTTTGCGTGACGCAAAGACGGGGCCGATATTATGCGGAGTGTCGACTTAATTCACGTTTCCGGTACGAGACTCCTCTCTCTCTCTCTCGCGCGCGCGCGCGCGCGCTTTATCTCGTCGTGATTTATGGCGCCGGTTGGGACGCGACGACGCTAAATAGCGCCGAGGATCGAGCCATCGCGCCCACGCAACAAGCGACACTGCCCGCGAGATCGATCGAAGATCGAGATTACGCACTGAGATGCCATGCTCAGTGACAGGATAATTAAAAGCAAGACTTGACCCCACGAGTGCAGTATAGAGGAAAGGAATTATCGGCGGCGGCATATATCAAAAGCCTGCAATCAAAGAGGCCGACGCGCATGAGCGTGCGTTTGCGTCCAGAGCAAAGACAACCGCGGAGAAAAAACTGACGCCCGGAAGCTCGCGGGACGACGTGATTCATCCAGATGATACGTAGCGATTAGCCGACAATTCTGAAGTGCAGCATCATAGGACTTTTGGGAGCAAAGACGAGACAGTGTGTGACAGACAGTAGTCGAGTAATTGCAGAGTTGCGAAGAGCGAAGCTGTAGAATCAGCTAGCCTATCGAGAGATGTTATATCTTTACAAAGAGGAATAAGTTTCAGTTTCTTTACTCACTGTTCTATCAATCTGACGCGTCGAAAAGCCGTCATACCTAACAATTCCAGGATAGAAATATCCTATCCATGACCTCTTCCCAGAATTCGAATTCATCTTCGAAACTCGCGCAGCGGAAGCGCAAACTCGGCGGCCGCGCGCGAATCTGCCCGCTTTTTCACTGAGAATCCGCGCGCGCGGCCAAGCATCGGCGATATTATGAGTCAGGGAAAAAGGAAACGTGCTAACGAGCCCCGGTCGGCATTAATTGTGACATCCTCCCGGCGGCGGCCGGGCCACTTCCGTCGACTCCGCAGCGGAGGAAGCTGCCAAGACGACCTCCGCGCCCACGCGGGCGACTAAAGGGCCCTTCCTCCGGTCCGGAGGAGTCGCGTCGGATCGGATGCGAGAACGATCTCGGCTATCAAAACGCAACATAGCGGCAGATATTGCGGGACATCGTCCGCGATCTGGACCATCAGCTGGACATTGCTGTCTCCGTCCAGCGCGATTGATTCGCTCATCCGTCCCCGCGAATTAATATCCAAGTCGCAGAAGGGATCTAGCTGCGCGAAGACGCGACACTCGCGTTATCTCCGGCTGATAACGATGACGTTAATGCAATCGCAGCCGGCGTGGAATGCGCGGGATCCGATGAATTGAGCGGGATATTTGCCGGTGAGAATCGCCGATCCGCGCCGATCCGCGTCGATCCGCGTCGATCCGCGCTAAACGGCTCTCTGAGCGCGTTTCGCGATGCCCGCGGTCGAATATCGCGCTTCACGGCCATTAAATTCAAGACGCGTCGCGGGCCGCATGCGGACACCGGAACGGTTGCGGTGCACCACATTGTGCACTGGCAACCAAAGTGGTGCGTGCGAGGAGAATGCTTTCTCTCTCTCTCTCTCTCTCTCTCTCTCTCTCTCTCTCTCTCTCTTTCTCGTTTGCGGCGGTGCGCTCGAAGAATTGACGATGGAATGAAAGCGAGCACACGCGTCTGCTTTGCGCGAGTGAAGCTCGCGAGGAAAGACTCGCAGACGAGTATCGTGTGTCAATCGCGGTATCCTATGACGGGGAACGTAACGAGGGATGCTCGTCGAACCGATTTCTCCGCGATGCTTGCCTGCGAAGAGAGAAAGACGAAGAGCGGTGTCGTAACTTGGCCTGCTTCGTGGATTTACTCGGACAAAACGATTAACGACGAGACGAGAAGAGGATCCTCGAGGGAGAAACAATCGCAAGCGGGCGAGGAATATCGAATTTCCCGGATCGGGAATCCATGGGATTCGATTTATCATCGGCATCGATTTAATTTCGCCTCCCGAATTCCGCGAGTCCGTTACAGACACGCGCGAGGTTCCTCTTCCCGGAGAATCGCGATCGTAAGGGAGCGGTATCGCGGAACGAACATCTCATAACGAGATTTCCTCCGGGGAGATGGCCCTTCCGGGAGATTCCTCCGGGCGACCTCAATAATTACACTTTAATCAAAGTCGCAACGAAAATTCCGTTTGATCCGCCCGGCTACGCTCCGCGCTCGCTCGGGAATAAGAGTCGCCCGAGAAATTGCGGCAATTACCATTTTCCGCGCCTCGAGAAACACCCGCGTACCGTCAAGTCGGAACGGATCAAACGGTGAGCTACCCACGTAAGGTCTGAACCTCGTTCCGAAACGAGACCGTCGTTTCGCAAGGAGTTTATCGATCCGCAACTTGCTGACGCGCGTGGCGGCACCGGCTAAATTTTTATTCCATTATGCCGATCCATTCATTGCGGCCGCCAGATTTCGGCGCGCGGGAATTCCGCACCTGCGACAGCGGCCTGTGCAATAAACGACGCGAAGAGGAACCGAAAAGATGGAGAAAACGGAAAGAAGAGAGCGAGATGGACCTCGGCGTGGAAATGTAAAACGGCGGGACGAGTGATACGCAAAAGGGTAATAAAGAATACGAGAGAGGCAAAAGCCCTTTCGCGCGCGCGCGCGGATGCAGATCGCGAGTAGAAATGATCAATAGCGCTGAAAATAACCGCGCGGCCGGCTGGTTTTCGGCTGTTGAGAATTTTCTTCAGCTGCGCCCAATTGCCGATTTCATTTCGCAAAAACTAGAAAGAGCCACGCGGCTTTATCGGCACTCGCGCGATCATCGAAATATCGGAGCGCGTTTCTTCCCGGCGCAATCAATTTGCGCTTAATCCGCGCGGCGTATATCCGGGATCCAGCGAGCCGCCGCGGCTAACAATGAGACGCATTCCCCGACTGCTTCCGTTTCGCTGGCCAGCGCGCCGGCGTAATCTTCTCTAAATAATCTTGAAAAAGCGCGACAGCGTCAGCCGCCAATAACGCGCCTGATCAAAGGGTGACAAAATTTCGTTTGATCTCCGGTAACGACGCCTGTTTTTTGCGTCCCCTGATAAGAAGCGGCTGGAAGGATGGAGCGACGAGTGCTCAAAGAGTAAGCAATTGGCGCGGGAAATCGTGCCGGAGGAGAGAGAGAGAGAGAGACAGAGACAGAAAGGGAGGTTGAGGGTAGACCTCGCTACCCGCCGTGGCTTTTCATCCCTGTCACGTGGCGCGGACCATGCTAAAGGGACCTTTAGCAGGACGAGAGAAAAAAAAAAATATATATATATATATAAAGAGAGAGAGAGAGAGAGAGAGAGAGAGAGAGAGAGAGAGAGAGAGAGAGAGAGAGAGAGGAAAGAGGGGGACACTCCGGACACAACAGCGTACATCGATGGTGACTCGACCGGCGCGAGAAACCGAGAGAGACCGCCGATCGACTGCTCTCATCTCTCTCCGTCTTCCTTTCCGTCAGCCTTCCCTCCCCCTCCCCTCCTCCCATCCTCCCATCCTCCCTTTCCTTCTTGTTCTTCTTCTCGTGGACTTGTTCCTTTTCTTCTTGTTCTCCTTTCTCCGTCTCTGTCAGGCTGAAGCTCGAGATAATTAAACTAGGAACGCGTGGGCGGGCGGGAGTCCTCCTCTCGCTGTCGGTCGAAAGGAACGGAAGTCGAAATTGCAACGCATTAAATGGGCCTCGCGCCCGGATGTCGGCCACGACGATGATGGACGAGGCGCAGCGTCCGCTGCTCCTAATTCCCGCGCCGATTGTTTTTCCCTCGAGCCACCCGGTCGAGAGAGGGAGGAGGAAGAGGGAAGGTTATCGAGAGAGAATCGGAAGCAGCATCGTGGGAGCGATCGTGTATTCTGGGATCGGATACGAAGAGAGATAGTTTACGGGTGCTCGCTGGATATCAGAAAATTAGGAAGCTGGATCCTCGGCTCATCCTCGGCGGACGCACCGAAACGACGCGCGGCGACTTTAAAAGATCAAAGAGACGAGTATCCCGGATCGCGCGGTAACGAACGGAAGTGTCGGAAGTGAAGTCGAGGACGGTCGAAAGGTCGAAACGCTGTCAAAGGAAGCCGCTATACGCCGTAAGATCGATTCAACGGCGAGATAGATTTAATATTCGATAATGGAGAGGGATGAAGTAAGAAATTGTCCGCGGTCGAGAGAACGAAGCTGCCGTTTGATGATCGACGCTTGCTCGGCGCTCTCGACGATCTCGATTAATATCAGACCCTTTACAGACCCTTCAGCGTCTCGCCGGCCAACGCGAGAACCGACCGGGACCTCGCAAGTGAAGAAGAAGTCGGCGTCCCGCTCGACCCGCGTCTCGATAAATCACGCGCGGCGGATGACAGGCGTAGATGCGCTATAATTGAGGCCTCATAACCGCCGATTCAGACTCACCCCATTGACCCGCATTGTCACGCCGCCGCGACAATGCCGCGAGCGAGCGGAGCGCGGCTCAACCTCTCGCTCAACTGTCTGGCGAGCAGAATTTCCTGCGTTGCAGCCGCTTCCGCTATTAACGAGGGGAACGGGGGGAACGAGGAATAGCGGACTCGAAAGAAATTCCGCGCCTTCAATTCATCTTGCCGCGCCTATCGAATTATCGCAGACTCGAGGATGATCGAGACGACGCCGAGCAACTTTCTCCATCGCACGCACGATAATACAGAGACGTCGCGACTCACCCCTCGACATTTTTATCGAGGAGGAAAAACTGTCGCTTTGAAACCGCCGCGTCGCGCGAAACATCGATAAAACCCCTTGCGAGAGGAGCTGCTTTCGCGGGGCTGCGCCGGGCTCGCTCGCTCCTCTCGCATTGTGCGCGGGACGGAGGGCAGAGGTCACTGGTCGGCGACTTAATGGAGCTCACACTTTCGCGCGGATATCGCGAACCGCTCGCGCGAAGCTGCCGCGAAACGGTGTTTCCGCAGGTGCAGCCACCCCGCCCCCCCCGGAGGGCGGGGTTTCCACCCTCGGATCAGATTTGTGCCGCCGCTCGTCACGGCATCGCATTGTTTCGGGGGACGCTGGCGCGCCGCCACGGCGCCATTCTTCTCCCTCCTCGCCTTCCCCTTCTCTCGCCCCTCGCTTTATCCGGCAATTAAACGCGCGAGGGCTCCGCGGTGCATCCGACCTGCCCTCCCCCCCCCCTCCCCGTTTCCCCCGGTATCACGGCGACCCCGCGTTGATATTTATCGCTTCTCCTGGTAATGCACTCCCCTGCTGGCTGCGGTATTTATGCCGCGATGACAGTAATGCCGCTTTACGTGCACGCTGAGATTCCCGCAAGCGCAAGTGCACCTCTAGCCTTAATAACGTCGCGCCTGTCGCTTTGTATGCATGACGACGATCATCGGCGTCGATGATCCGTACAGCCATCCTTCATCCCGCGAAGGGTCCTTGCAGATATCACTGCATACGTTTTCTCTCTACTGCTGTTCGATGCTCCTGTAAATGCTTTGATGTAACGCTTTACGTAACGAGATTGCGCAATGAGCTCGCACAATGCGAGCGCGGGTGAATGCTCCCTTCCGCGGAAGGAAAACAGTCGTGTCGTCCCTCGCCGAGTGATCCCAACCAGGGTTTCTAATTAATAATATTTACCCATCAGTCGCGCCTCTCGCTTCTCGCGTTCAAACATGCGTAACGGCCTCTCAAACAGTTTTTACAAATTTACATACACGTCGAGCATTCGCGCGCGAGAAGGCCGCCTTGCTGCGCACGCTCGATGCAGGCCCGACGATCTCCCGTTTTTATTTCGTGATTGATGCGAGAGAGAGCGATGGAAGGCCCGCGAAGGCTCATCAATTTAATACACCGTCAAAGTGACGGGCGTCGCGCTTAATTAAGACGTTTGCTTAGCCTCCTTAGCTCGACGCCGGCTCGAGAACGCAAAGTCGAGCGTCCTCTCGACGGAAGGAGAGAAAGAGAGACGGAGAACGATGCTCGACAAGAGCGTCGAGTGTCGACAGAGAAAAGAAAGAGAGAGAGAGAGAGAGAGAGAAAGGGAGGAAGATGCACTACATATCCGGGAACAAATTTATTTATCCGCTCGCTCGAGTTGCCCGCCAGGTGTGTATCCATAGATCATCATCTATTTACCGTGTCAGCCTAGCGGCGGGACAATTGTTTGCAGTCGCTGTATGAACAAATGGATTTCTCCCACTGTCCCCCCCCCCCGCCCCCCGTTGGCGAGCAACAAAAATCGCGTGGCCCGCTGTAACCAGTGGCACGTTTACATGGGTCGACGCTGGCCATTGGCGACCAGCGCGTGCCGGCTCGCGGACGTTCTATTTGGCCGGAATTCCCACGAGAAAATCGGCCGGCGGCCAAATCCGCGGATCCGATGACGATCGCTCGTCCGTAAATCAAATCGCGGCAGAGGCGCGGGCGGAAGAGGCGGCAAAAGCCACGCGTGGGACCTGATGCTGCTAGCGTCGAGAAAATGGGCGATTGTCAGCTCGGAGGACCACTCGCTGTTTCGCTAATCGCGCTGTCGGCGAGCGTATTAACGCGCGTATCTGTTCCGCGCTGATCTGATGGACACGCGAAATCGATGAATCCGGCTCAAACCGTCCGCTCGCGATCGGGTATCTAATTTTGAAAATCGGATAGAATCGAATGGAATTAGACTTTCCCTTCCACCGTTCCGTTCGTCGGGATCATCGATGCGCGATGATTGCGGCGTCGGTTTGCCGACGCCACTTCATTACGTTATTTGCGCGGATTATCGTCATCGCGGCGATAATGTAACGACACGCGAGACGCGCAGTGTCAAGCCGGGATCATCCGCGCGCGAAGTAATTACTCGCGCTCCGCGCACGTGGAATTTTCCTGAACACGAACAGAATAAAATTACGCACCGTGCGTGCGTGCATGCGTGCGTGCGTGCCGACGAATGAATGACATTTCGTTGGGTCTCCGGAGCGCGAGTAATTCACGGGCTTATTTTTCGCAAATTCACGGTAAACGTCAGTCAATGTGGTCGCAATTAATTTAAAGCGCGGTGACACGACTCGGTTGCCTCATCTCACCGTATCGCGTTTGAATGAGCCGCGGGAGAGGAGAACGAGGCGCGAGCGGGAGAAGATCAAAGCGGACGCGGGCGAGAGAAAAAGAAAGAAAGAGAGAGAAAGAGAGAGAGAGAGAGAGAGAGAGAGAGAGAGAGAGAGGGAAAAAGAGGAACGCAGCGCGAGCGTCGTCTCTGAATCGGTGATCTTGGATGATCATCTCGCCGAGCATCTCCTCAGCATCCCCCGTTCCACGCGAGACAATCGCGAGACTCGGCGGTGTTTGGCGGCCTTTGCGCGCTCGCCGACGCCGGGCGCTCTATTACGCGAGCAGACTTATGCATTATTCAAGTATGGCACCGTCCGATGACCGCCCCACGTGCTCGTATCTGCGTGCGTGCGTATCACGCCTCGTCTTTCCGTCGCGCATCGGCAGGACGGGATCGGTTACGGTTACGAAACCGCATCATCGTCGCGCGCGCGCGCGCGCGATCGTCGACCGATACAACGCGCATTGTACATTGCGCGCCCACACCCGCGGCTCGCGTGACAAATTCTGCTCTCCGCGAGTAACGACGCGAGAGGGAGGAAGAGAGAGAAAGAGAAAGAGGGAGAGAGAGAGAGAGAGAGAGAGAGAGAGAGAGAGAGAGAGAGAGATGCGATTAGCATTGTCAGCATGAGATACGAAGCGCAGACGGCGGACGGAACGTCCGAATCGCCGTCCGTTCGTGCCGTTCTCGCGGGATTCCGAGCGCTATCCCGCGAACGAAATATGATTATACATTATACATTATAGCAATAACAAAGATATTGTTAATTTAGCAGAGCAGTGTAAGGGGACACGCGCAGCAGGGGAACGGGAGATAACGCGAGATAACGGCGAGATAAGGGCCAGCCTCTCGATGTAACGTGACATCGAATACCGCGTGAGAGATCACGTGCGCGTAATACAAAGATCCCTTTAGGGATGAAGCTCCGCGAGCTATTGAGTGTCGAGATCAATCCTGCGTGCTCCTCCCGTTGCTCGCCGCCGTTGGATCAAGCATTTCGTCGGATATTACGATAAACATTATCTCAACCCTACTCGAATCCCGGCTCGCGCTTCTCGACTCGACCGCATCTCTACGTTTCTTCTTTCATTCCGTTCGCTTGCAAAAGGCGAGCCGAAGCGAACACATCCCGGCGAAGATCTATCGGCCTATCTATCTCTCTCTCTCTCTCTCTCTCTCTCTCTCTCTCTCTCTCTCTCTCTCTCTCTCTCCTTCGTGCGTGCGTTATGCACTTGACGCGAGGATACTCGTCATCGATCGGTGATAGGATCGAGCGGAAAGTCAAAGCGCGAACTTGCCTCTCGCGAGTCTCTGAAAACAGCAACGAGGGCGTAAAGTGACGCGGAGTGCGTCTAAGAGGATCATCGATTCTAATCTCATTCTCAGCGCTATTCCCGGTCAGAATCCTCCTCTCTGTCGGTGTCAAAGGTGCTCTAAACGCGCAAGGATACCGACCGGAACGGGAATTCGCTTTCGAATCGCATTTTCGGGGATGATCCGGGTCGCCTTTCGCTGACACGCCGCGAAATATCTCGGGCGAAGCTCGATTGAAACACTCGCTTTGGCAAATCGCAAAGAGATTTATCCCACGCGAGATAACAATCGACAATTACACGAAAGTGAAAGCGGAAGCGCCGCGTAAACAAAGATCTTGCCGAATGAAGGAGAAATGGCTCGACTTGGGAACTGTTGTCGCGTACACGCAGAAGGATGACGGAGACAAGTCTTGTGTTAATCAACAGATTAAGATAAGACAAATCTGTCTCTTAATCTTGATTAAAGATTAAGCAATCGCAAGTCGAGCAGTCTCTCGGCTTCTCGGACGGAGGACGGCAGTGACGAGAAGAGCTTTCCGCGCTCTCCCACGCAATACCGAGACAGAGAGAGAGAGAATATTGTCTTCCCATCGAGATACCCAGCCAGCAAATTGATGATTGGATCAAATCGAAAGGCAATAATGTCAATCAGCGATTTCAGCGATTCTCTTCAGAAGGGATCGAGAACGGGCGTGATTCGAGTGCGTGCTTCGCGGAAAGCGTCTTTGATTTATTATCGGCCTTCGAGGACTCGACCTTGAAAAAGTTTGCCCGCGAACTTGCCCGTGCAAATACAAAAATGATAGCCGCAATGTCGCTGGAAATATTTTTCATCTCATTACGACCGTGTCATAAATCTCTCGTTAACGGGAGAAAGCTTGCGAATCGCATTAAAATAGCGGGAAAAAGAGGGATCTCGAGAGATTTTCAAGCAGCGATGTATATACAAAACAAGGCCAGATGTATTTAAGACGAGGACAAATTGTGATTATGATTATGATCGCCCGAGCAGGGAAGCAGGGAGAAAAATCTCTTTTTTTTTTTTCAGGTGAAACAATTCATTAACAATCGCTTGATTAAACGGACGGAGCAAATAACGAGCCGCGCTAAATCTCTGACGATATAATAAATCGATCATGCACAATTTACGATCCAGCCCAACAAATGTCTACAATAGATTCAGGCAGATCCAGGGAGACCGACCTGGCCTTCACCCAATTTGACCGAGGTCAGAGGTTTGCTCCATCGTGCTCCGTTCGAACGCAATAAAGAGCGCGCGATCGTACAAAAGTCTCCGAATTACGGCTCTATTTACTCGATCGGACGGTCGAGCGGGTCCATTTTGCAGGCGATTCGGTCGCGACCAGCAATACATAAGAGTGTGGTACTCTAGCGGCGATCAAATCGATACAGGCCGACCGCAGGCACCGCCATTGGCCGGCACGTGAACGTCTCTTTCTTCTTCTGCGTGCGCTCGCCATGCTCGGGCATGCCGGCATCCCGAAGCTGTTACGGTTCGTTACGCACCTTGAGGAAAGTCAAGGACCACCGGAAGCAGTCGGTGGATGAGGCGTCGAGTAGGACGCGGAACTGCGCTGCTTCCGCTCGAGGATTTCCAGCGATCCTCTTCCAGGAATCCTCTTGCGTCGTGCAGTTCAATTCGGAATTGAATTTGGATATTTCGTCTAGAAGCGCCGCTTGAAAACGCTCGAACACGAAGTACCTGTCGCTATCTCTCTTTTCGCGAATCGATCCTCATCACGAGATGGAGAAAACCTCTCCGTTTGCTCTCTGCGATTTTCGTCGCGCGATGCCTGGAGATCGTTTCCATCACGATCTGCGAGGTCAAACGGAATTATCCTCTCCTCGCTTCCGGCAGCGACGTTGAGGAGTTCGGATGAGCTCAAAGTCCCGCGATGATCCTCCCGTCTGTTCAGCTTCGCGACAGAGCTTTGTTTTCGGTTTCAGCGTCGCCGGTTCCCGAATTCACCTCCAAGCGAATACCGCGCTTCGATCATGACGTGCAGACTGATTTCGCCATCGTGCTCGTAATAATTACAACACGGCGCGAGTTCGTCGTCGGGCAACAGCTCGGTTGATTCATCGCGGGCGCGTAAAAGCCAACGCGATTGCTCGTAAACGCTGCGCGAACGGCTGCGTGGGCCGCTCCATAAATTTGTCGCGTTGAATGAATTTCAATCCCGGCGCTGCGGCGTGTCATCGTCGCGCGCGAACTCGCGCGCTCGCCGTACGGGAAATGCCATTAGACGGCAGTTCATTTGCATGCTACACGCGCGACATAGTTACGTGGCGAGCTGCAAGGCGCGAAGATAAAAGCGATAGCGCGCCGCGAGTTCGTTAAACGTACACGGGCAGCTTCCGCGGATAAAAAACGAAAGAGATAGGCGACAGCGATCGGCGAGTGCCGCTATCGCCGGCCGCCGGATAATACATTCTGGATTAAACGCTAAGCGATTTCCTATCGAAAAGGGAAGAAGACGAGTGCAGCGGGCGTTGTACTTTACACGCGAATTAAAATCGAACGAGCAGCGAGGCACTTGGATGAAACGTTACGCGCGACGAGATATCGAGATCTCGAGATCTCGAAGAGGCAGTTGGGAATTATCATCGATTAGGCAATTAATTAGGCGAGAGGCGAGATTCGAGTTTCGTGCTGAGACGCGTCCTTCGACAGCCAAGCGCGGTTTCTAAAAGACGAGCGTTAGAGAGAGATAGATAGATAGATAGATAGATAGATAGAGAGAGAGGGGGGGGGATGGGGAGGGCGTAAGCCGTGCAACGGATTCGCGCGGTGCATTAGGAATCACAGCGACGACGACGATGACGAAGACGAGCGAATTTTCATCTCGCGCAGCGAAGTTTTGCGGCTCTCCGGCTCGACTCGCAAAGGGGAATCCCCTGATAAGCGGGCTTCAAGGGCTCAGTGCATCCATAGCGGATCAGATAGTTCGGTGAACTTGGTCGCAACAACATCGTTAAGTCGGATTCGTGCCGAGCGTAAAAACCACCGCCGAGCATCATTCTCCGTGCGATCCGCGGTAATCGCGCTGTTTGCCGCATTATTAAAATTCACCCCGCCATTCATCCCGCCGCGATAAATCCTCGGATTTATCCCTCCCACCGCGTGCATCAAGCTCTAACCCGTTAAGCAACTCTGATTACCCTTCACGTCGCTGAAAAATCTGATCTCCACGAGCTCTCTCGCTGTTCACGCTCGCTGATGCAATTACGCCGCGTGGCTCTCTCAAGTGCCAGATCGACGCTTTCTAAATCCGAGAAAGAGAGAGAAAGACAGAGAGAGGAGCCACAAGGGGAGTCTTGAGAGTTGGCGATCCCCTCTCGCGATCCCGATAACACGCGCACGCACAGTACGCGCTGACTCGTGACTCCCGAGGCGAGAAGCTTTCAGGCGAGCGGGGATGAATCGTTAGGGGTGAATCGTTACACATCAAAGTCGCCGTCCGATATCGATTCGAGAAGGAAGCGACGTCACGCCGGCAGGAAAGTCCCGGTATCGTTGCGTAAAACGCAACGTCATTGCGGCAGCACGAGCGATGATTCGGGGGATGATTCCTTCTCTTGCGTGGAAAAAGCGGGGAGGGAAGGCGGGGGGAGGGAGGCGCGGGGGGAGAGGTGGAGGAATAACGCCCGCGACACCGTTCCTCCTTCGTGCCTCGTTCTCGAGAAGGCTGATCGCGGAGAGAGGACTCGCTCGCGCTCGTTTCAAGTTCACTCGAGAGTCCCTGGATTTCTCAACTGATCTATCTTTCAGAAGTTCTCTTGATTTTCTTGATTTCCATTTTGTAGTCTCCGATTATGCCGCGGCCATTGAGATCTTGCGAGGTTCGTGCGATGTTCCGTGCGGCTCCCGTAATTGTTTCCACTGTCGATAATCAGTCTGCGCATCGATAATCATCCTCGGCCTCGGGCGGCTCTTCGGATCTTGTAGAATTTTCAGTTACTATTAATTATTTATCACTCTGGAGCAGCTCAGCTGCTGCGTAGCTGTCGAGTTTCTCTAGTCTCCTGTAACGAGTTCACATTCGAAGTCTTCCTCGCTGTCGTAAAACTGCGCCTGATCGTGCAGCTCCGTTTTCCGATGATCGATGATGAAATGTTTCCATTCTTGTCGCAGCAAGCGACAAGAATTGCTGATGCTTCTTTAATTCGTCCTCCTCAATCCGCATTCTCAGCGATTCTCAGCGCGAGAGCCGAGAGACGACCTCAGCTCAGCGATCAAGACAGATCGCTTGGTCCATCCTCGACGACGGATCACCGCTACACGGAATATCCCGGAGATCGCGGCATTTCTTACGGATCGATGAACGCAAACAAGTAGGTACGGACGAGTAGACGCGGACAATTGCTGGAGAAGCATCGATCGTCCGCGCGACGCGTCGTACGACTGAAACTGAAGCAAACGAAGACGTTCGTTTCCAAAGTACTCGCTACCAAACGTCGACTGCATCGAAACTTTAAGATTTCGAGCTTTCAACTCTCTCTCTCTCTCTCTCTCTCTTTAAAATACAAGTCAAAATCGCATCTCGCCCGCTACTAGGTTTTCCGCGAGCGATGAAAGGACAATCAGATTCACACGATTTCACGAGGAATACCTTCGCTTCGTTCGTCAAGTAATTGCCGGAACAAGGATTAATGAAGATCACGGTCCCTCCAGGGTTTTTCCAACGGACGCCAGGGACGTCAGGAATAAAGCTTGGTACTCCGGCCAAGAGTTCCTGCTGAGAATAAAGCACGCGACTTCCGCTGCCGCTTGCGGGGCAATCGCGCGATTGTCGAGGCTGCGCGAGCGATGCAACAGGCAGCTCATCCATAGAGCCGTTCCGCCTGCGTTGTTTCGTTTCCTTTGACGTCAATGCATTCTTTTGACGATCAAGGACCGAATGATGCCCAGGTGCACGCATACGTGACGTTTCGTCTGGTTGCAATCTGACAAACTAACGTTTGAGTATACCGCGTCCGAGCTCCGATCGGCCGTTTGGGTCCAGATTGATTCAAACTGATGTTCCTTTCCTTAAACTCATCGAGCTCGATTAAAGTTCTTCCTCGCATACCGAGAGGCACGCGAGAGTTCGATGCGATCCAAACTCGTCTCGGCGATTTAACGTTCGTCGCGAAGCCACGAGAAGACGTCAAGCTCCGACGCGATCGCTTGATTTCTGATCACTCCACGCGCGTATCACGTGAGCTAACGATATAAGTTATATTTCTTAAAGTATGCGCGAGGGATGGCCCGTCGCATTTGCGAAAGAAACAAAGCAGGCTCCCGCCAGTGGATTTGCCGCTCCACGATGCATTACGACCAGTTGCGATCTTCTTACGAGCTTCGTCATGATTTTCATTACGAGCCGGTATTAAACGCGCGACGACTGCAACCGGCGCCATATCGTAGCAGCGACTGAGCACGATTGGCATACGAGAGTCTTCTTTGAGTCTTCTTCAGGAAAGCCCTGGATGAGAAAGGGAAAGGAAACGCCCGCTGATGAGGTAGCGGCAGCACTCTGCGAGATGAAACCGCATACTGAGGAACATATCGCTTTTTCTGCCGCCAGTTTCACCGCATTCTTGAGAATTCCTGAATCGGACCTGGGAGGGACCTGATAAAGAAACAAACGACCCCACGGCTGTGGGGGAGTGATGGAAAGATGCGTGAAAAAGGGAGCAAAGTCCAGGAGGGATTATCATCGTTGAAGTGATTTGCTGGATGAAGAATAAAGGCTGGCAAAAGACCAGCCGCGATTGTCTCTCGTGCTCAAAGTCGAATGAAAGACCTGCACATCTTGGGAATGCGACCGAGAGAGTCGTTGGTCGTCGAATTTTTTCAAAGTAACAGAAGTGAGATGGATCACAGCGAGGCGACTGAAAACCAAGCTCAAGGATGCCTTTCATTGATCGATCCAATCCCATGTAACGTTGTGAGATATTACGACTGCTTCGTGCTGCAGAGTCGTGTACAACAACACGTACTTTCCAAGCTGTTTTTCGCGTCTTTCATAGCGTTCTTGTCCGAAAAACTTTACCGAGGAAAGGAGCGTACATCGGATCGTCTTCGAGGATGCAGCAGCGAGCACAAAGCGCAGAGATGGCTCAAACGGAAATAAATCCCCGCGGAAGCAAGAAGAAGAAGAGTTAACGCAAAAAGGGCGAAGATCGATAGCTGCGAGCCAGTCTCATGAGCTGCGAAGAAAGCGCTGGTCCGATCCGGATTGGCTCGGGTTGGACTGAACGGAAGAAAACAAACGCTTGTTAACGAGGTGCATCAGGGCAGATTGAAGAGATTTCCTGCCGCGGTTTAGCCGAGCGACTCTCTTCTCCGGCCTACATGGTGACCCCGACGTCGACCGGGACCAGAGGTTAATTTATCGAATTAAACGTCGCACAATTGCGTTATAAGTCCGGGTCGTCGGCTGTTTTTTGCCGCGGCAGTCAACGCGTCCGTGTGCGTCCATGCGGGATTCCTCTCGAATCTCCCGATGGAGAGGAACGATCCCGGATCAGAAGCTGCTTTCCGCTGAATACGGATCCTCGAAGATCCAACGGGATTGACACGCGTCTCGTTTAATCCCGCGATGGACGATTTATTGGACACGTTTCGAGCACGCGTTTCGAGTCGTGAGATCGCGCGACGCAAACCCGGGCCTGTGTTTGCCTCTCGTCGGCAAACAACGGATACCTTCTTCTTAGGCGGCAGTAATAGACATGAATATTCATGCGTGCGCTCGCCGTTGTCGCGAGCAGCATCTGCTGGCTCGCATTTTGCATACGTGTCCCGGAAAAGTTGCGCGCGCTCGAGCACGGGACTCGTGCTCGAGGGTACTCTTTGGTTGTCGTGCTTTCATGCCTTTCATGCTAAGCATGAAATAAGGATGTACCCTGGTCCCGCGTGGATCGATCTGTCGGAGATGTTCGACCGCATCATGCGTGCGATTCGAGGCAACTCGATACAATATTGCGATGCCTTTTTGTCTAAAGAAGAATCCCTGGTTTCTCTCGAAATGCCCCGCGATGCGGGGAAATTTCTCGCAGAATCTCGTCAACACAAATTGCTAAATTGTCCGGCATTGGCATCCTTCAAATTACGATCAATAGCGGTGGACCGATTGCTGCTTGCGACTGATTGCTTTTCTCTAGAAAAAAAATCTAACTGACATGTCTACGAGAAGCAGCGACGTGAAATTGATAATGACGGTACACAGCCGAGAGAGATTCGCGTCAGTCGGAAATTCGTTGGAAAAATACATTCTCTTGATTCCACTGTCTCATCGTTTTGCATCTCGTAACAACACACTCTATTATGTTACAGAGAACGTCTGTAATAGGAAACGGGATTTCGATGTTGACTTCCTCTCGCTCAACTGCATCTAATTTCCCTTTGAAGCTAGAGAACAAAGGGTCAACGTTTCTAATTACAAGGTCTCGAGAGATCGTCGATTAATTTAAAAATTTCGGCATTACCGACGCGGCGCGTCGCCGCGAATCCGAGCCGCCTCGAATGAAAAAAGCGTATCCCCAAATTGCTCGACAATATTTTTAAAACATTTTCGCAGGGGCTCGCTTTGGGAAAAAAGGAGGAGAAAAAAACACAGCGATACAAAGCGTATTATTGAAATCCCCCTAGGTTTCTAGAGATTCCTGACGATAACAGTGACGGCCGCATTAATCTGCTGACAAAGAATCGATTCCAAATTCGTCCGTCGACAATACATCCGTGCTGCTGATTGCCTGTCCTGCACATCGTAACAAAGCATCCCGTTGCGTGAATGCAAAATGTCCGTGATTGGAAACGGGGAAAGCAATCGATTCCCTCTCGCGCGTTCGTCCCATTCTCTTCAGGGCCGAAATGCTCGCGGCTAAATAAATCGAGATCTTCTTTGTTAATCACTGGCCAATTTGAAGCACTTGACACGCATCGCGAGATCGCGTCAAGCGAGTTCTGCCGATTAACGTTCCGTTAATAACGTTCCGTTTGCGCATCATCGATTATCTCGAAGCGCAAGTTGTACGCGTCGTCGCGAGAATCGGCGAGAGCTTCGCGGATTCCTCGCTCGGAGATTCGGCGTGACGTAGCATCGGCGCCAGAGAAACAACCTGTTGACAAGGTCGAGCCTTCCGCTCGATCGATTGTCGATCGATTTATCGACATTCAACGCCAATCCGGATGACTGATATCGGGATGCGCTCGCGGAATAATTATCAGACTGATACAATTAGCTGAGCGTCGCCAGGTTGTCGCGGATGCGCCGCGGACCGCTCGCAGGGATCCGGTTGACGAAATTACACGTGTCCCGGCCGTGTAATTTCGTCAACGGCCCTCGTCCGGCCGGAGCCACGCGAGAAATTAGCGGGAGTGTCGGGGGTTTAATTAGCGGAACTACATCGGAGCGGATCGGGTACTAATTTGTTTCCCTCGGCCGGACCTGATGCGAGCTGCGGCCCCGTAAACGGGGGGCTCGCGTGTACGCGCGTAATACATCAGCGGCCTTTCATCGTCATCGAGGATTAATCATCGATAATGATCTGATGTGCGATAACGCGATTGCCGCGTAATTGCCGAGCGCGTTATTGCCAATTTTTGCCGTCATTTTTATCGCCGATGACGTTCCGCGCGTTCCCATCATCTGCAGGATCAACGGGCGTGTTCTTATCGGCAATATCGAATTGCTTGCCGCGCTTTTACCGGGCTAATGTCAATCTCGCTAAACAATGTCTCCCGTACATTCGTATTGTACATCCGTGAATGAACGATTAATCTCGTTGAGCAGTATTTTCCTCGATTAGCGATGTCGCCGCAAGCTGCAAGAAGAAATGTTTACCGATGATCCGATTTATGCGAGACATGACTCGCCGCTGATGATTTATGTACGGACAGAGCGGATCTAACGAGCCGTGACGACGATAAGACAAGTCGTCAGGGAACAAATCGCCCAATCGCCGCGATTCAATTTCGACTTTCGAGTCCTCGAGCAGCTCGATCTGCGAATCGGAACGAGTTCTGATCTCACACTGGTGGCTTTAAACGGAAACCGAGCATCGGAAGATGGATGTTTATCGCGAGGCGATACGCGATCGCCGCTCCGCCGCGGCGGCGCATCGCTGGCGTATCGATTCTCTCGAATCGAAGCGCGATGTTCCCGCGAAGCGGGAAAGCGAAAGCGCGCGCAACAACGAAGACGCGAGAACAGAGGACGGCTGATAATCGACGCACCGCGGAAAGTCACGGCGGGCCAAGTCGTTCTCTCTCGCATCCGGTAAGCGAGAGTAGTCCTCGCTGTTTCGCAGGCCAGCGATATAAAACCGATAGAATGCGGCGCCGTCATTCGGCTCGCAAAATACATTATCGGGAGGCAGCGCGAGTGGGCGGGCGGATTGTTCCCTCGCGCGGTAACAGTATTTGCGGAACACTTAGATGGAATCCCGCACCCGGCAACTCCACCGGCCGTGTTACACGCTACACCTCGCGCGCGCACACAATCGTAAAGTACGCGCCATTATCGTGTCCACGATAGCGCGTGCATGGATACTTTACGCGAGAGAACGTAAGAACAAGGGAACACGGGGGTGACGACGCGAGAGGAGACAGAGAGACAGAGATAGAGAGATAGGGAGGAAGGGAGTGGAGTCGATGCATCGAAGATGCAGGTGGAAGAAAGGGGTGCGGTAGAATCACCCTTGGTTCGCCCTTCGGTAAAATTATTTGTTCCTCAACGGGGAACAAATGACAGGTTCATCGCAGAGAGTGACAGAGAGAGAGAGAAAGAGCGACGGAGGGCTTGTCTTGGTTGTGCAACGCGGTTGTGCAAGTAATTAAATTGGAAATTGAAACTGTTAGTTTCAATATTTGCCGCCACGACGTGACGGCGCGGGGAGGGATCGGAGGAGGGCAGGAGCGGGGGCAGGAGGGGGAAGGTTTGTGATGATGAGGCCGTAAAGTTTTAGCGTTAAGGCGCTCGCAGCGACATTCAGATATCGCGGATCGCAGGCCGCGGATCTTCCCGCGAAGATCGTCGATCGCGAGGGCTCGCAGCACGAGCGAACGTCAGGTCGAGAGTTGGCTGCCGGTTATCGCTTGAATTGGATTTAATGCACTAATTAAATAATAGGCCATTTAAGTAATGCCCACTATATCCAGTTAATACGGCTCGTACACACCGAGATTTCCCAGTGGCTTGCTACTCGCGCATTACTGCACGATAATCTTATCACGAACGTCGGAGGAAAGGGCGAGCGAGAGAGAGAGAGAGAGAGATGAAGGGAGGAAGGGAGAGGGGGACCGCGTTCGCACTCGTTTGAAGAGAACGAAGCGATATATCGCAACAGGAGGATGCCCTCCTATTAACTAATACGTCCGTGTCTCTTTCTCTTTCTCTCTCTCTCTCTCTCTCTCTCTCTCTCTCTCTCTCTCTCTCTCTCTCTCTCTCTTTTTCTCTTATCATCTAACAACGTTCCTCGGGATAAGTCCGCATAAAATGATTACGCCACGAAGTCGTAGGCCGCCACGAGCATAGCGTGCACCCTACGATAATTACGCGAGGCGCAGTCGGCGCATAAAAGCAAGCGCATTGTAATGGCCCCGTGGCCGATGCATTAGCGGCGTATCGCTCGTCTGACAGTTTATTACTCCGGGTAATAATCTTCCAGTTTCCGCTCGCCCCGGCGTCTTCTTCCTGTTAAACATTTCTTCTGCCACGTCCACCGTTCGCAGCCGCTCCTACATGCGTGCCGCGGACGCGCATCGCGGAATTGGAACATCGGCGAGGAAACTCGGGCTCGCGGCATCAACGGATTGCCAGGAGGGATCTCCCAGCTCTCTCCCTGGGAAATTTCCTCGCCGGAGCTCCCGACGTCTGTCAAAGTCCCCCAACTTGAGAATGTCCTCGGGGAGGGTTAAAAGAAGGGTGCGCTCCATTAGCCGGAATAGATTCAATTCGAAGAACCTCCCCCGCGTTTAGCAAGCAGACTGTCTCTCCGTCCCTCAGAGCAGGACGCGCAAGATAGCGCAGGATAAGCGTATCCCGAAGACGCGAAGGGATTTACGCTTTCTTTATCCCGCGACTTTGGTCGCGTTGCTCCGCGTTGACCGCGCTCTAATCGCGACACGTCTCGATGCAATCGCGCGGTGTCCGCGGCGTGTCGAGTTTCGCTCCATGCTGATCCGAGACGAGTCGCCTCTTAGGTCACCTCGTCGCTGTCGTCACCCTATTCGGCTACCTGGACCCTCGAGCGGATGCTGGTGCTCGCTTCACCCGATCCCAGCTCGCATAATCGCTGCCATGGGTCCAGAGAGGATTCGATCTACGCTCGCGATGGAAGACGCTGCGGATTATTCGAGGAATGCAACGCGCATACGCCGGCGCGTATTGTCAGCTTGCCGACAACGCATTATTTATTATGTCTCCCGCGTGAGAACGGAGAGACGGAGCGACCGTCTGCGCACTTTGACACGCTGCGAAAATCGCGGAAACGCCGGAAAAGACGGATCAATGCGACTGATCGAAGCTAGACTCGTCCTCGTGCCGAGCCGCGAGAATTCGATCGAACGCGGATGCTTTCCGAGAGACGAGTGTATTTCTCGCGCGCGATCATCGCGATAAACATTTATCGATTCACGCGCATGACCGCGAAACGCGACTGGCACAGTTCTAGTTACATCGAGGCGAGCATCCGTCGATATTTCCCTGGCAGCTCGCGCGTTTCTTTCACGAGATGAACGGCTTCGGACAGAGAAAGCAAGACCGAGGCTGCATGTTTTAATGCGGATGTTTGTAAGTTACGTAAGCGATTAACGTAAACAGCGCAACCGCAATTATCTGGCTCAAGGTGAGAGAGAAAAAAGCCGGCCACGTAGCTGAAGATAGTTAAAAAGCTAGACGGCTAGATTAATGCACAATTTGATCACTATTTATAGCCTCGCGTTATGCGAATTAATTTCGCCGCGCATAACGCGATGGATTCTCGGAAGGCCAAACAGGTATCTTGTTTAGCCAGCACGGATAGTTATGAAGTGCAGCTTGGCCATGCTAGCCAATACTATGGAAAAAAAGAACACACACACGCGCACATAGGACGTATCAGACGCGACTCTCGTGACAGCGTATTCGTGCAGCACTCGGCCCGAACGCGTCACGATTATCATTTAAATTGCAATAGAGAGACAACGCGGCCGCTCTAGCTGCTTACTCCGCGAATCCGCAATTATTTCGCCGTTCCCGTCCCGTCGCGTTAAACATCTCTCTCTTTTTTGCGACCGTATGTAAATCGAATGCCGCGGCGGATACTTCTGCCTCGCGACGAAGAGAGCTCTTCCGGCGCGTAAGCCGCGTTACGCCGAGGACGGCTTTCCATCTCGCGATGAGAATACTCGGGTAAATTCCACTTTTCCGGGAGACGGAAGGGAAAGCCGGGATCGAGCCGTTTTAGCTTATTGTTCCCGGTTCTCGATTGTTCGCCGGAACAATCGAGAACAGCGCTGCTTAATCGCTCTTCCGATCGAAAGTAATTTTTATCGGCCTGATGGGGAGGAAATCTCGAAAGCGTACGAGAAAGAGAAAGAGAAAGAGAGAGAGAGAGAGAGAGAGAGAGAACTTTGGACTTGGGAACGCTAATCGCGCGATGGTCTCATCGCAATCTCGACGCGTTGCCGGCATATTGCGCATCCGCGAGGAAGATCCAGAAAATTTAGCAGCGCCGGTGAGGCATGCGAAAACAATATGTCTCTTCTAGTGCACCGGATGATTGTAAAAATCCCAGAGGTACGCTCTGTTCTCGAGTATTCGATTGGATTTTCCCCTCTTCTCCCGGTTCCATCAGACTCTCCCCATCTCGCGATGGGGTTATTAGAGAAATGCCTTCGCACAGAGACGCCCCGCTCTCACTTCTCTCTCCCTTTTCACTCTTAGGTCTTGTATCTTTCCACTCGATGTGTATCGTAAGTACGTTTCAATGCTCTAATTTCTCAGCGAGGCATCTGGGATCTTGGAATATCGATCTTGCCTCTCGTTCCTCTCGCCTGCCCACCGATTTGTCTTCTCGATTTTGCATTTGCGAATACAGATCTTCGACGGAGATATTGTTTCATATGACATTATCCGTTTCTTATCTCTCTCTCTTTCTCTCTCCGTGAGCGCGCGTGGTTCGAACCGCAGACATCGAATTGGGCGAGAAGAGCGGAAGATGCACGTTGATTACGCGGGACCTCGCACACGAGCTCATTGACGGATCGATTCTCGATAAGTATCAGCGAATAGCGGCACTTTGTCCGCTAGGAACTCTTGCACCACGCGACAATCTCCTCGGCGGCAATCTGAGACGTGATGTTCCCGGTGAATCGAAATTCCCACGCAACTCTTTCTGATCTCATTGAATTAGCAGCCTTTGCTTTCCTCGCGATTGAACGTCCGTATCATCCGCGATTTTCCCTCGCGATCTTAGCGCATAATAACGCGCGGGCGATCGCGTTCGTTTCCGGGACGGATTGTCCGGTAATCTACGCGATGGCGGACAATGTTGCCAAGTAGGTGGGACATCTAGGGATTAACGCGGTCGTCGTGCGTCCGCTTGAAATTTATGGTCGTCATTTTGCCGGCTGTTAATGCCGGGATAAGTACGCTCGCTGTGAGCCATCAAAAGCTGCGAGGAAACGAGAAATCGCTGCAACAGCGAGCAGCGACGTAGCCAAGCGCGGCACGGGCCTCTCGTTCAGCTCGATTTACCGATTTCAGGGAAAGAGTCGCGTCCCTCGGCTGACGCCGAGCGCAACGGACGAGGTTTCCGCCTTTTTCTCGCCGCGCTTCTAAAAATTCGGCATCCGTGAACGCCGGTTCCCGCCAATGCTCGCGCGCGATTCCATCGATTCCATTCGCCGGACGAGGCGACGAGACATCGTCAGCTGAAGACGAGTTCCCGGCGTCCTCGATATCTGAAGACTCGCTGCACCATTTGCGCTCGCTAATGCCCGATTGCTGCAATCGGCGGACGTTGTCTGCCGCAATTCCGGGATGCCCGGCCGGAGCGGCGGCAGGCGAGCGAGAATTAAAGCGACTCCCAAATGAGCGAGTTTCGTGGCCGGGGCTCGGCGGGGCTCATCGAGTCGATAAATTCGCCGGTCATCAGGAGAAGCCCGGCTGGCGTTCCCATTGCTTCGCGGCTCGCGATCGACCGGCTGTTGCTGACCCGGTCTCACCCGGTGACGACCCGCCGGGCATCTTCGCCCGTCCTTTCGGCCCCGGCGAGTTCCGTACCAGCCACGTCTGGCTAGACAATTTGTTACTTCCTTATCACTCCACCGACTCGCTCCCCGCTCCCCTCTCCCTCTCTCTCTCTCTCTTTCTCTTTCTCTCAGCGCTGCTGGCGAACGTGCGCGTTAATACGCGTACATGCGCGACCTGCGCCGCGGACGGGACGTTTGCTCCCCCTCGAGATCGAGGACACCGAAGGAAAGGGAAGAGAGGAGGATTTATTAGATGCGCGCCGACAATGGAAACGAGATCAAACGCGACGCGAGGCGTGTGAGAAAATCTCGACGCGCGCGGACGCCAACAGCCGGATATCGTTCCCGAACAAGCGCTATACTCGCCGATACTCGCGATAACGCGAAACAGCGATAATTGTCAGCCGTGGCTCTTCCGCCACGGTAGCATCGGTGACCTACGATTGTCACGGCGGGGTCAAGATTGTCAGCCGAGTACGCGAGCGTGTCTATCTACCGCGCTCCTTCTGTTTCATCTCGCCGGGATGTAAGCTTGCAACTTGTGTAAGCCTACTTGTATTGCCGTGTAAGCCGACTCGCACAGTCCGCGAGCCATTTCGTAAACCGTGGTCGATTGTAGCTGGAAGCGATTAATCGCGGAGCCACAGCGGTGAACCGAAGGAGCTTTCGAGGTAACTTTTAACGAGTAAAAGCCAAGCGTGACTCGGTCGTGGCTCAAACGGCTATCGTGACGTCTATTTTAAATGACCTCGAGTACTCGTTGTTTACAGCGCGATTCGGATCCTGACTCGTGCTGCTGCATCTTCTGTATTCCGTTATCGAAGGCACGGCGGCGTCAATGCTCGGCAGCATCCCACGATCACGCGCTATCAGCGGTGGACGCTGAGAGCACGGTGTTTCTCTCTCTCCTTCCGGTTACAAGGCGCGTTATCGGCGAAATACATTCGAGGCCACCTTCGTTAGAGTCCTACGATTTACGGGCGCGTTCACTCGCTCGCTCCTTCGCGTTATCGAAGCAGGGAAATGGAGATTGCCGCGTTGCGGCAGGCGCCATCGAAAACGGGAGAGCGCGATGTGTTTCTCTAAAACGCAGCTACGTTTTCGGAGAAAGCAGCTGATTCATCTTACATAAATAAATAGATAGATAGAAATGGAGACATATTTGCGCGTAAGACATACGCATACGATAAGGAATTTTCCCGTGTATGAGGTGTAATATATTTTCTATACATGTATATGTCGATTTTAAATCGGAAATATGCATATCGATGAGCGCGTGCAAATATGTATTTTCCATAACGTGTATCATCTCATTTTTATATTCAGTATTATCAAATAGTGTTGCAGCTATGCATTTTATTTGACAATATTTCTTCGTCGAACATATTTAAATCGTGTTATTGGGTAAACGATAGCTTAGCCAAGACAGAGTGAAATTTGTAAATAATATATACAACAATTAGCGAACATCTTGTATTTAATCTTCTTTAAATGCGCAGTACTCATTCCGATGTATCGAGTCTGAGATTTAATGTATTCAGCAGAATTTGTTTACTACCGTGTCTAAAAATATTTCCCGAATTATATCAGCGTTTTAATGACTTTGCGATTCAGTCGTTTATTGCCACATACAAATGTGGCAATTTACGTTCGGCGATATCGCTGTCGTAATCGTATAGAACACGGAGCAAAGCCGTCTTTATTCCGCTCCATTTGCCTTCCCTCTGTCATCCGGAGTATCCGTTCCTGCTTTAAGATTTAACGTAAGAATCGTTTGCCGCAGCGCGGCGCGTCGAGGCGTGCCGCGAGTTTACGTAATCGGCTCGCTCAGCCGGCGAATGCACCGCGAGAGAGATTACGGCTGATAAGCACGTCGCATTCGCGAGGTCGGTTGACTGCTCTCATGAATGGATACTTACATCGGCGATCGGCCGTTCGCCGGCGAGCGAAACGCTCGGCGAGACGCCAGGCGTAAACTTCCGCCTGGCGAAACGGAAGTGTGTCGAGGGGGTGTCGTCGTGGCGGAAAGTATCGCGGAATGTCGATCACTCGTCAGGCAACTCGCGAGTGCGAGTTACGCAACGCACGTAAATCACTTTAACAGGTGTAAATCGAATAGCAGCGCGAGAACGCGACTCGGCGCGGCGAATAACACGCTCGCGAATAAACGCACAATGTGCGTTTCATCGGTGAGAGGCGTGTTGGCGGAAACGCGCGAGAAAAAAAACTCCAGCCGGAAAGCGTGTCCGCGTGTCCGCGTATGTAAAGAAGTTATTTCCGGCCGACAATTACGGCCGAGATTTCGGGATAACCCGGATAACAAATTCCGACTTGCGGTCGTGACCCTCGCGGGATGCTCGTGTTGTTTAAGCTACACTTTACCGTGATCCCCCCCGGCGGAATTAATGCAATAGGTGCATCGCGAGTAAGAAGACGCGCCCTGCCAGGATTAATTCCGAAAACTCTCCCCATCTACGCTCCACCCTCGACGACTCACGCGCCTCGCGAAGGTTGTTCCGCGTGCACGCATGATTCCAGAGTCGAGTGGCAGGCTGAGCGCCCGCTGGAGTTTCAAGCGCGGACTTAATTAGAGAAATTGCCGAAGAAGCGAGCTTGCAACCAGCCGGTTTCGCAGGCGCAATTAATTAGCGCGACGCGCTCCCCTAATGAGCTTTAATCTGCTCGATTGTCCCGTCATCGGCGCGCGACGACGATAGCGATTGATAAGCCGACTTGCCGACAAGGTTCCGTGTGCAAGGGATGCTGATACCAGCTACGAGACGCTAATCAGCATGCCGCGAACTTGCCGGGACGCATCCAGCGTTACGAGACCTCGTCAGGAACGGAGACGCGTTCGTTGACTCTTCAAAATTCGCCCATGCGAATTATCTCTCTCTTTCTCTGGTCTGGTATGTTAAAAGTGATGCAAACAGGATTTTTAAGGACTGCGAGAAAGGGAAATCCTGGAATCCCGGAAGCCTTCTGTCTCCATCCTGGGAATGTCGTGTGCAGAGCAAGCGAGAGAATAACAAAGCAGGCAAGTTTCTAGCCGACATCTCAATCGGGTAATTTGATATTTGCTGTAATTTACGGCGCTCGCAATGGCTAAGTGGATATGTCCCTTATATACCTTCACGAGAATCGATACATCGGAGTGGCGGGGTCATTGCACGATAATAACTTGCCTAATGCAAGTTAACTTGCTTATAATTTCGTGCTGCAATAGGAAATCCCGCGAATAAATACGTGCGATGCCCGTTTGCACGTATGTATGTGTCTATTTTTCTGATATTTTCAGTCCCAATGGTGGCGGGCAAATATCTCTCTTTAATTTCGACCGTCCGCGGCATAAAGAATTAATCTATTCCAGCGGATGCACGATTTCGTATAAAAATTCAATAAAATCCATATAATACGCGTGCAGCTGATCAAATACTATTATACAAATAAAAATGTAATTTCGCGCGGGCGCGCGCGCAAACGCGAATTCCGTTAAGCCGCGCTTATCTGCGGTGCATGATCGAATAAAGCGGCGAGCATTAAATTATGTAAGCGCCGTGACGCACGTGAGAGCCGCCGAGCTGAAAGCCGAGCGAAGGGAAACGTCATCAAATTTGCCAGGTCGCCCAAGCACCAAGTAGGGTGTGAATTCGAGTAACTCGGAAAAATACGCGTCCAAATAATAATATAGCTGTCGCGGCACGATCGAGAAAAATTCCCGGAAAGAAACACGCCACCGCGACCGTCGTCGATAACATCGCCGTCTCCGCCGTCATCGACGCGGACTCGATTCTTACGTAATTTCCATTCACGATCGTCCGGGGTCGCGGAAGGTCGCGACCAGGCAGAGACCGCGCGCGATCTCCACTCGCGTTCGCGGGATTCTCAATGGAGAGCAGCGGATCTCGTACCTGGACGAAACGCGAAATCTCGGCAAGGAATTCGAGCGGACCTTGAAGCAGTCACCCAGCGAGTCATCAGGGTCATTCGGTCATTCAGAAGATCAGTCTGCAGAAGGTCAAGGGAATTTCGTCAGGTTCGAGGGCAGTCTTGAGAGGGAAGGAGCGAAACGAGGAATGAAGCATCTTCGATCAAATGAAACGGTTTCGAAACCGGGAGGTGGGGTGACCTTGTGTCATGTACCCCCGTTCTGTTCGGCGAAACTAATTTCGTGGTCCGGGACGCGAACAATCGGCCGGGAAGCGGCTCGTCGATTTATCGACTGTCATGCATTTCAACGTCGACCAACGCCGATATTGCGGCTCGCGGTGCTGATGGCTACTTTACGATGCGACGCGAATATTGACTAGGCACTTTCTGGCGACCCTTTATGGCAGTCGGTGTGCGGCGCGACGTAGAATTCGTGTCGCGCGGCGGAGGCCGTCATCAACCGGTCTGCGCGATGAATTATTTCCAGCACGCTCGAATCCGCAGAGACACGTAGGTGTTTCTACTTATCTGAGCGTCCGTAAACTCCGCTATTTCAGCTATCAAAGCTGGATCTTATCACTCGCCTGTTCCCGGCGCCGATCAAAGTTGCCTTCGGCAGACTGATCTAAAACGCGTGTTGCACTTTATTACGGCCCGCGGATGCGGATATCGAATAACAACGTCCACGTTCCGCTAATCTCGAGCAGAATGGATCTTCTTGTCGCTCTGCATTTTTCTTGTTTCGAGAGGAATACGAGCGCGCTTTCCTGCGTGCCTGAGATATATCTAGCCAATGTTTCGCATTGCGACGTGCCCTTTCTTCGGAGAGACAGATTTGATGAAATTTACGCAGATCCAACGCAAGACTTTTACTCGCTCGAGTGGAACCTTTTAGCCGCACAACCGAAACTATTTACTTGTGCAACCTTTGTGCATCTACCTTTTCTCAGTGGTATCATAATTGGAACTATTTAGTGATATGACCGAAAGTATTTAGTACAACTGAAAGTTTTTAGTGACGCGATTGGAACTTTTTTTAGTGGCACAGATGAAACTTAATGACAGAATTGGAACTGTTTAGCGATATAACTGGAATTGCTTTAGTGATACAACCGAAACTTTTTAGTGCTACAACTGAAACTTTTCAGTGGCACAACTGAATCTTTTAAGTGATAATATAGCTGAAACCGTTTAGTGCCGCAGTGCTGGAACTTCTCGATGATACAACTGAAAGTATCTAGCGGTATAACCGATCACTTTTACTTGTACGGTTGAAACTTTTTACTTGTACGACTGAAGCTTTTTACGCAAGTGCGATAATACACTATAATAATATATTAAGTTTTTGTCATGCCATGGATGAATATGTATGTGAAAGCTATCGGCGTGGATTATGCATATGTATGCATTTGCCGATTGCCTCTATCGAATATACGCGGCAATAAAAGCTATTTAATGTTTCAGATGGACGTACCTAGTTATATTTCTCAGCAGCAGCAATGAAATTCTTATATCGGCTGTCTGCTCTCTGCCTCAATTCTGCATAATAGAGTTACTTCTTTCAACGAGAGACGGTTATGGCGACTGGACACAATGTTACAGTTTTTATACATATAATCATATAATTATTGAACTCGAGTTGTACGAATAAAAGATGCAGCTTGCACATTTAGGTTAAATAGCAACAACTTGGGTTGTCAAGAATAGTTTTCTTATATTATCTGATATAACGTGGACCGGGTAATCAGAATAGCAACTTGATCGTGTAATTAATCGAATACTCGGGGAGAACTTTTCGAGCACGCGCGAAGTATGCGAAACAGTATCGATGAATATTACAAGGGTACGCGAGAAAGTATTCTCGCGCGCAGATCGCAGATGCCGTTTGCGGAGCGGTTTAAACTTTTGGAGCACTCTCGCCAAAGAATCAATCGCGATTCGATTGCTTAATAATTCGAGAAACCGCTCACGCGCATGTGTACGCGCTCAACATGATGTATCTGATTTTTAAAACAGCGAGGAACAGTCGAATGAAGTGCAAACAGGAAACGGAGAGAAAGATCCGACTGAAAGAAAAGAGATGCTGACGTCAGAATTGAGATCGACTCGGTTCCCGCTATAACTTGGGGAGGGAACTTCCTTGGCACAATACACGCGCGACATGCGCATCCATCAAAATCCTGACTTCCACTCGTTTGATGAATCACCTGATCGATATTGATTAAGCATCGGCCTGCGCCTTTCGCGAATACGATAAGACGGAATCGCGATAATCTGGAAATTATATGCTTACACTTGGCAATTACTTCGTTTGGAATATCCGCCGGAAAAAAAGTGTCAGTGATACTCGCGAGTCGCGGCGGGCGATTATGAGAAGTGGCAGCCGCGGTAATTATTTCCCGGCGCGAGATCACGCGAGATTATTGCAACATGATCAATTTCTTACGAAAGATACAGATCCTTGAACCGTAAGTTTACGATGTGATGTAATTTCTAATCTCGCAAGCGACAATGGCATTCGTTACGTTCATTCGAGCAGCGAGCAGATTTCCTTTTCATGATACCGCGATAAAATGCAAGACGGACGTTAAACTGGATCATCCAGAATTGATGAAACTTCAAGCATCGATCACGAAGCAGCGCGATATTTTGGATCAACCGATGAATATGAGAGACTTTACGAGACGCGATAGCGTCACTCGTTTCCCGCGATGGAGCAGGAATCTTTGCATGGAAGATCAGTTTCCCAAATGATATCCTCCTCTCGGCCTATCCTTGACATTCCTTGAATTTGTCCATTTTTCGATACGATCGACTCTACGGCTCTAGGGTTAATAAAACCAACCCCGGACGTGTGTCGGCCGTGGCACTTGGACACGTCCCTCGAAGATGGCGTAGAGCGAATTTCCGGCCGAGCGGCCGCGCAGACCGCAAAATGTCGATTGGCTGCGTCGCGCGCCCGTAGAGCCCCATCAGAATTTCATTACGCGCATAAACCCCTCGGCCAATTTCAAGCCGTGCCTCTGGTACACCTCAAACAGCAACGCGAACACAGCGAGCAGATCGGACGTCTGACGTAATAGAATGCCGATGCGTGATCGGAGTGAATCGATATTAATCCTCAGATGTGCATGACGGCCAATTTTCATCTTATCTTAACGGTGTATCTCGCAATATCGCAGTATCGCCGATTACCGTAGCGAGGATCGATCGCGGTAAAAATCACGTTAGGGGCAACGTCGAGCATTAGACGCGTCTGTTGGTAAATAACGTTAGAAAATATGATATAAACATATGATACGGACATGCACATGCGCGGACACAGATACGCGATATATTTTTATTCGGATTTCCTCCATACTTCCGGTTTGAAATTTCAGTCTCCTCCCGACTCGAAAAGTCCACCATGGGAATTCATTCGAGTGACAATGGACGACGAGCCGGGTGTAATATCACGATTGTAAAAATAGCGGACGAGTCGCGCGAGTCCTGTCGTCATTAAAATAACGCGTCTTGGCGTCTCCGCTAAACGGAATCTCGGTTTCCATTTTATTTACGGCGCGTATCGTTTCGCGGGGGCTCGCGCAGTCAGCTGTTTCGTAAGATACGATTTATTAGCGTGATATACGCGCGCGCTGAGATAAAATAGAAATCGCGGTAAACCAATATTTGTAAAGCCACGAGCGCGATACGGAAATTATGTGCAACGGCCATCGTTTTAATAACCGCGAGTGCAGCGGAGAGTCAAAGCATTTCAGTAATACGGCATTACAGCGGCAGAAGCGATGCTCGATCTCGTTTGACATTTCCTGCAAACATCAAATGACACGCGAGTACGTTAGCACGTTACAATTACAAATAGATAAATACGTCACATTTTACCGTTCAAACACGGCACGTATGCTGCGCGACAATTGAATGGTCCCGTGCGACCGTTCTTCCGGTTTGATTTCAACTGCATTAATACGGTGCAGTGTATCGCGAGACGACAGGAGGAAATGGAAGGCAAATTTCAAGCGGCATTTTTTCCTCGCTATGTAGTTTGCTGCTTTAATTCCATCCGAAGCAACGGACAGAAACTTTATATTTTGAAACTAAAGCGCACGCGCAAATGACGCGCAACGTAACGCTTGAATCGTATTGAAAGTTCTCTTCGATCTCTCTCTCTCTCTCTCTCTYTCTCTCTCTCTCTCTCTCTCTCTCTCTCTCTCTCTCTCTCTCTCTCTCTCTCTCTTCCTTTCTCTCTTTCTCTCTTTCTCTCTCGAAACTCGAAAAATAAAATAACAAATTATTAGGGAATAATAAATTATTATCGCGTCTAATTTGTATCCATTCCCGATCTCAATGCAGCAACGAAAATATTACTAGAGTATTTTGCTTCTTTTTAGCTTTTACCTCGCACAGGAACGGAACGTTTCGCTTGTAGCTTGCGATGTTCGCCCTAACGACTCGCGATTCCATCTCGATTATCCATACGGAATTGATTTCGCGCCGTTTAGAGCTCTCGTGCGATCTCGGATCTTTCTTCGGGGCGTAACAGTAACGCAAAAGGAGGCGCAGCTTTCACATCGAATAATGCCGATAGAAGTTAGATCTCGCAGAAAGCTTCCGCACAACGGGACTCGTGCTACGATCGAGTGGTCACTGTTCATGCGATCAAACTGCTTCAGTCAAGGGGGGGTGGGGCGAGATGCAGCAACTATCAGCAAAAGCGAAACTAATGCCTCCTCGATCCGAGAGAGGAATGCGATAACTGACTATTAAAAAGTTTCGCGATCGTTCAACGAGTACTTGCTAAACCAGTACTCGCTTTTCGATCGAGGGATGCGCAGAACGAAAGGCACGCAGATCGGATATTCCCGCTAATTAAGCCGATTTCATGATTCCGAGCCCGCGCAGAGAGATCCCTCGAGAAAGTCACGGCGTGAGAGAGAAGGAAATTGTCTATTATAATAAATTATTGGCGTATCGTCAAGATACGAGGAAGAATACGACTTTTCTTTCGACCGAAGGTGAAACTCCGATATTCGCTTGCTATAAAAGTCAGAACGTTTGATCTAATCCTTCGTATCTTTACTTTCAAGGGTCACGCGATTCTTCTCGCGACTGAGACAGGCAGGAATAATAAGTAACTCTGAGAAAAAGCCTCGGGAAACGCGAGGAGAAAGAGGAAACCTCCCGTGGAATGCCTCATTCCAAAAGTAACGAAGATTACTCCGGCCATTACGCCGGCTCATTCGCGTCTGCAGATTTGCCAGGGTCAAATATGCAGAATATGTGTCTCTTACTCGCGCATGCGGGACGCTCCGGATTACCCGAATGATTTACCGTCGCCGAGGATGGCTTAGATTTCGCTCCCGGGTTTCTAGGCAATTTCTAGAGACACGTGTGTTAAGCGGATGTTTAGGGCGAGACATTGATCGCGAGCGATACGCTCGTTATCTCAAGTGACCAATAAATTCGGCGGCGATCCGCGACAATGCCATTTACCGGCGCGAGGTCGGATATTAGCCGGTATTAATGATAATGACCGAGCTAGCCAACGGGGAATTGCATTCGCCGCGTGACGATTCTCTACGACGACTCGGCTTCGCATTAACACCACTGCAACCGAATAATGGATGCTGCCGTTGCGCGCAGCCGCTTTTTCCCTGCGGACCATTATTCGCGCTTCATCCATCGCGAGCCTCCGCGATTTGATCGGGCTAATGGAGGTGCCGGGAAATCGCGCGAATTTACGGTATCTCGGATTAATTAATTCGTCGCCCGCGCGCGCGCGCACCTTTAATCCCCCCCAGATTAAAGGAGCCGACTTGGATCGGAATTCTTTAGTTCTCTTGAAGCTGGAATAAGTAAAATGTCATCTTCCGAGCTTACTGCTCGTGGAAAGAACACGAGAGTCTCGTTGGGTCTCTTTGTATTCCTTCCTGGATTGGGTATTTAAGGGAGCCTCTGTCGAGGCATATACATGAATCGATTGCATACATCAATCGATTTTGATGAATCTCATCATTTCGATGGATCGAGAAACGCTCTTCGTCCCTGATCGAGATGCAGACACACACGGGAATGTAAATGAGAGCGCAGAAGTGCGATTGTAACATACACGCGAATGTTATTCATGCCGCGAGGAAAGTCACTAAAGTACAAATCAGTCGTCCAATTTCGAAGATAAACGGAAGATGAACAGAGATCCGCATTCAGATGCGACTTTTGGAGTAATCTCGCGCGTTTACACGGTAACACATCTCCGATATCAGATCGCAGATTCGCGCCGGTTTCAATCGCGTTCATCGCCGCGAATAACGCGAATAAATATACGCGCGTAAGAGAAATAATCATTTGTTACTAGCGATTCGGCTCGACAATTGAAGCGGTGGCTTTCGCTAGGGGAGCTTTCGTTTCCCTGTTGCTCCTTAACGCTCGCAGCTTCCGCAGCTTGTTCAGTCGCCTAGTCACGACTCGCACGTTTCTTCGAATCGCTTGAATCTGTCTGGGAATTTTGCGAACGGAAAGCTAGACGAAGCAGCACGCAGGGAGCGCGAAATCGGAAACTTCCGCTCGCGATTCCTTCGATCACGATGAAGGCGAACGAAGTAACGGATCGGAGGCGAGAAAATCGAGATCATCGTCATGATCGCGGATCGAGTCTCGCGGATCAGCGGGATAAATCGTCGTAGCGAGCAATTGCCACGCTGTGGGGGCGCGAGATTATCAGCATTTTCGCGTTCGTTTGCGCGCGAATGTCTCGAGCAAGGGAAACGCTTGACAAACGAGTCAGAGTTGCTCGATGAAAGTTTTGAGGGGACGCCGAGGCTAAAGTACATTAGTAAATCTACGGACAGACAGTTAGCATCTGGGGAACCGAGCGGGGCCTCGGGGGAGGGCCCCTAATTATTCAGGAGATTAAGGGAGACGCTACGATCGTTCGCTCCGCGCAAAGTAAGAAATTTACAACGTTCCCTCTCGCGAATTTCCGCAAATCTCGTAATTAAAGCCACTTGGCGGATTGCCGCGCTTCGAGCATTCATAAGTCCCGCAATTTGCAACATCAACTTGGAGCAAACAATCTCCTATCGCACTGCCGGGATCTAAATTACATTCGGTTTGGGAGCACAGCGTTCTCGTCCTTGGGAAACAACGGATGATCGCATTACGTCTCCAGAGTAAATGTTTGGATGACGATCATGAGAGAGAGAGAGAGAGAGAGAGAGAGAGAGAGAGAGAGAGAGAGAAAAGATGATTCCTTGAAAGTTGCTATCGAGTTTACCAGCATCAGACATACCATTCGGCAGCCTGCAAATCCTGCAAATGCTCTGCAGATCAGAAACGAGGCTGCTTGGATACCTTTCTCATTTCGCGCTATCGCTCTTATTAGCTGATTGCTGACGTTAATCGGGCGCGAGCCATCCGATCGGGTGATCGGATGCGCTCCGGGTCCCGAACATGGCGCTGCCCGGCACATTTTCCGCTTCGCGCTTCGCCGTGCGTATCGAATTCGCGCGCGGGACGCTAATAAATTCCAAACTCGGGGAAAACTTGCGCGTCGGCGGAGTTTTACGAGGCTCCGCGGCGCTCCGCGGCGCATCCGCTATGAGGAAAAGCCTCGCGTCTCCTCTCCGACCCCCCTCCCCCCCTCCCCACCCCTCGTCGCGGCCGGGCGCGGCGAGGACGTGAGCGAACTGGCAAGATCCCGGGGAAAAGAAGCCGGGTATTCCTCGCAGCGTGAGCGAAACTCGCGTAGAATCGCGTTTACGCGGGCAATCGCGAGGGGCTCACTGCGAGCTCCTAATGATCGGTCTCGGGTCATTTTCCAAGTCAGCGCGGTTCCCGTGGGGTCGAGGGGACATGCTCGTTACGTCAAGGAGGTCACGTGGCTGTCCATCCGTTCCGCGCGTGTTCGATTCGGTCGCACTGCGGAATAAAACGCAGCTTCACGCTCGAAACCGTCGACGTCCCGAGCGCGGTTCCGCGAGTTTCCGCGGAAATGATAAAACGATCGGGGAGGCATTCGGTGTCAAGGCGCGCTCGAATTCGACATTATCGAGTTTCCGAGCCGCGCTCGCGATGGTTCCCCGTGGAACAAGAATTACCTGTTTAGGCATATATGAGCGTCCGTGTACGTAAGGCCGCGCGTGCGTATAAATAAGAGATTCTAATCCCGGGGGGACGATTAGGCGATCGGCAGTAAGCAGCTTTGCGTTCCGGAAGAGTTTCCATTCCGAGCGAGGGCGAGCGATCCCCGACTGACTTTTCGTGGCTGAGCTAAAGCGCGAAGAGGGTAAACTTCCCTCGGGATATTATCCCTGTTACATCGATGCACGGTCGTGCATCGGAAGAATGTACCGTGGTCGACGTTGCAGGCGCGATCTTGCGAATCGATTTTCTCGACCGCCGTCACGTTAAGGCGAATCCGCCGGATGTCGATCTACAGCGATCTATAGCGCGGGATCGATTCCAGGGACGTTCCACGATCGCCAGAAGGCGATCCTAAATTTGTCCGCGATGTGTCGTGCGCCGATCGGACTGCATTTGGCTCGCGGGCCTCCCCGAATGCTCCGCGGCCGATAAATCGATCATATTAGGCCGCGCCATCGCCGGCGAACAATGAGCGATCGGCCGTTAATGCCGCGATTTGCAGTCGCGCGAGGAAGCCGACGTCGCGCTCGCTCGCGCCCGATGGAATATCAAGCAGGCCTGCACCGTCTGCATGCGGCTTACGCCTGTCACTTTAAAACTCTCGCCGTCTACTCTTTCGCCGGCTCGACGCCGCCGCCTGTGCCTCCTCTTTGCCCTGCTCTCCCGCCGCATATCTAAACGGCTTTTATACGAGCGCCTGTCTCGAGATGCCGCGGAGAACCGCGAGATCCCCGACACGGCGGTTCGCTCTTCGACGTTATCGTGGAATCCGCATGAAAATCCCGCTCCGGGGATTTCGATCGGTCCACCGTAAAAAGCCTCGATGTCGCTCGGATCAACGCGACGCTCTCGCGTTAAGAGAAGAGAACAATTGGCGATTAACGAATTAGCGAAAAAACGGGTAATCCAATGCCTGAATGCGAGACGAGAGATCGTTATCGCGCGAATTGCGGCGCACGGATCGCGGAATCCGCGGAATACGAACACGCTCGCATGAATTGCTAAGGCAAATTAATTTTTTTAAGCCACGAGAAGGCAGGGGGGGAGGAGGGGGGGGGAGGCCCCGATGTAAATTCACGACGCCGTGTCGGCGCGATTCGAACCTTCCCTTCTTCATTCTAGAAGATCCGAGGCGATATGAATCGAGTTCTCGTTCGAGCTCTCGAGCTCGGACTAATTAATCTATCTCGGCGATGGAGCTCGCATAACGCACGCCGCATAGACACGGAATTGCAGCCCCATTAAACGCCTTAATGAATTCCTCGCACGGACGATAATCACGGCAGTTAGATAAACGTGTGCGCGATCGGACTCCCAGCTAAGGAACATCGCCGGTGGTCCCAGTGACGTCGCACTTACAAATCCTCGTTAAATTCTTGCCGGGGAGGCTTGCAGCAGTGCTGGATCATTGGACGACGACGAGGACGAGTAAAGGACACGCGCCGGCAGCATCAAGCCCCGTGATGAACCGTCGACACTGTCACGTTCCGCCCTGAGGAAATAAAGAAAAGTCGCCGGGAGACTGCAATCCCGGGGACATAAATCGCGCGAATGCGTTAACTCTTAATTTAACGCGGATTTCGCCGCCAACTCTGTTCCAAGGGTCGAATGCTTCCGATACTTTCTCGTTTGCCCGTACATATTGGGAGAAATTCGAGCGAGCATTGATTTCCCGGCCATTAAAATGGGACGGTGAATTGTTTTCGAGCGCGATCGATCGCAAACAATCGGATGCAATATTAAAAATCGCTTTTTGTTACCGTTATTATTCCGGTCCTCAAAATTTTCATCCCCAGTGTTCGTGACAGGATTTTATTGTTTGCTTGCCCTCCCGCCGCGATATTAATTCACGCTGTGCGTTTATTGCTGCACGCTTGTTTGAATGCGAAATTCTAATATTATCTAGACACTTGATATAGCGTTAAGGTTCATGAATAAAGAAGGGAAGTCATTTTCGTTAAATGGGACGGCATTATTGGCGGTAGGATGAAGAAATAACGTTCCCCGCGCTTTATATTCACTCTCATCCGCCGGTCGGAATTATCAGCAGAGAGATAATTGAGTTGAGCGCGAGAGGAAACTCGGCGTGAGAAAAATCAGCATAATATCCTCGATATGCAAAAAGTTTCTTCAACGCGCGTGACTCGCGCGTAATGAATGCGCTGATTACAACAGCAGACGGCAAGGGGACCAGATTTCATATCGGAATGCCTCCATCGGAACGCCCCGTTCCGTTTTAATTCCGCAATTAGTACTTCATTATCCGAGGAATGCCGTCGCAACGACGCAATAAACACATGATGCTACTTGATTAAACAAATTCCCTTTCGCCTTACTGAAACATTATTTACAAAAATACGCGCCGGACTTGGAATTTTTGACTTTCGAATGGAGTTCCGCTCAAAGGAACTCTCGATTGAAAGGAACCCGGAATCAAATTTCAATTTAATTACCGTCTTCTTTCTTTCTTCTCTTTTTTTCTCTGAGAGAGAGAGAGAGAGAGAGAGAGAGAGAGAGAGAGAGAGAGCTCACCAAGTCGCGGCACGCGACTTGCGATCTCGCGCGAATTCGAACGCTCGCAATTCGAACAATCGAGATTGCGTCACTCGGCTCGACTAGGTGTCCGATGATAATATCGATTTGATATTCGAGACGTCGATATTCGAGAGGCGACACCGCTCGAACGTTTCCCTCGCTCTGACCAGCTTAATCGCATACTTATTTGCCTATGAACAGCGCAGTATGCGCTTCTCATTTGCATGTAGGTATTGGCACACCGCACGAATTGCCTTGACGATTATTTAACATTGCTTTTAACGTAAATACGCTACCGCATTGCCATGCGGGACAGTTCGCGGCCGTAAAGTTAGGCGATACAAAGTCATGAGGATTCAAACACGATCGCGTAATCCAGCGCGACGTGCAGTAATTGAGACGGTTAACAAGAATCGCAGTGCGGAGAACGACTCGGGGAACAATTTTAGATTTCGCTCTCGCAAATCGGATTACAGCCAAGCGCTGTCGGATGAAACTCATTAGGAAATTCGAATTCACGAATTTCACCGCGAGATTGGAACTTTACGGGACTCACGTCGCACAGCACGTTCCCCGATCTGGAGAGATAAGAATCCTGTGATAACATTGAAGATGTTATACCGCTGTTACCGTTAGCGCGACAGGCCTTTGCGACAGTTCGGAGAATAAAATCTGGGAATTTACGCTCGCGGTAACATCCTACCGGAAATCGTTCGACATACGTTCGACGCGATGTCGAGATACTTGAGAGGTGTTTTTATACATGTTTTTATACCAAAACAAGAAACATAGAATATGCAAAGATAGCAATTTTCCCAGGAACGTCGCATCCATATTTATATAGAAACGATTACGGTTACTTTTCAGTTTACTCATACAACATCAGCGAGTAATCGATCTCATTGCGCTCGTCTAGCCGCCTCGGAAATCAATTTCACGACAAGGCAGTGTATAAAATCCCGTGAATATCCAGGAGATTGTCCAATTTGCTCGCATTGGTCGTATCGAACACGGTAAAGCGGCCGATACAGCGTAGATAATGCGCGGAGCTTTGCGTATTAGAACTCGCAACGGAACCGCGAAGCCGAATGAATAAAACTGCAGAGGAGAGAAGATCGCGGAGCGGAAAGCTCAGAAAGAGAGCTCGAAAGGCGCGAGTATCGCGCATTGTCGAAGACAGTTTAGCTGATTTCAAGCGTTTCGACTAATTTCGATGAAATCCGGATACGCGGACGGTCACGCGCTGCTCTGCAGCGGACGTAAAAGGATAAAGATGAGACTTCAATCTTCGCCGGCGAGGCGAAGGTCCACATAGATAGCTTTTGTAATCTTGAGGAAACGTTATCTCACTCCGCGCGCTCCGCTGTTTGCGCGACCAGAAGAAAGGAACGCCACAGTGCCCTGAATTTCAGAGGAGAACCTTTTGCACGTGATGGAAAACGGAAAATAATGCGAAGAGTGTCGGCAAAGAGTCATGGCGCGATCTCCCTTTCGAACGCGTTGCTGAGGAACTGAGTCTATTATCCCGACGACAGCCAGCTAGCAGGGAAAACTCCCGCGGGACATTTTCGTATCGCTTCCAACTACACGAACTCGTTTCCGTTTCCGACGAAGAACGCGCGCGCGTTTGCTGAAATGTGGCTGCTTTTCTTTAATATCGAAAAAATTAATAGTTTCTTAATAGTTTCGGCGTAGGTGCGCGTTTATTCGCGTCTCGATCTCGAAGGGCCGCTCGTAACTGATGGAAAGCATCGCGGTTTCACAAGGCGTGCATGCGTGTGTGTTCGGGCTGCATGATAACACGCAACATACATTTGGGAAGAAAAATGTGCAAAAATGTACGTTCATCAATATGCAATTTCGCGATGCACATTGTTGCACAACCGTTTGCTTAATGTTCCCTCCTTATCAATAGCAACTATTTTCGGAACTATTTTGTGACTGGAAATTGAGATATTACAAAAGCGAACCGTGTAACACAAATGTTTAACACGATTATCGCGAGGTAATGTTAAGCAGCTCGCATATCGTGTAACGTAATGTCGTCGTTGAAGTGCGAGAGGAGGAGTGAAAAGAGAGAAAAGAAAAGGAAAAAAGAAAAAGAGAGGAAAGAACAAGGCGCGCGCGCAGTTCGATTCTGAGATCCAATGAGAGGCCGATCCAAGCGCTGGATTCTTTAATAAAGAAAAGAAAATCAGAAAAGAAGGAAAGAATTAGCTAGGAGATGCTTTTATCTCGTTCCGGTTCAGAGCTCTCGTAAAACGCGATCGTCCGATAATGATCGATCACGATGTAGCCTCCCGATTGAGGATTGCCTGGAACGTCGATCTTCTCGTCGATCCTCGACGAGATCATCGGCACGTTTTTCCAGCCAACGATCGCTGCGACAGCTCGACGAAGGATCTCGTGCTTCTCGGAAGCTGCGCGAGGCAGTTTCCATCGAGAACTGTTCTCAGATCACCGGAGAGGTCTCCGTTCAGCTCGGCTGCATGGGAATCCATGGGAAACGGTAAGTACGCATCCGCGCGCGCAAATCCCGCGGGTGGAATCCAGCAGGGGAGGGAGGGCGGGGGGTGGCGGTGCATTATGGCGAAGCGAAGGGTGGATAACCGGGAGAGTTGAGAGGCTATCTCAAGCGCGGACGAACTTATCCGGCTCATCCCGGGACGATAAAGGAAATTCCCCCGCTACGGATTATCATTTGACTGAAGTCTCTTTAAAATTAAACGGCCGCTATTTGTCCGGCTAATGTCTCCATCATGAAGCAGCCTTCGTCTGCGCTGAAATCGTTACGCTCGACGAGCGAAAGCACTCGCACCAGCTGAAGGAACGACGAGGGCGGATTCGCATCCCGCGATACGCGCGCACGTAACGCTCTCCTGGAATCATCGCGCACGCGATGCTGCGTTCGACGCGATTGAATCCGCGAAGCGTTATTAATAGTTAATAAAGGGGGAGGCCTTACGTTCGTCTCCGCCGTTAATTTCGTCGAGCTCGTACGTGACTCTCCTGCAAAGGCGCCTCGCTTGTTTTTCCTCTTCGAAGGAAGCTCCGGATCGGTAATCCAACGGGTGTATGCAACGGCGCTCAGTCCGAGCCGCGGAAGCTGTCTTTTCTCACGAAAACAAAGCCCATGGCTGCTGGTCGATCAGGTCGATCTGGAACAGAGCGGTCGCGCAATCGAAGATTAGATTAGATTAGATCATGGAGAGCGTTGTTTGTCTTGTAGCCGCTTATTTCGCGGTAACGAATGACACCGCGCGTGCGACAATGCGAGTAATCGCGATAACACGCGGATTACGTCCAGTGGATCTCGTTTATTCGCTGGACCGCCCAAGAATTCGATCCGGGGCGAAATGACGGATAATCGAGCGGACAGATGCGTCGACTCGACGCGATTTCCACAACGGATGCACGCGGATTTGTTGAACGTCGTCACGTAAGTCGCATGCATTCGAGTGCGCGACGAAACGCGTTAATTAAGAGGACCACCCGCGGTACCATCTCCATTCCTCAACGAGATGGGAAGCGTGCCAAGTCGGTACTCCATCTTCCGTCTTCGTATCGCTTTCAAGTGACTCAACGTCGACCGGATCGAGCCTGAATTCCGCTACAGGGAGGAGGGGGGGGGAGGGGACATGGCGAAGAATTTTGTCGAGTCTCTCTGTTCATTGGAACAGGGGAAGTAACAGAAACTCTTGTTTCATTTCTTGGCCCGATAGATAAGACAAATAACTCTCATCCGGCATTTTGAAGTGGAGAGAGAGAGAGAGAGAGAGAGAGAGAGAGAGAGAGAGGAAGAGAGAGAAAGGCGCTTTGCGAAATTTATTCGTCGCGTCTACGTGAAACTCCGACTTTATGAATATTTATGTGGCCGTATTATGTCGATTTTTATCGCTTCCGTATAAATTATTTTTATCAATGCAGAATTTATAGAGTCTCGCCCGGTGCGAAGTTGACGGCATTACGTTAGACCTCATTTCACTAGATTGGAAACACTAGATAGGAAAACACCTGCGCTTTTGAGCCTGATAAACCCCCGAAGTAGGCGCAATCTGTAAAAAAATCAGTGTTCTCTCCATAAAGAGGGAGAGAGAGAAATGTTTGCACGCGCAACGCTACACGATTACACGCGGATCACACGCGGCTGATACATGAATTCATCTCCGAAAAGGAAAAGAGAAGAGGAAAGCAAAAGGGGCTCTCTGAAAAAAGAAAGAAGGAAAAAGAAAGAGGAAAAAGGAAAGCAAAGATTGTATCTCGAGCCTGTACCTCCCCGATCGTACTTTATGCTCTCGTTCTCTCTTTCGTTCGCCGCTGCGTATCCACGTGAGCGCGCACGTCTTCGACGCGTCTTCGACGTCTCTTTGCTGGAACTCGAGACGCGAGATGCTCCCGCGCGCAACTTTGTCGAGCTGATTTCACGTAGGAGAACTCAGGAGCCAACGGTGGCGAATAGCCGAGGAACCCGATATGGCATTTCACGAGCGCGGGAAGGCAAACGGTTAAAATCGCCGCGGATTGTCATCCGCGCTGTCCGGCCTCGACGCGAAATCGGCGCCGAATCGAGTGCCGCGGCCCGTTTTACGCCGTTTTATCGCGCATTTAACGCCGGCGGAATCACCGGACGTCCGTTCGGCCATACAGGTACCGGCATAAACTTGAAATGAATTTCCACATGGCGAACTCCTTACACGTTGAACTGTTCGCTTATCGCGGCCTCGCGAGGCCGAAAAGCCGTGAAAAGGCGAGCGAGGATCATCGAGACCGAGTCGGCTTGGCGATAAATGGTGCGACTCAGCAAAGTGCCGCGGCAAACACCAAATTACAGCGATCTATCTGTCTCTCTCGCGTCCCTGAACGCGATGACGCTCCCGCACCATTCTCGAGCAGCACTTGATTCGTCGCACTGAGCTTCGCGGCGAAACAATGACTGCGAAACGGGTTTTCATTATGCCGGGACTAGATTAGCGCGATAGTTCATTAAGTTTGCAAACTATGTAGGATCCGGGGACGATAAATATTTACGTGCTACCGAATGTGGGCTACGTTTGCATATCGCGACCGCGGAGGATATTAGGAACCGTCGCGCATAACGAGGATCGAGAGCGATCTACGCACTGGCCTCCAGATAAGGGCTTCCTGCGACTTACGCGTTTAATCGCCGGCCTTCGCCCTCGGCCATCGCTCGCCATTAACCCACGCCCGTCACCTGTGACGTCCGTTGCTTGTTCGAATATTCCTAACTCCCCGCGCGCCGCGGGGGATACCTCTGCTCCTGAAATTATCGTTCTCGGCACACGCGGAATGGCACATTGCCATCGGAAATCGGTTCCTCTCTCTCTCTCTTTCGAAATCGTTTTCGCCATTTCGGTGAAACCACCTTCGTCTTACTTTCCAAAGCATCGGCACCATGGTGTCGTGTCGTGTTGGCAGAAATATCGCGAGGCGTACGAGAGAAACATAATCGATAGCCGTGCGATACATACACGTAGGAATTTAGGAGCTAGGAGGCCAGCGGGATTAATGAAGCATTGAAAAATTACGCGGAATTCGAAATTCAATATACTTTGATCGCTATGAGATACGAATATGCGAGCATGATCGATGACGACATAATTATTAATCACTCTTTGCTTATCGCAAAGCAATATCTCTTGGGAATCGTGCCGGAGAACGAGCGACCTGAATGCAATCGCACGAATGAGCAGATCGATCGCACCGGCAGATATGAAGAAAACTCGAAAGACAAAGCGAGAACAAGGGAAACAGAGAGATAGATAGATAGAGAGAGAGGGAGAGAGAAGCGGGAGGAAAGGAGGCAGAAAGCAAGGAGATATACGAGCCATTTCCATGATAGAAAGCCCGTCCGATGTTCATACTCAAACGCTCATTTAGATTCAATTTCGTTCGGGCGGCGGATGAATGCCCGACCCGAAAATGAATTTTCAGGAATCACGCGCCGCGTGAAGCACACGCCCGCGAGGTCACGCGGCACGTACGAGCGGAATTCGCGCGGAAGTGAGGCCCGGCGCCGAGAATGCCCCGCGTTTTTTTCTCGCAACGTCCGCATTCGCGCCCTCCGAATCCTCAGTCCCGGAATGGCCCAATTCTTCACGTTATATCAGCTGGCTGAACATCCGGTCGAGCGGGTCGCCTCGTCCCTATCGCGTCCCACGATTACGTAATTGCAATTGGTCGCGCCACGTGCGCGTCCTAACCTAACCTCCGCGCTCGGAAGAATTCAACCTCGCCGCATCGGCGTCGGGCTTTCCCGGTTCAGTACTGAGGAGAATGCAGAGAACTCGTACAAGCGACGTCATTTCCGATACGCCGCGTGGCACGAGCGGTCGCATCGCGTGCCGCATCCGTATCAAGCGTTTCGTGTCATAGCTGAAGGGCTTCGGCGGACTCCACTGATAGCACGCGATGTTGTTCTGGAAGCGAGGGCGACGGTTTTCACGGAGACGGCGAAGTCGCAGTTGCCAGGGAAACGGGAGATACAGCTTTTCTCTTTCCTCTCTCGCGTCACTGCCGCGTTCGGCAAATGAATGACCCGACTCGCGCGCCGATCGTTTATTCATGCGCCGCTCATAAATGAATCATCGCGCGCCCCGTGCGCGATCTCACTTCAATGACAATTACATTCGCTTTCCGCTCGCCTTGACGACTGGGAGACGCACAAGGACGTGTCTCTCTCTCTCTCTCTCTCTCTCTCTCTCTCTCTCTCTCTCTCCCTCTCTCTCTCTCTCTCTCTCTCTCTTTCTCTCTCTAGCAGCGATATGCTTTCCTACTCCGTCCTGTCTTTCGTCCAGCCGAGATCGCGGAATCCAGCGGTTTGCCGGAAATGTCTGACATCTTCATTCTGTTCGATGCAGATCCACGTCTATTATCCGTTATCGAGCACTTTGGGAATATTGCGGGAATATTTTCGGCCGAACCAGTTCAGAGATCTGGGAGCGCATAGATGCGCGTACCGATTTCTGCGTACACCGTCGTTAAAAATGCGCCTATTAATCGTCCATTCTTCCATATCGATGTCGCGAATAAATGGCATTCGAATCCCGTGAACGGAGTGCGCTTCATTAATTAATTCAAAGTTTACTCGCGCGCGAGACGTTAAGAGTCGAGAGAAAAGTCATGGCGGGAACAGCATTGAACCTCTCAGATCTCGTGCGAGCTTCGTAAACCTTTAACGAAAGAGAGCTTTGCGAAACAACGAGCATTCAGTTTTGTATCCTTTCGCGCAGTTCGCGAAACCCAATCAACGTTTAATGAGTTATCGGCGCATCGCGTTGCATGAATGGTCTCTGGTCCAGTCCGGAACTATCGGAAATTGACACTTGACCCAAGATGCCAGAGCGAAACAGGTACTGAACCTAGTTCGGCAAAAGATCCTGACAGTTCCGTAAGTGCGCGATCGAGTCTCGGAGCTTGGCAGATGGAAGGACGGGATGACTAAGATCAACGGGATGCAGGATGACACAAATGGGGAGGCAGGGGATCGAAAAATGGCACGCGAAAGGAAGCGGGACATCAAATATTTACGCTTCTGTGGCCGGATTGTCGTGGAGGAAGTGGAATCGATCGGGTCCAAGCATCCTCGCTCTGTATCGAATCGCATGCCGAAGATTCGCTAAAAATCCGCACGAGATGGTTTGCAGAACTCTAATGAAGCATTCAAGCCGGACGATAAAGAGGAGAAGAAATTCACCGCGGCGAATTGTTATTTACATTCTCGCGCAGAGCCCGGCGATTGCGAAGATGTAATGGAATACGAAATACGTCGCTTTAAAGAAATTCGCCGAGCCGAATTTTTGAGCGAGCAATGTCAATGCGCGGCGTAATGATGTAACGAGACCGATTCAGCGGCTAGAAACGTCTCTTTTGCATTAAACCCCTTTAACATTGTATTTCTCTCGAGGACACGCGGCATTGTGCGATCCCGGATAAGCGTGGTTCCGTTCGATCTTTCTCAGAACGAATCCTCTTCTTTCCGGTCGAATAATTCGGCTTGCATTCTCCGATGGGTACGTCTAGCTTGAGGAAGAAATCCGCGTCTTCAGCCGCCGAAATCCACAAACGGAGACACGCGGAAATATTTTCACGCAGTACTCGCCAAGATAACGGTGATAAGAGAGGCAAGATGCGGCAAGATGGATCGACCGGAGCGATTTGTACGGCGCGGCGAACAGCTGCAATCGTTCGCACGCGAATATCGCTCGCATTTCCGATGTCGATGACACTAACGATGACACTCGACGGCGGTGACGCCCGGGATGACGGTGATAAATTGGTGGAGTTTTCCGAACGGAAGATACCGTAAAGGTCGGCGGGGAAAATCACGCGAGGGCGACGAGGCGCGCGATTCGCTTTCAGCTGGGTCCGTTCATCCGAAAAGGGTGAGTAACGATGGCATGTGCGAGGCACAAAGATATATGCGAGGAAGACACAATGCCGAGGGGATCGCGGTAGCTCTATTTTAGACTTATGAACTTTATTCACGTCCGTAACCTTTACCGGTGTCCTCGCATCGCGGAGCTTCCACCGTGACTTTATACCGCAGACTCCTACGATGGAGAGTAGAAACGGCGCGCCTTTTCCGATCCCGCGGTGTTTTCATCCTCGGGGATTGTCCACGTACAATTTCGTGGACGATGAATCGACGAGAGTCGAGCTAAAGACTCCGCGCGAGAAAGAGCCGTTCGTCGAAGGATTCATATTTTCAGGAGGCTGACCGCTGCGAGAGCACGCTTTAGCGCGCGCGGAAGTGATCTGACGAGAAGAGAGGGTGGAAATTACCCTCGGACTTCTGATAAATTTCCACAAAGGCGATTATTATCGCGCACGATGAGCTGAAGCCGCGTTCTCCACAGATCGTGACGATCGAGGGGGGATTCAACGTTGAAGCCGAACCGCGCTCCGAGTGCGTGCTGTGATACGTATCGATCTGCATCGAGCAGAGATAATTAAGGCCGATCTTCGTGCCGAATGGAACATCCGCCTGAGTATCAACAATAATCGGGGACGAGTAACGAGACAAACAAAACAGGAAGTCGTAAAAGGCGATCACTCGAGATTTGATTGACTCGCTGCGATAGGACCGCGGCGGTCGTTTCCGCATTAAATTCGCGAAACGATTAGATTGATCGCCGCGACGAGCAAACGATGATTCTGCTAATGACGTTATTATCAAAACATCCATGGGATCCGTAGGAAATTATCTGACACTCCGTGCGAGAGAAAGATCCGAGCGTAACCAGCGAAACCAGCGCGCTTCGGTATTTAATTCGGAAAATGCTCGATAAACGAGCATTTTCCGTTCGAGACTTACTAGTGAATTTTCAGAGAGTTCCTCGATATATTCGAGTATCCAAAACACGATCCTCGGATTTCTGTGCTCTTTTATTTGTCTCGTAATTAGATAGCTTCTGTTGATGAAACCTCGTCTCGATTACTTTTACGAGCCCGGCGATCCGGCCAATAAAAGAGCATGAAATAAAGCCGTAACGAAATCTCGCAAGTTCCTGCCAGCGAAAAATGGATTCAATATCCTGCAAGAGGTTAACTCGATTATCGACCCCGTTTGCTCCAGCATGAGAAGATACATCATCGCGCGCAGGTCGCCAAGGCAAACGATATTTTGCCTGAAAGCGTACGCGCGCGACGAGAAAATTCCTTACCACCGCGCGAGGTTACACGCTTCTTGAAAAATCAAAGACCATGCCGAAAATCGCAGAGAGAGAGAGAGAGAGAGAGAGAGCTGGTAATAATCGGCGGGCGATCATTGTCGTTGTGTCGTGTCGAGCCGGCGCAGAAGTTGCAAGGCGGACAATCGCGAAAAATCAGGTTGCTTTGTGCGCGGCGGAGCTGTTATGCGAGAAGAAAAATGGCAAGAGAGGAAAAAAACGTCCACTGTTGCTTGCCAGGTGACGAGCAAGACCTAACCGCGAGATGATCGCGGGACGATGACGAAAGAAACGCGCAACGGCATCGCGAGAGATGAACAAGTCGCGAATGCTGCAACGGCCGACACAGTCTGAGATCACGCGAGGATCTTTCTAGTGTAAATTTCAGACTCTGGAGATTCGAGTTGGGATTCAATGGCGCGCGCAAAGGAACAAAGTTTACGCGAAATGAAACAAGAGTGCCAAAGATAACTTGTTAGCGTCCGAGATAAGTAATTAGCTATATCAAACGAAAACTTGACGAGGCACCTCGCGAGCGTGCTGCTCCGCTTACGCTGAGCTCCCATCGCGATATCGATATAATTCGATAGATCGCTTCGAATCTCGAAAGCCGCGCTTCGCGTCTCGAAGGTCAAACGCGCGAGTTTGACAAACGCTCCGCGTTCCATCGCGCGAAAATATTCCGCGCATTCTTGATAGCTTTGCCTGAGCGTAACTCGCTGCACACGTTGCGAACGTAAATCAATCCTGGCCTGCTCGTTTGAATCGGCATGCACGAAAAGAAAGTGTCTTGTTGTAGAACGAGAAGGAATACGCGAGCGGAATATACCGTCTCTGTTCACGATGGCAACGAATGCAACACACTTTTCATTTCGAGTCGCTGCTGGGGCAGCGCGATATATTTAGCTACCGTGACATTTTTCCCCCGGATTGTCGTTTAGTCGTCGTATCCTTTATGCGCCTCTGCATCGATTCGCAGCCGGAGTGAGACGAAGGATGTCTCAGGAAACGGGAAAGTTTATTTCTCGCCGACGTAAGCGCCTCGTTATTGCTCATAAAGTGCGAAACTTTCGCAGAGAGGGGGAGGGAGAGAGAGAGAGAGGCTTGACTCTAACGTTTATTAATTATGAGGTTTCTGCGTGTAATTAAATTAATCTCAACGCTGGCGCTGGCGAAATAAAGCAACGCGACGTCTGCTGATGCTTCCATTCTCGCGGCGATATCCATGAATTGCTGCACTGGTCAATTATAAACAACTAATTTCCCGTCTTCTTTATCCATGTCGTAAGGGCGTAATTATGGATTACTTTTAATAACGAAGTCACGTCGCTGTCGCGCCGCGAGTCTCATCATAGCAACCGGAGCAAGAATTCTAATGCTACCGGCGCTGTTTAAAATGTGATTTCAAGCCCCGTGCTGGAAACTGAAGTATACCGAGATAACACAACCATGTTATTAACATCCATTGTTGCTGCCGGTATTATCGATTATGTTATAGCGCTTTCGCGCTAATTAATTCTAATAAATAACTCGTCCAATGATATCAATCTCCATTCGGTCAGGAACGGACTCGGGTCTATCAAAATTTAACGATTCATTATGCGCGCGATTATATCAGAACATCATTGCCAACGTGGAATATTTATTGGAGAAATTTCAGCGTTTACGCGCTCGCAGGTCTAATTTACATCGATTTAATCCGCCGTATTTGATAGACGCAACTTATCAAACGCATCGCGTCCGTTTCCGCATATGCGTATCTGTGTGTGTGTGTGTGTGTGTGTTTATTTACGCTATACGCTTTTACAATTAATTTGACTATTTAGGAAATGTGATTAATTTCACTATACAGCGAATGCAATAAAGGGATAAGATAAATTTGTTTGCGCAATTCTGATCGCGATCGCGCAATATCGATTCTAGCGTTCGCGATGTAATTTTTGATCTGTCATTTAGTCTATCATTAGACTACGCGTTTCCCTTTTCGGTTACGCGCGGATTATTCCGTTAGAGGGAAATGAAGGGAGAAGAGGGAACGACATCGAGGTATATCCAAAGAAAATGGTACAACGCACGCTTTCCCATTGCTTCCTATTGAAAGCGGTATCGCTCTTAACAAATACGGTACTTTCCTGCAATTTCCTGTCGCTGTTTGCGCGAAAAACTCGTCAGACGCGCTGAAATGTGCGCGTGCGTGTCCGTGTGCGCGATGATGTATGTACGCGACTATATCTTCGCACTTTTCTCAACGATAAACAAGCCGCTAGTAAAAACGACAAAGGAGCGCGAGAATGTCAAGAAGCTGTGCTCTAAACCCGTTATCCCATTTGTTTTTCTCGCGACATTTCCATTTATCTCGCTAGACGTATGCAGCACGATGGAACGATGGAAGAAAAGAAAACAAGAATCGATTCCTACTGCCTTTAAATTCCCCCGGCGAAGATGAGCCGGGACTTATAATTCCGACGCTCTATGGAATCGAGATCGCGCTCCTTTTCTCGCGATAACGCGCGATCAGCGGCGGCCGGCCGGGAGATGCGGTAATAAGATTCCGTAAATACGAGCCGGCGATCGACGGACGCGCTCGCGATGCCGTGATAACGCGGAAATTGCACGAGGAGCGGGACAGCGACAAGGAAAAAGACAGAGAGAGAGAGAGAGAGAGAGAGTCCGGCGCGTCGAGAGGGAACGCGTCGTCGTCGTTTATCGTCCCGCGGGAAAACAAATTTCAATTATCGTTCGTTCATTAAGCGCCTTAAGCCTCTCCCCCTCCCCCTCCCGGGGGGGCAGGACGAGGAGCGAAAAAGGCGAGAAGACGGGAGGCCGAGACCCGGCTGGAAAGACAACGGATCGATGAGGACTCGCGATGCCGGGACGTAAGCGTTGCGCGAGCGAGCGCGCGCTGGATCGATACGCCGCCGCGCGCGATTTCACGTGCGGCCAGAAAGCGGCCACGCGCCATCGTTCTCTCTCTCTCTCTTTTGTCGGCGTCCCGTCGGCGACGAGCACCCCCGTAAAAGGAATACCGCCGGGCGTCGATTCGCCCGGAATCGTCCGAGCCTCTCTCAAGCCCGCGAGAAAGCATCGGTGCGTTGTCGTGATTCAGCAGAAGCTGAGCTTTCCCCGCATGTTACACGTGTCACAGTCTCAAGCGCACTTCGGCACGTGACGGCGTTTATCGTCGCATCTTCCATTGCGCGCACGTCCCGCGAAAAAAGCTGACGAATCGACCGAACGGCGCGGCGGCAAGGCTCGGACGTTATAGCATCCTCTCGCGTGACACCAAATGTCATCGTATTCATGACCGTGGAAGTGTGCAAGTGCTAGTCCCATCGTCTGCATCGACCAAGCGAGCTGCCATTAACAATCAGCTTCAATAATTAAGCGATTCTACTGCCGATTGAGTGCAATTCCTTAATATAGCTTTAATGCTTTCAATATTAAGGAGCAACCGTCACTGACGACGTCACTGCCAAGACATTTCGAACGTCGTAATACCGCCACCCCAAATAGAGGCCATGCTGCACAGGCCGCATATACGCGTCTACGTTTCACCCCCGCATCCGCGTCCATGCAGAAAGACCTCGCACCCCTTCGTGCCAGACACGGGGGGACACGCGCCTGTCTGCCTCCTCATTTCCCGCGGACGGATAAAAACGACTTGCGGCCCCTTGTGAAGAGGGGAGGTAAAGAGAGGAAGTAAAAATTGCCAGATGCCACAGGGATAACGAGGCGGCGGCGGAGGCCTCGTAAAGGCGGCTCGTAAAACGCTTTTCGTGCCTCGAGCCGGCGAGAAGTCCGCGCGGCGAGCCCGGCTCACCTGCCAGGGGTGCATCGGATGCAGGGATGATCAATAACTCGGCTCGGCCGTCCACATCGACTCGACGGATCTTAGTTTCCGGTTTGCGCGCAATCTGCTTAATTCCGAATTTGCCAGCTCGCGTTTGCGGCTTCGTCTCCTCGTCGGATGCTGGGCGTCTTTGACTTCTATCCATCTGCAGCGATGCCTCGAGAACGATCTTGACAATCCGCGTCACGCGACTCGGCGGGTATGTTGCCCTCGAGTGGCGAAGCAAGGGTTGAGTCAAGGGTCGACGCGGCCCCCCAGCGACTGATTCCTTCGATGAGGAATCGATGATCTTGATCGCGCGTACACGGAAACGCTCATTGTACGTGTGTGCGCTTTCGTGCGAACGCCAAAGCTGCTCCGATCCTTCGGCTTTCGTATCTTCCACACATCGATCTCGGCTCTCGTTTGCATCTCACAGGGGACGCACTCGCGTCCAGCGAGGGGTGACATTTTTGAAAAAGATGTCGTCGGAGATGGATCGCGCGTCGCGCGTTCAGGAAAAAGAAATTAGCGAAGCGCGCCCCGCCAGCTCGCTGATGTAACGTCTCTCTCTCTCTCTCTCTACTTTTTTCCTTCTTTTGCTCTTCCTTTTTTCCTCTTCTTCCCTTTTCTCCCTTCTCACGGGAGCACCGACATGCGGGCCATAAAAACGTCCGGCGTTATCGCGCGGCGCGCTCGGTAAATTCAAGTACGAGCTCGCGAGCCCGCGCGTGTCGTTATCGAATGCGAAATGGCAGCGAGTACGAGGCGGGAGTGTCGGGCGTGACGATAGTAGCTATCCGCAAACAATGCCCGAATGATCACGATTAAACGCGGCCCTCGTGTTATGCATATGTGCGCACGCGAGCGCATTATCTAAGCAATAACCCGACGTAATCGAGTCCCTAAAGCAGTCCCGCGGCATGCTGGTTGTCGGCATTTCGAGCGCCGCCGCCACTGCGAGAGTTCGCTCGCTCGTTCCCGTAATTCAGGTAGCAGATTGCATATCGGGGGCCCGCGCCGCCCCATCCTCCCCCGTTCCGTCTCGACGCCGTCCGTTTTCGCGATCTGAGAACGGACGGAAGAAAGGGAGGAACCGATCGTTATTCGGCTCCGCGGCTTCGCCGAACGCAGGCTCGACCTGCAAAAAAGAGGAGCCGCAAGAGCCACAACGAGCCACAACTCGCTTACGAATTCGGCTACCGCGCGCCAAGAGAGAGAGAGAGAGAGCGCTTGATTCCCCTTTATCACGTCATCCGGCGGTTCGTGCGAGCGGGAGGAGCGAAGGGAGGAGGGCGGGAAAAGGCGAAACTGATTTTCCGCGGCAACAAGTGGCGGGAATTATTATCGATTAGCGGTCCCGCTGCTTCGCGGCTGCCGCGCGAGTTTATCGGCACGTCAGCGCGAGTTTTGATACTTGAAGCGAGATTCTTATCACTCGTATCACCGGCTTCTGTTTCCGCGCGCCCCGCGCTCGCGGGAAACTAATAAAGCCCGCTTCGCTCCCGTCCCGATTCGGCTACTCTTTGTATGCACGCGAGCGCGTGCTTACAAGAATCCGCCGGCGACGCATTCCTGCCTGCGAAACGTCGCGACGATCTCGAAACGCGATCTCTAAGTAAGATCCGCGATGCCACGCGATCCATCGGGCCGCTTTCGACATAAATGATTCGCGTAACGACGCTTAATGGCCGCACATTATTTTTCCATAAAAAAGATGACCGCCGTAATGCCTGTTAAACGCGCGGAGGAACTGTCATGCAGCGAGTAACATCAAAGGAGATCGCCTGATTGCATGTCGCTACCGTTATTACCCTCCCTCCCTCCCAGCCTGCCAGCAATTTTCGCCAGAACGGCCAGAAAAACACGGGGGCGGGAAGAAGACGGACGGCGAACAACGCGCGACGCGGGGAGGGATGCGGAGAAAAGGACCAGCATGCTCGTAAATTACGCGGCCGCCCCGGCGGCCGGTCGGCGTTTTTACGAGCGTCGCGAAGTCGGATAAACGTCGGTCCCGGCGATGCGGGCCTAAACCGAATTATGCGAATCGCCCCGGCCCGCTCCCGCGGGGCAAGATAATGGGGCCCCGGGCCCGCTGGACCCTCCAGCCCACCCCCACTTCTCCACTTCCCGAGCTCGGAAAACGGGCCGGCCGAGCCTTTTTTCCGCGGGAGATTAAGCCGTTATTAATAGCCCGCGACTAAACGCAGGGAGGGGGAGGGCGAGAGGGGTAGAGGGGTAGAGGGACAACTCGCGTTTTATTCCGTTCGCTGTTTGCTGGAATAAAAAGGCCTGCGCGCGCACGTGCGCGCGGATGTTCCTCTCGCGAGATCTTAAGTTCGTCCCGGAGCGGGAGGGCGGTGTAGCGATCTCTCACCGAGTTGTAAATCGTCCGAAGACGTTAATCAGGACGATTACAATTATTATGTTTGCGAACAGCGAATCGTGTCCCCAGCTGTAAAACATGCCGCGCGCCGCGCGTGAGCTGTGCGCGTCTTGTGCGTGTTTTGTGAGAGGGAACGTTCCAAAGTTCTCGAGCAAGGACGGCTGACGAAGAGTTGCAAGTTGGGACACTTTGATCGTTCAGAATTCTGTATCTCCTCCGGGACTCATCGCTACGCTACGCTACGAGATAAACGCGAGCTGCGAGAAATGCCTGCCGCGTTCGGCATTTCAGAGCACTCGCTCTCTGGCGAGAGAGGCGTCGAGCCTCTCTTTTAATCCGCAGGTTCGGAATTCTGCGTTCCCCGACAATGGAGAGACGACCTTGGGAATGCTTCAGATCCGTCCTTGGGATCTAAGTACGGAGAACACCCGTGGTCCATCGTCCATCGGTATTGGCGCTCCCTCGTCCCGTTATTTCCGAGCTGTCGCGTCTCCCCCATCGGGCAATTTCCTTTTAATCCTCGACACGAGACGAGGAAAAAAGCGTGGATGTTTCTTCGGCGCCCTGCGTTACGCAAAATGAAATCGGTAGATCCGACGCTGTAATCCGTTTCGTAATCCGTTTAGTTCGACGAGACGCGGCGATGTTACACAACTTGAGCGTCGAACGAAGACGCGCGACAGCGGAAATCTTAATGGCTGCGGCGTCGACACTTTCCGACGCTTTTCCCCGATCCATGACGCAAGTTGTTTACGCGTCCCGGCGCCGTGTCGCGCGAGACGGCTGTACGCTCAGGGCACCGCGAGGGGTGGCGAGTGCTAGAATAGCTGAAGAAAATCGAAGGCTCTATTCTTAGGTGCAGGAGCGAGCCGATGCATATGCATCGCGCAGTATCGCTCTATTATCCGCGTATATTTTCGCATGCATCGTAACGCTTAACGCAACGCGCACGCGTGCACCGCTACCTATTTATCGCTCGTGTTACACGTGTAAGTTACCCGCGTTTATTACGCGCGCGTGCGTACGCGAGCGACCGAGCACGTGGCGCGAAGCGGCAAATTGTGACTTGTGACAAGGAACGTTCGAGCAAAGACGGCTAACGAAGAGTTGCAAGTTGGGATACTTTGATCGTGCAGAATTCTGTATTTCCCCGGCGACGTGTTCCTCCGGGACTCATTGCTACGCACGAGATAAACGCGAGTTGCGAGAAATGCCTGCCGCGTTCGGCATCCAGCATCCGCTCTCTGTCGAGAGAGGCGTCGAGCCTCTCGAAACGGCGACGGAAGCGACCGGCATTTAAAATTTATTATTAATCCGCGATGGCGCATTGCGCGCCGTGCAAAGCACGATGGCCGCGCGAGGATGTTCTTGCAATTACGAGGTAGCTGCTCGCGATCAGTGCAAATTCTGAAACTCCCCGCGAAGAACGAGTGCCGGATGGCGGGAAGCTTTTGTTCTCTTAACGTTATTGACAATCGCTTAATTGAAGCGATATCGTGTTTCGATTCGACCATGCGATTTTCTCCTTCCAGCTGGTCGATAATCGCGAGCCTAGAAGCCTAGAATCGCGCACGAAACGTTGCACGCGTTCGCCGAAGAATCTAATTAAAGTGTGGGAACGCCAGGATTTAATTAGCCGATACCTTCTCGCGCCGCTTATTGGCCTTCGACTAAACGGTCAGAGAGCGACTCTCGCGAGAACGGAACGTTTTCAGAGATGCGGAGGGCATGCGTGTGTGCGTGCACGAGAGTTCGCCGAGTCTGTTATTGTTCCGATACGTTGAAGCTGTCTGCCGATTTCTGAGAACAATCAGCGAGCATAATTACGCGGCGATGCCGCTGCGTTTCCGCAGACTCGGCATAACGCGTGACGCTAGAGAGGCCGGGACATTCCGGGAGTCTTTTCCTCCTTTTGCGAACTAATTGACCGGTTAGAGAGGAAAGCGAGATTGGACCTAGGAGTAATTAGAACTGATCGAGCCTGCTGACGTAAAGTTGCGTTCGATGGAAGTGACACTCCGGCGATTCGGAGGAACGTGCGTGCGCTCCTCGTGACGTTAAATGCCGCGCGACGAGAGAGGGCACATTTTAATCACGCAATTGATGTAATACTCAAAACAGCGCTCACTTTGATGCTTTAATTACGCGCGGAAGTAAGAAAAAGAAAACTCGTGATCCGTGATCGCGACTGCGACTGCGCTTCGTGTCGATTCCACGTCGCGCTTTTCCACGATCTTCCGTTTAATACTTCATGCAATCCCGGACGTACGTAAAGATTTGAACATCTCCTCGTGATCTATCGTAACAACGACAGACTATCGACTGAAGTAATAGTTTCGTAATGACGCGCGAGCGATGGTTACAGCCGCGCCGTAAACGTAATATTCCGCGTTCGGAATAGGCGGCCTCTCGCGCATGTCTTATCTTAGTTCGAGCGATGATCCCAGCATAACAGTTCAGCCACGTTTACCGTGGATGCCGCGAAAATCCGCGATCCGTTGGGAAAACGCGACGCTCGCAGAGAGAGAGAGAGAGAGAGAGAGAGAGAGGTTAAGCCATGTTTGGTCACCCCGCAAGCAGCCTCGGGCTGTTGCCTCGCGTTCGCTCCAGAAATGCTCGGCGACGAGTTTGCGGACGCCCCGACGAGAGCGCAAATACAGCGCTCTGACACAAGACAGACAGAGAGAGAGAGAGAGAGAGAGAGAGAGAGAGAGAGAGAGAGAGAGAGAGAGAGAGAGAGAGAGAGAGAGAGAGAGAGAGAGTAATTCCTGCGAGTGCCTGTTTCTGTGTGCATGGCAATATCCGCGGCTTCAGGCATCTGCTGGGATTCCGGCTGATTGTTGCCGAAACATGAGCGACGTGGGACCAAGGTTACTTTTCGGCCGCGAACAGATGCAAAATAATAATTCCCGCGTCGGATCGCGCGTTGTCGGACAGAGATGATATCGTGGCGCTCCGCTGATGCGGAGAAACGTCTTCAGACGGTGCAGACGGTGACCGCAAAGCTGCGGAAACGTGCGTCTGCGAATGTACGTAAGGCGATAATGATCGCGAACGATCATGTATCGATCGGAGATCCTGGGACTTTACGAGCAAAAAGCTCTCGTATCGATACTCGGACGCGCCTCGTTGAATCGCGATGTTGTGGAGGAAGTAATTCACTGATTATCCCGCGGATCTCTCTCGCTTATCTCCCATGGCCTGCGCCCGTTGCCACATTGCTTCCAGCAGCATGTTTGACGAAGATATCCCGCAGATAACGTATCAATCTCAAATATCGACTTGCATTACGATCGCGATGTCGGAATCGATAACTGCGCGAACATGACGCATCTTCATCGCTCGTTCATTCGCTCGTTAGGAGATATCCGCGCGGAAAACGCAAACTGTTATCTTATTAACGATAACCCTGAAAATTAATAACGCATCGCCTACAAGCGCGCGCGCGTGCGCGCCTTATCGTCCACGTCGAGCATATGCCGTGGCTTCGAACAACCGTTCGATTCCGCTTGCGATCATCCGCAGCATCAAAGAGAGCGATTGCCGGATGCTCTCTCGATCGGAAATTGTAGGTCTTCGTGGAAAATGCCCGGTTGCAACGTGCTCTGAAGTCAAAGAAAGAGAGAGAGTGAGAGAGAGAGAGAGGGTGAGCGAAAGACTGCATCATGCGGGACGCGAGCACGGCGAGGCCGGGCAGCGAAGAGGAAGAGGAGGAAGAAGGAAGGACATGCGCGCACAGAGGCGGAGCAGGGGCTGACGTGTGATGCTGGATGAGAACGAGAGCCCGCTGGAATGCATAGAATGCATCTAGCTTGCACCTGCTCGCAGACCGAGCGCTGACGAGCGCGACTTCGCGTCTCGGATCGTGCCCGCCAGCGAGGAGCCCTATCCCTGTGTGGGTGAGCGCGTACACGAAGACGGAGGAAGCCTCGGAGGGAGCTGGAAAGCCGGACAAGAAGGATGGAATAGAGAGAACGGATAAACGTCCACGGAATCGAGCGGAATAGAGCCGAACCGCCAGGAGATCCCAACCAGGAGTTACCAGTGCACTTTTCTCTCTCTCTCTCTCTCTCTCTCTCTCTTGCGCGCGCGCGCGCGCGGCGCGATATTCTCTCGAAAGGGAAAAATGTTTGATCGTCACCGCGGGGCAGCTGATCGAAACCATCACTTATCTGCTCGGTCCGATACATTTCCCGTCATCACGCGGTTGGAAGTTAATATCTCGCTCGCGCTGGCAATGGGAACCCTTTAACGCGCGCAAAGGGCCGGCGACTGCCAGATTCCGGGAGCCGTTCTGACGTGAAAGGGATTTTATTAGACGCGCGCGAGTTGGCGGGATCGCCGATGCAGAAGGGCATGATTCGAGCGCGAGCGCAAGTGGCAGAAAATAATTTTTCGCGCGCAAGGGCGCCCCGAGGAGTCGCGATGCGGGGACGTGCGGGAGGGAGAGAGAGAGGCAAGTCTAGGGTAATGCTGAGGGTTAAAGTCACAGGGCTGCCGTTCCGCGGTGCTCAGGAACGCGATGATTCGCGAGAGCAAGAGAAAGGGTTGTCTGACTCGAAAAGCGAGACTTATTGACCCGCTGTGTCGACCTTTAAAGTCGCGACCCTTAAAGCGCACTCGCAATCTCGAAGACACCGATCGCGATAACGTCTTGCCCACGAATCGCATGGGCCTTTCAGGGGAGAGATGTTGAAAAAATGTATCCACAAAGTCTAGGGATCGTCCTAACGATGATTCAAGGCTGATCCAATAAACGCTCATCCAAAGGACTCGTCTTCGCGACGTCGCGCGAATCAATCTCATAGCTGCGGATGACTGATCTAGACACCCAGGACTCAAAGTTAAGAATTACGTCTGCGTATCCCTTGGAAAACTCGAAAAAAACAGGGAGAGAGGGAGAGAGAGAAAAGAGCAGCTAAATCCTCTCAGAAATGCCAGGATTCCCTTTCGGGAAGGGGTGCGGAAACAGATCTCGAAGCGAGCTGGCTTCATAAACGGGTAAACATCATGCAATTGAAAGCACCGTGGCCGATAATGCCGGTATCCGAGAGCGAATGCTAGCGATAAAACGCGACAGCGGAGGGAATCGCGACGACGACGAGCCTCCTGGGAAACGTCGAACTCGCGGAACAGATTGCGGGAAAATCGAGCGGGACGGTGGCGCTTGTCGACGGCGGCGAAAACCATTCGCTGCCATTATCGCGCGTCTCATTAAACACCTCGCGTTTACGGGAGACACCGCGCATACATGACGCAACGGCTGCTATTCTTGCGGTAAACCCGGTTTTTACTTTCGAGCGGCACGCAGTATCTAGCAGCTGGGAGCTGCGCTGCGAGCAAGTCGCTCGTAGATGAAACGAGGCGAGGCGAGGCGAGGCGAGTCCATCGAAACGTGCTTTTCAGATATGACGCCGATTAAAATTCATGAGCCACATCGGCGGCGCGCGATAACGCTCATAATGGGGATCGATCGAGATTCAAGTTGGGTTTTACACGCACCTCCTCGGCACTGCCCAATGAGAATTTACGAGAACGCTTATTTTTACCAATCGGAATCGAGGGGCGAGGGGGAGGGGGAGGGGGAAGGATTTTCAGCGACGGAGCATCGGCGATCAGAAGAATTATGCGTCTATTACCTTGCACGCGCATGAAAAAGCGTGCGCGCGGCTCGCCGGCGTCCGGCGTCCGAGAGAGAGAGAGAGAGAGAGAGAGGGAGGGAGGAGGGGGGCGGCTTCAATCGGTTTATTATCAAATTTTCACGAGAGACTTCTCATCGAGCGCGGACCTGAGTATTTCAACGATAAGCCTCTCCCTCCCCCCTCCCCCCTCTCTCTCTCTTATCTCTCATTCTATGAGTAGTTAGACTTTCTGCATCTGCAGACGAAGAACATACCGAGCGCGGACACACAAGAGCGAGAAGCACACTCCGAACGTACAATCTACCAGTGACAATGTGTGCGCTCGCTTATTAATACGAAATCGGTATGATTTATCAATATACGCCGGCAAGGATTACAAAAAGCCGCGGAGATCAACGCAAGCGAACTTCACATGCGGCGGAGATGCCGCATTAAATGCCGTTGCAAAGGGACGGAACGATCGCGCCACGATCTCATGCAATTTTTAACCGCCGATGCGATTTCAACGGATTAGCATTCCGATTAACCGTGTCGCTTCTACCTCATCTTTAGCTTCACGCGAGAAATAATGAACTCTCGATGCCGCTCGACGCGCACCGGACAGCTGGTCGATAAGATTCCCGATCGGGGATACGCGGCAGATACGCGGTCTGAGATTTTCTCTCTCTCTCTCTCTCTCTCTCTCTCTCTCTCTCTCTCTCTCTCTCTCTCTCTGTCTCCCTCTCTCCCTTCCTCCCTCCCTTTCATCGAAACCGGCTTTAAACGGTTACTTCAGACATCGCTCGTCACGCTCGACAAAGAAAGACAAGAAGGATCATAAATCGTACACGTGCCCCGCGACTACGAGGACTCTCTCTCTCTTTCTTCCTTCCTGCCTCCCCCCGATTCCCCCTCTCCCTCCGATCTCGTTCGATCGGCTCGATCGATGCTCGCGGCGCGCGTGCTTCGCTCGCGCGGATGATCGATGATGTCGCGTGCGAGACGTGCATCCGACCTGACGAAAACGGCGCATAGTTGCAGGAACTGGAAGTTTCGGCATGTGGACAGACGGGAGGTCTGAAAGGGGAGGCGAGCGGACCTGAGCAGGGTATCTTTGAAGACACGCGATCGATATCGCGTTTTCGGCATTCTTTCGGGTGTTAACGCGCAACTTCGATGATTTCGCGTAACACCGTTTATATATTTATTTATAATGCCGGTTCGAGTGAGTGTGTTCAGTAAAGATGAGAGTCGTAGAAAACAAAACAACTTTCTTTGATCGTCAAACAAGTTAACAGTTACGGTATTTTACTCGCTCTAACTAGGTAACAAATGCGCGACCGTTGCCTTTGGCTTCTCGCAAGAGAAGCTGAAGACACTGATCCTTTGTCGTTCGTTGTAAGCGAACGACAAGGATCTTTCTTTGTTTTGGCAACTCATACTCGAGATAAGCCTCGATGTAAGTTGTTTACGTCGAAAAACTTTCCAAAAACTAAAGATGACTCATGCAAAATCTTAACATTCAGGCCAGATGACGGACATTTGTTTCTCTTTACTCGAACGATTTGTGTGATCAGGATATGATTACTCGGTCTCGCCTCCCATTATGAAATCAGCTTCAGCTCCGTCAAGCTCAGAGCTTGAGACGTCCGCTTTAGGCAAATATTGTGCGAGGAACGATAACTGCACGATGTATATCGTGAAAATCATACGATGACGGAGATGATTTACGGAGAAATTGATGTTTCAATCACTCCATTTGCAGTAGTACTTTCAGTTGAATCCGCTCAAGAAGATCCAAAGCAGATTCGCAACGGCTTGGTCGAACATCGCTTGATAAAGCGATCGAAGCGTTTCAGGTTCTCGCCCATACGATTAATTCCGGGATAGAATTTTTCATCGGTAACGTTTAAAGGTGCAATGAGTACGGCGCGTTTGATAATCGTATCTAAAGGAGAATCGCTAACCGACATAATCAGCGAAGGTTCCAGACGAAGGTTCATCCAGCTCTCGAGAGTCGTCCAATCGCGCTCCAATCACCGCGAGACGTGCCGACGAGCGGAAACGCGAGACGCCTAAAGCGTGCGCATTTCGCGATCGCACGCAATGATCGCGGCTCATACGATCATACGATCGTGTATGGCGGCGGGCACACGCGCGCGCGTTTGCGTTGTATCTTTAAACGGCGTCAATTTCGTTGGCGCGTACCTGCCAGTTACCGGGCCCTAGAATCCCGCCGGGCCGTTCTTCCACGCACGATCCGCCCGCTCGATAGTCGGGCTTCCGCTATGCCTTCGCACGCGTGCATAATTCGTAATTGGCCGCTGCTCCGGGACAGAAATTATCGAGCGCTCGCTCACCTACGCGCGGAGTTTGAGCGCCGGTCCGCTCGGCGTCACGTGTAATTAGAGACGCTCGGAGGACGGCGTTGATATTTTACTGCTGTCTCACTCTATCGTAGATACCGCGAGCGATCCACGGAAGAGCCTCTTCGTGATCGCGCGCGCGCGCGGACTCGACCGAGAAGACTGCGGCGCGAGAGATCGCGAGCTGCGAGATATCTCGTTCGAAGCGACGGATTAAAGGGATTTAAATTGAACGCGCGCGCGCTTCTTAATCCCGAGTCGACGTACGAAGCTGTTCCAGACATCCGATCTCTCTCTCTCTCTCTCTCTCTTGCCGTCTTCGTCTTCGCGTACTTGCATAAAAGCATGGGAGCAAGCATTTGGAGGAGAAAATATTCCAAGTCCGTCTAGTGGATCGCCTCGTGCCGAGTCTGATCACGAGCGGAACGTCGCGGCGGCCAAGGCACGTCGATTAAGCGCCGCGCGTCGATCAAGCGTGGGCAAAGCCATCGGGAGACAATAAAACCGGCGCCGCCGTCTGGAATCCGGCCAGATCGTCTCGCGCCACGGCTAACGGTTGCTGATGACGTCGATTAAGCCGCACTTATCAATGCGGAAGAACGTCGGGCGGACGTCCCGCGTGATTCCGGCGCGGCATGCGCCGCTACACGCGATGTACATCTACACGTACCCCGGCATTCGGTATAAACGATACTTGCACAGTGTGCAATACTTCCAAACAAAACAGCGCGAGGAACCAGGGACTCATCCCGGCGAGAAGTTGCATCAGGCTACCGTAGCCCGGATTCTAATCTACCGCGCTGGAGAACGATCGAGTATCGATCACGCGGCCGCGAGATCCCGCGCGCTCGCTTGATCGAATCGAGTCCGCTGACGCGCGAATCGCATTGCCCGCGCGTCACGTGACACGCGCGTCCGTTCATGCGCCGTGCGCCCCCGGCGGGGGTGAGACATTCGCGCGGCGCATACGAGCGCGCTCGCACTGTTAAGGCGTGTCCCCGCGCACGCCGCTGGCGATTCGAGATGCAATGCCGGCCGCTCATTATCACCGACGCGCCGGTTCGCCGCGGTGATTAGCATTTTCATACTACGGCTACTACCTTAGCGGCGAGAGAGCGCGACGTGAAAACGCGGCAGTGATTCATCGAACGGGTTCTCCGACCGGCGGAGACTAGCGCCAGGAGGTAGGCGACTCGTCTCCGGATCGGTCGGATCGAATCGACGATGACGGTGACGACGATGACCTTCCGTTCTCTCCCCGCTCTCCTCTCTCTCTTTGCGGGACGTTTGCGGTTCGTTTTCCTTCTCCTTCGCGGAGGTTTCCTTCGCGCTGTCAGGCACGTGCTAATATTCCCGATATCGCGGCTCGCGCGACGACGAGCTGATAATTCCGATCGACACACGTCGATCGGACGCGCACGCGCGCACGCGACATAAGCGGCGGACATGCCGTACACGCATGCGTATGCGCGTTACGTAAGCTAATTGTTGCCCGTCAGCAGATTCGCTCGCACGAGACATCGATAAACATTTGTTCCCGCGGCACTTTGCGCTACGCAGCTGGCTTTGTGCGAGGTGCGAATAGAAACGAATCCATCGCGCATTCATGATCCACGACAATGCAGCGAATCATGATTTTATGAGACACGTGATAGTCTTAGACGAGTCTCAGACCGATGCGATGAGGCTGGATCGTCGAGGCTGCGAAGAAAGAGAAAGAGAGAGGGAGAGAAAGATCGATACGTATTAGAGAAAACATGACTCCGTCAAAGTCCGCCTGTCCGATAAATAAATAAGTGAGTCTGATAAAATTAATTGCCCTGATAAAGCGATTAAGGAATCGCCAGAGTATCCGGAGATCGTGATAAGATCACCCTGAGGAGAACAACAACTGGCTAGACTCGGCTTTGCGCCGAAAGATCACGTCCGAAAGATTCACGTCAATTCCGTCCGCGTTTTCCGCAACCGCGTTGCCGGCAAAAAACGCGATGCCGAGACGCGAGCAGCGAGCGCGGCAAATAAATTTCGCGTTTCGATCCGTGATGGATCAGTTGGTTATCGCGGCGGTTATCGCGGCAATCATCATTCCGCAATCACGCTGTATCGGCTCGCGGAACGGCAAAGAGTATCGCTCGAACGCGGAGATTCTGCTCGTGATGCTCGCGAGGATCCTTCTCGAGATCTCATGGCTAAGATCGCTAATATCGCGCGTACGAATCGTACGTACGTTCGTTACCGTGATCGGTGCTAATTGCATAATTGATATTTATGCAAATCGCCAGACGGCAAAGTATTTAATCATCGTTTTCGGTTAACGAGCGTCTCGGCTCGGTACGAGAACGCCGAGTCGTCTCGCCAAGGCCGACCACGCGTGCAAGTACGGTTGTTACACCGTTATCGCTATTGTCGCTTATACAAATCAGCATGAAACTGCCTGGAATTGCCATTACGCGAGATGAACTGCGAATAAAAACGCGAGAGGGAGCTTCGTTATCTCGCAACTCAATTCGGAATTCGTGACGGCTTTATGAACCTGCAGAGTCACATTCCGCTGCATCCGCGAGTACCTATGATCCGCAGATCCGTGAAAATCCGCAGATACTTACTCCTAACTTATCGGACCACGCGCGCAGTACACGCAGGATGTATCCGCTGAAATTTACGACGGGATTTATATTGTAACAGCTGTGCGTGGATATAATTTCCCAGTGCGTTATGTCGCATGCGTGCGTGTGTGCGCGTGTTATGCAAAACGCATATCTCATTACTCTCATTGGTACAATAAGCGCCGCGGCGGAATCGATGATGTGCCATTCGATCGGCGCCTACCGAGCGTCAAAGTGCAAAACGATTCGAGTGAAAGTTAAACAGCAGAACTGCCATTGTTAGAATATATCGAGCCAATCGAGAAGGCATTCCGGACGAGCGCCGACTCGCGTGACTGCAGCCTCTTTCTCTTATCGGTGGAATCAATTTAGAATTCGTCGTAACTCTCCGGAAAGGTAACGCGATCGCTCGCGGGGACTCGAGTTTTTCAAACGGGTGTTCAATCGAAACCGAATTGAGGAAGATTTTATTATCGGCTCGCGTGCGAGAAGCTCGCGTTATTGTTGTTGTTATAGCTGTTGTTAAAAAGCTTCCTATCGCTGATAATTGAAGAATTATCAATGCCTGAATATCGAATAAAAGACAACATTTGTTTTCCGTTAGACTTAACCGACCGTGATAAATGTTACGTATATTGCCGAGGAAAATAACCGTGTTTATCATATTTGCTTTTCCTCGGCTCGTTCGTACGAAATCGTTATATATCGGGGCTTCCAGTTTTATGTGAAACATTTTTATGAGATCTCCTCCAGCGGGTACGGCCACTCTTGTATTATTTGAGCTTTAATATCATCTTACGCGTCGAATATTCCTTACGTATACGTTCGTGTACGTGTGCGTTCGTGTGTTCGTCTTATATTATTCTCTGCATGAAAGTGGCAATACAAGATCAGAGTTTTCGGTTTTACGCAAAATATCTATGAGATTTCTCAGACTATGATAAATCTCCAGATCAATCGATTCGCTGGGGATCGCGGAAGTGATCTCTAATTCTCGTGGGAACGCAAAAAAGCAGAATTTTATGCATTACACAATCTCGTTTCCCTCCTGGAGAGGGAACTATCTAAAAGTTAACGGCGAATGAAAGCTCTCATATGCAGCGATCTGAGATCAACTTCTCCCCATCGTGACTTAATTTATCTCGAGTTATCTCGCGAAAATTACCGCGTTCGAGCGGCCCGGCGATAAATTACTGCTCTTTTATGGTAAATAGTCGTAGCTTCGATCACTATCGCGCACGAACGCGAAGCGCACGTCGCGGCGATCACGACACGAGTTTCCGAAAAACGTCTCTCCGGCGCGTCTCGAATCCTCCCATCTTTCTCTTTCGTCAAGCCGATCTTTCTCTCGAGCGTCCTCTCTCCTTCCACTTTCAATGACTCTCTCTCTCTTTCTCTCGTTCCCGCCTGTCTCTCGCCATCGCGCCGTATCTACGGGTCGTTGATATCGCCTCGTGTTTTCTCGGATAACGTGTATGCAACGGCCGTCTGCAACGCGCGAAACGCGGCACGCACTGCGCCCGCGTGATAATAATTATTGACAGATGCGCCCGACTAATGCAGCCTTCGTCTAGCCGATTCCGCCGACAATCGCGACAGCTTGTCTTTGCTGATGAAGACGCGCGCGACACATAAATAAAGCCGCGCTGGGACACGCTGGAAATTTATATTTTAATTTCGCGATAAACCGCGAGCGTTTCGCAACAATTCCCGGTAGTAATACTCACGACACCCATGACTCATACATATTTTTATTAAATTACGCCAGGAATATTCGCTGATGATTCCAGGCGACTCCCACGGGATACTCGTGCGCGAAACACTTGGACGAATTATTTCTAGAAGACGGGGGATACGTGGGTCACTGACGGAAATAGTTTCTTAACAAATTTCACGTTTATCCTCGCTCTTACCTAAAACGCACATCGTGTCCGCCATCTATGCTGAATGATATCCACTAGATTCTAACGTTTGGAGAACGCGTATTAAAATCTGCCAACAGCAGGTTTAATACATGCACAGATGAATATCGTGTGCCTTAGATGCAGCTAGATATTTGTACCTAGATGCTTTGCACACAGACCGTTGCGAATCCCTGTATCGTGAATAATTGAAGAGCTCGGAGCGATACGTGCTAAATCTCACGAGAGAAAATCTCATGAGAGATTTTCCCAACTAGTTGCATGCGCAACTATCGATCTATGGAGGTTCGATTATAAGTATCAGAATATTAACACGTTACTTTCGATTCGCTGATAAACGATTAATTATTTAATCCAATTAAGAGCATCGTTGCTATCTTTCCGAGCTAAAAATACAGCGAGTATGCGGGTCAGATCATCGTGAATGTTTAATGACATTGCATATTCTCCGTTTCAGTTTTTCAGATTTATTTTTTCCGCCCTCGTTTTCCCTGTCTTATAAATCGTGTTTTTAAAATCGCATCGACACATGAGCATCGTCATTTGGGAAAAAGATGGATGCGAGCAAAAAGGACGACAATGAGTTGATAGAAAGATAATACCAATAATGAGAGCGATAATGACTCTCTGTAAGTTATTAGTAGTGCAGGTGAAACATATCATTACATTACGCTTTTCCTTAATGCAATTAAAGCCGGATATTATCAAAAGGGAATACGCGATAGTATATGCGATGATATTACAAAGAAACGATAATATTAGACAGACAGCTAGCAGGAATAAAGCAGAATGAAAATCTCGTCGTTTCGCATAAATGCGATCGTTTAATTCCGCGTCTTATGAATCTCGTAAGAAACCTCGCAAGAAACTACCATTAATGAGAATTGTCACCGAACAAATGCTACAAATTATCGCGATAAATGCTAAACTCCTAATCGTCCGTGTTAATATCGCAGACGTAAACAAAGACATTTATACACTGCAGTTCTCATTTATTTTTCGGCGAGCGAGAGAACATTGTCCATCGCGACTGTTGGCCGACCAACAGAGATATTGAAAATATTTCACGGAAAGGAGAACACATTTTCCATCGCGAATTTTACGATTTCAGAGGCACAGAGGAAAAAAGAGGAAAAAAAGGGGGGGGTGGGGAAAAAGAGAAGAAAGAACCGATCGATCGGATAAAACGAAACGAAAAAATAAGGTGTTCCCAATGTTTCGGCACGTTTTTCCGATGGTGACGGCATATCTTAAAGCTTTTCGTTCTTATGAAAACGGACCATCGGCTGGCGAATAGCGAGATAAGACCGCCTACGCTCGCGTTTGTTTTTCCACGATAAAAAGCGAAAGCCGGACGGAATCGTACAACTCGTGAAAACTAATAAACCGCGGCTTTTCATCGAGCAAATCCATCGCGCGCTGCCACGATCGCTCGCGCGAATCCAACTTTTACAATCTTGTCTCACAATGTTACGTCAAGTTTCACAAAAATTGTGCAAGCGTAGATGTGCGCGGAAACCGATGAGATTTGCTCTTCGCAATCGTTGAGCCATCGTGCGAAATAAAATAATCCTCGGCCGAAACTACTTTTCTCCCGAAACTTTGCCAAGTTGCGCGTATATATCTCCGATACAAAAAAATGTCCTCGAAAAAACGCTCGCTTCCTTCTGCGATTAATTTTCACCGAGATATATCCGTGTGACGAGAACCATTAAACGATGATTTATTGATATCAATTTCACGTAACGCGAGCTAAATGATCACCGATGCTAATTATCATAATGCTAAATATACGTTTACAAAAATTGTAAAAAATCAATCTTGACAATTTGATGACATTTATATTTTCATACAAATTACAAACATCTCGGCGTGCACTAACTCATCGAAAAGAAATGGCAAAAGGCGACGCTGTATTTGTAATATCTTCGAATTTTGCAATAAATCGATCGGTAATGGACTTGGCGCACTTATGCGGTAGAACGTGGAAAAAATATTACAGAACTCTTATTTGTCCTTCCACGATTTAATTATCGCGATGCACTTTCGGAAATAAATCCGCTCGCAAGTAAATTGAAGTTCAACGCACGGTATGCGCTTATACACTTATTCACAGAGAACCGTTCGCTGCAATTTGCGTTAATATATCACGGCACCGCATTACGTCAAGTTACATCGCCGAATAACGATTTCTTACTAGTATTTCCCTAGTAATCCGGAAAATGCGAATCACATTCTACGTTTAATGAGCATTTTAATTACGAGGATAGATTTAATAACGATGGCTCAATGTTCGACAAATGAGGATGAATGATGGACGAAACGATTGAAGAGCTAAATGAGCGACGAGAAGCCGCATCCGTCGATTAATTGCTTTTCTTTAAGGAAAAAAGAGAGAGAGTGAGAGAGAGAAAGAGAGAGAGAAATCTCAGATTATAGCACAAATCTTCCGAGATTTTCTTGATAAACTGAATACCACATATTCGAATGATCTTCCCTAAAGTTTCGGAACAATCGCGAGATGCGTTGCGTGTATCTATAATTAATAATACTTTACAATGCACGACGCATTGTGCGCCACGCGTGCTCGTCTTGTTCGTTTATTGTAACGCGGCTTCATTCATCGCGCGTACTCCACAAAGCGAATCGTCCATTTCGCGGAAATGCTGCGGCAAAATGCTAATGATAAATTCTATCTAATGCTCATAATTAAATTCAATGCATAAGTCCATTCATAATAAACGGCACGACGTTGGTGCGTTTTGCAACCTGCCGGATGCTTATTATGTAATGATCATAAACGCGCGTGAGTTTCTTTTAATGCACATTAGATCGCGATAATATGAGCGACGAAACTAGACGCGGTGGGCTTTTATATGAGAGGAACCAGGCGCTAATTTTAAATAACCGGAGTTATAAACATTTTGAGAGTTCCAGCGTGTTTGCGTCGGTATTTACACGGAAAAGAATCTGGCTGATATCGGGCTAATACGCGGGATTCAAAGTGCGCGTGCAGATTACGATAATAATAAATACATAAAGATTTTAATAAATCGGAATAATGCATCATCAATCTTTTCCCTTTCTCTATTATCTCGGAACGTTAGCTCGATATTGTCAAAGCTAAACTTGACTTTTGGAAGGTGACGACCGTGGCGAGACCGCTATAATTCCTGAAATCAATGCAGCGGGAATCGACGAGAGAAATTAAAGCGCTCGCCTGCCGCTAGAATAAACCGGTATACGAATACATAAATCGATCTCGGTGCGAGAGAGCGTTATACTGAATGTAACACGACACAATAGTAGCAGAGTCATTCTGTACTCTAAACATTTGCGTGACAAACGTCTGTGACTATGTTGCACGTTCGAGTCAACAATACCGATCGCCACAGTGAATCTACTCGCTCCCGTGTTAGGGAGTGTTAGGTTAACGTATTCAGCGAGTAAGAGGCAATGATTCGGCGTGTTTACTATTAAAAGATACAAATATGCACTCGGAGCTAGCGCTCGTACCGCTCGCAAGCGTGCGCTCTATCGAACGCGGCGATACTCGCACAATCGCGCCTAAGATGGCGTGTATTCGCGAATTCGAATAACGAGCGAATACTCGAGCGAGAGCGTGGCACGAACGATTCGATATTTCATTCATTGATTCGTCCCTCAAATCCCTCAAATCAAATTTCGCTCGGCCGGTTTTTATCCCTTTCGGGGACACCTTTCCACCAACGAACCTCGCGAGCTCTCGTCCCCTTCCGAGACGTCCACTTACATTTCCTCTCGAGCATCGATGCACCAGCGCAATGCAGCGTGTAGTTACCGGTGCAGTCCACTCCGGGATAAACAAAAACACAAACTCGCGGCTAGTTCGATCTCTTTCTCGCCCGTGGCGAGATGCGTCTTTCTCCCTTCCGCGGCGGTATCACTCGTGCTAATTCTCCTTTTTCTCGTGTTTGCGAGAAAACACGCGGCGAACGAGCGAACGAGATGGCGAACGGCGATCGCCGAAGGAGAGATCAAGTGCGAGCGAGAGAAAGAGAGAGAGGGGGGGGAGGGGAAGGGGAGGAGGGAAGCGCGCACGAAAGGCGCGCGTGCGAGTGCAAGAGAGACGGAGGGAATGTCGGTGAATGATGCGACGAGGAGAAAGGGGTACACGGACACGACGGGAACAAGAAAAAAAGCGGGTGATACTACGCGGAGGAGCGGGCGTGATAAGGAACGGCGAGCGTGAGTTTCCTGCACCGCGAGCGCGGACGGCGACGCGGTGCGTCGCAATTCGCGCAATTTGATCAATCCTGCCCGATGTGGCTCCCCCGCGACGACGATGTACCCCCGATCCGTGTCTCACATCATCGTGTCACTGTGGCGCGTGGCGCGAAAAACGGACTGCTCCGAAAATGATCGTCCGGAGGACGTTGCGCGCGCGCTGCAGTGATTGCGGTCTCCCGTCGACGTAGAGAGATCGTCCTGCTCCTCCTCCTCTTGCTCTTCCTTCTCCACCAGTATGTTCCTGCTCAGGATCCGATCGAGCAGACACTGACCCCACGAGACGACGTCGGAGCGAAGGATAGAGAGAGAGAGGACGAGAAAGGATAGAGAGAGGGAGAAGAAGCACGAAAAGGAACGAGTGAAGCGCAAGGGAGGAACGGAATAAAAGTCAAGGTAGAGAGAGAGGGGGGGAGGGGGAGGGGGAGGGAGAGGAAACAATAAATAATACGGGAAGGAAGACGGAAGAAGGAGAAGGAGGGAGCGTGAAATTAAAAATGAATCGCAAGATAGTGCAACGCACAGTGCGCAATTTTCTCGAGTCTTCACTTATGTTGCGGCGATGCGTTCTCCCTTGCAACGTTTAAACACGCGTGAGTCTCGTATATCGAGAAAGGGAGAAAAAAGGAAAAAGAGCGCTCTCTCCCGCTTGGTACTCGGTGCGCGCACTTGGCTCCGCGAGATTTACGTGTGTCCAGACGCAACGGAGAGTGCGCGACGTCGTCGTTCGAGATATATCGAGAGAGACGTGTAATCGGGGAAGACGACGGCAGCGAAGCGCGCTCACGGACACAGACGTGACAGCACGCCGCGCGCCTGTTTAGAATATACTGAATATATTTTGACCGAAGCACTCTGCCGCACTTGCGCTCCGCTCATACTCGGCGCCGCTCGTCCACGATCGGCTGCGCTCGGCTACCTTGGCCGAGCCAACCGTGACGCTCGCTCGACAAACCCCGCGCCCTCACTCGATCGCTGACCATGCAGCGTATAGGTCGATGCACTGCGCTCGTCTACGCTCGCTTATCTCCATTCGCCTTGCCACCTGTCAAGAGATTTCATATCTTGTCGCACTTTCGGTCATTAATTTGGCACGTAGTATTTATGGAACAACGATAATTTGCGTTATATATGAATTTTATATATATATATATATATATATATATATATATATATATATATATATATATGCGTATATCCTTCATGTATAGTTAAACAATATCTCATATATAGCAATATCATTTTATACGGCAATAATAAATTTTATAAAATTCGTGGAATCCGTACACATTATGAAGAAATAAATATTTAGATAATCATCTAGTAAAGATATATGCAGATTTCGTACTTCTTTATGTTTCATCATAAAAAAAAAAAAATTTTTAATATATATATCTGTAAAACATTATTCTCGTTAAAATATTATGCTTCACATTTTATTCCAACGAATATTTCTCTTCGCATGATTCATACAAACCGATGCATACAAATTCATTCTCGTTATTCATTTGTGAAAAGCTGATACTCCGTATTTTGTGGAAATAATGATATATTTTTATAGAAAATAAAACGATATATCATGACAACATGCACTGTTGCACATCACTACATGATAAAAGGTAGCGATCATGTGTTATTAATCGTCGTTATGGACGTCAAACGCGACAGCATAAACCAGTTTCCACTTCATTTAAAAGCACCCTAAAACAACAGAACTATATTTCGCAGCGTCATTTGACAATCCTTCGATACTTTGGGAAACTGCAAATTCGTTCGAAGCATGTTAAAGTCCATCGAGAACACTGAATTGTTCTATAAATACAGAGGATCGTTCCGACACATAATATGAATTTAAGATTCTGTTCAAACCTCTGTTGATTTTTCTTGTGTACGCACGATTCGGACGCTTTGCTCTGACACTTTATTACTTAACGAAGAATCTTCAATCATTAGCGTACTAAGCATATTCTGTGCATATAGAACCTCGATTTTTAATTTTATCTCTAACGGGCTTCGATTCTATTGACGGTAACGCAAACGTCAATGTTATTCCACTATCACTATATAGCGGCAACGCTCTACGACATCGAGGTATTGTCGGGCATACACGTTCGCGTGTATACATTATGCAAATTGATTCCATCGATTGGCCGCCAGGCTTCCCGCGAATATAGACTTGTTGCACGTTTCAGTAGCTCTATTCCGGTCTCTAGAACGCGCTCGTGCTGCACTCGTAACTTTGCCACGCAATTCCAGGAAAATAATGTCGTATTAAGAAAACAACAAGCGCTCTACAATAAGTTTCCTAGCGATATCTAAACACTATATCGCGCCTCGCAAACATTTATGTAATATGATTGACTCGCGTGCATCTTCGTTTGAAAGCAAAAATAAAAGAGTATCTATCGCTTTGGCGAAACATAAAGATTAAGAACAAGATTAGATATTTTCGCGATTGCGTTAAAATGTTAAGTTTTCCTAGAGAAATTATACGAGAATTTTATGTAACGAACGTTTTATGTTAATATCGATGTGAATGTCAACGAACAGGCCGACGTTTTTATCTTTATGGTCTGATGCTAATCGTAAAGAATAATCGTCGCTGGTAGATAGTAAGCTGAAATTAATCGAATCCTCTCGATTGCATTATCGAACTAGGCGCGCACAATTCACCGCGATAAAGTCAGTAACATTTCCTCCGAGTTTACAGACGATTAAGGGTCATCGTAATTATCTTAAAAGGCCTCTTCGTGGGAGCGGTGCTGTTGCCGATTACTATGTGTCGCCAACGATGGCGCCGGCTCTTCTCGACAGTAATACGACTGTCATTATGCCCGATATATAAGCGCCTATCACGAGACATCGCGCCTCGCGTACATTTTTGCTCAATTTGAAAAATTCGCATAAATAAAAACGAACGAATTCATAAATACCTTAATAATGATTATTCGATAGCCATTCCAAGCTAGAAGCCATAAAATGAAATATCGCTAATCTCTCTCTCTCTCTCTCTCTCTCTCTTTTATTTTATTTTTTCATACTTGCGTCAATTACATAAAACGTCTCGGGTATGCTAACAACCGGCGATAGAGATATATGCTAATCCAACTGAGTCTCGAATTAATTTTTGTCTGTTTTATTGAAGATAATAATTTATCGTAACATTTCCATTTTCGCCATTAAATCGATTTGCTTTTGAAATCTTCAATTAAACTTGTTTTATTAAATTCCGGCTGTAAATTTGCGACCAAATAACATCCCATTAATAAATATCAACATTTTCCGATTTCAGGGAAAACAATTCTGTATGTTGTAATGCCGTATTATATTTGTATAAAATGTATCGTATAATAAAGAACCGATGTACAAACTGTGTATCTATTACAAAAATGTAAAGAACTCGATAATAAATAAATATTAGATCTTTTATTCTTAAATGCTTAATGTCTAAAAATCTTGATCAAGAATCAAGAAAGGCTTCAAATATGGCTTCCTTATCGCGCGAGATGTCAATGATGTGCGCCAATACAATGGGGAGAAAAACGTCGATGACGCAGAACTCTTCGTTATCTTCTATAAAGATCTCGAATGAAAAAGGCATGTATTGTTTTATAATGACGTATTGTTTGTAAAGTCGGGCAGTTGAATGCAGTACAACGCTCTCCTTTACGAGAGCAACAAAACCGAAACATCTACTGAAAGAACCAAAAAGATCGCAGCGCGTTCTAACGCAAAGAATATAGTAAAGAGCAGCCATTAGAATTCGCGGTAAATGATAGGTGGAACAACATCATCGATCCTTATCGCGAGCCTGACTTTGCTAAACAGAGTAATAGGTCGAGTCACCTACTAGTTACCCAAGAATTCTACGGGATGATAATGAGATCCACTACTTCATGCTAAGCCAGTCATAATTACCCTGTTGATAATATGCGGTTGTCGTCGGCGCGATTAGCATCACGAGCTGTCTCGGCTGTCGCAAATTGCCGGAATTGGGTAACTGGATACGCGCAAATTCGCTGATAGCGAGCGCGCTCCTAATGATGTTTTTAAATTTACGACGAGAAATACAATCGATGACAAACAGAAATTGTTTCTTTTTTTTCTTTAGTGTTCACAATTTAATAAACATCTACAATGCTCGTGACAATTATCGGCAAGCGTTCTCCATGCGAGATCTTATTGAATGTTTAAATGACGTCCATGTGAAAAATTCCTTGAAGGAATGATGGACAGAAGATAAACAAAATGCAGATCTAGTATAACGTCTTAAAATTTTATCAATTTACTGCTTTTCAATATGTAACTAATGCTTTGATAAATGTATGCATGCGCTCATCAAAGAGCTTGCACAATCGCGGCTTAATTAGTGATTGAATGTAATAGTAATTGGATGTTGTAATATTTTAATACAGAATTTCATTATAATGAATATTATAATAAACAAAATTCTCATTGAAATAATATCAAACATACAATATCCTGCAGTATTTATTATAATATTTAAATATATTAATTAATTTTTAATAAGTTCCATAATGAAATAGGACGTTTTGTTTGTTCACTAATTACCTATGATTCGTATATATTCATATTATATCAAGAAAATTACAAGGAAAAAGTGAAATTTATATATTATATAAATTATATATAAAATTCTTTTCAATATTGTAAAGATCTTTTCGTCTGTATATCATCCAATATCGTTCTGAGTTCCTCATCTTCTAAACGTCCCTCAAGACTAGGAATGAGAGCTTTCGCCTCCTCTGGAGTTTCGGGACATAAATTAGCTAACGAGGCTATTTCAAATTTGTGTAGTTTCTTCTGCATCAACAAACTATAACAATATAGAAAAGATTCCTTATATTTATTATACCATGATACGTGCAATATCTCAAAATACATGATATTTTACTAATTTTAATTAATACGTGTGTTTCTCTTGGAATAAATTTAATAACGACTGAGAACAATTGATAATAGGTTTACCTTCTGACGGCTGCGATTGTCTCCTTATTTTTTAACTTCCCAAATCTGTTAGTATATGTCAAACTCTTCATAAAAACTTCAGAAAATTCTTGCTCTTCCTCCGCGGATTCATTCTGAGCTTTCCTATGTTCCAATAACATATAGACTTCTGATATCAGCAAAGTCTCTGCATTTTCGAATTCTGCAAACAATTTGTTGCCTAAATATTCAAATAATGGAATCTTCCATGTTGATGTTGAATCCATATTCGACATCTCTTCACTTATTCAGATACGAAAGCTTGATGCAATAGTTTTTTCTAATCCCATGTAACAAACACATCTCTGATAAAATTTGCATTATTTCACTAAGATAATTTTATTTAACAATTAAAAATAAGTTATATATTTTTATTATATTTTATGAATTATATTAATTATATTAAATATATAATTATAATAATTATATAAATAATTATATAAATTTTAATTCTTCACTTGATAAAATTTTTAATTCCTCAGTAAAAAGTTTTGTAAATTTTTAATCTTGTAGGTTTTTATTTAAAGGACAAAGTATGTCAAATGCAATAATTATGCAATATAATTCATCATTAACGTAATTCATCAAATATAATTAACAGATTTTTTTGTACATTTTTTATATATAACCTATTATATTTTATCAATTATGATATATCAATTTTGGGATAAGAGAATATTTAATAAACAAAAGTATACATAAAATTTAGCAAGAATGTTAAATCTCCTTTTTCTGATAAATATTTGTTCAATAAATTCCGCTAATTATTTAACAACTTTTCATATCATAACGTTTCTATATTTTCAATAGTTTCGGAAAATGAATCATTAAGGAGGCGGCTTATTGATGTAGCCTTTTTCCACCAAGAAATCATATATCTTTCGCGTTTTATTGACGTCGATTTTCAAGAGTCCGCGTGCCTGTGCTAATCTAAGAAAGCCGCATTTTTTGTTTTCTGTCATGAGAAGATGTTTAAATTCCAAGTAATTGCTAGGTATCACTCGCACGACGGAGCAGAGCTCTATCTCTTCGGCATTCAGTTTCTCATATCCTGGTAGACCCTTTATAGCGAGAGGAGGCGCGGTCTTGCGTTGCGTGCCTCCAGGAATCAGACTATTGCAATTAATGCCACCATCCTGCAATAGATTCCTCCAGCTGTACTCTGGATTATTCAAGTATTGCTTTCTCTCCCGTTCGTTCTCCTGCCTCAATTTGCTCAATTTCTGAAACATGGGCACGCTGTGAAAGCGTTTGAGGCCATTTCGTCTGAATTCCAACAGCTTGTTGATACGATTTTTCAACTCGCCGGTATAATGCAGACTCTCCATGAAAGAATCAAATTCAATTCCGCCCATTAGTTGCATAAATATCAATAGTCTTTCCGCAATGGGTCTTGTTATCGTGGTCTCATATCTCTGTATCCATGATATAACTTTGCGAAGTGCTATTAGACCGTGTCGACGGATGATTCTGTGTCTCCGTGCACGTTCCATCAATCTGTTGTTATACGCTTGGACTAGAGCCACTTGTAGAGCTTTTCCTAATCTACACATATTGTTGTGACTTTCATTATGGAAGTCATCGAATTCGAGATTAGATATCAGTGATTCTGCATGATTGTCGAAATTCACTTTGAAATCGGACCTAGCTGCATTATAGCCAGCCAACAACTTGCCGTTGATTGTATTCGAGTCAAATCTGGGGGGCTCTTCTATTTCTTGCAATTTGTATATATAAGGGACGGGTTCGGAACTGAATAAGCTTACTTTATTTTCCTGGATCACTGGCAGACCAGGTAACGTTTGATTGTCTATATAATTCCGCAAGTAATGCATTTTGCACTCCTCGGTAGATTTTCCCTGCACTCTACGTCCCACATCCGTCCAATTCCCAAAGCCACATTCTTGCACGATATCAAGCAACTCGATTTCCTGCTTAGCCATCCAACCACTACCATTGATTAAGGGAAACTCGTTGTTTATAATAATATAATCATGATCGTTTCTGTGCTCATTGATTTCATAACCATTTGCGAAACAGGACGGGCACATTTCAATGTTGGAGCATATGGCGCAACGAATATATGGCTCCACAAGATTGCATCTGCATACGTGACATACCGAGCCAGAGATAAGAATTTCATTCCTTGAGACTGATAGGTCGACTTTTACATCGCGCGCAAACTTGTCTGTTGTATTCAATGAGTCTGAAATAGGAAAATTGTTACCTTTAGCTCATGCCATTCAGATATGCAGATACCTTAATATCGGGTCAGTGCAAAAAGCAAGGATCTGTTCGGCATAACTTATCTATATAAAAGCTCTATAATATTTCAGGAATTTTAAATTAAATTGAATTAAATTAAAAGTAAGTTATATCAAGTTAAAAACTTGAGCAACATTGAATTTAAATCATGAATCGCAAATGGGAACTTGAATTAACACGATTTAACACGCCAAACATTGAATTACAGTTTTTCAATAATTGACATGTTACTATAGCCACCATAAAAATAAGTTAATAATAAACGTTAATAGATTAAATGGTTTGATTATTCGTATCCATTTCATTCACTGCGATGAAACATCGTTATGAAAATCGCAATCATAATGTTTTTGCATTATACGAAACCATATGTGTAGATTGCAGTACATTTAATTCATTTTCTCATTTAAAATACAACGTGATAAAGTTAAGTAAAGTATAAAGTTAAATATGTTTCTACTCTTTACAACAAATTATAATATCCAAGATGCATTTGGTTCAACAAACTAAGATTAAGTTACGCTCTATCGTTAAATTCTAAAATATCATAATTTATCATAAAAAATAACGTAGCACATGTCATAGATATAACAGAGTAATATCAATAGATATCATGAAGTTAACTGTCCGGCGTGACTACTTATGTACAATCGAAAAAAATATAAATACCTTTTGGAAATTGCAGATCCGCCGCATCTTCCTCCGGCATATCAGTGACAGTAGTATTAGCCATGTTTGATCAAATCTCCGCTCCTGTACTTGTATTTATGTATTTGTACTTATTATAGTTATACCCCCCTCACGCTTGCAACGTTTCAATCATTGTTTATGCTCGCTTCTGTGGTTATACTTATGGACGCGCAAGTCACGTGACATGAGAGAATCGCAGCTCATAGCACTTTTTGCAATAGCAAAAAGCGCCATTTTTCTTTCCCTCATTACGAGAAATAAAATATGATTTGATTTTAATAACCAACTTATTGACTTAAATTTAAATAAAAGCATAATTTTCTTTCTTTTTTTAAATACTTAATTGATTCACTGTGTTATTGGCGAGAAAAATGTTTCTGCTCGTTTGGTGGCGCCATCACGACAAGCATAAAACACGCTTAGCCGATAACGTCGATTTTTCGGTATTTTGTTTGGAAAATGGCAAAGATATTTTTCTCTCAATAATGTTCAACATTCAGCGCTTGAGGACATTCCTCTTTTATTTATTAAAAAATTTTAATTCTGTTAAATTTTACATGCAAAAAAAATAACATCGCGCGATATGCATACTTTGCAGAAGTGACTCGTTAGAAAATATGAGCATTTGCAAAAGAATCTGAATCTAATAAACTAGTTTAATAAATTCAAGATATTAGCAATATATCAGCAGCTTGATAATATAAATTTGAGCGATAGGATCACAACGGATTCGTATCAATCGTGTCTATACCGGTAGTAAGGTAATCGGGAATTGATTATGCAAATCTACCGGAAACAATTTGATGACGAGTCGATGATAAAAATCGAATCAAAACGGATTTGCTATTGTGTTCGTAAATATTCAAACGACGTGTCCTAGGTATTCAATAATACACAGACTATAGACCATTCATTAGATGCATCCTGAATAATGAGCTAGACATCGCTCGGAAATAATTAAGGTCAAACGCAAAGCGATAGCATCGGAATATCTAATCTGGAGAATTCGCATTAACGCCATTAGGATGCACATCGTCGCCTTTTAACGAGAAACGCGATGAACGTGGGACCATGAAAAAAGAAGTCAAAATGCACGATTGTCAGCGGAGAGAAATTACATGGATCACATATCGCCACGGCATTTTCTAACTTTCCCCTAAAGATGAGTATCATGGAGATTGTTAGGCCGCGAAAGCAAAAACCGTCGCGAGAAAGGCGTGGGAAGAAAATCTCATAACAAGAAGTGAACGGATTTGCTTGCAATATCGCCGCGCTAGTGACGAACAAATTGTATGCGCAAATAGATAAATAAATAAATATATATATATATATATATATATATATGTGTGTACACAATAAACGTATAAATAGACAATAAGTAAGTGCAATAAGTATTCACAATGAGTGCAATTTATAATCATAAAACCATGATGCTCTTCGTTCGGACATTCGAATCCGCTGCTTAAATGTTTCCTCATTTATCAATCACTGAAACGATCGCAATTTAAATCGACTGTTGCATCATGTTGTAAGTAAGGTTCAAAACAAAAATGACAAATCCCAACGATCAAGTATGTACAAATAAAGAGATTGTATTTTAACATCGTTAAATTCGTTAAATTAAAATCATTAAATGTGTCTACTTTCGCGGATTACGTTTACATTCGCGGATTTGTCTCATAAACGTTAGACTATTGATAATCCGCATAACAACGTAAAATCTGCACGTACTGATTTATGTATAACAAGTTTGTCTATAAACATTCATCTATAATGCATTTGACTCTGCACGATCGCATCTCGATATATGATTATTCATACATGCGTTTATCCGATGCCCTTTTCCTTCTTTCAGCGATGCATCGGTGATCTCCTTCGTAGCTCAATCACGAAGATACTCCTGATGCGGCGATTGTTCGCGAAAATATGCCGATTCGCGTGATGAAACACGGAGCTCAGTCGCGAAGGCATGATTTTGCGCGGAAAGATGCGGCAATTCCATTTGCGAAAACGCCATTAAACGTACGATAAGGCACGGCATCTCCGACACTCATTAGCGAAGACGATTAATTGATGATCATACGTCGCATTTTCTTCGTTCCATTGAAGCGAGCAATGCGTCAGCATCACTGCATAAATACGAAATAAAACAGTATTCAGCGCTCTACCCGTTATTGCCTCGATTCGAATAATATATAGATAATACTTATGAATAAACATATCGAGTGGAGTCGTGGAGTCCGTTTTGAGAAATAACTGATGCGTCGCGCCTGTGGCTCGTTATCCGGGATAACGGAATTAATAATGCGCGCTCCGATAATCCCCGAACACGAACTTTTGCAAGCTCTATAAGCCTGCGAAGATTGCATTTACGTCGACCTGTAAAAGCGGACGCGCCTTTGACCCGCCGTGCCGGTAGAACTGCTCGGATCAATCTCTTGGCAAAAGTAGTATACGGATAACAATGCGCATATATTAACCGACATGTTGTGAAAGTGTCGTGTAAAACATATTAGAAACACGCTAGGTAACGGCTTTCTACATCGGCCTTCTATACCGTGTCGCGATAATAAGAGATTCCAATCCCGGTAACAACGCTTCGACGTTTTCCGGGGAGTCGCCGGGGCATCCGATCGGCCACCAAATTGACCTTTCTCACGAATTGTGTCATTCGAGAGTGTCATCCGTTGCGACTCACGGCGTGACAAATGAAATAACGTCGAATCGCTCGGAAACAGCCTCGCGCTGTCGCTGATACTTCGCAATTCTCTCAAATGCATGTCTCACATGCGCCCTACGAACGTCCTTCCGCGCCATCGTTGATGCGGCGCGTCTCTTGAAAACAATAGAAACTCGTGTCGTGTACGATCGTGTACACGTTGGAAGTTTGTTCCGCGTAGTTCCCGGCCGAGCGCGTGCATTAAATCGCGGTCGCCGTCTGGGACGCGCTGTGTCGCGCGTGAAAAGAAGGATATCCTTGTGTTTGAAAATGGAGACAACGGAACCGAACTTCTCGGACGCGAGGACGCTGCACTTCCGCGAGCCGATAGACAGGAAGGACGAAGACATCCAGTCGATGCGCAACGGTATCTTCTATCCCGTATACAGGGTGACTACCGTCAAAGGGTGAGACACCGAGTCGGACAGGTCGAAAGGGTGCCCCGTTCGCGAAGCTCGCGAGAAAGGCTTCTCGCAGATTTCTCCCGATACATTAAAGCCCCATTTAATCGCGGCGCATCTGTAAAATGAGCGGAAACGTAAAACGATATTGTGCGATCTATTCTTTTTTTCCCTTCCTTTTTTTTCTTTTCCTTTCGCTCGGGGAGAAATTTTTTATTTTTGAACGCGCAGTTTTGTTTCTCGGAGGAGCTCGCTTCTCGGGTAATCAAGAGGATCGATCGACACGCTCCTCTTTTCCGATAGGTACACTTTTTCTTGCCCTAACGTCACTTTCTGATTTTGATTAGATTACGTAAGAGTATGCGAATAACTGAAGGATTAATGACGAATGATTCGAGCATTCCTTATGATTGTGATCACGAGAAGCCATTTGCGTTCGCAGAAATCGACGCTTAATCACGTTAGATCCTCGGAAAATCGGGGGAATAACAAAATCGCTTGATGATTGAGCGAATAAACACGAATGAAGGCCACATTCCTCGTCGCGTCGGTGATACTTAAAGATACATTTAGCCAGTGAATAATTAACACCGCATCATAAATCTGTCGCGCGCCTGTTCGCTTTGCCTGTTCGTTTAGCAACAAGGAAAGAGTACAACGCTGCCTTAACCAAGTTTTAACAAACTGCTCGGAGATACATCGACGTCGATCATCTAATTTTACAACTCGACTTCCGAGTCGAGTGATCCCGGCGGGGCTTACGCAAATTAAACGCAAATTAAATGATTTTCGCTAAACGGATCCCGGTGGCGTGTCGGTTAATATTAATTAACAGTGGCATCGGCGATTCCATTGGTGAATTCCATTAACGGAATTATGTTCTATGTAATCTTCGGCCATTTACCGAAACGTCCGTATCAACCGCGTGTGTGTCGAACCGATTAATTAACATTTATTATCAGCGAACGTTCCGGGATTTATGGTCCCTTGAGCATGCGTAAAAGTACAGCAACACCGTTCGTTACGGGGAATGGATCGTCCAGTGCATCCCAAAGTCAATCGCGACGAGATGTCCAGGGACTGGGGATTTCGAGGAAGAGTTTTTATGGCCCCGATGGATTCGACGGGCCTGGCGCAACGAATCTGGATAGTGCCATCGCACACCCATCGAATATAAAAGGCCTCTCTTCCTGTCTTCTCGGATGGCGTTATCGGGCCTTTTACGGAGTCGCGACTCCAATTTATCTCATTAACATCGCCGCGGGCATTTTCACATAACGGTGCGCGAGCTAGCGCCGGCTAGCCGCAAAGGACTTCATCTTCTACCGTTTGCAGTAGAGGACTATGTATCGCTTGGATTTGGATTAGCGTTGGATCTGCCGGCAATTGGATTAGCAAATCCGGAAATTCGTGAACTCTCGTTGCGCACGTTGTTCGTGAGGCTGATCCTCTTTTCTTTCTTTCTTTCTTTCTCTTTTCTTCTTCGCGTTTCCGGAAAAGGGAAGGACGACTGTATATTCGTGAATACTCGTCGGAAGTAAATGCGCAAGGAAAATAGCGATGAAGCGAATTTAAAAATAATTGACATATCAGTATGCGGCGCGATATCGATTGATATCACGTCGCCGGAACGGATATTTCCTCCTTCTTCATTTATATGTCAAACAAGTTTTTCGCAAGTCTTGGTTTATTAATACAAGATTAATACAAGAACATAATTCTATCTGTATATTAGTATAGAATTCCACAAAGTTCTACGCGGAGAGGCATTCAATCACGGAACCCAGAACTATCTTCATCTATTCAGACGGGCAGGCACTACTTAAGATCGATGGATCGATCGAACTTGCCTCACAAGCAAATCTGATCTTGCGATACTATCTTCGCTTCGATCATAATATTACGTTCGTGTCAATAATCACCGATATCGTTGAACATTTTTCTACAAGCTCAATGTTCATTCAAGCTCGAGATCTATTTATCGTACTTCCGTTATCCGTTATAAAAATATAAATGGAAGTTATTGATAAAGAAATAATATCAAGGTAAGATGAAAATAAATCCGTGGCGACATCGCAAGTACGTCGTCGAAATTTTACTTTTGCGAAACAGAATGCGATAGTTTTTGACAATAGTTCCTTGCGATGTGATGGACACGTTAAAAATGGTCCCTAACTCCACTTTAGCGGAACTCTAATGGACGATGAATATTCATGGAGTAATTTCGCCGGTTGAGTCCTACCAATGTTCACGGACACTACGATTATCCAACGCAAATTATGATTTACGTAAGCATCCATGATTGATGATGATGGGATTCTCTTTGCCAAATGTGATCTTGCGCGGAGTAAAAAGAGGCAGCAGCTAGTCAAGATTACGGATATATTAAAAAGTGCATATGTTGAATAATTTCGTACTCGTTAAATTGACGTTTGATTGCATTATCGAAGTATTAAGGAGCATGTCTTTGTGCTCTTCTTTTTTTAGCCGATGGAGAATCGTTCTTTCGCGAATTCCCTCGACATAAAAGAAAAAAATAAGATGTAATTTCCATCGCGTGGATAAAAAGCATGTATGTTTAGGGTGAATATTACAAGCGAATTATAATTAATTCTATAATAATAGCGGACTATGGTAACGCTATGTTATTATAATAATTCGAAGCGAATGAGACAACGTTGCGAATTACACGGCGATGAAGAACATGGAACTTTCACCAGCCGTTAATCGACGATTTTTTGCTACCGTTCAGGCGATTAAAGCAGTCTAGAAAGTTAACAGAATCGACTATGAGCGATATGAAAATTATTGTAATCTTGCTTACAGAAATAGTCGATTCTCACACTTTTACCCATAATTATATTTAGCCGCAAGATATTCTCGCTGCCTTCAACGAATCAACGTGCGACACACGTTTTACATTAAATTACGCTAGTGATTTACGTATTCTTACTTTTATTTATCGCACAGTTTGACGCTTAATCTATTTAAAACTACTTGATTCGACAAACAACCATGATTTAAATGCGAGATAAACTAACGAGCTAGGATGAGCTTATCTTTTCTGCCATAATAAAATGTCTCCTTGACGCGATCAGGCAAGTCTTACATTGCAAAAGGAGGCTATTTCGAATAACCAGAAACTATACCGGAAGCAAGAATAACTCTAATTTCATTGCGCAACGTTGCTTGTAATTGTACACGCGTTCGGTTTGTGTATTCTTTTCCGAGATTCATTCAGCGATCCTCGAGCGCGAAACGTACAAGTAACAATGGAATTTTAAGTGAAATAAGGAAGTGGGAAAAAAATTTGAGGGTTGATTATAAGTAAAATACGTCTGACGACAGAATCGATGAATAGGACGGGGAAGAGATTTCCTGCGTTTCTTTACGAATGAAAGTCGATCGATATCAAATGTTCTCGTACGGATTCCCATATCCTTAATCGTGCGAGCATCGTGCGCCACTAATTACTGCGGACTCCATTGATCCTTCTTCTTCAATGGGATACCAATAAATCGTAGCGGATCGATACGCTGTTATAGTGGTAGTTAATGATCGTAAGATATGGCTTCAATCACGAGAATACTTATGGGCGGCGTTCGATGGAACGGCTGCTGCAACGTTAGGCTAACGGGATAACACCGATAAACGCCGTTTGTCGATCACCCTGAAGAGATGATGTGCCACTCCTAGTCCGCTGCAGCGTACGTACGCGACCGTGGATCTTTCTCGCATGCGTTTCTTCCGCTTTGTATCCTGCCTATGTAATTGACCCGATCCCATTTGTGTCGACCATTTGGGTCAAATCTTACGGACTGTACCGTGTGAACGTATCAGAGCTTGGGAAAACATGGGGATTTGGAACTCACGCGATGTCTTGTGATCTTCTGCTCACTTAAGCAAGTCGATTTAGGAACTTATCGATTTCTGAAAGAGGGACGAAAAACTTTTCTTCTATAAACCGGTTTCGACATGTATGGTAGTCGCAAGAGTGACGTAAAAAATAAGGAGAGAAACCTGTCGGAGACAGGCGCAAATCTGTGATAAGAAGATACCTCTATGAAGTATTTTAGAGAAATATATCAAGATCAAATTCTGTCATTCGTGTTCCGTATTAATGTTATTTAAACGTATGCAAATTACAATAATTAATGTGTCGGCAAGAAAACTTCCAGATGCGGCATGGCGATTATTAATTATTATCACACATTTCGCGTAAGAATTGATGAATATCTAAGTTTACGCTCATCGATACTCGTGCGTCTGTATTAGTAATCGTTTCTAATCCGTTATTACGTCGCCGAATGGCATTATGGCGAAGATGCTAAGGCTAAGGTGATTTAAGCATACAACTTTACAGTTTCTAGTTATTTATGGCTTTGTATAGGGATTCACGATCGGGGAATGGGCATAGATCGTTCGAGAGTTCACGAACGTCGATAAGACTCATCCGTTACATCCCGCATAATGACGATACTCACATTCCAGTAACTTACAATTGACGGTAATTCGTCGCAACTACCGTATCTACCATCTGGCATGTACCGATCATCATGATAGGAGACACGATGATATTACCATTGAGTTCCTTTAATGCATCGTGCCGTAACACGGCATCAGGAATTGATTCGAATCACGCCATACGTGATAAATCGGCGAGATTGATCGCTCATTTCGTTTGATTCAATCAAACGAAAACCGAAGTGAGACGATTGGCGTTATTAGTCGGTGAGCGATCTCGTTCACGTGCGATAGCACAAAAGACACGAAATCTCAATGAGCGAGATAACGATACTGCCGGATAGTCTTGTAAAATAAAAAAACAACTGAAGACGACACAAGAATCGCCACTTCCTGTATCTAATCTGTAACTGATCGACTGCGAAGGGCAACAATCACGTGCGGTTACCGAAATTCGTTTGTAGATCGCCAAATGAGAATGCGTTATCTCAGTTACTAGGCCGAGAATTTGCGATCACGTGCAAACCGAGTCAAGTGCACGTTCCTTTTCTCCTCGCCTGCCGCGATCGGTTCAATCGCTTATCGCTGAACTGGTTCGCGCCATCGCCATTGCGAAATAACGCGGAACATCGACCGGTTGACTCTGTTTCAGCAGCCGGGATCATTGCGCGATCGGCGGATTATATTAGAAGCGATCATTAACGGCTTCCTGATATCGTTTGATAACGCGGCGACGTCATTTGCATATTAGTTTACGGCGGCACGCCTCGGAAGCTGCGGAACAAATCGAGAATCGCGGATCCGCCCGGAAGGCAACACGTCCACCGCATAATCGAAATTGTAACTGTACTTTGGCTGTCGCCGACTATGTTTTCACATATATGATTGTGCGTGGCGAGCTGCGTCCACTAGCGATGATTATGCATGATCGGCGATGCGAGTAACGCGTGATCGTTATTCGATGCACGGATAGATCTCATGCTCTTCCCCGAAGAACAAAATTCATTCGCAAAAGCGCAAGGCATCGATTTTCAATCGATAAAACGATCATTTTCCGATGACCGTCGAGCCGTTTATCGGACTGGCGGTTTAGCCGATCGCGGTTTTGGCTCGATCGAATTATCGGTGCTTGAAATCGAGAGAGCAAGAGATTTGTGCACCAGGTAAACTTCGTATCCTATTTACGTAATTCGCTTCTCTCTTTTTTCCTGTACGCGCAAGAATTACAGCAATTGAAATCGACCTGTAGACTTTCCCTTCTTTCCTTTTTTAATTTTCGATATCCCCTGTTCGATCGCTTCGCAATCGCGTTAACTCATTAACGCGAACAAGCGTGTCGATGATGTTTCTTCGTACGATCGGGTGTTCCAAATCGAAACGCATTGATCTTTTTAGTGTCACACTAACGGTATCGCGCGTTTTCTCTCTATCAGAACCGCTACCGTATTCACGGATAGAATTGTATTTTTATTCAGAAACCGCTCACGGGATGCGATATCAAGGAATTTGTGTTTAAACTAAGCTGCGTTTGATTATGATGAGTGATGAGAGAGGATTTAGAATCTTGGCAACTATTGCGAATACGAATTAATATTAATATCTAGAAACTCCATAGAATTGATTAATTATCAATTTCTCAGACTCGGATTCTTTTTCCGATCATGCCGATACAAGATTCGATATTACAATCGAATGTCGAATTCTCGCGTTGATTATGATAATAATTCATTTTGTATTCGTAATATGTTATATATTATATCCACGTTTCTTATAATATTTGACTTTATGTGCACACAAAGACGAAAAGAGAAGCGAGATATAAAGCAGTTGCTCTCTGTTGAATTGATCGTGTCCATAAAATTCGCGACAACATATAGGACGGATGTGTCGTAGCGTTATCTACTAACCGTTATCGATGCAGCGTGATCTACTAACTTTTTCCCTCGAATCTCCCGCAACATTGTGAGATGTCAACCGATAATCAATGGAGTTTCCTTAATTAATATCGACACACTTCCACGGCGCGGTTCATTGACTCGATTCCAGTTCGACTTTCGCCTCGCGGGCATTTCTTTGCAACAGTTTTGTCGCAGCAAGCAATCTCATTCAGCTCGACGGCGAGATATCGAAACAGGGATGAGCGTCGTAACGGTTCTCACTCGAGTTAAACTTATCATTTGCGGCAGCTGTAGCTTCTCGTGTAAAATCAGCTGATCGATCAATTGACGGGAATTATCGCACGCCGCGATACTGTGCCAGGCGGGACGCTCTTGTTGGTGTTTTCATCGCAACTGATTTTGGCATCGGTGCAATTAAGTAAAGTCCAATAAAAGCGGTCCGTTTGGAGAACGATGCGAGTCAAGTTTTAATTAACTCCGTGAGACAATGATGGTGAGCAGAGTCACCCTTTGTTCGAGCAGAATGCAAAGTGCTTGCTCATAATCAATGGAGACAAAGAAAAATCCAGTGACGACTGTCCAGTGACGAATCGCAGAAGCATTTACCGAGATGCCTACAAAGGTGCCACGAGGTTTCTGCGGTAACCCGATTAGCATTTGTCCTTGGTCATTGCCCTTAATAAAACTTGCACATGGCTATATCCGTGCGGAAACTTTTGTTTCGCGGAAGAACGAAAGAAGGTGAAGGATGAACAGATCATCTATCGCGATCGTGCGTATCGATTGTTTCACTTTCAAGTAGCACGGCATCGACGCCCGTACAAAAGCGTATTCCGAATCGAATATGGAAGTAAAAACGTAGAACGTTACCTCTCCTTACGTCTCCGCGACAACGATTCACATCATTCGTGTTCGTTCTCGCATAATAAGAGAATGAGATACTCGAGCGTGCGAAGGAAATTATCCTCATTTGCGATTTAGCGTGAATGCCTTCTCGCGTGATATATGAATCTTGGAATCAATTATCAGAATTCTAATGATATTTGCAGATCAAATTGCCGCGCATCGAGGTAATGAAATAGTCTGAATTGAAACATGAAAGCAAGAAAATCTGATACCCGGAATTGTCCTCCCGACGAATCGGAATTATTAAAATAGATCGCGTATTCTTTTTCGTTTTCTTTCTATCATGTTTTCTTTCTATACGGATAAATGACGGTAAATGGTAAAATTAATCGTCGATATCGACGGTCTAATAAAAGCCATTAATTGAAGTTAGCCGATCTCTTCTTCTGTTTCTATCTGTGCGAGACGAGGAAACATGATCATGCACAAATTTGCTGAAGTTATCTTTTGATTTGCGAAGCCGTCAAGTCAATCATTGCATTAACGACCGCACGTGCGTCTTACGTAAGTTCGAGCCTTGCTAACTGAATTTTAGTTATAAAGCAGGATTCCGGCCTTAAACGCACCATTGAAGAGTTCCGAGGTTGCTTCTAACGGCGGAGCTTACCGTTCGCATAATGCCTTTAAGGGATGTACCAAGTTTTCGAAATTCATACACCGCCATTGTTCGCAAGTTCATTTGCCAGTCTCATTAATCTCTTTGCGTTTACCACGAGCAAGATCGTTCTTTTCGAAATCTGCGGTACAGCAAAGGCGGTTCATTCCATCACATCCGCACGTATCGGTCTTAAGCCGTCGAGTTAAAATTTTTTAAAGGAACTGATATGCTTTAAATGGAATGCTTCAAATTCAGTTTGACGCTTGATTCCAAAATTTTGAAGGCGATCGTTGCGAGAGAACAAAGGGAGGGATAAGAATAATTTACGTCCGATACCATCATCCGAATGTCATTTTAGATCAGACATAATCGAGGACACAGCATTCGTGGAATACCCAAGATGGACCGCGCATCAACAATTTCTGCAATAGCGCATGCGCGAGTGATTACGCATTTACCATAAGGGATTTCTCGAAATTATTACGAAGCGGATATGCGTCAGTTTTGCCGTAAAGTTTTTTTTATTAAACCGGCAAAGTAAAATCGCCAAGCATGCTGATGAAGAAATATCTCCTTGCTATTCAAACAGAGCGCTGACTCAGTGATACCGCGCACTTATCAAAGCTTAAGCTCAGAATTTTAAGATCGGATCCTCATCGCCTAATTGATTCTTATTAATTCCAAACATCGCGCGAGCAAGGTTAATAATCCAGAATACTCATTAAACCATGATTCGTCCGCGAAGTACGAGGTAGCAGGAAAGAAAGAGAGAGAGAGAGAGAGAGAGAGAGAGAGAGAGAGAGAGAGAGAGARAGAGAGAAAGACGTTAATTGATTCCCTTGCAGGAAAGTTTTCGAATTAAACCTTTCGATTTCCTCTCAAGGTTTCATAATATTTATATTTATATATATCAGGGAACTTTCCTCGAGCGCATCCCACGGATAATAAAACCCCAAGGATAGAAAGTCGAAGGACACCGCATCTCTCCCGCTCGAGATTGTGCTCTTTTATTCGTGTATTCGTGTATTCGTGTATTCATGTCTCCACGGTTTTTCTTATCCTGGCAATGCGAAACAATAAAGGCGGAACCCTCGGATTTTCGCGGCAGCTTGCTCGGAGGAACTCGTGCAGGGAACGTGCCCGCGATGGGAACTCGTGAAGGATAGAGAGAGAGAGAGAGAGAGAGAGAGAGAGAGAGAGAGAGGCAGGGTAAGAGAGCGCGAAGGGAGGGAGAGGACGTTTAAATACGAGGAGAAGCGCGCGCGCTACTCCAGTCCGGCGCTAACAGTCCAAACCGATTCGTATGCGGATCTCGGTGGAAGGCAGCCTCCCTCCACGAGTTTCCCTTTATCTCTCAGATCCCCTTCGCATCGAGCGAGAAACCGGGAAGGAAAGAGAAATCGCGAACAGGAGCATCATCCCGAGGGAGCTACGGAGAGCTTCCGAAAAGCGCGCGGGTCACCCGGTTGAATTTTCCGGAGCAAAAGTGGCGACACGAGACGGAACAAAAGTGTTGGAAGTGGTAATGTGCTAGTGAGAGCAGTCGGACAAGGCAACCAGCAAGACACAAAAACGCTTAATCTAGTCGCTATGACCAACAGCATGAAGCAAACGGTTATCAAGTGAGTTGCCGTGCCCGTTATTTGCCAAAACGGCGACGGTTCCTCCTGCGCTGGCGGGATGACGCTTCTTCAGACCGTTTCCTGCACCCCCGTCCGCGTCTTATTCTCTTCGTGTCTGACGAACGCAACAATGCTCCCGTGACGGCCACATCACCTCTCGATGATGCCGTAATACTCTGACGATGACGTTGCGATTGGAGGAATCGAACGCCGACAACAGCGGAATTACATGTTGTTTATGTCGTAAATTAGCCCTGTAGGAAGATAATAAAACGAGCGAGAAAAGAAAATATCCGCGATCGTTCAATCGCGAGCCGTGCAATTCATGTTGAAGTCCGCGATGCGACTCCGATTCCGCTTCATCGCTTAGCCTCGAAGCAGATAAGAAAGTACGGATGGTAATTACGCGTTGAGCGGTAATCATGCATTGAATTGGCGGGGACACGATTGAAAAAGCGTGAATCCGCAGAACGCGGTCGGTAGGCCGTGTATTTTCCCGCGAAAAAGCCTGGAAACTGATCCCCGAATCGATCTCTGCACTCTCTCGGAGCAGAATGAGACGTCAACAATACGTTCCGCACTGTGCGTGATTTGGTTTCTAAAGTCCGCGGACGTTAAATCTTCGGATGCAAATAGCGGAATCCCGTTCTCCGTGCCGTTCCGGTTGTTTTATGCCGAATAGGGCAGCGGCTTTCTACGGATATCTTTCCAACTTTTATCTCTAAATGGGTAGCTTTTGCATTTACATGAGAGAGACACGTGTCTGGCAATCGTAAACTGCTGACGCTGCCGCCCGTAGTGGAAGATCTTTAGCTTCCCTCCCTCCCTCCCTCTTACCAGCGCGTATTGGCAAAACTTTACTTTAACCATGGCGAGCTGCGTGCTCGCCGACTTGTGCAATGTTGTTAAAAACTGGTCGTTCAGTCCAGCTCTCCGGTAAGATTAATGAATCGCGATAGACGGGTGTTTCATAACAGATGAAAGAGTTGTCGGGTAACGGATTATTGATTACGATGCAGGTTATCAATCACGAATCGACGTGTCAAAGATTATGAAAGTGGCGTTTCGTACTGCGCCACACACGCGGTGACTGAACAAATAATCCGACATCCGGTACCGATTATCGGGACTGCTCGAACGCGTACTTGCCGTGCGGTGCGGTTGGTCAGTACGGAAACGCAACGACTCTGCGATTTGCTTGATGTAATTCAGCGCGGCGCTGCATCGAGCTCCCTTTTCTATTAATCGAACGTTGCGGCTGTAACGCGCGTGAACCATGACGGCCGTCGAATCTGGCACCGTTAGAACGTTTATCGTCGGCTGCGGCGAATCGCGATATCGGCGCGAGCGAGCGCGACACGGAGGAAAAAGCGCGAGGTTTTACCGTCGTAACGAGAAATCTCGCGATTTCAATGCACGCAGGAGCGGCCGGTGATAAAACGCGCCAGGCGTTGATGTTGCATCGCGGCTCGGTCGGCCGTCGTGAAAAAAGAACGGCGGGACTGCCGCGAGAAAGAGGACCGCTCGAACAGATATCCGCCTTCGGCGGATTCCCTTGATGAATATTCATATAATTGCGAACGCGCCGTATCCGTCATCTCGCGATATCCTTGAACTTTTCTCTGCTTGTATGAGTCGAATGTCAGACATGTTTGCGAGATGTTTTTCCGTCCCGGTAACCTGTCTCGTCTTCTTCGAGATGGACAGAGATTTTGCGAGATTAAGTCGCCGGTATCCCGGCTCGCTGTATCTCTCTGTCACTCTCGATTCATTACGATGATAATCCACAATGCGCAAGAACTCTTTAACGCTCTTTAGCGCTCTACGTAATCATCCGCTTAAGAGATTGGCCAGTTCGAACTGCCGTCACGTGGTCTCAATGTCAGTCGATCAAGTGCAGCATTAACGGCGAGGAATAGGAGATACATATGAATATCCATTAAAATTGTAAGATCATAGCGATCGTGCATCAGAAAGAGCGCAAAGATGCGAGGATATCAGAGCCGCATTATCGAGCGTTACTTGCAAACTTGCTGAGATCTCGCTTGAAGAAGGGAGACGGAGAGGATTGACCGCGATGGCGAGACGATGGAGAGGATTCATACGGATGAGGAAGAAGCTCCTCTCTGCGGAAATAATTCCGTATGTGCCGGCAATTGCCATGCGTTGTGCGAAACGTACAAACTTATCTCGAAGCTGCACGCTCGTTCGAGGTGAAAGTATCTCGCGAGGTACACCGGACGCTCGTTGAGAGCGTTTATAGTGCAAGTTTACGAATGCCTGTGACCGCGCTGCGAGATTTGCGCGGCGTTAAACGACATGTGAGATAAGTTAACTTGACGAACGCGAAGCGGTTGATAAACCGCGCGGCTGATTTCTAAACAATTCTTGCAAACATTCGTGCAGCCTCGAGTATCACTCCGGTGTCGCAATCTCGCGCGATCTCGCCGGGGATTATTCGATCGAATAGTAATGATCCTGAAATTCATTATCATGCGAGTATCGCCGGACGAAAAACGCGGGAGGGGAGTCATCGAGACGAATAAATAGCATTGACCCTGGTATCGTGACGTCTCGCTGTCGCGATCGGAAGGGTGCTAATTAGAATGCGCTAAGCCGCGCGCAAACGCATCGGTTATTTATTATTGCCCTCGCGATAGCCATCCCTTGCCGGAAATAGGGGAATAGGTTACGTTTCCTCGCGTGCGTCGGAGGAAAATTTGATTGTTTCCTTTTGGCGTTATCGCGCCGATACCGAACTGCTGTAATTTCTCAACGTATCATGCGTATCGCGATACACGCACGCACACGCACGCGAATTTATCGTAAAACGCTAACGGAGAGATTACACCGAAGTATGTTTAGAGAACTATTATATACATCGATAAGATATAATGCAAATCAACTCTGACATGTTAGACAATCCGCTTAACCGTGCACCAAAAAGTCGGAATTATGTAAACGCGAATCGAACGGGTGCGTGATCCCGGCGAAGTTACAGAACGAAGGAGCACGAATTAAGGGAATTAAAAGAGAGATGCGTGTAACATTGCTAGAAGCAATGAATGCCGACGTTCCATCGAGTCGTTATTTTTATTACTTATCGTCTCTTATCTGCGCGATAAAGTAAAGACTGTGTAAATTAGAAAAAGAATTGTCGTCGTGCGTCTGAGATACGTTCTTCAAGTCTTTATCTGCCTCTCTCTCTCTCTCTCTCTCTCTCTCTCTCTCTCTCTCTCTCTCTTTCTCTCTTTCTCTCTTTCTCTCTTTCTCTGTGTGTGTCTCTGTCTCTTCCTTTCTCTTCGTCGTTCGATCTTCGTCAAAATGATAACTGTATATATTTACATTTCTTTGGCCTCCTTATTTGTCTGTGAAACGGAAATTTCAACGAGAAAGAATTTGAATCTTGCGACACGCGTTGCCAGCATCATAGAATTTTGAAGGATTCGCTGCTACTGGATCGAATGTATCTGTCTACGTGCAGACAGGGCGATCATTACAAAGGATCGATTGCGAAAAGATAAATCTTTCGAATGATAACATTCGTGTTTGCGAAAGTCGCCAAGTGATTTGCATAAGACCGTCGCCGATTCAGCGACATTTTTACGTGACCTAGAATCGTTTATACAAAAGAATTACATAACACGGTTACGTAAACATGATTTGTAAAATAAGTAAATGAAAATCATGTTTCTTTCGAAATACTTTTACACGGAAAGGCATCGCTGCAAAGCGTTCCGGAATACATTTCTTTCGTTCAACAACACCGCGGTTAAATAACATTGTATCGTGGCAATGTTTATATTTTCTTTTTCTCCGTGAGATTATCCCAAGTATGGAACGAAGTAAATATTTTCTCTACTCGTGCGCTGCATGCAATTATCAATGCATAAACGCGTACACGTTTTATGATGACTCAGTTTGGCAAATTTACAATTTTACAAGAGTTCGCGCTCGTCTACATTGCGTTATCGTTGTACGGCAAATTCAACAGAGTGGATATTCAGGTATCGCACATCAACGATGAGTATCGTAACCGGTTGCTAGCTTTCGTGCACCGTACGCCGCTTTCGAGGGAGTTCTTCGAGCGACTTTCAAGCGATCGGCATGACGAGAGCTAGACGCGATCGGATTGATATTCCAGCGGCGTCGTTTGATCGTCCATCGCGTACGCGTGTCGCCAGCAACCGGAATTAATTTCGCGGACTTAAAGGGGCTCTTCCTCTTGCGGCTTTTACGCAAGTCGCGAATCGCGGAGGTCGACTGAAAGGCAAAGGAGCAATCAGACTAATCCGCGCGGTAACTCGATAATTGGGTACGAAATTGCGGGCGAAAAAGACGCGTTCGTGCCGAGACGCGAAATATACGCGCGACCTTCTCCGAGATGAAGATTTGCCGTTACGCCGTCGTCGTTGTCATCATCATCGTCGTCGTCGTCATCGTCGTCATCCCGCGCCTGCCTGCTCGAAGTGGCCCATGGTCGACCTCGTTGTCCCGTGCAACGGGAATATCGAAAACACGCGAAAGCTCATAAACGAGACGCGCTTGTCGGGCATCAAAGAGGCGCGGCTCTCATTTGCTATGCCGTTAAGAAGACTTGCAGAGACGATGCGCCCGCGAACGCGGAATTTTAAGAGCCATCGAGTCTCAAAGCCATTTCCTTGACATCTTAGTAGCCGACCACGTAAGGAGATAATGTTACGTTAAACCTGCGGAATCTTGATGTTTACGACACGAGGCGACAGATTTGACTCCGGAGAGTCAAATCCGCGATTCATGCAAAGATGACCCGGCTAATGAAGTTTTATTCTTGCGGAAGTGATCCGCGTGTGACATAATCGCGTGATTGAGCACATTTTGAACAAACTGGAAGCAATTTTTCTACGTTCTCCGTCGAGCATTATCAGCAACATGCCACCGCGCAATGCGCATAAGAAATTGTGTTACGTGCACGTATGGTATATCTAATGAGTAACACCGGTGGGGATTGATTATCGCATACATTACAATGGCCGTCGGGTCTCCAGCAACAATGTGCCCGCGTAATTTACGGGAATTGGAAAATTTACCGTCATCACAACCACCCACGGGAGGAATCGCGATGTCGCGGGTGCGAGCGAAGGAGCGAGACGGACACATAGAAAGACAAATCAACGAATGCAACACGATCCTGGCAGTAATTTGCAACGGGTCGTGTAAAGACGATAAGGCCACGATATTAAAAGCACGACGTACGGGGATAATGAAGCGCACAATTGCGAAGGACCGGCGCAAAATCAACGGAAGATCGCGTCGCGACAATCGGCGTTATGACTCTACAAATAATTCGCCATAAATCTCTCTCTCTCTCTCTCTCTCTCTCTCTCTCTCTCTCTCTCTCTCTCTCTTTCTCTCTCTCTGTGAGTGTATGTGTATGTGTTCCAGGCTGAGAGCAATATTAGTAAAGCCATAAAGAATGATTAACTTTCGCTCGAGCCTTTCCGTCAGGCCGAATCAAGCGGACGCGATTGCAACATCGATCTAACGCCACGTCCTCTTAAAGAGGAGCTTCAAAGTTCCACAATCGAGGATTGATGCATCGACTGGAGCAGTAATCGCTAAGAAACAGCGGCGATTAGTTCCAGCGGATCGAGCAGGATCTCAAAGGAGATCTCCATCTCTCAATCGATCGAGAGAAGATCGTTGCTCCATCGCGAGAGGAAAACGGGATCGCGGATCACTAATCGACTGCTCGTTTCCATGCCGGATGCCTTTGTAACACCGTATCTCCAGCGAGGATCAAGCGGCAACAGAGTACAGCGTCCCACAGAGGGAAGAGGGTCAGGAAGACGATTAAGTGGCGCCAGGTCGCGACACGTGAAGGCGACGTCGCGCGCGCCTTGCTCGCTCATGCGTCTCTTCATTACGATGCAGCTCGCGCATTCGCCTCTCCGCCAGTCCTATGCGACATAGTTTCGTGATCGCATCGCTCTGTCGAAACCGTCACGGCATTGATGCCATCACGTGCGAGCGCAACCGCGAAGACAGCGAGGCCAGCCGATGGAGGACAGTGGGCCGATAACGCGATCGATTTTTCCGACAACGCTGGTTGCCGAACGATCAACTCGAGCACGAAGCGAAATTTATCAGGGAGCATCGATGATCCAAATCATAATCAGAGCGATTCTTCGTTCGAAGATCGTTTCTAAGAGTATCGAAAAATGCACCTTCGCTCATGTAAGGACACGCGAGATCGAGGTGAGAATTTCGCGCGGTTCGATATTCGCCGCTTTGCGCGCCTAACGAATGGACAGATGAACGTAAACGTGGCGTCAGAATTTATCGCGGCATCGCTAAGAGTACGTCCATTCGCACGTTCGATCGTTTCATCCAATATGATGTCATTCGCGAAAGCATGCACATCCGGCTCGGAAAATAATCACGTATCGTATCGTGAATACTCGACTCGAGCGATTATCACGATTATCGCTTTTCCCCCGCGGACTTGTCGGCGATCATTCGTCAACCGTGCGTTTGTCAATTCGAGAGAGCACGTCTTTTTCACAAAGTAAAATTTGCGAGACAACGGTCATTGAATAATTCAGTACTGTCAAAAATACATCCAAGGAGGTTGGACCGACTGCGATAACGCAAAGGGAAAACCTTGTATATTGTTCCTCGTCGATACGATATTATTGATCGAATGTATCAAGCTACGGATATTCGGACTCGTCGTGAGACGACGATGCGCGAATTTTGTTGTCGGCCTGATTACGAGGCCCGAAATACGATCCTAAACGTTAATTTCGCGTACTAGTCAGCTCATCGATCAATCTGTCGCGATCCGATGATGAGGCTTGATTGTTTGGTTAATGGCGCGACAAATATGCTATATAGACCGCAATCTCTCGCCGTGGCCGGGAAAGGGGGTTGGGCAAATACCGCAAAATCGAGGGATAACGTGTTTTCCACGGCCTTTCGCTATCTTCGTCGATATTCTGCCGTTGCAGTTATTTGCTAGAGATCATGAGGCCCTCGCTTTAAATCCTCAAGATTGCCTGAATTTCCGATCATTCGCAGCACGATCACGTGCATAAAACGTGGATCTCCAAGAGTTTCTTAAAAGAAGCCTTGCCCTTGCAGCAAGTCACAGTAATTATGCGCGTAACAATGCAGGAGCAAAGCAGGAGTTTTCTCACTGCTGTCTTCTTTGTTCCATTATCAAAAGCTGCATCGGACTGTTCCACGGAAACCCGTTCAAGATCAAAGACGATCGCGACATGTCTGACAAATCACGGCATCGATCCGATATCGCGGGATGGAGAATCATGTCTCGTTGCGCCTCGATCAGGTCAATACGCCCGTTGCATTACGTGTTGCATTACACGCGCGCGCGCGCGTTACAAGTTCCATTATGCGCGCTCTATCCGTCTAACTAGCTGCACTCGATACATTTACGCGGGGTCATCGCGCACTTGTCGCACAAACGCGTGCAACAACCGCGACAACCGCGCATCGAGTATCTTCGTCATCTGGAAATGTCCGAAGACGTCCGCGTAGTTACATCATGAAAACTGTCTTAATTTTCGATGATTACGTGCGTAAAGCGTGGAGCAGATTTGCAAGAGAGTTTCTTGGAAGAGAGTTTCCCTGCTTCGACAGCAAAGCAGACTGCAATCTCGCGTGTGTACCAATGCTTACGTTTCCTCGCTATTATCCTCTTTACTCCATCGAGTGCCATGTCGGACGTCTAAAGAAGCATCTACAATTCCCGTCCCCGGAAAAGGGCGGGAATATTATCGCTCAGATGAATAGGATAATTCAACGAACGTCAGCGCGGGAATCTCGCTTCTTCAGTCCGATGTTTCCTGATCAGGCCTCTCCACGGTTTCGCGAGGTGGAATAAAAAGTGGAAATAAAGTCGAACGCAGGAACGGTGCCGGGCGCGTGCGGTCGGCGCGGAGATAAAACTCCGATTGAGGTTTGCCTTTCGCTTCGCCTCGAATTCCGCGCAGCGCCTCGTAAGATGGCGATTCCTGCCGGCAGGAAAACCGATCCATAAATTCCGACACCGCTAATGGCACTGGTGCGATGTGCGTTCGGCAACAGTGGCGTTTTATTGCGAGCGATAATTTACGAGCGGCAGCATATCCGCGATCTGATGGAGACATGGACAACCGATCGCCGGATCGATGAAGAATGGATGACGGATACGCGAAACTCCGCGCACAGAATTATGCTTATGATTATTAGATGAGTATGATCAACAGTTAGCGAACTAGGTTCCCCAGCTGTGTGCAACTCCGTGTAAGTGAGAACAATTTGTATATTTCGCGCTTACCGACTCGCATCTGCTTGAATACGTACACAAGTGTACCTTGTATACTTCGATGGCAGGAATTATTTATGCATAGGGGATGCATAGACGACAAATATCGTTTCACGCAAGATCAAACTCGGAAACCGGTGGACGCTGTTTAGCATAATCGCCGCTAAGAGACGAAGACTCGGCAGCGGAAGAATGATGAGAGCTATCGTAAAGCATGCTATTTAACAAGCAATCGAGATATCTTGGATATGACTGCGAACAAACGCGATATTTCTCAGATTACATAATGCCACTTGCTGCAGCTATCGCTGATAATTATTCCGAATCCAGAAACTATTGCCCGGCTGAAGAAGCGAGCGGTAAACGGATGCGTTCTCTCTCTCTCTCTCTCTCTCTCTCTCTCTCTCTCTCTCTCTCTCTAACGCGCGAAACGATCATTTGCGATGCTAATAATATCGTACATAAGAAAAGGAACAAAGAAGCTGACGATATAGAGAGATATTACCAGAGAAAAATACCGCGAGACTTTTATATCCTGATTTGCACATTTCGTATCCATCGAGCGCCGATGAAAACGGCCTCATGTTACCTTCGAGGGACAGCCCCTCGATCCTCGTTACGTTATCTCTCTGTCTGTTTTTTTTCCTCTCCTCATCCTTGCGAATCTCTTGCAGAAATCCGACGTGGTGGAAGAGGCGATCCGGTTTGGAGCGCGGGTTAACGGTGATAGCGGTTTCCGGGTTTCTCCTGTGCGTCGCCTTGGCAGTCGCGCTCGGAATTTTGGCGGCCAACACGACATGCGGCGCGACATCGAAGAACGGTAAGCAGCGCTGGTTTTTATGACGACCGATACATCAGATATATCACGTGCGCACGTATGATGCGTGCCGCGAGTTATTTAAAAGCGCGGTATGGCCGACGAGCGAAACTCGGACTCTCTCTTCTGTCTCGGGACTTAAAGGTCGAGAAAGGCCTTTGGACGATTCTTACGCAGCTGCGATCTGACGCTCGGAGCGAGCCGAGGAACGCAATCCCGAGACAATGATCGAAAATTGATCGAACATTGCGCCTTTCATCTGCGAAAGAAAGCAATCATCATTCCGCCCTCCCGCACGTTTGCGGGAGCGGATCTGCGTCGCTCGTATGAACAACAGAATCGTCCCTTCGGCTCTCGCCTTGCTTTGAAAACGCGCTGTTTTTCTTTCTAATCTCCTACAAGCGGGAACGAGGAACGAGAGAGCAATCTCGTGTCCTCTCTTCCTCGCTGGCTTCTAACGTCAGAGTTTTCAGGGGAAGGAACGAGGCAGAAGGGAAGGAAGAGAAAACCATATTTTATCGCTTGCAATCTAAGTCGCGTAATTGGCAAGCCGGCGGCTCTGCACGTGTAACAGCAAAGCATCACGCACCGGCATCACGAGACGTGCGTCTCGCATTGCGACAAAGACATTACTCGCCATCGTCCAATTGCATTAATCATTAATGCAGCGAAATAACGGGCAAGTCATGATTCCCCGCGGCATCGCGGCAGGCAAATCATCGCGATGGCCTGCGATGTACGATATACTTGCAGTTTCGAGCGAAAAATCAAGCTCGCGCCGTTAAGTTGCTTCTGCTTAATCCGGCTTTCTCGCGCAATGTACGGGATTCGTAATTGCGCGAAGCCCGCGAAAGCGAGAACGACCTATTGGAAGGATTAGACTTAACGGTTTATGTAGCAAATAGATCTCGAGGAGAGATCTCGTTGTAGGCAACTGGGAGAAGTTTGCATGCCTTCTCCGTTCATGCAAAATCGCACGGATTTTTACACGCGGGTTTCCGTTCGCGATCTGCAGAGGTTTCCGTTAAAAGTGTGTTGGATCTGCAATAAAAGAGATGTTTGAGAAATAAAATTTATGTGGACAGATGTTGACGGAAACTTTAACGATAAAGCAAAGCAATCGCTTTTAACCATCGCGTGATATCGCACTGTATATCATCCAGATTGTTTCATTGGTATACACGTCGCGTACGTGATACGTTCGCCGTTGTTTTTCTTCGATATATCGATGAGAGCTAGGATATTTTTTAATGGCTCGGCAGAACCGACGCTGCAGCAATTGCGTTTACGATCAAGGGCGCTCGGTAACGGTACGTGCTCGAGTCGTAAAAATGTTAACTGTACGAAAAAGAGTAAAACGCCATATTGCAGTACCGTCGTCGTAAACTTTATCCCCGTAAGAGTGCCTTATAAGCGCCTTACATCGTGCAAGTGCACCGCGAAATCGTTAAATAAGAAAAGGTGAGGTATTCTGCTGGAATAGCAATCACGTGTTACAGAAAGCGTTATTACGCTTGAGTGCGCTTCATCAGCGATTATTGCAAAATCGTCAGGTCGAAGATTTGCCAAGGGAGGAAATTATCGATCGATATACGCCGCACAGGAACGCATTGATCAGGTATCCTCGCGAATCGAAATCCAGACGAGTCTCAGCGAGATCGAGAGAGTTTGAGAGGCGCGTTGAAAAAATTCCATAACTCCCGAGGAAAGCAACAACAAGTCTCGTGACGTACAGTCCGAAGTGACGTCAACGTAAGGGCGATTCTGACGCGTTACGATATTTCCAGCTGGTGAACGGTTGCCGCTTGGAGAACGGTTACTCAGCCGAGATTCTCGTAGCGTTTACACGACCCGTCGAGTGGGTCTCGATGTGTGTTCCTACGAGCACAACGAGCCGTAATATCGCGCCGGTTTACAACGCGTGCACCCCCGTGGCTATTGTTTTTAATCCCGCTTCTGTCCGCCACACGACGTTATTATTACCGACGCGTTGGCGATATATATTCGGCGAGTATTTAGAGTAACAAAAAGAAAACAGCAGAAGATACGGGACGCGCGTTCGGTGGTTTTCTGACGTAGATCGTTGTTTTTTCCTACACACGCCGACTCGCCGATCGTGCGTCGCCGATCGGCGAGGAGTAATAATAGGTGGAGCAACATCGAGCGGCACGTGGATGTTGTTTACAACGAGCTCGTTCAGGAGGAACTCGCGAAATAAGCCTTGTAGACTCCAGCTCGTACGAATGCATTCGGCATTAGCGGAGAAAAACGATGTCTTACAAACAGATTTCTCTTTTCTCTGAGATTGATCTCTAACGAGGGGAGACACAAGAAGGTAGATAATTTCCTTGCTTGTTATGCAATCGCAATAACAAAAATCCATAGTGTAATACGTAGCGATTGATAGAAAAAGAAGTATCGAACATCGAGCATGTATGCATCTCAAGTTCTGCCACAGCTTACATAATCCAGCGCTTTGTATGCATTAATTTATCGCTATTGCGCATTCTTTTCTTTTCGCATCCGCAACCGCACCTGCATCTGCGAGAACAGATCCTGTTAATTTAGAGATGCTACCGTCCGCAGCTGAAGCGTTAAGCAGCTCGAAAACGTCGAAGGGCATTTACACCGTGCAAAAGACTCCGGAATGCGAAGATATCTGTTTAACGCCTGGATGTATTCACACAGGTTAGTGGAACGTATCGTGGAACTTGAAATTTTCATTTACGCATATGTATATAATTTCTGTCACAAGATTGTACGCGACTGATAAATTCGCGTGTGATAAATTCCGATATATTTTGCTTCGGAAGATCCTTGCGAACGAAACGCTCATTTGATATCGACTTCGAGATATTAATAAATCAAACGTCAGTTCTTAGAATCGTAAGAAAACTACGAATACGTAATTCTATTTCTTTCCTTCTCTTTTTTTTTCCTCTTAATGATAATTGGCATCAATGCCAAGCAGATAGCGATCTGACGATATTTTCTTGAACGTTATCTTCCTCGACCATACATCATGTAGATTTATCTCCAAGATATTTGTTGATCTGTATTGTACTAATACGACAACAACAACCGCAGCCTCGCAGATACTGAAAAACATGGATCACGATGTGGAGCCCTGTGATGACTTTTATAAATTTGCCTGCGGCAGCTTCCTCGAGTCCACCATCATTCCCGATGACAAAGTCAGCGTGAACACGTTCTCCATCATCGTGGATGCGCTTGAGGAACAACTGCGAACTAGCATTGAGCAGGAGAGTTCGCCAGACGAACCAAAGCCGTTTAAACTTGTCAAAGAATTCTACAAGACCTGCATGAACAAAAGTAGGCAACGCGAGATGATCCATTTCACGTAATATTCACCCGAAAGCACAACCGAATGGACTTTGTTTAGCGATTAAATTAAAATTATATCGCTAATGTAGCGAAAGTATCGATTGTTTAATAGACGTTAAATATTTTTGAAAAATATGCGCCGATTACTCGTAAAATGATCAAGTTACACGCGTATTGCGGCACATAATAAATTTATGTAAAGTTCAAGCGTTCAAATTAATTCGATGCAAATATAAAATGATCTTGATAATTTTTGCAAATCTGATGCCATTTCTAAGACTGAGTTAGGAATTTTATATCCACGACTATCGGACAATCGTTTTTCGATATCGCAAACACATTTATGCAGACCTTATAATAGCAGGCATTTTATCTTCTTTTCTTTTTCTTTCTTTTCCTTTTTAGCCGCCATCGAGGAGCGAGGCTTGCAACCATTGTTGGACAACCTCAGGAAACTCGGCGGCTGGCCGGTTTTAGACGGCGAGCAATGGAATGAGGGCGATTTCAATTGGAAAGAGTCCGTCTACAAATTCCGCGAATTAGGCTATTCCATCGACTACTTTATCGATTTCAGCGTCAGTATCGACTTGAAGAACAACTCGAGGCGCTTGATTGATGTAAGCGAACTGATACGAAATCCAGAATGTAACAACAAACAAAGAGACTATGATTCATAATTTATATAAAGTATGCAGATATTCGAACCGAATTAATTATGAAGCTCTTTGAAGCAAGTGTATATAAAATGTTAATTGACATTGGTAATCAATTGTCATAAATCAATCATCATAAATTATCATAATTAGTAATCATTATCATAGATCTTCTCTTGTGAATGTAAATTGATGACTGTGTTGCAGCTTGATCAAGCAACCCTGGGTCTCTCGCGCGAATATTTATCGAAGGGCTTCGACGATAAAATCGTCCAGGCGTATTACAAATATATGGTGGACATCGCCGTAATCCTCGGAGCTAATCGGGAACGAGCTCGCACGGAGTTGAAGGAATCGCTCGAATTTGAAATCCAACTCGCGAACGTGAGTCGTCTTTCACATCATTAATCCAAACATATAGATTCGTAATTGAAACATTAATGGGAAAACTGCTCTCTCGTTTGTTAAATCGAAACTAAGTAAATGTTTAAATTTATATAAATGCTATTGATTGAAAAGGAAGAAGAATATTTGGATGATACGAAAGTTAACGTCGCGTTGTTCATCGCTTGCATCAACTAATTGAACGCCAATAGAATCTCACTTGAGATTCGCGATACGCTTTTCATTTAATTAAACGGATGACATGCACTCAGATTTCCTTGCCGAACGAGAAGCGACGCAACGTGACTCAACTCTATAATCCCATGACCGTGAATGAATTGTCTCGAGTTTACCCGAGCATACCGTGGTTGGAATACTTCAATACCATTCTTGCGCCGCAAGCGCAGCTGGATTGGAACGAGACGGTTATCGTGAATGTGCCCAGCTACCTAAAGGGTTTCGAACGATTCATCAGCCAGGTACCCAAGAGGGTGCAGGCGAACTATGTGTTCTGGAGAGTGGCCGCTGCATCGGTCAGCTATCTCACGGATGACATACGGAAGAGACAGCTGAAGTACACGACGGAATTGAATGGCAAAACGGAGAGGGAACCGAGATGGAAGGAATGCGTGGACGTTGTTTCCGATAGCCTAGCAATTAGCGTGGGCTCGATATATGTGAGAAAGTACTTCAAGGAAGACGCGAAGAAGACCGCGTTGGAAATGGTAAACGATATCAGAAAAGAGTTTACGAAGATCTTGAAAAAGGTGAGAGAAAGAGAGAGGAACTGATCTCGAGTTCGCGAAAAGTCTTTCGGGAATTAAGATCTAAAGGAATCAACCTAAAAGTATTAAAATATTAAGAGACACGCATCTTAAGTCTACGAAAGCACTTTGGAAAGCAAAATTTACGTTTCTTTAGAACATTAAAAAGACGCGTCAAAGAAATATTAATTATAAAAGTTCCCGATATGCTACATATCTCTTTGCTAAATTTTCAACAAAATTCAACAAAATCATGTCTACTTTTATCTAGGTGGACTGGATGGACGAAGACACCAGAGCGAATGCTTTGGAAAAAGCGGCCGATATGATGTCACATATTGCTTATCCAGACGAGTTGTTGGATAATAGCAAGCTCGAGGAACTTTACGAGGGACTTGAATTGAGCCCCGGCGACTATCTAGGAAATATCTTAAACCTGACTATCTTCGGAACGAATTTCACATTCGGCAGACTAAGGAAGCCGGTGGATAAAGCCGAATGGATAAGTCATGGGAGGCCGGCTGTCGTCAATGCGTTCTACTCGTCGATCGAGAATAGTATTCGTAAGCACTTGTTAATCTCGTAATATTGATGTATATTTAATATACATCAACGAATAAGTACTTAATCGAATTTAATAAATAAGGAGCAACGCGTATGGCCTCGACGAGAGATTATAAACTCGAAAGCGCGAAACTTCCGTACATAAAATTCGTATTTCTATACATGAAACGATGCAGACCGGATAATCGACGCCTGTTCTATTTTCGAGGAAAGAAACGCGCGATTACGCGTGTGTTGATTTTAGCCAATCAGCCATTTAGCCATTGTTTATCAAATGCCAAGTAATGGTGTTCTATTTCTTGTAGAATTTCCCGCGGGTATACTGCAAGGCACATTCTTCAGCAACGATCGGCCGCGTTACATGAACTACGGTGCTATCGGCTTTGTCATTGGCCATGAGATTACTCACGGCTTCGACGATCAAGGCAGGCAATTCAATAAGGACGGCAACCTCGTGGACTGGTGGAAACCGCAAACAAAGGAGCATTATTTGAAAAGGGCCGAGTGCATAATCCACCAATATGGGAATTACACCGTGAAAGACGTTGAAATGAACGTAAGACGAATCTCGTATCATTTCTCCCTCTCTCTTTCTACATTTGTCTAATTTATCGCTGTAGCATGCTCTTTTACTTGCGATTTCATATTTGGCGATATTCGTGATGCTAATTACGGTGAAACAATGGGAAGAATACAAAAAAGTCCGAATGCACGTCGCATGGACGATCTATAATTAGCTTCACAATTAGTTTTACATTAGCTTCATTCTTTGCAAATGCAAAGAAATGCAAATGTTCTCACGATTGTTTCTTATTAGTATACTTGCTGCTATTTTTACCGCTATTTAAAAGCGCATTGTCATTGCAAGTATCACTATTTGCGTCAATTTTTCATTACGCGTTGCAGTCCATTATACAAATGCTACGATATAATGTTTATATACGATAAAATATCGAATGATAAGTTCAGTTTCCCAATAAAGCCATACCCGTATGTGAGATATCTTTTTCTGAAGCAATGGTTAGAGCACTGAAAGAAATATGCAGGTCATTTTCAATCGCTCCGTTTCGCAATTCTTTACTGCAGTTTCATATGAAGGAACAGTATCTTTTATTTAGGAAAACTGGCATACGCAAAGCACTTTGATTATTAGCGCATTAATTCCCGGAATGTTCGTGTTTCTTTCATACGTAGATGAATGACCGTACCATAATTACGTATAATATTTATCATATTTATCAATACATGAAACACGCCGAATGTAAATTCCATAAACGCTGCTTAACGTGCATACAGTGGACAAATATTTCAAAATCCTAAACTCAAGTCAAACCAGATGCTCGATTCTCGTCGAGGATGATTCTAAAGTATCTCACCATAATGCAACATGAAAATTCCATGATAATTATACTTGATAAATTGGCTGGACGCGAAATTCCATCGCGATAATACCATAATATATTCCACGTTTCACAGTTGAACGGGATAAACACCCAGGGGGAGAACATCGCCGATAATGGCGGCATAAAAGAGGCCTATTACGCGTACAGCGAGTGGGTCAAGCGGAACAAACCGGAACAAAGATTACCCGGTCTGCCCTACAGCCCGGAACAGATGTTCTGGATAAGTGCCGCCAACACATGGTGCAGCAAATACCGACCGGAAGCGATGAAACTGCGTATTACGACGGGATTCCATAGCCCCGGCGAGTTTCGCGTACGAGGACCGTTGTCCAACATGGAGGAGTTCTCGCGAGACTTCAACTGCCCGGTCGGTTCGAACATGAACCCCGAGAAGAAGTGCACCGTATGGTAGACCTCGTACAGCGATCACGACACGCGAGTGATCAAATCCGCGTCTCGCGATCGGTTTTAATCCTAGAAGCTGTCAGTCGGTCGAGTTCTTGTTGCTCCTCTTGAAGCAGCGATGTTCTTTCGCAACATGGTAGCGAAAAGATACACGACGTCTGAATGCGCGACTTCCTTGTTGATCAGTTATCGCTTACTCCGAAATCGGATTGTCTCCTCTGGGACGAAACAAATCAAGTGATCGTTATCATTGTTATATTCGCTGCTGATTCGCGCGCGCTTCTAGGATTAATGGACGCAAAGGAGATCATTTGACCTCATAGTTCCAAGAGACATGGGTATGACCTATTCACGGTATCCTGTTGGGTGACCGGCAAGTGATGCCGTTTGAAAGAAAGAAGAGATTTTGCAAATAGCGCAAAGTGTACGAAGATCTAAGAGAACGTTCCCTACGAGGAATCCGATAGATCCGATTTTCGATTTTAAAAGCGCGCGACATGTTACGCGTATTGTGAAGCGTTTTTGGATTAAAGAATTTTTATAAGAGAAAACACGTGACGCGCGCGAGTGTAAATAGAAACGAAATAAAAGTAACAGACAGATTCGAGAGAATTAATTAGTTTTAGCTTTGCGAGGCATGTGCGAGGCATAGCGAGGGATTCCTGTGCCAATGTGACAATGTCAAGAATTTTAGATAATTTCGTGGAATGAAAAACGATTAAAGTTACGCCTAATAAATGATTTAACACGTTTCAATAATTGAGGATACATTTGCGTGATAGACATGAAAGAAAAGTGTTGGCAGCTTCGTTGAGAAACCGCTTTTCATTCTCTCTCTCTCTCTCTCTCTCTCTCTCTCTCTCTCTCTCTCTCTCTCTCTCTCTCTTCCTCTTTCTCTTTCTTTTTTTTATTGTTGACAGCTTTGTTAAGTCTCGCTTTTTAGAATAAATTCTTAGATATTTTGTTGGATAGGGAATGTAGCGAGTAAAGTTACATATATATATATATATATATATATATATATATATATATTATATATATATATTTAATATATATATATATATATATAACGTATGTATGTGTGTGTGTGTATATATATATATATACATACATATAATAAAATAATTAGTAAAGCTGGAGATTTCGATAGCGAAAGAATCCTAAATATTTTTCGAGAGATTTGTGCGAGAGATATGTTTTTTGTAAGATAAATTTTAACGAGAATTATTGGTTACTGCAACCACTTCACGCTAGGTATTATTTAGTAGTATTATCGAGAGACGTTTGAATCAATCAAATGAAATTAAAACGTGAGATCCGCCCATTCCGAATCCGCCGATTAAACGAATCCGAAAACAAGTCACGTTCATCTAGCCTAAAAATTCATCTCCTAAAGATTTAATTGCAACATTGCAACATCGAATGATGTTCGAGTGAATGCAGAAGGTTGCACCGCGTTTCCGTTTAAATTCGCCGCGCGCAAGCATGCTTGTATCGATCTCCGATTTTCTACGAGTCGCGTATGCACATACACACTAATCGTACATTATCAGCGTTGTGCATCGATGATTTAATGCGGTCTTGCTGCTCATCGATCGTACCGAGATGTTCTCGAACAAAGTAATCATAGAATTATCGCTTCAAAGTACTTAGGGCGGCTTGTTACAAGTATTACTGCGTTTCCATCACGACATCCGCGATTACTATCCGCATATCCTTTGCATCCGTATGTGCGTAGAGAATTTTTATTTCCGCTCTACGTCCTTCTCCTCCTACATCCCTAGACATCCCCAGATATTTTGTAGTTGTTACAATACTACTATTTTGTAGTCGTATTTATTACATAAATCGTTAGGTCATACTGTAAGTTTAGATGAGAAGAAGAAAGAAGATAAGGAACGTATCTCATAATGTAGCTCACGAAATATTTGTTGAATGTAAAAGTTTAATACAAGAAAAGAAAAAGAACCATCTCGCTGGTAAACATCAAGCCATGTTCTATGCGTTCCCTGGGAAAATTATAGTCTCTCCGTCTCCCTCGACGATTTTCGCGATCGTACATGAAAATCTACGCGAGCAATGTCCGATGCGATAACGTGACGATATATTGTGCGATAATAATTCTTATATCCGGTTCGTGCGCGGAACACGGCAATCGCAAACGCCAGGAAATCAAATATATTAATGCTATCGCTCACCAAATTACAGTAGACGAGATGTCCATTCCAAATATCGTTTCTTGCTCTTCTATCCGTTATGCGCTTCGTGATGACCTCTTGATCGCTAGTTCTCGCGATATTTCGACCGATGATTAATCGTATGACACTAATATTCACTTGCAATAACACGAATCACACTGTAATCGCGATTGTTTTTATTTGCGCGCGCTTATAACCGCACTGATCGACCGATACTGAACTCGACACTACCGCCATTCGTTTTACGCGCGGTTATATTTTCAAACATGCTGGAGAGCGCAACCGACATATGGCGGCAACTTCGTGCCGATGCCCGAACTTTGCGACGCAAAGTTACGTTATCAATTGCGGATTGTTTCTAGAAAATAATTCACTCATCGAAATACACACACACACACACTGTCGCATTCACGCGGCATATACTTCGAGAACGAGTAGAAAACGGAGAATCCGACGCGTGATGCCGCGATACGACGCGATGCCGCGAAATGACACGCGGCAACTTCACGCCAATGTGCGAACTTTAATTATGTAAGTTATATTATCAATACGAGCCAATCACCTTTATCGAATAGCTTACAACGTACTTACGGCTTCATATTCAACGTTCCCGATGTTCTCTTCACGTTGCGCGATGTTCGCGCACTTTCAAACAAGTAAAAAACGCGGGACGCGCTATGATGCCACGGAACGACGCGATGCAGCAACATGACTGAATATCATCATGGAACGACGCGACAACGCGGTATGATACGCGGCAACTTCATGCCACACTCGGAATTTCTACGATGTAAATAACATATTATCGAACTGCTATCGTATTATCAATTATCTCTAAAAAAGAGTAATTCGTGCCAAAGTATACTTGTGATGCGCTTATTGTTGACATGTAACGCATTCAAACGAATAAAAAACGCGGAACGCGATGCGACACTGCCGAAGGATGCAATGTCGTGGGAATGACTGAAACATGAACAAAATGATGCGCGACAACTTCATGCTGATCATTGTCCTCATTAATATTTTATTACTGCTATTACTATTACTACACTTATTATGCGAATTGCATCAAGTTAATAAATGGTCTTTAATAAATAATTTATAACATCGCGCAATTATTGTTATGCTAAATTGTTGTGCTAAATCTAGCACTATATTCTTATTCTTATACTACTCCTAACAAGGTCATATTCAAATTAATAACGTGACATAACGCGGTAATAATTTTGCGTCAATGTTCAAGTCCATTCGAATCCGCGAATAGTAAGTAATTGCATTGCAGAGCTGGTCGTTTTAAAAAGATTTAATACAAAATTTAATTGCCGTTTGTGCAATTGTTTGTCGTTACGCTGACTGTCCCACATTATATTCGATGTTCATTGACGTTATCTGACTTATCGTATAATACGCGAAGCCAAATCAATATATTTACACGTACACGTTTAAACGAACAAAAAACGCAGAGTGCAAAGTAATGCGATTTTATATTAATCCATATAACACATATCGTTATGTATCGTTTACCCATTGGGTAAAGGGTCGTTTGCTTCCACGAAATTTAGATCTGTATTTACTGATCGTTCTTCGCAGATGTCCTGCTTAAAATATAAATTTTATTACGGAAATTCGTGCAACGATCATCTGACAATCATCGCGCGCATGTTGTACGCGATTATGTACAATTTCAAGAGGTGCAAGAATAAGTTGCACGAGATGCATTAAGGGAGTATGTATCGTTCCAATATGTCGTCATTCCGGCATACGGCGCATGCGCGATTAGGATTGCGTTTGTCATCGCGGCGCAGCGCAACACGCGATGACACTTATGCGGGGTGTGAGTCGCGTAACCGCGTGAGATTGACGTGTGTCATTATCCAAAGGCGCATCGATATGGACAAGTCGTACAAATTGAGCAGCGTGCTGCTCGGCCATACCGCGGATGTAAGAGCGGTGGCGACTTTCGCTGACGGCACCGTTGTGTCAGTTTCCCGAGACAAGACCGCGCGTGTATGGAAACCGACCGGGTTGGTACCCGTAGCACGAGCGATTCTCCCACACGACAGAGTCCGCGATATCCGATTCCCTCAGCTTGCTCTTGTATCGTCTCCGATCCCTTTTAATTTTATGACGTTTATTACCATACTATGAGAAAAAAAGACCACTTTTTCCGTGTACAAGGTTATACGCGCACCTGGAGGTTTGCTGTTAATCTACCTCTATTAGAGTGAAATTTAATCTATACAAATATGAAAGGTTTATTCTCTTTTTTTTCTAACTAAAAGAATCCGTAATTATCATAGGATGAAAACTTTCTGAAAATTAAAACTTTGCGAGCTCCATTGTTGGTATGATGTACAAATTGTTCTCGAAGAGTAAAATTCTTAGCCGAATATTGATATTCAGAATCGTCTTCATGCTCCTCTTTGCTTACTCTACTTTGATTTACTATTAGATAATGGAGCTACAAGCTGTACTCATTTATTCTATTAAAATTTTGTAGGAAAGGTAATGAGTATGAACAAAGTGCAATATTGGAGGGTCATTCCAACTTTGTCAGCTCAGTATGCGTCATGAACCCATCGGAGGAAAATCCCAAGGGTTATATCATCACTGGTAGCAATGACAGTACCATATGTGTCTACGTGAAGGATGAAACGCAACCTATGCACACAATAACAACGCATCAAAATACCGTATGCAATTTGAGAACTGGAAAAAAGGAGGGTACATTTTTTTCAAGTTCGTGGGATCTCACTGCTAGATTATGGGACATAAAAGATCTGAGTAAACCACAATCGACTCTTTCCGGTCATACTGCTGCAGTATGGTGCGTGGCGGATTTATTCAATGGTAATATAGTGACTGGTTCGGCTGATAAATTGGTAATAGTATGGGAGCGAGACGGTTCCATACAACATAAATTAACTGGGCATACCGACTGTGTCCGTGATATAGTTGACATTAAAGAAGATGAATTTCTAACTTGTGCAAACGATGCTACGATAAGACACTGGAATGCCAAGCTTGGGACCTGCTTAGGTACTTATTGTGGTCATGAGAATTACATTTATAGCATAGCAGCTGTACCGAATGGCACTTATGTCTATTCGACCGGAGAAGACAGAACTATCAGAATATGGTACAATACAGAACTGAGTCAGACTATTTTTCTGCCAACGCAATCGATATGGTGTATCAATCTATTTTTGAACGGTGACATAGTTACCGGAAGTTCTGATGGTGTCGTTAGGATATTCTCACCTGAGCCTGAACGATATGCAAATCAGGAAATACTGCAAGCATTTGAGAAAGAAGTGGCGAGTACTACTTTGAATGCACGACAAGTAATCGGGGACATCAATATAAAAGAGTGAGTATATCTTTTTTTTAAAACACTTATATATAGGAATAGAAAAATTTACGCTAATACATTGTGCAATTAATTTTAATCATTATTAATTATAATCAATTTATTTATCATATAGATTTGATTATATTTTTCGAATCAATTTTAATCCTGCACAGTTTGCCAGATTCGAAAGTTCTTCTGCAGCCAGGCCAATGGGACGGGCAAACGAAAATGGTAAATGAAGGAGATGTAGTTAGAGCATACAATTGGTCGCAGAATGAACAACGATGGATAAAAGTCGGCAATGTGATGGGTGCGTCCGGTGGTACGGCAGCTACTTCTGGCAAACAATTGTATAATGGCATAGAATATGATTATGTCTTCTCGGTCGATATACAAGATGGTGTGCCGCCTTTGAAACTTCCATATAACAAAGATCAAGATCCCTGGCATGTTGCACAGAAGTTTCTTCATGATAATAATCTTAGTCAATTATTTTTGGACCAGGTATAACTCTTTAAAAAATATTTATTTTTATATACATGTATTATGTATTTAATCATAAAAATATCCTTAGCATTCTGTTTATCGCTTATTAAAAGATAATCTCAAAATTCACTAATTTGGAAAGGAAAAGATAAAATTATGTACTTCGTTTCAGGTTGCAAATTTCATAGTAAAGAATTCTGAGTCAGCTCCAGCTCTGACTACTGGATCTCAATATGTAGATCCGTTTACAGGAGGAAGCAGATATGTTCCTGGATCAGGAACATCGTCCAGTACACCCGATGTTACTGTACAATCACCATCGTTTAATTTTTCCAATGCATCTCCCTCTTATATACCTCATTTGAAATATTTGAAATTAGAACAGGCAAACTTGCCTGCCATTTTCGGTAATCATAAACGTAGTAAAGACGATCAAGCACGACAAACATAACACGAGCTTATATCTTGTTTCTTATGTATTGCAGAGAAGCTACGCGAGCTAAACTCCAAACAAGGAAGTGCGTATAAGATAGCAGACGAAAAGTTGGATGCAATAGGAAAACTCACGGATGATCAAATATCTAAGGAAATCAAGGCTAGCGCTATCAGCGCGTTAAAGAATCTTTTAGATTGGCCGAATGACACAGTGTTCCCAGCTCTCGATATAGCGAGGCTCGCTGTACTTCAGAAAGAAATAAACGATCAATTGTGTACAGAGGAATTATTGTTGGTCATACGAAGGCATATCAAATCCGATGCAGCTCCGTCGAATCAAATGCTTACTTTCCGGCTGATAGCCAATATGTTCCAACATGAGAAGGGAGAGAAACTTTGCCTCGACTACAGGGATGAGATACTCAAATCCGTGTTGGATCTGCAATCTCTCGGAAATAAAAATAATCAGGTATAGGATGAGAAAAATATCAAAATAATCGGCGAAAGTAAAAAAGATTGAATCGTATGGAAATGATTGATAAATGATTAAAATAATCCTTTCATCATATAATTGCAGTCCGAAATGAAATATAATTTTTTGTGTATATAAAATACGATATAAAATACAAAATTAAATATAACTTAAAGATGGAGACTATCTGTAAAATAAAATGTTTCTTTCAGGTCGCCATATCGACTTACATATTGAATTTGATCATAGCGTTAAACAAATTTAACGATACGCCTGGTAGAACGAGAGTTCTGAATGTGTTGTTCACCGCATTACCTCGTTTGAGTGAATCCGAAGCGATGTTCAGGGCTCTAGTCGGATTGGGAACGTTATTGGCCGCTACGCCGGATCCTAATGATCGTAATGAATTAATTAGCGCTGTACGACAATCTGAAGCCGCTTTAAATGTTCTTAGAACTCTATCGAAGAACGCGACGGATCTTGGCTCGTCGAACAAGGTAGCGAACTGTTCCAAGCAAATTATCGATTTAATTATTTAATGTGTTTAAGAGTGATGCGATGCACTATCCGAAAATAAATTAATATAATCAGGGAAAAGAGATCATGAGAAGAGTTCATAATTCATATATGTATGTATCAAAGTGATATTATATAATATAAAAAAAAGATGCACATACGATTGGTAATACGCGAGAAAAGAAACATAAACTGGATTAAGTTCATACATGCATATTTTAGAATTCGGTTGCTCAACCATAAATATAGTAAGAAAATAAAAATACATTTTCTAATGCAAGTAACATTAATCATTTAAATATGCTATATCCTTCCATTGTAATTATATTGCATATAATTGTGCAAAATAGTCGAAAAAATTAGATTTATATAATAATTTTTGTGTAACAGATATTATTTTACATTCACAATTGTAAAATAGTATCTGTGATGGAAAGGTATGTTCAAGTGTATTATATGATTCTTAAGACTGCTCTTTATATTCCTGCAGAAATAAACATCCGTTTAAAATTGACAGCAATTTATTAATTAAACTCGTGCAATCGAAATATTAAGAAATAATTAATCTTAATAATTTAAGTATGCTTAATTCAAGATTAATCATTACAATCATTACGATATTACAACCGACTAAAGCAATGTCTCACGGATACTACTGAATATACATATGCCGTTTGTTTCGAGATTAGAATAATAATATTATTAATTTAATAATATTATTAAAATAATATTTAATATTTAATATTTTCTTATCTTTTAATTACATGATTAATTATATGGTAAAACATGTGGAAGTGTTTCTTGTAAGTAAAGTAAAGATATTGTCAAAGTATAAGTTTTATAATATATATATATATATATATATATATATATATAATAATAACAAAAATTACAAAGGTTTCATATATTCTTGAATTTGTAATTGATTTTTATCTCTTTTTATTTATTTTGGAAGTATAAAAATGAGTTAACGTGTGAGGCAAAAATTGGAAGATTCGTCACGTATCGAAGTGCTAAAAATAAAAACGAGTTATTATCATCATGAACTGCAATAATAATGTGCGCCTCCATACATATGCGCAAATTTTGTTTTATTATTTTGACCCATTATCAAATTGAACTCGGCAAATAGAAGACAAAGTTACATGGAATGATATGCTCAAATGACAATCAATTATTTGTAATTCAGGTAAGATAAGTTGTATTTCTAATGAAAATTAGTTAAAATATATATACAACGATGAATATAAAATAATAATTTATATAATATACATAATATTTGATTAAATTTCTCGGGCGTCGCGGCCCAGTAAACATACAACAGACAACAGTGTAATAGTAGAATATTGTTATTACATTAACGTCAAATATATATTTCCTTAATTGTATATCAATTTACTCCCGCAATAGCCAAGAGTTATTAATTATCATAACTCTTGCAGTTAATTATTACACGAAAAATAACATTCACTTGTATACACTCATATTAACCTCAATTATGCTCAATGAACAATACATGTAGTAGTATATGAAAGGTAGTTATAGTGTCAGGCCATTCTGGCTCGTTATGGGAATGTGAATGCATTTCTTCTTTTCTTCTTTTTTTCTTTTCTTTACAAAAATAACTTTCTCAATATATATCTGAGATCTGTAAGATAATAGAAACAGTGCTGAATCGTACAATTCAGAATGCAATTTAGCGTTCGAGTTGTTACGCAGTATACAGCTATGTGTTTTCATACGAATGCACAGGCCTAATGGTTCTCGTGTAGAAAAGTATCTATATAAAAAATCCGAAGGGCTAACATGTTGCTCTGATGCCAGCAAAAATGTAACGTGCAGGAACCATTATCTTTCAGATTTCTGTATGTAGCGATAGTAACGGATCTGTTTTTTATAATAAAATCGATTGATGATACTTGAGGGCGTTACTCCGACATTGATACAATTCCATTTTCTTCGTATCGCATTGTTATGTTAATGCTACAAAAGATATTGGATTGGAACTGACACACAAACATTCTGGATTTCTGTAAGAAATATCTTTGAGTGAGAATAGTCAGATTTTGTTCTTATAATTTTTTAATTTGCGTGCGCATTCTATCGTTCATTAAAACTGAATCATCAATTATTTGTTTCATCTCAATTACTGTTATTATTAAATAACAGTAGATATCTGAAAACAGATTGAATATTATTTTCAGAACACGTGTTTGTCTATCGATTGATAATGATCATCGAATTCTGCGATATTCTTGAAAGTATTCCGGATTGACAAAATGCGAGATAACACCATCATCTATCATATCAAATGACTCGGACTTAAGTTCTTCTAACTCCGCTATACCGGTGACGAGCCTAGCTTCCCTCGTGAGCAGGAGAGATTCGGAATGCCCTACAGAAATGCACTGATTCCTAAGATGTGTCCTTCCTTAAACTTAAGTTACTGGCATATGTACCTGAGGCGACGTGCATATACCTTTCGCGCATCCCGAAAGTCAGAGAATACATTGAGGCGATTATCCTTAGTGAGATAAGTCACTTCAGTGTGTCGCGAGAAACTACGTCGAAAATTACGTTAGAGTGTCTCGAGTTTCATTTTTTTACGAACTATTAGTTGAGAAGAAGATCAGGGGCGAATTTAAGGTATCGCATACTTTGGACTTTCTTCACTCGGATTTTTACATGTAAGAGATGCTGGTTCCAGAAAAGTATGCGCTTTTTTTAGCAACATTAACGAAAACTCACTGGGAACATTGCAGGTAAACCAACAGTCCTTCAATAAAGAATTTCTGGAACTCTTCTAATTCGGTCTGATTGCCTACAATCTTAAATTCACCCCTGTGTGTATAGAATCTCCCTCAATTTTGTACCTCGGAACTTAACATACTAAGCGGTGATGTGTTTACCTTCGACTACTTGCCTGGTGGGAACTCGTCGCTTAGAGATTACTTCGCGCATGAAATATCGCTTGCGGTAAAATAAACACAGCCTCATTAATTGAAGGATTCGAGGGGGAAGAAGTATTAAAAAAAATATATATATATTTATATAAATATATATATATATATATATATATATATATATTTTGTTTTTCAAAAAGAAAAAGCTCTGAGAGAAAGAGAAAGTGAGAGGGAGAGAGAGAGAGAAGTATGACGGTATGTCATACTTCGCGAATATACAATACCTGAATTCGATAAAACTTTCGCGTACCGTTCACACATGCTAAAAGTTCCTTGGAAGCATAATGTCAAAATATACAATTGCAATTATGCGATTGTTACGCAATGAGAAATAACGGGATCTCGTTTATAAAATACTTTCAGTGTTCACTGCTATGACGATTGAATAAGGAGGATCATAAATTCTGCTTCTCCTTTTATGGAATTGTGTCAATACAGTCATATCATCTACTCTCTCCCTAAGTCACAACACGACTGCGTTATATCGCGATTCGATGAGGTGTCAAATCTTAATAAATTGAAAGTTTCAATGAGATAGACAAGCTTTGCCACTGCAGGAATTGCAGCACATTATCACTCAATGCGTACACTGAAAAGCTAAAATCGTCTAACGAAGAGATAAGATTTTTTTCTAATTGGCGACACATAATTCTCTTTTCTAAGCGTTAATCCTCTCATTCCCGCGTTATTTCTAAATTTTGATAACAATATATCCGCATACATATCTCATTTTACAATCCTATACTAAGCAACATTAATCACATAATACTAAAAGTTCACACAATTTCTTAGAAATTATCTTAAAGGTTCCTGACTCGTTACAGCACGGTTAAGCTGAGTAGTGAACGAGTGCAGTTACGTTCGCGTATTCTTAAAAGCTAATCTTAGAATTCAACTTAATGAGAAAATTTAAGTGAAATTGACATATTTTTAGCACGTGACCATTGTGGTTACATATTTAGGAATGAGAGGCTCGACAGGAAGAAATGAGAAGTTACGGAAGGGAAATATAGGCGCACAGTAACTAACTTTGGATGCCCCTAAAAGCTATATCTTGGCATTCGCCGAACGCATCTAACGTCCTACTCTATGTGAGAATGTACCAGGAGAAGAAAACGGTCGGCTTTCGATGCTCATCTCTCACGTGTCAGGATGTTGAAGCGCGTTTATCCCGTGACAATCCTTCAGGGTCTTCTAAAATGATGCGTGTGATGCGGAGGGACCTAAAATTTGTATTGGGTCCCCCCAGGCCCGTCTCATTCCGCCGGTGTACTCGCCGCCCACCTGTCGAATTCGATCCCCGAATCAGGACTGAGGCCTAGATCGATGGGGCTCAGGAAGCTAGGTGCTGGGCAGTTACAGGGCCCATCGGGACGGCACGCACCGATGCATCTCTGGTCGTTCCCCTTATTGTTGTGCCGATCGCCTCCTCGATCCCTCAACTCCCGCTCGAAGCTGTGCAACTGTTCCATGAAGTGGAAATTCGGCGCGACGTTGGATTTCCTACTACGTACTAAGTTGAAAGCGTCGTTCAGGCTGAGGCTGCACTTGTGCATGAGGTAAGCCACGGTGATAGTGACGGAGCGTGACACTCCGGCTAAACAGTGAACCAGCACTCCCTTATCTGAGCTTCGTGCTTCCTCTGAAAGATACGCAACAGGTCATGGTCATCAGACTCGATCGATTATGAGCTCGAAGATGTGAGATTATTTTGCAACGGTTTTTCAAAGTTTATATTAATGCGAAATGATTTCTGCAATCAGCTGTTACCGTAAAAAATAGAATATAATATACACACAATTGTTATTATCAATGAATTAATAATGAAAATATTGAATTATCACATTGTTATATATATATATATTCGATATATATATATGTTATCTAAATAATTATAAATGGAAAGTAATTAATGTAATAAACTAATAAATTCATAAATAATATAATATTATTTGACATAAAAACTGTATATGATAATATTGAGGAAATTCAGTCTGTGTTGTCCAATTATATATATTTCTTTAAATATATATGACCTTGCGTTTATATATATTGATATATTTATAATCAACAAACTCTTTCGCATTTTAATATTAATAATATTAATACATTTGATGAAATCAAAAAATTAACAACACGGAAAAATAAAATAACAAAATTATAATATCACGGAAAAGTATGTATGCCACGACAAGTTTGACTAAATGGCGCCAAAAGAAAACATTGCTAACGTTGAAATGTACCGGGACAGTCAAAAGTGCCAAACCGGCTCAATAGCAATGCCAAGCCTCGCCATTCAGACTTAAGTATAGCTCTCGACCTAACCGGACATCCGTTGTTTAATTGTCTAGCGCGGCTTGCCCACCACGTGGGAAAGTTTCTATTTAGGCAAACCTATTTATAAGAATGCCCCTTTCAGAAGCTGCGCGGGAACTTTCTTAAACAGGAAATCCTGTTTAAGAAGCGGCCCGCGAACCGAGAATTTCGACACGGAAAAAGCTCCATCGCGATAAATAAAGCCCAGATCATTCCTATTTCATTGCTTCTTATATCGCGTACATCGACACATAATATGACACAAGACGTAAATTAAAAATTTTATAAATATATTTTATAAATATCATCTTCTGTTAATGCAAATGCCCATAGAAAACTGTACATATTAGATATTAAATATATATAATAATATATATAATAATATATAATATATATATATATATATGTAACATTTTTGCATATACACGCAAACTCTCTCCTATACTCAAATCTATGAAATCTCTCTTGTATAAACGCGTTTTTTTAAATGTATATAAAAATATTCATATTTACTATCTTATCATCGATATGTCATCGATTACTATTGAATTCGCACGTGTTAAAGAGTATATGGAACTTCAGAAAACCGAGATGCACGATGACGAGACATTTATTTAAGATACAGTGAAAGTGCAACGTGATGCCAGTTAATATCCGAGTATGACTTTTCATGTTCACGATAGACAGTTGAATTTATACACGCGATAATTTCATGCAACGTGTTTCATGGGAAAGATGTGTCATTTCTATGTTATAAATCTACGCCATTTTTCATAAAATCGATCATCTCATCACTTACCTATAAACTGAATAGCCTGTGGGAAGAAACTAGCTAAGTTCTGACTCCAGTGATCGCTTATAGGTATCTGCATGTATTTTATCGAACCAGCGCTTTCAAATACATTTGGCAAATCCGGTGTCACATTGAGTATATATTGTATTCTATGTCGTGCTAAAGCCTCGCGATCTTCACTATTAGCCGCGTTACCAAGATACAAATGAGGTAAAATTTCTACCGGAAAGTCTTTGTCTTCTTCAGGACCTGGAATATACAAATACAAATCATCATTACAATCACGTTATCACATTACATTGTTGAATTATTTTCACATTACATCATTTATATTTTATGTTGTTTCATCGCTACATTTTCTGCAAATATGGAATGAGAATATCTGCTCACCAACTGAATCACATGTACTGTCACTATCAGAATCCGAATAGGACCTAGTTGGTGGAGTAGATATCCGGAGAGATCTAAGGCCCATTAATTCACCATCATTATTGTCCTGACCTGGGGCACATTCACTATTAGCTTGACTACCTTCGCACCATTCTGGATATCTATCTCTGAACGCTCCAAAACCACCTACAAGCAAACATGACACAACAATTAATTAAAAATGTTATTCAAATTTCATTGAAACTAATAAAAAACTTTATAATTTATGTCAAAAATTTGTTGTTTAATATATATATAAAATTTAATTAATATTTTTTAATATATATTTTATTTTATATAATGAAAGAGAGGGAGAAAGAGAGAGAGAGAGAAGGAGGGAAAGTAATCAATTGCCAGATTTTCTACAAATTTGGACAAAATTTCTGCAAATAACATAACTAATAATAGTTAAGTTAACAATTGCACATGATAACATTAAGAAAATTCAATTTAATATATGCATGTCTGTTAATTATATACGTTTTCTTAAAGTAGATGACCTTGAATTCATATATATATATATATATATATATATATATATATTGACATATTTGTAATCAGTAAACTGGTTGTATTAGATAAAATATTGAATGGTTGGACAATCTTATCTAAAACCTGATAAAGGCAGGGTATAGAGTTAAGTGTCTGGTTTTACTGGAATGCCTCCCACATAAATCAATATTTCATTCACAACTAGTCTCTATGCTTCAGCTGTTACTTCTGGAAGCCTTTCCACACTGTTACTATTGTTCCTTGTATGCATATAGATGGCAACAAAATGACATAGACATAGGATTATAATTAGCAATTATGATGTGATATTCCACATGAGCTAAATTTAGAAACATTGTCTCAGAAATAATATCAATCTTGTGTATAAATCTCATACGACAAGATTAATTTGGTTGTGCGTAACTTGTGCATTCTTTTGCAGTTTCTAAATTTATACATCCGTAAAATCAATTATCTGGAAACAAAACAATAAAAGTATTCTAGTTTTATGAGCCACAGTAGCTCATTCGTCAAAATTAATATTTCTGACAAATATTGAATTGCAATGATGCGTCTATAACATAAAAATGTTTCCCTTACCGACTAAAGTGGCAACTTTGCCTCCACTGCTTCTGAGCCTTCGATCCAATACTTGTATCGTTTCACCTTGGTGGCCTGCAGGATCTGTAGAGTCACCGATCAGTACAAATGTTCCTCTATTGTTTTCATCTCCATATAGAAACACCTCCACTCTATTTCTCAGATCTAAGCACTTGATCGTGGACAAAAGGTCCACCTTACCAGCTGCCAATCTCCGCAGCATGATGCTAGGTATGGCCAGGGGCACCGAGCCCCTTATGTGAGCATCGGAGAAGTCAGAATGTGCTCTGCAGTCCAGGATAAGAAGCTTGTTGGGACCATCCTGTGATCTGAGCTCTTTAAACAGCCACTCCGGACCCAGAAGATCCTCCTCCATTGTATCACTGCCTGGCATATTGTGTCTCTCACTTGAACTCTCGCTCACGTTTTTCTAGCCTCCTATCCTGTTGACAGTGCTGTTTTGTTTTGTAAACAGCTTCCAGGTGCAACGGTCCTCTCGATCGCTGAATCTCTCTCACGAAGATACCCTTGAGCCTCTGCAACGCCGAGGTTCTGTCATTTTTAGGCACAACAGTACCTGCTGCAAGCAACACGCGGCGCGGGGATGTCAGGGTATCATCGTTCCGCGAGCATGGTCGCGTACCAACGGGTTCTCACTCGTGGTCGTCACTCCTGGAGCCTCGTATGGATGCATCGATTCCACCGCTGCAACACTGCCCGAGGCCGAGAACGAGCAAGTAGTCGCGCGTTCTCCACGACGGAGACGTGCAACCGAGTGTATGTACATAAATGCACGCGCCACGGTCCAAGAGATACACGCGTTCTTCCGCGCTCGTCACCGAGCGCGTTTCCTACAATTAATATTTACTGGATATGACGAAATGGCACTTTGAATTGAGAGTAGCAGAACGCGTTCCCCGGTGGCCTCATCCGGAGAACGATCGCACGACGTTCACCCGTCGACGGCGCGGTCCGACAAGTTCTCACGCGTTGCCATCATTTCCTGCGCGACCTACGCCGCGCTGTGCGTGTGCCGTGTGTGGCTGCGTATGTATTGGTATATGTGTGCTACTCCGCCCCCTCTTCCTCCTTCCCCCCCGCTGCTGCCGCCGCTGCCGCCGTCACAGTCGTCGTCGTCGTCGTTCTTGTCGTTCTCGTTGCCGCCAGTTCCTCTCGGTTATCGATCTCTTCGTAATTCAAGACAACGCGTCCAATTAACTGCACGGCTATGGAATGTTTACGCTCGCCGTTCGAAAAATGCATGTCCGACTGCGCGCACGATCTCCGCGCTCGTTCTATCTCGCGTCCGGTCCTTGGCGCTCGCACGAGCTCGATCCGTCGCCTCGGCGCGCCAGCAACGGTGGTTCCATCCTTGTCGTCCGCTCATTCGCGCGCGCATAGCTGCCGCGCGCTCACTCACACCCTCGTGCGCGTAAAACCGTCGTCGCGGCGCGTCGTTCGCGCTCGCTCGCTCGCTCCCACCTTCAGAGTGTGGCCCTCGCCAGCGCGTACGCGCTGCTTTTGCGCGCGCCCTGCGATCACCGGTTCAGGTTCCGGTATCCGTTCACTCGATCGGACATTCAAGAGCGTGCATCCCGGCGGCCAACTTTTTCTCTCCCGTCTCATGAATCCCGCCAGCATCCGAGATCATCCGTGAGATCCCTCACCCGTCGTCGCGAACTTCCTTAATGAAGAAGACGGCTGGTTCTTCCTTCGACATGAAGTATGTCACAAACACTATTTCCTCTTCCTTTTCCCGCGCTTCTTGTCTTTCCTCTATGTCACTCTGTGTCTGTTCTGTCACACACTTTCTCGTCTCTCGTTCGCTTCACAATTCCGTCACCTCTTGTTCACTCGGTGCAGGCCACACCTTACCTCAAGCGTCCCTTCATCGAGAATGGAACAGCAGCGCTCGGTGCGCCGCGCGCAGGGAGGGAGATGGCACTGTGTACCGCGATTCGCTAGTGGTCACGTGAGTCCCCGCGACTGGCCAATCGCCGCGCGGACTGACGTCAGTTCATTGACAAAAGATGTTTTCATTAACGAGGCGTGGGTAGTGGATGGGTCGGGGGTCGGTGCTGACTGAGCCGTCGTTGAAGCGACCGGAGTGGCTTCATGTCGCCACGGAGGAGGAGAATACAGAGGAGTACCGCGCGTTACACGCGCGCTCTCTCACGCGTGCGTTGGCGCGTGTTATCACGAGCCGCGCGTGAAAGAGAGAGAGTGAATCGCGTATGTGCGTCCCGTACCGACATGCACGCACACTCGCGTGCACGTGCTGCTCGTTGGCAGGGCCGACATCGACCACCCCGTTACCCTGCATAGAGCGCTTAGTTCCTTCTCGATCCGACCTCGTCTTCTGTCTCTCTTGATCGAATCGATATCGCTGCTTTTCTCTCCCGTTATCTATTCACTTCCATTATACGCGTATCTGTATAATTAGCTCCTTCCATCATAATATTCCATGCGGACTATCTTGACCTCGTCTTGCGATTGTATTGTTATATCTAGTTGGTCTAGGAGGTTATCTGACATCTGTCGAGATAGCTGCGCGGAATAGTAATTATTTGTAAACAATGTAATTCTTATCGCAACACGCCTGTCTGCGATCGATAAGTCGCGATATCGCGTGCCCCGATTGTGTAATCGGTATCGACGTAGTCTCGTAGTACTCTTAAACTCGTGCAATGCGCATGTAGTACTACACTCGGTAACGACTTCCCAGATACGTGACAAACAATGACCTCACAGGATCAATTTCGGCTTTGTGAAAGCACACGCCAACGTAACGTAAGCCAACGCGTCGACATTGAGTGTAAACGATACTGAAGAAGCGAAATTACGATTAAAATAACGTTGCTGGCTGATGACGCTAATGATATTATTCTTTGTCGATATAAATTTCTCTATTACAGTCCGATGAGATATACGCGCTTGCATCGAATACATCCCACGATTGAGAACTCAAATATATACGCGTTATGATCATCATTATCAAGAACTGAAACAATTGAGTCTCAAGAGGATTACCTCGCGACACGAATAACTACGACTAAAATGAAAGATGTTTCAGCACTGCAGTGCTCGCGGTGACGCGAATACAAACATAATCTTATCTCGCTATTATACAGATTCTTGAGGCGAAACTTGATCTGGTAGCGAGCTACCAAAAGCGTCAAAAATTTCAACAACCGCGGATATGGGATATGGCTCTGAAACAAAAACGAACGAATTTCAGCAACAAGGGATGGGGCGGGGGGGCGGGAGGGGCAGACTGTGATCTCAATTGGCAGAGAGCATCGTTCCATTTGCCTGCTCTGGTACTCCAGTTTACTGGAGCTTACTCCAAAAGGATTGTATTGACGGTAAAAGATTGCATTTAATGCGCGGAATCGCACTCGCAGGAGATTGAAGTAAAGCACGCGGGAGGACGTGCCATCGAGTGATACGGCCTTGGCCCCTGCGGAGCCTGTCCTCGGTTCACCCGTTCACCGCGCTCGGCTCGGCTCGATTCGCTCTCACCCTCTCTTTCTCCCTCTCTCTCTCTCTCTCTCTCTCTCTCTCTCTCACTCTCTCTCRCTCTCTCTCTCTCTCTCTCGTTCATTCTCTCTCCCTCTTCTACTCTCTCCCGCTCTCTCTCTCTCTCTTTCTCTCTCCCAAGGGGGCACGACAGCCTATCAGACGGCTGTGCCCCAGGCGTGGGTCGGCATTCCATTCATTTGGGCGGCTGTCGTTGAAGATTTTCGCGTTCGATCACGCGGCGACCGTTGGCGCGGGGCTGCTTTATCGCGCTTAAGCGCGCGCTACCCCCTCGGAAAGCGAGCGCAAGGGGGTGAAAGAACAGAGAAAGAGGGAGAGAGAGAGAGAGAAAGAGGGAGAGGGAGAGAGAGGCAATGCAGGGAAAGAGATAAAACGGTGGAGGGCGGGAAAGAGGGAGAGAAACAGAACAAAGTGGAGGGCTGTTACGGAGGGAGGTTGGAAAAGGACCGCGAGCGTCTGTGACCTTCCGTGGATATCCGACGCGTGCCGACGAATTGGATTCGATCCGCGTGGGTGCCGGAGAAGGTGAGCACCCGGTACCATCCGCGCGCGCGTCTCTCTCACTCGCGTCCCTAACGTCAATAATCCGCTTGGAGTTGTGGAGTTGCGGAGGCTTTAACATTAAAGTGGAAGAGGCTACCTAGAGTGGAGATAACTTTTTCGGGATCCTACGATTTATTTGATATCGATTTCCGGCGTGATCAGCTTATCTCGACTCGCCCAAGTGTTTCTGTGTAAAGAAAGAGGAGTTAGGGCGTTCGAGATCTTGACTTTTCCCAAAGGGACGCAAAGATCTCTGGCGTTGCGTGATGGAATCCGTGATCTTGGCGCGAATACCTGAGGCTTAATTGTTTTGATGTAATCATAATATTAAGAAGGATATTTAATTTGGAAAGTCAAGGATGCGATGTAAAACTCTYTCTCTCTCTCTCTCTCTCTCTCTCTCTCTCTCTCTCTCTCTCTCTCTCTCTCTCTCTCTCTCTCTCTATTATTTTTATTGTTATTTACCTCCTCATTCCGCAGGGCTGAAACTTGACAATTTTCATTCAGCAAATTATGTAAGGAAAATATATGTACTAATTATAATTTAGTTTTTAATGAATTTGATCCTGCTCGAAATTTTTAATGAGAAACATGAGTATTGTATTCATACATTCATATGAATCGTGAACACGATGTGCATGTATATCTCTCTCAATAGATCCAAAATAATTTTTGATGCGTCACAATGAAATACGTGGGAGCAGCAGAAGAATTCTACATGATAATAACAGAGAAATATGGCTAATTATGACGAGATATGGGGATGATTATTCTTTTTTGCTTACTATACTCTCTTTTTACTCGCTCTCGCCTCTTTCTTCTGTACAGCCTACGCCAGGTATTACGGAACTGCAATTAAAAATTAACGGAATAGTCTGGACGTAGGCGAATCCTGGCGCTATTGATGCGTGGCGAAAGGTCTTGCACGATGAATTCGTAACGAAATCCGATTGGAGAGTAATGTGGAAAATTCATGAGCACTCACGAATGTCTCTAAAGATGATTCCGGGAAATTACGCTATCCGATCGGAAGATGTAATTATAATTCCGCGTCACGGATTTAGCTTTCGTGCGCGGTCGCCGGGATAACAATCATAGCCAAGTTAATTTTAAAGGCATAAAAGAGTCATCAGATGGACCGATAAAATCCGATATCGCGACGGATGGTTATTCCATTAAAAATCTCCAGCGCAATGAGATTTCTGTTGAAACTTTATCCTACCGGGGAACACTCGCACGTCAGCCTTTCGATATAAATGATTAAACTACCGATACATTTCGTAATATCGACAGCATTAGCGCGAACCTTCTTGAATCATTTACGAAGAGGCAACCGTGGAAACCGTGAAACGCCGGAGCATTGAACCGATAAAATAACAAAACGTCAAGTAGTAAAAATTATATTATTAACAGAGCACTTTCATTCTCCCGCTCGTTCCTCGCGAATCTTGGATTCGCGAGGAATTAGCGCAGACTACTCCGCGTTATCGCGGGTGGAGATATATTTATATCCTTTGCCGGAAATTTGGCTCCTGAAGAAACGGATACTTTCTTTCACACTGTGACGTACGCGACCGTTATAGGCACACGGCACACGATGACACGATATCGCATCTAAATCGCGACCTTTCTGAAAATAAAGCACTCTCACTCGTTATCCGATGTCAAGCTTGGGAATAGTATTCCACTTGTATGCTGATGCAAATCCACTGTGCCACCCACGTGGTCGTCGCGAGCACGGAGAGACGCGGAGATCGCCCATCGCGCAATTACGATGAATGGATCAAGCGTTATGCTTTGTGCGAACTGACACTGATCTCTGCGGTACCGCAATCCGTCCGCGATCCGTTCGCGCGAATGTCACAGCTCTCGAAAAGAAACGTTGCAATGTGAGCGGTCGATCGCAGATCGATCGAAATTCCGGTAACCTAAGCAGGCAAGCTGAAATGATTTCTATTATTGATCGCTACTATCGCGCGTTTTAAATGGCATTATAAAGTTGCAATGTAGGCCAGCGCATATTTATAACATACGTTTTTGCAACAGCGAATGCCATATCGGGATCTAAAAACGGAGTTTTATTGAATCGCCGGTTGGGCAACGGATAATTAACGTTGAAATTCAAACAACGGATCAAGGATTCTACCTTTTCTATTTTCATGGAAGTTCTCTTTCAAGCAAGGAGAAAAAAAGGAGACAAAAGCGATTCTCGCCGATGGCGAGAAATAAATTCTCTCATTGTGCTAATCGAAGACCGTTTCAAATAACGTTATCGCGCATCTCGAAGCGAACTCTCGTAAAAGGTCCGTAAAACGAGCGCCAATTAATGAAAAATTAATACTCGCTTGAGAATTTTAACGTTTAAATTTCAAGAATAGCCGATCTGACTTTAGCACGGAACTGAGCTCAAAGTGGAATCACACGCGATGTATACGCGATGCTGTAACCGAGCGTTTGCATTGAATCGTGCCGATTCTCGCACATTTCCACGAGAAGCCAGTACTTTCCCTCATTATCATCGCGAAATGGCAAACGCGGACGGTAGACATTAAACCTAATTAGTCGTTACTCCACAGGAACAAAAGAAGGAGAGAGTGTTACGTAAGGCAAACGTGTTTCCGTAGAAAGACGAAAGTGCAACGGAACATTGTCTCTTTATTTCATCGAGAGTCCTGACATATCGTTTTCACGACAGCCGTAACAGCTACAACTAATAATTTATGGAGAAAAGAATAGTGAACTATGTCATTAGAATATACAGGCAGGTCGCTTCATAAAAATGCCTCGATGGATCTGATTTCTTCGCGAATGAAATACAAATATCCGTGCTTACGTGTCTGAAATCCTGAGAAGCCAAAGAAAGAGAGAGAGAGAGAGAGAGAGAGAGAGAAAGATTGACGCCGTGAGGGAGATAACAAGAGAAAAGAGTGATTTATGAAGGGCAAAGTAAAATTTCCATTCCGCCGGGGGAGGCTGTGCCGCTAATCGCGAGCGTTAATCCACGAGAGAAATCCAGAAGAGGACGAGAGGGAAAGTCGCTCTACTCTGCACAAGCGGCGGACCTGTCGGTTACGACAGATACGATAATGCGTACGGCGGGTTGACGTAAGCGACAGCTACCTGCTGACGACCTTAACAGGTGCGTGCGTGCACCTAACAGGCATGTCCATTATTTCGCGAGGCGGTCGGAAGAGCCGGGATCGCGCGCCGAACGTTGCTCAATCACGATTCCGCGGGTATGCGCGGCGGCCTCGACGAGCACGTAGCATTTTTCTCGCAATCCTACGCTCCGAGATTACCACGGGGGGACCACAGAATATGTGGGCAGCGGCGGAATGCGAAAATAAAAAGGAGAGACGCACGGACGTGAGCAAGAAGTGAGATATAATATTAACGATACACACGCACGATAAGATAACAAGCGCAGGAAACGGCCAATTAGTTACACGTGACCGAAAGATAAAACGCGGATGCGTGGTCGTATGCTCGTTGCATAATGCAGTAAAAGCGCCCTCGCGGATTCCTCGTCGTTGGCGGGTCTCCGTGCATCCGCGCGCGGATTCATCTTTCGCCGCGCGAAAGCCGGGAAAGAAGTCGGGATTCTCGCTCCGCTCCGTTGTCGTTATCGGAAATGATCCGGAAAACGCGCGGGGAAACGCGAACGCGCGAGTTCGAGATCAGTTGCCCCGCGCCGACCCCCTCGGAGCCCCGAGCTCGGGGCCTTATCGACGTTACTTACCGTACAAACGGATAACGCGCGCGACAAGGTCGATGGAAGCTACGACCGGTTTCATAATTCATTTTACGCTTATGTCCCACTCGCGTACTCGCGTCGCGTCTCATTCATCGCCATAAGGAAACGTGTAGCGCGTAACGAGGAATTATATTGGCCTAGCACGGTCCCAGCCAGCCAGTCGCGAGCGTGCGTGCGCGCGCGCTGCGCGAGCTCTAGGTACGATAGTAGTATTTCTACTCGTAAGTCCATTCAGACGTTTCCGTCGACCCAACCTACCGTTACGTTCTATGAATCGTCGCCGTCGGCGGGGTGGCGGCGGCGGTATGCTTTTCTTTTATTGACCTACCCGCTCTCCCTCTCTCTCTCTCTCTCTCTCTCCCTCCTCTCCCGCGAGGAAGAGCTCGCGCTCCTCGTCGGGTATCGACGGGACGCTCGCGCGTAAGAGCGTCGATGCTAATAAAAGGACTCGCTCGCGGATCGCAGGATCGAGAGAGGCTCGAAGCGGCGAGGTCTCGCTTCACGGGCGATTTGCCCGATTGCCCGGCGTACAAACAGCCCCGCCGGATCCGGATCCGCTCGCGTACGCGCGGACCTGGCGGCGTATTTTTAAACGGTGATCTCAGCGCGAGCGCTGCCATTTAATCGCGCGGTAACTGACCAGCCGCAACGTACGCGCATAGCGAAGGAAGGAGCAGACAGCCTTACAGATAAACTCGCTGGACTGGCTGAGGCCGTTCAAGTACGAGACGAGAGAGAATCGGGAGATTGAAATCTGCTAGATCTTTCTCTCTCTCTTTCTCTCTTGATGATTCAATCAATTTTCAATCAAGTTTCTCAGAAACGCAGAAACTGCTGTTGTGCTCGACTCGGATTGCATCTAAATATGCAATAATTTTCGATATTTCCGATATTTTTCAAAAATGTACGAATACATGAATGTCAATGTCGACGGACAAATTTTGAAAAGTTTCATGACGCTATTTAAATCATTCGTATATGCGATGCATGTCGAGATACATCCATTCCTATTCTATTCCTATTCCGAATTGTATGCGAATGTCACACGTGTGCCCATCGGAATTTGTTTATCTATTTGCTTATATGCGAGATATGCGATGCCCATTGAGGCACCACGATATCAATCGCGGCTATTATGAAAGGGAACGGTATGTTAAACTGCCGCGGATAACAGCGCAATTATGTAAAATATTATATTTATTATGTAAAAAAAAGCGTGAATGATTCGCTAATTGTGCGTCAAAGTCCAGCGCGGTTCTTACCGGACATGAGGCGCGCATTTGGAGCTCGAGACGACTCGTTCGAGGAAGCGAAACATCCGCAGGAAACGTTTCAGTCGCTTCTGCCGGAGGCAAAGGCGTCCCGGAGCTTTAACGTTTTCACGAGCCCGAAACTGCAACAGCGTGTATAATTTCGTTCGCTCGACGTCAGGCAACACATTGAAACAAATCCATTTTCATCACGCACACGGTATCCAGTCGGAAGGTTCGAGGTCCATGATCAGGTTACAGGACTCTTCCGTTTCCAGACAATCGATCCGTTAATCAGGCAACGCGCGCTCGCTCATGTAAAAGCGATTTTAGCAAAACCTCTGTCATCCTTCTGAGCGGTGTTTTTTAACGGAATAAGCTTCATCAGCGCGGATTACAGAATGCAGACTCAATTACGCTCTCGTCCAGTTGCGCAAATCGTTCTCGTGGTAAAAAAGAAAATAAGGGGAAAAAAAGGGAACGAGCGAGCGACGAGCTTTTCCAGTGACAGCGAAAAGGAGAGGGAGAGAGAGAGAGAGAGAGAGAGAGAGAGAGAGAGAGAGAGAGAAAGAAAGCGCGATCTTTATGATTCGAAATTATACAGTCGGGCTACAAATAAAATTTTTTTCAGCAAGCGTAGCCTGGAAAAGGACGATGGCGCACCGATGGCGAATCGCGATATCTATTTTTGCCCATGAGTTTGCCGTAGTGGAAAACAAGGTCGTTCACCCGGACTACGAGTGCCGTTGGATCGATATAATCTGTGCAAGAAAATGAATTCATCATGCACGAGGGAGATATCGTCCCGTGGCGTTTGCCCTTTGAGCGAACGCGGCTCTCGTCCTCGCATCGGCTATTTTTTTTCTCCGCCTCTCTCTCTCTCTCTCTCTCTCTCTCTCTCTCTCTCTCTCTCTCTCTCTCTCTCTCTCTTTGTCTCTCTCTCTCTGTTGTCAATCCACGTTAAAATCCATGTTCATCGAATCCGTCCCTCCCCCCGTTCCACTTGCCTTTCGCGGATTCCGAAAGGGCTCTCGTATCGAGGATTAATCTCGGCGGAATTGGCGCGAATCCGCCTCCCGAATCCCGAATCGCGAATCAGCGCATCGCCCGGCATGATCCTTGAACGGCGTGACACGCGTGTGCGCGCGAGCGCGCGCACCGGAAGCGGCACCCGTCGTACGTGCACGCGGCTGCACGTGCGTGAGCGCATTCGCAGCGCTGCAGCGCTGCGTGCGTGCGAGGGCGTGCACGCGCGTGTGCGTGACCACCACTACGAAAGGCGGCCCCAGGTTGACAGGAAATGGTTCGAGATAAGATAATGAGCCGCCCGCCCGCCCGCCACCATCGCCGCCGCCGCCGCCGACCCCCTCCCCTCGCCCCCTCGCCCCCTCGCCGCATCCGGCGGCTTTCTTCGCAGCGCCGGCTCTCGCGCGCGTTATAAAAGGCTTCTTTATGCGCCACTTACAGAGACAGGTACGAGCGTACCGGAATTCGCGAGCGCGAGGAATTCGCATCGCGCGCGCACTGGCCGCGTGCGTTTCGACGGAAAGGAATCGATAAGTGGGAACGGATTGACAAACAAGAGGGAGATGACCAGGGAGATGCGCGGCTTTAAATGGCTATAAATACGATGTGCGATGTAATAATAAACAATCCTGCATGAAAGCAACATTTCATCGGTGCCCTTCCAAGAAAGGGAATCCACGTGGAAAGTGCCGGGGTGCCGTCACTCCCCGGCGATGCGGCGCGCTCTCTGCCTTTAATTTTTCAGTTTAAAAACTAAAGGCGAGTTTTTACCGTCCATCCGGCGCAACTTTATTTATAAGCTCCTTCCTCTTTTTATTCCCGAGTCGGGTTTTACGGTGTCTTAAATAAAGCTTTATTGCGCGCCGCGGGATAATCACCGCGCGATGCAACGCATCGGGACGAGCTCCACGTGTTTTTATTCGTTCCTTGCCGAACGCCGGGCGATAGCGAGTGCGCCAAGTGCGATGACACTCGGCGCGCGTACGCCGAGAATGCTAAGGCTTCTTATTTTTAATGACGACAGATAGCCACGTTTGTCGGTTGCTCGTCAGCGCTACCGTGACTAATCACATCCTGTTGTCACTGATAACGAGAGAGGAATGGATAAAGCCGCGGCAGATGCGCCCGGTTCTCATGAACAAATAGGTACGCGCTCATCGAGCACGGCCGTCACGCGTGTCGCCGCGATTCACGCGTCCGCGGAAATCGTAGATTAATCGGCGTTTCGCGTGCACAAAGCTCACACGTGCGATCAGTTATCCGGAGCGAGAGCTTCGGAGCTTCATTTTTATTGCTCTTACTCGGGACAGCCCTTTGTCCCGGATACTATTGCGCGAAATAGCTGCCGTGATACGCTTGCGACGTGATAAATATGGGATATTACATTACGCACGATGTTTACGCGATTGCGCATATTTGCGTATGCACGTTACACCGCAATTTTATTAGCAAAACATCCAACGCTGAGGAGCGGGCGTGCCGAGGAGCGACCGATCTTCTCCCTGAATCTGCTTCCTGAAGATACACCCGGCGCGCGTTTCTATGACCCGCCTTACGCCTCGCATCCTCAAGCTGCGAGGATGCGCAGCTATCTATTATCTATAATTTTCCAAGCGCCGCTTGAATGCGGACTTGAATGATAACCCGCGAGCAAGCGGATAAATATAGTCGGACAATCGCGGCAATCTAATCGCAATTGCTCCACCGTCCACCGAGAATAGACTCCCCGTAAATAAATCCGCCGGGTGATCTGAAAAATTCAGCCCTAATTGAGCTAATGGTCGATCGCAATCAGGCCATACTTGTCCATCCAGATGACGAAACGCGCGCATCCAGACTCGTAGGTGGGTCCGGATGTACCTTTTTTTTTCCTTTTTCTTCTTCTTCTTCTCCTTTCTCTTCCCCGTCGTCTCTCCTACGTAGCCTCGTAGATGACCGTAGGACCGTTCTGGATATGGGCGCCTGCCTATCTCTCGCTCTCAATGACTCTCGAAACTGGTGCGCCCACATTCCTCAAGGCACGCACAACCCACGGGGACGTGAACCCTCCTGCCGTTCTTGCCGCGCGCGTTCACTATCTACAGCCATAAAACTGCCCACCAGTATTTCGCCCCCGGACCCCGCCGCGCCGCCCGCCTCCTCCGTGGACGATTTTGTCGATCGACGATGGAGGAGAGGGATGGCTTTGAAAGAGTTTCGGTTCGTCACATATGGAGTTATCGAAACTTGCTCGCCGACCAGCGAGACTCTTTCCGAAACTCGCCTCTCTCTCTCTCTCTCTCTCTCTCTCTCTCTCTCTCTCTCTCTCTCTCTCTCTCTCTCTCTCTCGCTCGCTCGCTCGCTCGCTTGCTCCTTCTCTCTCTTCTCTTCGCACGAACAAATACAGCAAACGTCACCGAGTCCAATTTGAGAAAGCGTTTTTGCAGAGCGACGAAATCCAGCGATGGAATAACTTGCGAGAGAATCGTTTCTTATGACAAAACTGAGGAATGCAGAGGAGCGCAGTTTCCTATTCAAGATCGAACGCGATTATAATTGATTATGACGAATCTAAATGTATGAACATGTAAACGTATAGCTTTACGGATCAGAAATACATGAGTTGTTCGCTATCCGTTTTCACATTTCTCACATTCACCGTTCCGTCTCTTTTCGATTTCCTTGAATACTTTATGCAGTGGCTTCTAGCTTTCTCTAGCCGGAAATTTCATGTTCAACCGTAGCTCCTGGCATAGAAAAATCCCTTGCCGGCATAACTCGGCTAGGGAGGCTCGGCTCGGAGGCTAGCTAACTCCGAAATCCCCTCGGGGAGAGCAGAAAAAGCATTTGGATAGCATTGACGCAGCTGCATAGAGATATCTGCGTTATCGTCTCCTTCCATTGTCATTATCGCGTTATTGGCTGAAAGAGAAGAGATCTTTGTTCTCGATTACATGTCAGGACAATCCATTCTCCCACATCGGAGAAAGAGGTTTCAGTTTATTTAGCGAGTAATCGAGCGATTCAATTATTTTTACGTCGCCCGTGGCGATGCGTCTCGCCAATCTCGATATAATACTCGTTAATAACACGATCGAGAATGTCAGGCGAGGAGAGTCCGCCGCATAATGCGAGGCATATCCGCCGGCTGCGGAAACGCAAACGGTGGGGACTTCTCGGAATGCATGACATAAAACAACCATCGGCGAACTTCTCAGAAGGTAAGCCACGCTCACCGGCTCTTACCGGGACCGGGTCCGGTCCTGTGGAAACAAATGTCACACGTGGCAAGACCTGGCGGTGCAAGTGCCGCGAGTGCCGAACAATACGACCGGCCGGGATTGTCGCATGGACGAAGGCCGCGAGAAATCTCGGAGCTGCCTCGTAATCAGCCAAGTAATTACCCAAGTGCCCCTTTTACCTTATGGGATTTTCTTTCCGAGCAACATCGTCGGTTCTGGCATCCATGGGACAGCACGGACGACACAGAAAGAGCATACAGGGAGAATAAGTCCTTGAGACCGGATACGGACTTCCGGACTCAAACCTCTTAAGCTGTCTTCGACAGCGAGACCGAGGCGTAGAAAAACCTGTGCCCACGGCAGTCAACGATGGGCATTAGACGTCTTAGACGATTAAGCCGGCGATAACAGCGATCGATGATCGATCCGATGACGAGAAACGCCGCGCGTTCCCGTCAATCACGCTCCTAATGACGATATCCCAATGAAAACAAACTCTAATATAACAGACGAGACGAGCTTTCGAGGCGAGGCACGTTGGTGTAGGACCTACGCTCCTACGAGCTGGATCAGCCAACGCTGCCAAAGTAAAGTAATCAATGAGAGGGCGAGTAGGAGGGCCAGGCGACAGGGACGGGGAGCTGAAGAAATACCAGCTTCTCCCGCGCCCACGCCGGAACCCGCGACCTGGTCGTCTGCCGTCATCCCCCTCGCTCCTCCCTTGTGCGTGGGATCTTATTATTCTTTCCATATAGCCGGGCCTTGGGAAGGAAGGATCGTGCCGAATCGGCGTTAATGGAAAAAGTAGGGTCGATAAGTGGTGTATCGGCCGGGTTGGCGTAGCGTGCCTTGCGTGGTCGGCCGCCTCAATATCGATTTATCCGGTTACAACGCACCGTATTTGCTGCAGCTCGAGCAAGGGTCGTTATATCTCGATTTACAAAACGTACAGGTTCCCTGTCCTTCCCTCTCTCTCTCTCTCTCTCTCTCTCTCTCTCTCTCTCTCTCTCTCTCTCTCTTTCTCCTTCTCTCTTCTTGTCGTTGCAAATTAAAAAGTTTCCACTGGAACTTTTGCCGAACGCTTTTGCAAGCCCGTAAAACGAAACTATGGCATTTCGCTAAATAATGGCCCTTCACATATCTCAAAAGTGGTTCACGATTCATCCGTTGTGTGAAACGTTGATCATGCAGCGATTTAATTCCGAAAGCTCGTAGCGATAATAATATTGCAATTGAATATGAAAATATCTTTTGTGTAATCGAGGATTTTTACACGGGAGAGAAGAAATTCACGTTCGGAATTATCGCGTTACAACGAGATCACTGAATAAATATATTATTTTAATAGCTCCGCGTAGCCGCAGGCGCATGTCGATAGCTGCAAATTAGCAATACGCAGTCCGTAACAAAGGTTTTCTATCTTACCGGTAATTAAACTTCCAGCGTGATAATATCAGTAATAAAATAAAACTCCCCCTCTACGATCACGATTAATTTCAAGGTGCTGTCTTCCGAGCGCGGTGAACACGTGAGATCTGAGATTTCCCCGCGCAAAGTCCACAGAGAAAAGTCCATCTCACTTGTTTACGAATCGCCGGCGCGGAGATGCTGCAAATGGCTAGCTGGCTTTTCCGGCGTGCGATGATTCGATAAAATAAAATCTCCGGGATATCGGGTCAAGGCCGTGCCTCGCTCCGGCCAGAAGTCCCTAACATCCCGGATACTCAGGAAGTGCAGAGCCACCATGGCGAGAGAGACGGTCGGCCCTTATTTATAAACAAACCTCATGAGGATATACCGGTGCCGATGGCATTGTTCCCTATAATTAGAGTCTCGTTCTTCGCATCGTGCACGTGTCGTGTGCACATATTACGAGCGGAAGCTGATGAATCGTTCAAGCGCTGGCGCTGGCACGTGAGATGATCGGTCTGTCCGGTCTGTCGTCGCTGCGGAGAGATCGAGCATGGATCGAGCATGGACTTTATGGACGAAGGGAGGCGTGAAGCGTAGCTGAAGAGACATTGCCTTTCTCGTCCGACCACTCGCCCGCTTCTACCATTCCCGCAAAGCGCGGGAACGTTTCGCGCGCTGTCCGCTTGCGAAAGAGAATCCAGCACGTGAACTGAAAGTCCGTGTTTGCTTGTCCATTTTTTTCTTATATTTACCTGTCGGACCTGTGCTATCGTGAATCCGAGGTTGTTTGTCGATTTATCGACCGTGTGGTAGCATCAGCGGGGAATCCCGATAGCGGCGCGTAGGATGAGTCGGGCGACCGGAAGTAACGCGGTTTCACTTGCCGCGCTTGTATAACCGAGGACCATCGCCATGAAAGTCTTGCGAGAGGGATCATGCTCCCCCCGGAATATTATAACACAATGGTGCATTGACGCGATGCAACCGCGCGATTATTCGCATGGCTCGCCCGGCACGCAATCTCTTCTGCCCTCCTCCCATTTCTCTTGTCTTGATCCAGTTCGAGGCTCTTTATCAACGTGCCGTTAAACTTCTTAGGATTACTATCGCCGTTCGATAATATTAAGGATGTATGTACGCGCGCTATGTTTATAATAATAATATAACATTCAGCGGTCATAATAGTGGCACGGTGGCACGGTTTAAAACGTCTTTCTTCTGATTAGCCTTCCCGCTTGATCATTTGCTTTACGTGATTTATTACGTAACCTTCACAATTCTTTCGTTACATTTATTATTTAATCGGTATCGGTATCGTTGGATCGTTTTTCGCTTCATGTTCACGATTCCCTTAATCAACTAAAACCAATCGAAAAAGATTGTTTTCAGAAGATCCTGGGAGAGTGAATTTAAGCTTGACTTTTTCTCGACTCGAAGAATGCGCGGCGTAAAGTTAAACTGGCGTCACCAAGAGCCCACCCTTTGATCACTGGAGCTTGAGCGTGCAAGCCGGCATAAATTGTCGATTACCGTTGCAAACGGCCGCTTCCGTCGATGAAAGTAATTAAACGCCGGCGCGGCGTGGGCCGGCATGACGGCATGACGATAATTCCTGGAAAAGCTCTCGCTCTCTTAGTTCATTACGTAAATCACCAGCGGTGGCAGCTCTGGCCGGGAGCGTTACACGGACCCGGCGGGATCCTTAATTTCCGTCGTATCGTAATAATTCCGCCGGCATTCCGCCGCTCCGGCTGCTGCTCCGCGAAGGCGATGAACGAGTTTCTTGTGGGTCGCCCGTACAAAGGTCGATTCATTGAGAAATCAGCTGTGCAACGAGACCACCGGTCCGGCGAAATCGCGAGGGCCCATCGAATCCGCGGGGACCGACGGGCCCAATATGAATCGCGATCCGCGCGATCCGGAATATCTCATTTTCTCGACTTGTCGCCCAAAACGCGCCATGGACCACGCCGAAGGACGCGCCGTGTCTCCCCTCGCCCCTCGCGGCGCATGCAGCGGCCCGATTCCATTACGAGCCCGGACCCATTACGAAGGGGGCCCGATGCTAACGATTTCGCTTGATTTAGACTTGGCGCTCGCGCTTCGAATTCCCAGTACCACGCGGGGGAATCCCCGCTGGCGATTCCTTTCATGGAATCGGCACGCGAACGCCTGAACGAGTTAGGAGCGTGACGTACGTTGCACAACGTATTTTCTTAATATGACATAGTCCTAATACGAAAGCGGATCGCAGTTGGATCTTTCGCAAACGGAGTAATCGGCTCCGCCCCTGCCGCGGACTCGCTGTTCGCTTAACGATAACCTCCGTTCCTTTTTCTCTCTTTTTTTTTATTTTCCGCGGATCAGAGCAAAATGGGTTCGCGTTGGTGTTTGTGGAAGGTGGGACCGGCGCATTGTATAGAGAACCCGGGGCGGAATTTCACGTTCCCGTTTTTCCTGTTGCGCAGCAACCAAGCGACGAACCAACGAGCTAATGCGCTAGTGTTACTTAAACAAGCGGAAATTTAAGAGCCAGCTCGTAAAGTTGTATACTAATTCCCCCTTTTTTACGATACTGCTGATATTTATCAGCGTATCTCCAAAGTGAAACCACGCCGCCCACTTGTTCATAGGAAAAAGCTTAATTGGAACGTGTACGAACGTGTGCGAGGCGGTTCTAGATTTTTTCTTCGTCTCTCTGGAAACCGGAGCTCTTTTCACGTGAAATGTTTCTACGTGAAATTGCCTTCGTTGCGTCGACATTTCGTCTTCTGTCTTACGAATCCAGCGCATCGTTCTATTCTAATTAATTATGTGCGTTGATTTACGGATGAAATTTTACGTGTAATCATGAAGTATACTAAGAACGTATTATTATACGCTTCGTATTAGTCTTACGATTAAGATGCAATTAAGATCGGAAACCACCGCCGCCGATCATCAATTACGAGGCAGCGATTCCAATAATGGATCAAACGGGGAAAACGTGATCTGCGAGAGATTTCACTTCACGACCAGCGTTCCAGCAACACTGTGCGATAAAAAGAATACGTTTTCCCCGCAATCTTGATGACCGATGCGATGCGAGATAAAGGTATACACGCGCGTGAATCAATGCGTGAGTGGAATCCTCCCATTCTTGATACTTTCATTGGACTCGTTCTCATATCTGGTCGTACGATCAGGGCGATAGCAATAAACGATCTCTCTCTCTCTGTCTTTCGTGGGACGGAGCGAGTTCGACGAACGTTGGCGGCGTTAATTGGCGTAATTAATTGCAAGCTCGAGCGCGATGAAAGTAAAACGCTTACGTAAAGGCGAATCGCAATCGCCAGGAATCGTCGTTCTCGTGACGGATCCGCGAAAGTCGATGAAAAATCGATTAGCATCGCGTGGATGTAACGGCCAGTGCCTGGAGCGGCCGTTGAACAATTTAGGCACCGGCGTTTGACTTTCGCCGGATGCGACCTGCCTGAATGTCAGCGGAATGGAATTCCGAATCGAGCGGCTCGCTCGCGTTCAACCGCCAAATAATATCATGTGTAGGAAGCACGTGTATCCCCGTTAGTGTCGAGTGGGAATAATGGATTCATAGCGATTTCTCGATTATCTCGGAAACGCGAGGCCGGTGGCTCCGGAATTTTTGTCATCAGATAGACGATCCCGTAAACGATCCCGTTTGAGCGTTGCTCTAATGTAAACGAAGAGAGGCAGCGAGTTGTTCTTATTTTTAATCGCACTTGGCGTTTCTTAACATGCGTCATCCGCAAGATAAATTTGCTCCACGTGCTATCGATTTCTAATAAACGTCTAAGGCTCGTTGGCTCTTTATAACTTCATTTGCGTAGTATGGCACTTTGCGAACGGTGGCACTTTATCGATTCCGACAAACAGACCATGGTGAAAACATGAAAATACATTTCCCGCTGCTTCGCTGCACAGTTTTTCTCCATGTTAGAAAATTATTCTTAGCATTTTAGTGTTCAACTTCGTCCCGTTAGAATATTGCTCAAGTATCATTTTCTTTCGATAAGCTCTTTGAAATTGAAGAGGCATCTTCTCAAGTGTGACGTGATCTCATTGAGACAAGCTAATAAACGTTTTATTTATTGCTAATAAACGTTAATGATTATATGACAGATATCTTCAATATCGGCAGCTACAATCATCTAGATGGAGCCTACGAATGGAGACTGCGTAACTTTCAAACAAATCAGTTATCTGTTGTTGAACCGGTCGCTTCGATGCTGTCCGCAGCAGGTTTTACAATTTCCTGCAGAATGGTAGATTATCAAAAGATTATCACATCGATCCTGTATTTCTCATAAATTTATATAATCTCATTAAAATAAACGAATTGTTTGAAGATGAGAAATAATGCCAAGAATATCTTTAATTAAATAATTTTCTTTTAATAACACATAATTACTTTTCTTTGTTCTTTTAAATTACGGAATATCGAATTTTAGAAAAATTATTACTCCAAGAGGTTTAAAGATTTAAAGACGAAAATCAACAATTTCCAAGCAGACAATGCTTATCAGCATCGTAAAATTTCGCTAATGTAAAATCCGCGAAACAATGACATGTAATTAAGTTTCAGGATATTCTCAGGAAAATCTAAGTGAAATCGCTTCTTGTTTCGTGAGAATATTTATTTCATATGATTACAACAATGCGCATCGGTTAGAACAATATGCGAATTATTAAGCGTGTTTATTCGTCATCTACGCAACGGCGCGCTCCTATTACGACATGAAAAGTGAACGTCTCGTCAAGCTTCGTGCAGCATCCTGTACTCCGCTCGTCTACCCTGCGAGTCCCTAAAGTCAGTTCCGGCCCCTTTAAAGAATCGCAGCGGGGTAAACGTCGACGAGACTCCACGAAGAGTCGTTTCCGCGCATATTCGAAACGTAATCCTCGACGAGGAGACCGACCTCGACGAGAAGCTGGCATAAAAGTATTCCGTATAAAAGCAGAAGTTCCAAAGTACGCGTGGCTCAAGGTCAGGATACCTAGATCGCATGTTCTCGGTCTCACTCTGCAACGACGATTGCTCAATCTATCTACTAGAGGAAAGCACGTCAGGGTTTGTTCGGGGCGCTTCTAGGCCTCTTCGGGGTGGCGTACTTGACGCACAGAAAACTCAGAAAGACCAAAGCGGCTGCGACCGCCACGCCTACGCCCAGCCATAACTCGCCCCGTATGTTGAGCTTCTCGAGACTGATCTCGCGAAGGGCCAATGCGCCATCGGGTGGTTCGCACGCCGCTTGAATGATAATGTCCTGCCGCTGGATCTGCTTGGGTTTGCAGTTGGTCAGCTTGCCCATACTTTCGCTCCGGTGGAGTCGCGGCAGTAACAGAGACATCGACCAGTGCATCGGGTTGATCTGCTGGTACCACGCGGGCAAGTTGTCCAGATGCAGAACCACCCCGCCGGCGAGCGTCATCTCACCCACCACTATGCCGGCAAACAACGCCGCCAGATACGTCCACTTGCACACGTGCGCGAAGAACGTGCAGATCAGGTGCTGCAGCATCAGATACAACAGCCCGACCGCGAGATAGTTCCAAAGCGACGTGAGATTCTCATCCGGCACGAGATGCAGCCCGGACATCGCGAACGCCGGCGCCAGATAGATCAGATAGGTCACGCACCAGGACGGCACGCTGCAGATGAGCTGGAAGATAACGAAACCAGAAAAATCAGCTGAATATTTCTTTTTATGAAGCTGTTTGTCGAGCTTTGTTATTGAGCGGTGACTCAATCAGGATTGCAATTTGTCGCATAGAGTATGGCTGAAATCATCTGAAATCTCTCAACTTTCGTAACATTTTTCGGTCATAAATTATTCATTATCTTCTCGGATATCTTGGGGACGTTTCAGTGTCACGTTTCGATATTTCCATGTTCAGATTTTTATTCCCTTGTATCTACGTATGCACTTTCCTCCGCACCTCGAGATAAAACTCAAGTTACGACGAGTTTGGACTCACCTCCATAAGAATGTAGATAAATCTACCGTACAGGCCATCCCTGATGTCTCTCTCCACGTTTGGCCTGTTATTGGCCACGTCGCACATCGCCAACAGGCTCAGCGGCCAGAAGAAAATGCCCAAACTCGCATAGTGATATCCTATCCTGTCCCTCAGGTAGAGATTCGACTCTCCGGCAACGTCCCAGAATATCGCGCCGAGTAGAATGCTGAGCGATGCCGAGATCACGATTCTACGCAGCAATCGCGTCAACGTCCACGGCTGACTGTATACGAGCGTTCGCAGTAGCAGCGCGTAGATCTGCGTGAATATGTTGGGACCGGACATCGAAGGTGGAAGCGCACCGGGTGGTCCAGGATCACTGAGAGGCGGCAGTCGCGTCCTGGCTAGTTCCGCCAGGTGATCTATCCTCTGCGAAGATTCCAGCATCGCTTCCGCCGATAGATCGTCCAATGTTACCAAATCGACTGGAAAGAGAAAAAGAACGCTCGTGTATCCTTCACCGCGTTTATCGTATCAAGGTTCGCCATCTTGCAGAGCAAATTGGATTTGCTGAAGAAAAATCTTAAGCGATTACGAACATTTGAACAGTTACAATGGAGAATCCTGTGCTCCTTTTTCTTTTAGCTTATTTTTTAGTTCAAAAATTTAATTCGAAATTTACTAACTTCTCTTTTAATAGAATAATAAAATTTTTTCTTGCCAGGTAAAATAATTCTTCGCACGCGAGTTTAATATTTCGCTGTACTCTTCAGGAAATCATATAGCTCGTCGATAATATTCGTCGCTAATGCTCCCGTGCTCCCGTAATATTATCCAACCATAAATGATCAATTACTCACGATAATAATCAGACGGGTTCTTGAATGGCGGGCAAGGAAACTCGGCGAGAGCAAAATATGGCAGCATGTCTCTCCTAAGTCCGGAATACATGATCCGGCCGCCGGAGGTAAGCGCGACCCTAGACACCATCGTCAGGATCTCATAAGTGGGCGGATGTAGAGTCAGAACGACGAGCCGTTGACCGCGGCTAGCCCATTGTCTCAGGTACTCGATCAGGAAGAAGGCATCAAAGATGTCCAGGCCGTGTGTGGGTCTATCAAGGGCGAGGATATGCGAATCCTGAAGCAGCCGGCAGGCAAGGGCCAGTCGTCGGGCCTCGGAAGTCGTCAAGGTGTTCACTAGGCAGTGCTTGGTCGCTTCCAGACCGAGTTCCTGCAGGATCGCCTCGGCTTCGAGCGCCGTGGTATTTCTGCCGCCTCTCAACAACATGTAGAACTTCAAAGTCTGCTGAGCCGTCAAACCGGGACTCAGGTCGTTCTCCGTTGGCAGATAAGCGACACGGGATCTGTCGCGACATTAACGATCCAGTGGGTTATTTAAAAGGAAATTTCGAAATGAGGTTGCGAATATTAGCGAGTAAGCTAATATGCAGATTATCAAGAATGGCCATATTATACGACATTAATCTGATAATCTGTAGTCTGTTTCATCTTTATTCGAATATCCGACTAATCTAGTCGATGATCCACTCGAGGAATCGTGTCTATCCCGATCAACGGTTCCGTTAATTCAGATCCGAGATTAAGCATGAAGCAACGCCAGTTCCAATAATTGGAACCATAATTGCAGTGACAATTGAGACGATAATTGAATAATAAGCAGTTCTTGTTGTTCAGCTTAGTACATTCGATTGCATGCTAATACATTCAGTGGTTACAGTCTGCTAGTTATAGCCCGTTTTACCGATGTCGGTTACCGTTATAGCTGTAATCAAGTAAATCTCCCTCCCTTATCTCACAGCCAATATACAGCCAACGTTGAAAACAATTGAAAAAAAACAGAGATTCAATGCTGAAGCCGAAGAGAAGCCATGTTGAAGTCAGCTAAAGTATCGCTAAAAGCTTCGCTCAGGCCATTGAATTTTTATTTCAAGCAATTCTTAGTTCAGCCACTTTGAACACTTTGAAGAAACTCGGCAACTCGGAAGAAGAAACGAAAACGCTTCCTTCTCAAAGCAGATCACCTTGGTTGCAACGCCGTCGGGTTCACCGCAACAAGAAAGCGCAGGTGCAAGAAGAAGAAGAAGAAGAAGAAGAAGAAGAAGAAGATTAGAAAGTACCTGAGAGTACGGGTCGATACGGATCTTCCGTTGAGCAGAATATCGCCCCTTTTTATGCGTCTTCTACCCGCGATCGTTTCGATGATCTGCGTGCCTTCCTTCTCGGTTGTCGCCATCACGGCCAGTACCTCGGCAGCGCCGGCCTCGAGGGTGATGCCCCGAAGAAGAGGCAGCCCGTCCGAACCCGAGGCCTCCACGCCGCGCAGCTGCAGATGAGGATGCTGCAGACAGGGCATGGGTCGCAACGGCAGCGCGTAACCTTCCGGTCCCAGGATACCGGACCCTGTGAAACGATCGCAGGGCTCAGAGACAAAAGAGACAGGCATGACCGCGACCATGCGTTTATTTCAGGCTTGAATTCGTGCGCGCATTCAGAGACGGGAGAGCGCGGAGGTTTCGCAAATCCCGACCGATGTTCCGCAAAGTCTTGCGCACGTGAGTGAATCATAACTTCCTCTCACCGTGAGCTATGTATCCGGGATCGATCGGCGCGATGCTGTGTCGACGGTTGGTCCTGATCGCACTCTGAAGAAGATTCGCCTCGCTGGCGCTCCTCAATCTCGGATGCTCCCTCGCGATAGTCAACTGGGAGTGAGCTGACTCTCTCGGCATGGCGTGGACATGTCTGAAGTCCGGGTCGCTCCTGGCTGAGCGCATGACCGAGGTCATATGCAACGGGGCACCTGCGTTTGCAACGTAATTCGTAATTAACGGAGGAACGTGGAAGCAACTAAACTCGAGTGTAGAGACTTGAGTATCTCGCGAATCTCTTGCCTACCTGCGTGCGAGACGCGTCGTCCTTCCTCGCTGGAGTCGTAGCCGCTGGAGCCGTCGCGGTTTCGCGAGCTGGGCGGCAGGACGCGCGGTAGACCGAATTTCAAGTACGTGTAGGAGTTGTTGGCCAGCGGGCTCTTCGGTCCGTATCGCGGGTGTCGCAGTATGCTCTGCACCGTGGAGTCGCGCAACTGGAAGTTACCGTAGGGCAGCGGCGATTTCTCGGCGGAGCCGAGCGCGGAGTCCGTGAAGTCCGAGTTGAGGTTCTGCCTGTGAAATCACAGGAAACGCATATACGTTTCGCCCATGTCGATAATCCACGTCGATACCCGCTTTCCCTCGCGCAGCAGCGCACTTTTAACCAGTTGCCTCTGTCAGGTCCGCACGCGTTACCGAGGATCCGGGAATTAGAATCGTCGCAATGTTTTCGGTAAGCGATTAAGGCTTCGAAGATATACAATTATTGGAGAGATTTTGTGTAGACCTGCCGTGTACCGACGCGTCAAAATATTTTCATCAACAAAAGGATGAATTTTCGAGGACTCTGTCGGCACATTAGAGTAACGCATGTATCCGATAACCGAAAAAACTGGAATCCTGGTTAACGTTAACATTTCTTTCCCTAATAGCGCGGTGGAGTACACGGCGAATCCGCGATAAGGGACAAGCTCGACGGGCGATTCCTTTCGCGGATAGCAAAAAGGATCGCTTCGTGCGCTCGCTTTGGTGTTCCGCCTCGGCCAGTTGCCGAGATTGAACGGTGCGCGAGGCGGGGATACGTCGATTACACGCTTCCACTTTAAGTACAAGTGTTCACCTGTAGATCGACCATGCGTGCAGATCCTCGCTGGCTGGAGGCTCCAGCCCCCTAGTATCCAGAGCTCCTGGCACCGAGTATCTCCTTTCCAGCTCCCAGGCTTCCGAGCCCATATTTTCCGGTGGCTGCACAGAAATCATGATAGAGAGACGATCGCTAATCCGAATTAACGCACGGGAGAACGTAACGTCTCTCCTTTTATTTTAATTACGACAGCCTAGCGCCGCCGAGGGGGAAAGTAAAGGAAAGGAGCGTTCTCTATCGCGAGCGTGTCCGTTTCGAGCGCTCCGAGCAACAATACCCGTAGTAATCGAAGCGATTTTGCGGTTTCCAGGTGAAAAAGCCTTCGCGGGCGAACTTGAGCGAACAATGTTGGCTTGCGCAAACATGTTACGGACGGGAAAGAAGAAGACGCGAGAAACAGAATGGTAGAATGGAAATATTTATCTCTTTCGCGTAAGAATCGCACAAAATGCCCGGCAGACGTGTATTCTTGCGGCCCAAGGAATAAATTGGACTGCCGGGGAACTTTAACCGAGCGCTTCCTCGCGCGGGGGACCTCCCGACCTTCCCGGCGTGGATTTATCGTTGCATCGCGCGCGCGCGATCGGATTTATTGCGCAACGAGTCGGCAGGCTGTTATTAAAGTCTTCGCCGAGTGTACGAGAAGAAATCTCTTTCGCGCGTATCCCGCCGCGCATCTCCGCACCCGGCTCACCCTGAAAAGCCCGGCATGCTGCTGCGTGCCCATGGCCGTCGATTGGACTCGGCAAGAGAGCAAGCGCCGAGCAATTTTAAAGGCTCGCCGATTATTCGCGCGGCGTATACGCGATGCTTCTCAGCGCTATACACCGTGTCCGAAAACGACCGGATCAACTGCACAGCTGTCTGCCGATTATCAATTTTCCGCGTTTTCATCAAGCGTATCATTCAGGCGAAATCTGGCGAAATCTGGCTCATGCATTCCATCTTCGTTGCATCCGTTATTCAGATATATATACCCTTCGTACCGTGTGTGTTACGTTTCCTTTTATCGATTATAATCGTCATTCATTTGGCCTGTGGACCAAATATAAATTTTAACATTTCTTTCGCGTAAATGTAGCTTCTAAAGCCGTGCCTTTGATGCAAAGGCGAGAGCAAAACGAACCGAAGTTCAGCGTGAAGGAACGTGATTTCATCGCTCAGATACGCTAACGATCTACATTGCTTTACTTTGTAATCGCCATCCGGCCGATGTTGTCGCAACGGAAGGGTCAAGCTATGACACAATCATCGGACAACGCTTTTCTTTCCTTCCTTCCTGCAGATCTGTTCTCCTTCCTCTCTCTTTCGCAGCAGAAATGCACGACACGAGATATTGTCTACGAGTAAATTTTTCCCATTGGCAGATAGCTGAAGGCCATACCGGTTCGAGTTCCTGGCCATCGGCGGACAAAGGGAAACGGCCTTCTCGAATTTTATCGCGATGTAAGAGATTGCGCTTGGCCGCGCTCGATCGTCCATAAAGAACGGAACGTGCAGACTGCCGAGAATCCATTGGTGCACACTCGTATAGCCTCGGCCGTATTTGCCGTATCTATTGTTAAGACTCTATAAATACCTATATCAGTCTTTTTTTTGTAGCATTATATTATTCTCTGTAGTTTAATTCTAGATAATCTCTGTATGTCGATAACGCTGTTCTATTTTCTAAGCATTCTCGCGCATATCTGTAAATCGCGTTTCCTACATTCAACGAAACGTTTCGATATCGCATTTATGAGAGAGAGAGAGAGAGAGAGAGAGAGAGAGAGAGAGAGAGAGAGAGAGAGATTTGTATACACGAACGTTCATTTGATTTTTCTGAGGTAAGCCGATTAGCATGTCGTAGTAAAAATCATCGTGCGCAGTAATTGGCACGTATACCGGAAACTAGCGTCTGTGGTAGTAATGCGGTGTATAACAGTACGTTTAATAACATAATTAGAAAAAGCGGCGCGGCGAAATGTCAGGTGTAGTTGCAGGCTATCCCGTAAACGAGATCTAAATAGATCCGAGAAATCGATAAATTCTGGTTTTCGTATCGCGCCTTCCTTCTAACCGATATTTTCGATCGATCGCTTTTACGATTTACGAGCCGATATTCACTCATTTCCTTACGCAATCTCTCTCTCTCTCTTTTTCTCTCTTAATGTAGCCACGTAAGTGGCGATAGTTTATTAGATGATTATGTTGCATTATGTTGCATCAGGCGGACTTTCTCCGCGTACAAGGTCTTGCATCCTTTCGCATATCTCTCGAACGCATAATTAATAATCCTCTCTTATCACGATCACAGGAAACGTTAGATTCTATGAAAAAGCTTTAGGCGAGATTATTATTCGGATTCATGCGCCGCACGTACGTAACACCGATTCTTTTCGGTTATTATATTCTACTTTCTTGAATTAAATTTCTCGCATTTCGTCGCGGTCGTATAATCCTCTACTGCGTTAATTCGTGCTTTGTTCCTGTTTATTAGCATTTATTATTATTTCCTTCATTTCTATTGCAACTCCTCTATGTAATTCCGGTCAATGCACGATCCGACATGATATCTGTGATGATCAGTGCGTAATCTAGAAGTGTAATCGGTAGCTTCAAGATATTTTCGCATAAACAGATACGGTTGACGGAAGGTAATCTGGCGAACGGCAATCGGCATACTCATCACCGTTATTAGACACGCTCGCATCCGAGCGTCGAAGAGGCGCCTGCACCAGGCTAAACCTCGATGCGCGTTTACGTGGAGACACGTGTACCGCCTGTCCGGCAGAGAAGCGAACACAGCATCCCATTTAACGGTGGTGCCTGCGACCTAAAAACGCGCGCACGCAGCACCTGTTTCACTGCCATTGCCACGCGGCGGCCTTTTAATGGCTTTTCGCGGACGCGTTGCGCCTTCGGCGCGAGATCCGCTCCATGCCGGTCCGATAACGCGCCTACGCATTCGACTTTGCGAGGAATAAAAGTCGATGGACAACAATCCAGTACCGCAGCTCCGGTGTGCGATGTTGAGCGATACGCGAGCATACTCGTGTCTTGATGAAAAAAAAAGAGCAGATACGAAACGCGCGCATGTCGCGTGACAGGAAGGCGGCATTAACGAGCGTGTCTCAGCTGTGAAAAATCGGCGCTGTTAATGTCAGAAAATAATCGGCGACTCCTATTATTCATGAACAGACTGGATCGAATCCGTCAATCGTTCGGTGAACATCGGGACGGAATCAAGCGTGGACACTCTTACGCTTCATACGAACGCTTCATACGAACACGGACACGCATTGGGCTATCAGAAGCGGATTCCTGATCGAGTTAATTAAGGCCGCTCTGTTTTTCCGCGGCGAGAGAACCGGACTCGAGCGCATTCACCACCGGATGCTAATGCAAAGTCTAGCAGTATCAAATCGATCGATTATCCCCCAGCTATTCCCCAGCAAGAGACGCACGAACCATCTGTCTCATCGCCGGCGCAATCTCGGGCTTTTTAATTCCTCGCATATTCATCGCAGCTCGCGCTGGGCATTCGCATTCTACGCATTCTACGAGTTTTGCGCGACCGCGAAAATGTATCGGGTGTCCGGCTAGTACGCGTCATTTATTGGACTGCGTCCGTAAAATTCTACAGTGATCTATAGTAATCTGTAATGTAACGATACGATAATATTTTGGGCACGATAATATAACATGCGATCGTAATCTAATGTAAAAAAAATCTGGTAATTTCATAACGTTGTCACTGAGGATATGTCCAAGAATTACTTTATTGCTCGTCAATGAGAACTTTGATGAAACGTCAATGAAAACTGATAACCCCCCAATAACCCTCTAACTGTCACAAGATGTTCGTTTTACATTTAAACGCTCGTCTAAAACCCAATTGAAAATTCATTGGGGGATAAGGATAATTCCAGGTGCGAAGTGCGCGAGTCCCCGCGACACAAGCATCATCGTTGTTCGCCATTGATCGAATATATTACACGGGTAGTACAATGCTCTTTTGTAATCCGTGCCACTTAATTGACTTATGACCGTTCACGTATCACGTCAGCGACAGGCATCATTACGTCGTTGCACGGAATGCGCGGGATTGCATCGGCGATTTGTCGCGTTTTCGGACGATGCAGATTGCACGACACGTTCGTAGACGCAGGCGCAGACGCTGACGGAATGACATTCCTTTTCCCTCGTCCAGAAATTTCCCGTTAGAAATGACTCATCAGCGAGTCCCTTGTATGAAACGGAGCTGGCTCAAGTACAAGAACGCTGTGTTCGCCCGTGAGAACCGACTGGCTTGAAATTACGCACCGCGTTATCAAACGGAGAGAAATTACAGAGCATGAAGCGTCGAGGCGTTGCTTCATGGACCCGTGAGTCCCTCGTAAAACAGCAGTGAATCACGTTATCGGCGAACGAGACCGAAAACAGACCGAGATCGAAGACGGAAGCTGGTTGGCTGTTTCGGGATAGCGAACGAACGAGGATCCCTTCAAGGTTCATCGAAGGACGCGCGATCCGCGAAATTCTATTTCCAGCCACCGAATGATCGAACACGTAAACATTATGTCATCATGATGTGATGTATGCCCAAGTGATTCGCACGCGCAAAAAATAACTATGATAGTAATCCTCCGCAGTCATCGCGAGGATGGTCGCGATGTAATACCTGTTCGGTTGAAATCATCTATTGACGGATCATCGTTACGAGGCTTCTTCGCTACGCGCTCCTTTGCTGCCCGGCTGGCATTTTTAGCTGACAGAAGATAACGGCACGGTCCTCATTACGCGTCGGCCTCATTCGCTCAGTTAATCGATTATTTCGAAGGCTCGCCGCGAGCGTGCCTGACAGATGTCCGCCGTGTCAAAATGTTTCGCAACGGACGGAACTGAGATGTAGGAATTACATCAGGTAACGCGCGTCCAGCAGGAAACAGAGCGATGAGAACGCCCGATGAGATATAATAGAATATTATATTCTAATTATATCGTATTATATTCTTATTATATTCTGTTTCGATAGAAACGCGAGATGCTCGGAAGGAAAATCGATTTTCACTTCGGAATTAAGTTCAAACGCGTCCACTTTGCGTTATTTAACAGCTTCAGCAATCGCTCGATCATTGCAGCACGCGTCGATATAAACCTCGCAGAGCCGTCAGAGCCGGGATAGATTTTCCAAATGCAACGACGTTCATCCGTTATCATCAATCGAGGCGCAGGTTCATCCGGGTCTCCGTATCATCGCAGCGAGCGTCCGTGCGTGAACGGTGCTTATCTTCGCCCGCATACGAAAAAGTCTGCGGGTTCTTTCTCCCTCGGCAAGTACGATCGTCAGCTCGCTGCGATGACAATGGACATAGTATTCGCTGCACGCGGAGTATTCTTCGTCCAGTCTCACGATCGTGCGTGGAATAATTAAACCGCGTGTCGCGAGACGGAAGAAATCACGAGCTAGCACTTCTCTTTTTTTCTCTTCCTCTCTCTCCCCCCCCCCCTCTCTCTCTCTCTCTTTCTAGTGAGGAGGGCGTCAACGGAGGAAGTCGCAGCGAGGAAGTTGTATAACCGATCTCCTAATACGAGCGATCTGGCGTTCCTCAAAACTGCCAGCGACCAGCGTTGCTCGGATGATCACCGAAGCGTGCTCGATTTACCGTACGCGAGCGCGCGATACGAGTCGCGATACGGTAAAAACTATCCATTTGCCTGTCGGCGATGGCGGTTCATAATGTTTTCGAGGAGGCAAGTTTTTCGATTTCGCCTCAGTCGGAACCAGTTTCTCCCTGGATGCGGAATAACGCGACTTTCGCAGTGCATGAGCACTGTTAACGAGCACGGCACGTTCAAACAATCGCCTCCAGGACGGTCGCTTCTAACGTGCATGGTAGAATCAAATCGATGATCCCTTCTCGATTCACGTAACGCGGCGTGATTTTTCCGCCGAGCCGGTAGCCGCCTCTCGCCAGGACCTGGTTAACTGTTCATTTGCATATCCCGTTTCTGCAACAGTTGTATCGAGCGACGACCGCGCGATTTCGCGCTATGAATTCCCTATTAAACGTCACCGCAGCATCGTTTTCCCTCCTCTCTCTTTCCTTCTCTTCTTTCCTTTTGGCGGCATTTGCGGACGCGCGCACGCAACTGGATCGCCGTGACGCGTAAGAGAAGGAAAGTGCGGATAGCCGCGGCGATATTCGTAAAGACCGGCGATGATACGCTCGGGAAAACGAATTACTGCATGTGCATCTACTGCGCGCAGCTAAGCATGTCGGAGGTAGGTGCGGAAAGTGATGTCTAACGTGTCGGCAGACAGCTGCGCGCGATATCTGAAAAAATCGCCAGTCGCATGATTCGAATCGCGATCCTGAATCCGCGCATTCACTCTGGCATTTAATACGATTGAAGGGGCAAGTGTTTGAGGAATGTAGATGCGAGCAATTCTTCTAGCAAGTAATGCAGGTGTCGCCTTAGTTAGCTCCATTGTGCTTTTCTATTACTCCTTTTACGATAAATATTCATTGAACGTGGAGGAACAATAGATGAGACGGCGTGTGTCCGTTAAACGAACCGTTAAATGGGAGGAACCAAGCCACTTTCATGTTTTCATTCTCTTCAGTTCTGGTTATATTATTCGGTTAAACCAACTTCGGCCTCTCGGCATGCTGATGCATTCGCACTTGCAAAGTGCCTGCGCGTGATGCAAACGAAAATCCTAAGCATGGATTAATCGCGAAATATCTGCATTTATTTAACAGTCTCCTGGCGAACGGAAACGATATCTCGATTCCATGATCTCTCGGAATCACTGTGAGACTGTCCCACGTACCGATTTCTACGCTTACGTGTGTGCACGCCAGTCAACCGTGCACACGTGTCCGCGTAGCTAAATAAAGGTACACCGTGGCCTGGATTGTACAATGTTACAACTACAATTACCTGCGCACGCAACGCAATTGGAAATCACGGTGAAAAGTGCACCGAAAATCCCGCCGATCCGCGCGTTACCTCCCAAACAAACGTATATACCATCATTTCCTTAATTGTCCTGATTACTTGAGCGTATCGCTAATTCCGAAATTCTTAGACAAACATCTGGTTCCCCTGCATACAAGAAACGAGCTTTAACATGTTTCTTAATGAGAAGGAATGTCAGGCATGAAGTCAAACGAAACCAAAGACAGAATCGATGACCGATAAAATTGATCAATCGATGTATCGGAGAATGCTGAGCTTTACTTATTCCACGTAGATCTTACATTCCATGAATAATCCGCCAATACTCGACCGTGACAAAGTCAAACAACTTATGCGGCAATGGTACTTTTCCATCACGAGCAATAATGAGCACCGTTGGACCGTCAGGTTTCGCCGGAGGGTGCAGAATACAGAAGTCACGCTGTCGGATTTTTCAATATCGTGAGGCAATCCGCTTTCGCCGGAGGAGACGAAGGTAGATGGAAAGGTGAATATAATTGATCTGAATTGCAAATCACTCGGCACGTCGCGCAAGCAAACATCGAAGACTGCTCTTATGCGCTCGTTGAAGTCTCCAGCGTGACTCGGCGGTCCCTCCTCGGAGGGACGCGCCTATGTCGCGCAAGAGGCTATCGAAATTGCAACAGTCCACGATTACACCGCTATTCCGACGATATACGGCGGATATCGTGAACCGATCGGCAGACCTTCACCCTTTCGTTGCGTTCGATTAAGGTCGCCGTGGGACTTACGCCGATACAGAAAGGCAACGAGCAGGAAATGACGGGAGTGAACGCTTTTGCTTTTACTGATGCGAGGGAATTACTGATGCGCGTCTCGGGAAATCTCGATAGAAAGGAAGAGAGAGAGAGAGACTTCTGCGTAACGGATAACGCGAGATGAATACAAGAGGTTAATCTTGCAGTTAACTTTGCAGACTTCGCAGACTTTCCGCGGCGGGAATCTAACCGGCAACGCACCTAATTATTCGAATTGCTTAATTAATATCAAAGTTGTACATTAGAAAGGAGAATGATAGGATCGAATAAAATTTTTATTAGAGAGATTGCCCGCTAGCTTTATTGTAACATAAGGTGAAAGGATAACAAGCGGCTCTACATATATATTTTGTTTTTATTCGTTGCTCATGCAAGACGTTGTCCTTGAAGAGAGTTATAAAGTGCATTATTAAAACTTTTTCCAGTGAAATCCAACAAAGAAAGAGAGAGAGAGAGAGAGAAAGAGAGAGAGAGAGAGAGAGAACACTTCTCCATTACCGATATGAATCGGATACTTTCAGTGTTCGTGATTTAATCGACGAATAATCCGCCCACTCAGGAAAGCAAGACATTATACTCGCATTACAGTAGAAATAATGGTCTCACGCAGACAAGAACACTATGTTATTATGATCTAAAATCTCGGAGCGGAACGCATTGAACGGCATCTTATTTTATCACAAATATTTTATTCCGTTTCATGTTACAAAACAATTAACGAGTAGCTGAGTAGAAGCACATCTTTCTTATCTTACATAAATATTAAGTGAAATAGAATTCATAAAACGTGAGAGAGAGAGAGAGAAAGAGAGAAAAAAGAATAGAACATATCGCGAGTATTTTGTTACTAAGAAGCGATTCAATCATTAAATCATGTTCCCGCATGATTATATCTTTGAGGTCCATTTGCTCATGGACCGCGCACGTGGTGTTCTTTTTTATTAAAGAAAAGGCAAAAAGAAATACACATAGAATGTGACGCATTCAATATGAGCTTTTAATTTACGGTTCAACGCCGGAGAACCTGATTTTGCATAACGAGAAAGGCTCCCCGTTACGGTGAAAGCAACACAGATTAACAAACGCGTCATTACTTCTTTTCGAAGGCGGCCGATTCGCTCCGTAGATTCTAGGATATTTTAGGATGCCTTTTATTTTATTTTAATAAAGAGAGAATACCGCGATATTTTCCATCAGTTGCATAATCGGGACTGCGTATTGTATATTGATGTCTGTCAGAGATTCCTTCACCACGTGCTTTTCTTTATCTGTGACGTTTATTTTTGAAACGTTACAGATTTAAATCTTATTTCTTCCTCCCCTCTTTCTCTCTCTCTCTCCCTCCCCTCTCACTCTCTCTCTTTCTCTCTCTCTCCCTCCCCTCTCTCTCTCTCTCTTTCTCTCTCTCTCTCTCTCTCTCTCTCTCTCTTTCCTTGTAAGGAATCTTCCTTTCACTATTTAGAAATAAAGTTACCTTTTTTCATTAATTAAAGAGCCTATTTTAGTTACGTACGCCACAATTCCACTGCGAATTGAAATCATATTATTGTCATCGTCAAAAATATCAGAAAAATTTTTTGAAAATTTTTTTATAACTAAAGTTTAATAGGCTAATTTAATAAGATTTTTATCAGTCTATAAATATCAAAGAGAAAATAATTAAACTATCTTTTAACTAACTTATATTATTTTTTTCTTTATTCCAATTCACCTTATTCTTCTAATTATATTTCTTTGAAAATTGTCTACCTCTATATATACTATGCTGTTGAATATTACGCTTCGATGTTTAAAGACTGATCCAATTTATTATGACACTTTTTTATGTCAGAAAACTTTATATAGAAAATTTATATTACATCAATTACTATATTTATACTACATTAAATTTATATTACAACAACAATCAGTTTTTTATCAATCAATCAATTTATATTTAGTGCATATTATGCAGATAAAAATTAATTCAAACATATCTAAAGAATTCTACAGAAAATATAATATATATCACATCAATATATTTCATATGAAAATAAAGTATATGAAAATAAAGAGTGAATGTTAAGACTTTTATATTCAGAGATTGTGTCAGACACAGCTGTTAAAATTTTATTCACGTTTAGATGTATGTTAAGAAATGTCTAATGAAAGTGAATCAAACTTTTAGCTTTATTGTCTGATACAATATGAATAAAAAGCTCAACTTCCAGACTGTAAACCTCTAAACTCAACAGCAAGAATAGAAAATGTAAGTTTAACAAAAATCCAAGCTCATTTCGCGAGCGCTTCTCGTTTAACGCAAAAAATCGCGGACACGCGCGTTGCTCGCCCCGCGGGCGGAGAGGAGAAAAGAACGAGAGAAAAAGAGCGAGAGAGACAGAATGAGGAGAGAAGGGGTTGCTCCGCTGATCTTCGTGACAATGACTCACCGGCTGTATATTCGTGCTGGGCCTTCAACCTTGGAAGCTGGTCGAGTCACGACAACGACGCTGCTGCCTCCTCTCCATTCCGGTCGTCGTCCTCCTCCGGATCTCGAGCCGGGATGCACCGCCCGCGTGCGAGAAAAAACGACAGGGAAAGAGAGAAAGAGGAGCAGATGCGTTTTCTGACGCGAAGATCGTCACTCGCGTAGGAGATGAGATCCACGTCCACGAAGATGACGCCGATTCCTACCCGGGTGATCTTCGTGAAACGCTCGGGCCGCAACCGCGAAGCGCCAGGTATCGCGCGACTCGCCGGAGTCCTGTTCGAACGCTGGCCACCACCGCTGACGGACGGGCCCGCCGAGGCCCCCACGAGTTATCCCCCTCCGGGCCCGACGAGTGCCCCACCATTGGATCCGCCAAGTTCGCAGTGGCGTGAACATGCATCTTTATTTCTTATTTTTCTTTTAATCTTGCTTTGCATATCATATCATATCATGTAGCATACATTATCTTGTATCTATTAATCTTGCTTTTTATTTCTCTTAATCCTTGTCAGATATATCTCTTTTCTCTGAGAGTTATCTATTAAAAAATAAAAATAATAAAGTTTTTAATCCGTTCTATATCTGAAGATATGCTTTAGCAATGCTCCAATCGTATCTATAATATATAATATTCTGTATCTCGTATGTAACGTATGTTCCTTAACATACTTTACAGTTTGGATTTTATTTCTGAAACAGGTTCGTGTAGAAGTAGAAGAACGACTCGATCATGGAGGAAATGTTGAATGCGGAAACTAGCGCTAAACCGGATAGAGATGAAAAATACAATATAGTAAAATAGACGAAAGATGATATAATAAATGATATATGACTTATAATTATATGACATTTTCTAAAATCCCAGATAAGAAGTCTCTCCTCAAGACTCTGTTCCAAAAGGAGCGTCAAGCGACGTCTAACTTGCGGCGAAGTCAGGAAATGCATCGTGCAAGTGGTTTCGTTTGCGCTGCTTACGCCGATGTTCGGGGTCGGTCTCCCTCCTACCACGGGCCCACGTCGGAGAAGACATTCACCTCGAGGAGAGCCAACTCCCAGCCAGCCCAGGTATCGTTACTGCGGCTACGTGCTTCTCCGCGTCCCAGCCTTGCTCGAGCGAGTCACTTTTACGTTCGTGGGGCCCGCGCGCGGCCAGTTCGCGTTGCAATCTGCAGCGCGGTAGCATTCGCGGACATTCGCTCTCACGTTGGCGCACTCGCACGTTTTATCGGCATCGGGAGCCTACCATTTTGGTGAACGTCTTCGTGGAAGGCCGGCGTGAGTGTCGTCTCTTTGTTGAAGGTGCAAAGTGCGCTTCGACACACGGTGTCCTCGAAGTCCGGACACGGTCAAGTGCGCGTTGGATGGATGAATCCAGCGGCGATCAAGCGTCTTGGTGTTCTCCAGACGTTTCTCTCTGGATAAATAGATATCGATTTTTAATATACTTGTGAGAGAGTTTAATATACTTTGTGTCTCTCCACTTAGTAAAATTAATTTTATATCCTGATCTCCAAATAATTTTTAATATTTATGCATTATATGTGTAAATATCAGGATAGATTCCTATTTAAGTAATATACGAGAATATTGTAGCTATTAAATGTATGTCAATCGAAAACAGAAAAGAGAAATAGCTCTTTGACACTATCATGTTCTTTTTAATATATCTAACTTTAAATACGTTATCTTAATTACAGACATTATTAAGGATTATCATTAAGAATAATAGCTATTGCAGCTATTTAATATCAACGTTGTATTGATATAAATATATTAATTTTTTGTATAGCAATAATGCCCTATATTATTGGAAATATTAAATTATAATATTCAGATATTGCTATTGTGTCATTAAAATGATAATATTAACGATAATTAACACATTGTTATTTTTACACTAATTTGTATTCTTATTCCTTTTATCGAATTAACATGTATAGCAATGATATTAAAAAATATCTTGAAAATATCATTATGAAAATATGTTTATAATATCTACTAATATCTATATAATTTTCTTCAAGAATATCTTGAGCGAAAACAATTTTATCTCGAGATAGAGTAATAATATTCGCAAAGAAATAAATCTTATAATCTTTATCTCTGTAGTCCTCCGCAGATGTTACTACGAGGGATATAATCGTGGGAACCGGATGTAAAATTGATCCTCAAGATGATTCCATCCGATTGCATCCTAGATATTTCCAACGTATTTCATTCCACCGCCGTGGTAATCGAAGGTAGTTGTCTTAACAAATCCGAGCCGACCGCAGTGCTTAGAGATGTATCAGCCCGCGTTCACGGTGGAGAAGTCTTGGCTATACTAGGATCAAAGGGTTCCGGCAAGCGAGCGCTTCTCGATGTTATCGGTAAATTAATCTCTCTCATTTTCTTTTCTTGATGATATCGCTTATGCTCAATATAATAATCTGTGTTATTAATTTTGCGAGGATAAAAAGGTGCATGCATACCCATCTCTTTGCAATTTAATTAAAATCTATATTATCATTAGGCTTAACGTATCTCTAGACAATATCATTAAGTATTTTTCAATAATTAAGATAAAATTTCATTAATTAAATCGAAAAGTTATTTAAGAAATAATAGAGCACGAAATAATAAAGCAAGACGATCGTTGAGACTACAACTGCACGTACTGAAGTGAACGCGGCTTGTCTCACCGAAATCACTAGTCTTGACCAAAACGATCTTTAAACTTTTTCCTACTCTTGTAGCTGGAAGAGCGGAGGGTGAGACGAGAGGGCGGGTCACCCTTAACGGCAATCTGCTGACGCCGGAACTGTTCCGACGCCACGGTGGCTATGTGGCGCACAGATGTCATTTGCTGCCTAGTCTCACCGTTCGTCAGACCTTGATGTACGCTACATGGCTTGCAAACCTGAACAATCGCGAAGCTCGAGTCCGGCAGACCCTCGCCGACCTAGCGCTCTCGCAGGTCGCCAACAGATCGGTAAATGATCTCACGCGGCCAGAATATCGGCGATTGATGTTGGGCGTGCAACTGGCGAAAGATCCAACCCTTCTATTGTTGGACGAGCCAACCTGGGACACTGACCCGTTGAATACGTACCTTATCGTTTCGATGCTATGGTCCTACGCGACCAGACGCGGCTCCATCGTTGTCCTCACTATGGAGACACCCAGATCCGACGTGCTGCCATTTGTCAGTCGCGTGACATTATTGTGTTTAGGCGCGGTAGTCTACTCGGGACCAACCAGAAGCATGTTGGATTACTTCACCTACATAGGCTTCCCGTGTCCGGAATTGGAGAATCCCTTGATGTATTACCGTGAGTGTAGATGCATTATTATGTATTATTATATAAATATTATTCTATTGAAATGCGATCTAATTAATCAATTTGGTATGTTAAGATTGTATCATCTTTTTTCAGTATGTCTATCGACCGTTGATCGTCGATCCAGAGATCGCTTTTTGGAGTCCAATCAGCAGATATCAATTCTAGTCGACAAATTCAAGGTAGACGGTGTACTCTACATGAAAGAAGCGCCTCAAATGCCACATAGCATGAAAGATTCGGCCCTTGGTATCATGCATAAAGGTTTGGGACGCGGAATTAAACCTGGATGCTTCTCGACGCTCTTAGCGTTGTATCTGTGAGTTTTTTATATTATAAGCCAATAATATGTCTTAAATAGGCTAATGATTTTAATATGAAATTTTTGTGAAAAATGTTCGAATCAACATGTTGTTTAAAAAATAATATAATTATTAGTAGCAATCTTCTAATTATTATCTTAACATATCTTATATAAAATTATGACAAATATATATTTAAATCAGTCATGTAACGCAAAATAAGAGTCAATGGCTTTCAAGCCATTGGGAGCTTGCAAATAAATTATATTCACAATCATATCATCATGTTTAGGAGAGCTATGGCAGTCACGTTCTCTTTGAATAAGATTGGCCTGGGGCATTTTGCCGCTCGCCTGCTGTTATTACCATTTTTGGTTGCTCTGATGAGCATATTATACTCGCACTCGAGTCCTGTACAATCAAGGATCTTTCTACAAACAGGCGGTTTGATCTTCAATGTCTTAACATTGTTCTACGTAACTGGGATTGCCACAACATCGCTCTTGTGTAAGTGAAGATACACGGATTAAAAAAAATGTATAGTAATTTATTTCTTAATGCTAGGAATGTTAATATAAACTTATAGATATATTCTATGAATCCTTTCCGTTTTAATACTTCTAATTATCGATTAATTTCTATGCAGATTCTAAGCGAAAAGGGAATTAAAGAATAAATTTTCATGAAAATATGTTTAGATAAATTCCTTTAAATCCTTTGTCGTTTTACGTGTCTCTTTCTGCATTCAATTACATAGGAATTGATATTTGTAGTTCCAGGTTTCCGCGCCAGATATTATCAAGAGAAACGAGAAGGTCTTTACGGTGGTGCTATGTTTCTGACCGCGTACACCTTGTTGAGCCTACCGCTGAGCTTCATCTCCACTCTGATAACCATCGGAATACTCGTTCCTATCCTTGAATTGGATCTCTCCTCGTGGGCGTACGCTTCTGGTATTCTGTGGTCCAGCTACGTAGCGGCCGAGCAAGTCACAGTAGCCGTATTGATGGTAGTGGGCCGGCCTATAACGGGTGCAATCACCGTGCTATATATGACTTTATTATCGTTAGTGATCGCATCGGGAGCCATTCGTAGCTTGAAGAATTTACCCTACTGGCTGGCGATGGTGTCCACTGCACTGCCGACCAGGTATGCCTCTTTAGCATTGAACCAATTGGTCGTTGATACGCCGATCTTTTCCAATCTGCCTTACAACGAAAGTTTCACTTGTCCTGGCATACCTGAGCTCTGCCGATACGCTGATGGTAAAACTTACTTGATTGAACGCTTCACTCGAGAGGGCGAGAATATCTCTGAAGTGCTGAATGTGGATTTGAATCTGCTGATCTCTTTGGCGTTCGCTGTCGGTTTGATCATACTAAACAGCGTGCTGTATTTATTACCGTTACCCGCTAAGGTGAAGGCTAAATTCAGGGAATGATGGATCATTGAAATTTTGTATTTAGCGCTAAACATCAACTGTGCAAGAATGGGATATTTAGCGCAGTTATTTAATTTTGAGTTTTAATGTATATAATGTAAATAGCGTGACGATATTAGCGTACTAATCGAGGAGGAAATAAGGTATCTTTTATATGCAACGAATATGTGTCACAAAATTATTTTTTATTTATTATTACGATAATCAGATGTAGCATACGTAATATGATTTTCACAATCATACATACAGATCAGGCCCAAATAATTTGCAGTTAGCTTAAGAGCATATATACATATTATCATTTAAGAAAGATAATAATTTAACTGTGTATGTTGTCTAAAATAATACAATCAAGATAAGACATTACTAAATAATTAATTTTTATTTAATAGTTTCAATATATAACAGTATATAAAATATATATATATTAGAAAAGAAAAGAGATTAGAACAAAAGAGGAAAGTATCGATAATTACATCAAATAATTAATTAACCTAAATAACAAAGCTCTATTCTCCCATTTATGTTATATACTTTATACTTTAATAATTGTTTTTGTATAAGATTTGCATGTCCTTCTGTATTAAGTTATATTACAATTTATAAAAGATATTCATTTTCAGGCAATTAAATCAGGGATTGAATTATTTTACACTGTAAACTTTATACAATCTGCAAAGTGTATTAACTTTATCATTCGTCAATTTCAACTTGCTGCATCTGCTTAAGATCGTCTGCAACGCTGAACTCACAGCCTGTCGAACTGACTATCTCACTAATGTCGACATTAGCAGCAATTTCAATGAGTTTCAAGCCTTCTCCTTGTATCACCTCGAATACTCCCAGATCTGTGATAATTAAATCTACACATTGCTGGCCTGCAAAAATCGCAAGAAAAAATTACAATGACCGAAGACATATCATAGATTCAATCTTGAAAACGAAATATTAAAGGTATGAAATTAAAATATTAAAATTAAAAGTATGAAATATATAAATTCAATATATTGGAAATCTTAAATAATATATAACAAAATATTAGAAAATATTAAGTATTAAAAAATAATGCAGAAATCAAAAAACAAATAGATAATTAGTAAAACGTTACCCGTAAGAGGCAAAGTGCAATTCTTTACAATCTTTGGGTTTCCGTCTCGAGCTGTATGCTCCATTGTTATTACTACTTTCGTCTGCGGTGAAGAAACAAGATCCATAGCACCACCCATGCCTTTCACCATAGTGCCCGGTATCATCCAATTAGCCAAATCTCCGTTCTCCGATACTTGCATGGCTCCGAGAATAGTTAAATCAATATGTCCTCTGCAAACGGTTACTATTAAATATCTATTTCAATGTTCATAGAAAAGAAAAGATACTAAACACAAATTGAAACGTTCGTGAGTGATCATGTACCCTCTAATCATGCCAAAGCTATCGTCACTGCTAAAGAAAGCAGCACCAGGTAAAACCGTGACAGTCTCCTTGCCGGCATTAATGAGATCGGCATCAACATCACAATCGGTTTCTGGTACAGGACCCAGCCCAAGAATACCATTCTCTGATTGCAATGTCACTTTCACACCTTTCGGAATATAATTACTAGCAAGCATAGGTATACCAATTCCTAAGTTTGCTGTAAAAATTTCCATTTTATTAAATATTATTACCAAGAAAAATTAAAGTATCTATTTTTAAATCAGATATTCACACGTCGCTCTTACCATACATTCCATCCTTAAATTCAAGAGCGGCACGTCGGATAATTCTATCCCTCGCTTTACTAGCCGGGGTTACTTTCTTGGGTTTCATGTTTTGCTTTATTGAATATTTCTGTGAAATAACGGTATTGACATTGAAATCTGCGCTAATTAAATATGCAAATTAACGCTGATACATATCAATCAAGGAAAAGGCCAACCTCGATTCTTTTCTCGTAAGATGGACCTTTCACTATCCTATCTACGAAAATGCCGGGCAAGTGAATTTGATCAGGATCCAATTGTCCGATTTCCACAATCTCTTCTACTTCAACAATCGCCACCTTAGCTGCCTTGCACATAACTGGATTAAAGTTTCTGGCAGACTTCCTGAAGATGAGATTACCCTCAGTGTCAGCCTTCCACGCTTTCACCAATGCAAAGTCACCGGTAATGGCGGTCTCCAATACGTAATTATGTCCATCGAATTGGTTCACATCCCTTGCATCGCCCAATATTTCAGCATTACCGTTATTAGCGTACTTTATAATGACATTACCCTCTTGAATAATTGTACCGTACGCTGTGGGAGTGTAAAAGGCTGGAATGCCAGCGCCACCCGCCCTTATGCGCTCTGCCAAGGTACCCTACGTCAAAGTTCTATTTATGAAAATTTGCAAGATATTTTATATAATTTCGCTTGTATAGGTTACCTGTGGTGTTAATTCGACCTCCAATTGACCACTAAGATACTGTCTCTCAAATTCGGGATTTTCACCAACATATGAGGAGATCATTCTTTTAATTCTATGTTCTTTCAACAATATACCTAATCCAAAGTCCTCTACTCCAGCATTGTTTGAGACCACTGTTAGATCTTTACAACCTTTCTTTAATATGCCTGCTATTAAATTCTCTGGAATACCACAGAGACCAAAACCACCAACCAGAAGTTTATCTCCATCTTGTACATCATGTATAGCTTCTTTTATATCTTTGAACACTTTACTACTTCTTGGTGTTTTTGACTTTTCAATTTCCTCTTCTGCTTGCGGGATATTTACTTTGACGGAGAAATTAATGGCACATATCTGTTAAATGCAAATTAAATTAAATTTCATATAAATTCATATTCACTATGCTAACGCAACATATGTTCATGTTTAAATATCATAAACATATTGAATGAATTATCTGATTAATTTGATTAACTAAGATATTCAATTAATAAATATCTTGATATGGAGATATAATATACAAAGAAATATAAAAATTTTAAATTTATAAATATGAGATGTTTAGCAAAATAAGATGAGAGATAACGGCTGCATAGATAATTTTCAATGAAATAAACATTGCAAAAAAACTGCCATAATTATCCACAGCCATTTTTTACTTTTTCACGAGACGACTCGCACGATCGAATTAACCTATAGCGTAGGTTATGTTATAATGCATATTGTTTACCTACTCTTGATATTTTCAAAGATCCTCGAGTGGCTCGCGAAACTCCGCTGAAACGCAGAAATGTACCACCTATCCCTTTTAACGCGAATGCCATGTTCGCTATATATGCTAAATATATAATTATTTATTCGCAAAACGTATTTTATTGGAAGTTAAGCGTACTATCTTCCCTAATATTTTTCGGTATGATTAAGACTTGCAGAATCTTATCACTTTATTTTTAGCTGTCACTATCGTAACAAATGCAATGTTGATAAACATAAGGATTTCGAAAAATTGTTTGACTGCGACGATTAAAGATTATGTTGACAAAAATACCCCTATTAGCCTTAAACATTCACACACCGAGCGCGAATGGTGACTGAGCAAAACAGCATATACATCTGTGCTTTAAGTTCCCGAACGGATCCGAACTTATACGAAGTCATATTTACTGCACCATATTTACAACGTTTAAGCGAGGACATCAACTTTTGCAAACTCGCGAGATTAGATGGAAGCTATTAATATAAATGCGATTGCCTGACAACATGTTTGCACAACATACATTTCCCAACTAATCCACATTCTTCGATTTTTTTAATACCTTATTTGCAATTGCGACAGACATGCTGAAGATAGCAATAGTTGATTTAGTTGTACGAAGATGTACAAAGAACTTTCTTAAAGAAACTCGAAAGACGAATTTGTGCAAGGCGAGACGAACGGCAAACTATTATACTTTTTTTTATCGTATGTGTGTCATGTCATTTCGAATAATATATGGATAATGCAATATCAGAATAAAATGTGACAATATCAATATACAATTCGTGATAAATATAAATTAGTTAATTTATTATGCTTACTATGTTTTATAAAGTGGGAAAGGAAACTGATTTACTATATAAAGACTTCAAGGTTGCGCATATGAATTAACTGAATATTGTTTATGTGTTATATAAGCAGGGAATTTGTATTTTATAAGAGGCTTGATTCCGACGATATCTCCTCGTATTATCTTCGTCAGATAACGAATGCCAGCTTGAGAAATATTATATTTCCTACGTTTCGTAAACATCGATATCAGAACATTTGTTATCCTCGTTACGATTAATCAGTCGAAATCACTCATCGCGCGTTTATTATAAAGATTTTATTTCTCGACGATGAAGAATAATTTTTACATATTTAAACTTATATATTTTCTCACTTATATATATATCTATATATTTAAATTAAAATATATTAATTCATTCTTATCATTCTCATGATATTTCTCGAATACTCGATACTAATGAATACTAAGAAATGCTAATTGGCTCAAATTTAAATATTCCATAATTAATATTAGTCAACATGTTTATGCTAGCTCTTGAATAATTTATACTAATATTAAAATATTTTTCATGCATTTTCATAGATCGATGTCAATCGGACTGAATAAGCAGAATTTTTAATAATTATAAAAAAATCGAGATTGATATTACTCTAGTATTCGATATTATGTTGCACTCGCAAGAGAAACGTCAAATCTCTTTTTTTCGATGAAACATGATATCTCCGTTTCTCTTATCAGCAAGTACTAATAATATTACGCAATGTCTGTCTTTGTTACATTTATCAATTGAATAGTACCACGTTTATCAACTATGTGACTCTCGAATAATTCAGTTAGAGACGTGTGAAGCAGACCGAAAAAGTTCACACATTCATAAGCATCTTTCCACGAAGATGAAGAGAATATTAAATAGTGGAAATATGAAATCTACTCGTAGGAAACTTTTTCATGACTCTTCTTTGATCGATCTTTTGCGTTTGTCATATGATACAAATGCATTACGATATTTTAGCTCGATGCGGAGTATTGTGGAGATTAGCCTACTTTTTTACCGCATATTTAGCTGACGCTTAATAAATCGACTCCTCCTGGTACATTTGCAAACCAGAAGATCCAGTATTGTGACTAAACGTGCGTCTCTGGGATCATGGTAACATGTCATGAAGAAATGTCATTCCTCGCGTGAAAAGTCCTTGATCGTTCATCCAAATGATTGCATTTGGATACTCCATCGCGTTTTACAACTTCCGATCATTTTTTTCTTGAAATCTACTTCTATCTCTCTTTCTCTTTCTCTCTTTGATACGCATTTGCAATGCTGATCGTTTCACCATTGATTTTCACGATCATCGATGTCGACCCGCCCTGGCGTCTGTCACGGCGCCCCACAATTCGATCACAAACTCATCCGTGAAACCAAAGTCTTCCAAATCAGAATTGTCTATTGCCTCGGCGAAGTCTATACTGTTGCGTTTGCCCTCGGCGAGCTCCCAGATCTGTGTGGCTGCATGCGAATAAATCAAATATAACAATCATATCAAACACCGATTTCAAAAATTGACTAACAAAAATTTGTAAAAAGTACCTATACATGTATTATATAATAAAAGTATTTATAATAAGTAATACATAAATGAAACTTTCATAAATTTATCTTTGTATTATATTCAGGAACTTACCTAACTCCGTATCGGAGATACCCATAAAGCTCTCCAAAATGGTATTGATCTTCTCGACGCCTAACGTAGCGATGTCGTCAACCTGAATATAGAAGGTACAAATTAAAGTATTATTACAAAAAAATATATATATAAAGATACATACATATGTAAGAAGATAGAAATAAAAATGATGTTACTCATTGATATTGCTAGAGTCTGCGTTTGTTGCCTAAGGAGGAAGTGGGAATATATTGGAATGGGAATGGAATATATGGGAATATATTGGAACATGTACAAGTAATCGAAATATTTTACAAATATTTCAGATATTTTTCCCTTTCCTCGCAGTTTTTCTAAAGTCTTAATATAATCTCTTTCAGATGCCTCCGATGTTATCTGTTCGTTTAGAGATCAATCGACTATCCGAAATCGACTATCTTCTCCAGATAATCGCACAATTTTTTCTTCTAATACGTACTTGTTCTATAATTTGCGCGCTACCGTCGGCCTTGAATCGCAGGGTTTCCTTGCCCGATCCGTAGCCAGCTTTCTTTCCCTTTCTAGGATCAGTGCGCGGTCCGATGCTACCGAAACCATTCTTCTGAGGCTCTATCAGCCTCAACGTGAAGCTCGCACCCTTCGGTATATCTTTCAGCATCTTCGCCACCTCGAAATGCCGTCTACCAACGAGACTGGTTGAGTTGATCCTCTCGATATGATCGCCCACATCGATCACATTTATCCTATCGATCACGGAACCCTCTTTTATGCGTTTTATAAAAGCATAACCGGCGCCGTTGTCGGTGATCGTTAGGCCCAGTGCGTCATCTGTTTTTGTCAATTCAATTTCCTTTGGTTGGCCTGTGTCACAAGCAAATTCGCGAATTCAGATGTTTCGATTTGTCTTTATTATCATAAATTTGAGCTTGAGCTTTCTAAATTTTACAAACAATATAACGATACAGATAGCAACCTTTTTTATGCGCAAATATGAAATCGCCTACACCGATCTGACCACCCAGTAATTCCGTCATATCTACTTTGTGCGTGTTCAGCGTGCAGAAAAGGATCTGAAATACAAATGCTCGTGTAAATTTCTATTTAAATTAACTTTGTTTCTTTTTTCAAATCTTCCAGTTTTTTTACTACGTATATCGCATTTAAATCTCGATGAAGTCTCGACGTAAATTACATCCCAAATTTTCTTTAATCGTCGCGGTAAAATCGCTACAACGCTACAATCGTGTGGCTCGTTTAATCGATGAATTTTCGCGATTAGAAACTGCAACGAGAGGAAGCTCGATCCTCAAACGATCCATAGCGAGTTCGACGAAGCGACCCGGTTACATCGCGGTGGCCACGTTTACACGGGCGGTTCCCTCTCGTTCTCTCGTGGAGAGAAACGTACCCACCAGGGCGACGAGAGATCACGATCCGTGACCGTTTCCTGCCACCGGCGTGTCCGGTGTCGTGTCTCCCCGCGTAGGGCGTTCCGCGCTGGAAATATCGAAGTGCACACGTGCGTGTGCATATGTTCTTGCACACGTTACTATTTGCAGTGGAAGCCAATAGACCGGTTTCCACTACAAATAATGCAACACCTTATTATCGTCGACTCATGGGTCATTTCGTCTCTCTGTGTTATCGATCTTTCAAATTCGAAGGTAGAAAGTAATATCTACAATATAGTAATATCTACTGGTTTGGTAGAAATGTCAGTTATTGGTTTAAATAAACTCTTACATGATGGTCATGTTACAACTAAATTTACATGTAAGGAGACGCTACTATGTCCACCCACCCGATGCAGATTTTATTTTTTAACGAAAGTATGCCATAAAAAGCAAGATGACCCGAATTGTCGATATCACCTATTGCACCTAGAAGTAGTAGCGTACTTTGGTGACTTAATGCTAACGTCGATCTGCATGGTGAAGCCACCTTTTTTCATTAGAACCACCTTCTCGCTGGGAGATACATCGATACTGCGGACTGTTCGCTTGTTTGTTCGTACTGACCTCCTCCGCGGGCAAGTCGTAGCACTCGGCGATCTTTTGGTACAACTCGCGGACGTTGCTGAAGTCCGATATCAGTCCTGTGGGACTGCCATGAGCCAGCTGACAGTGGAAGACCAGTGGGGGCGACTTCGGCTCCCGGTACGGTGGCTTCGACATCTGCTCTTCCAGAGGAGGAGCGCTGGGTCGAATCCCGGTACCGTTATCCCTCGCGACATCGTCGTTGTTGGTCTGATGATGGTTGCGATACTGCATACCATTTGCGGCTTTCTCCGTTGTCGGCAATCTTGGCGTAGTCCGCGCCTTGAACAGCGGCATCCTCGATTCTGGCATGAATAAATTAAAAAAAGACCCCGTTATAACTAATGCTCTCTAGTCTAGGGGAGACCCGAGTTCTCATCGTGAAATCTCATCATGAAACCACCGACGATAGCGCAAAAACACCCGTAAACCCGTGGTCTATGCTCTCTCGACGCAGAACTCACGTGTTTCTGATGCTTCGTGACAATCATCCATGTTTCAAATGATTACGATTCACATTGTGATATAAGTAAGTTGAAACTACTACTGCGCGATCTGAAAAATCCCAACTACCTTCCTCTAACAAAAGAATACAGGCATATATCATCGAATGCCAACACCTAGACAAATATTACGGCTAAATGCAAATGGAGAACGCTGTATCGGCGTATACGCACAGACAGCTCAAATTAATGCTCGTCGAATTACATGTTCGGGTCAATAATCGCTCTCGAATGCGACACGCTTGACTCCTGCATGGATGTTGATGATGTCGTATAAGAGACATGAGAACCACGGCTGAAAGAGCGGTAATGGCAATCTCGCGATTTGCGGATCGTGTGCTGCGAGATAAAAGCGCCTATCGGCCACATGTTACATCCCGAGCATAATGTAGGTTTAGGAATAAACGCGTGCGAGAGTGTCCATTATATTTTCTACATTCGTCTCCACCCGCGTATGTTCATTTTCAATTTTACAGAATCACCATGCCTCGGGCGTAGCATACGAGACAGTTTACGGCATGACGTTGTATCTTATAATATATCAGCTCCATCTCAACGTTCGATTCTTTTCTTCGAGAAATCGCGTCTCGCGAACGTAAACGTTATCCTGTCGGAGCAGTCTTCTTCGTCCGACAGCTCGTTTGCTCATCAAGATTGTAAGCCCCGGCAAACTCCTTTATATGATACTTGATTACCGTTTGATAACCGAGTCAATCTCTCGTGATGACGAGCAATGTCGCCTATCTTTTATATCTTTCTCGTGCAACAGCACGAACTCGGCGCACTGCTTGGGAATTCCGCGAAGAGCTATAATCATTTTCTGCATAATCTTTCAATTTTCGATTAAATCAGATCCGTTATTGATCGTACGAACAGCAGATGTATATTTTCGTATCTATCGAATATATTTCACGATCAATATTGGACATTAAGAGACCAAAATTGAACTACGGAACATGCAAGAATTAAAGATGCTTAATCGCGCGACTGTAATCGCGAATCGAGATTTGAGATTTTAATCGCGGCATTCTCAAGAAGCTAATCAATCTCAATGTTTATGTCAAGACAGATTTGCATTTTTGCGATTTCGATTTCAGATTCCATTTGCGCCATTTAATATTTTAGAAAGATTATACCTTCGATCTATCGCATGTAAAAACGTTCAACGTCATGCAACGTCAAATATTATTCTCCTTAATACGTAATAAGGAGAAATTAAATAAAAAGATGATGCAATCGTCGTCCACGGATCGTCTCAGATCTATCGCTACTTTTCAGCTATAAATATCAGGAATCAAAATCAAGAATTTAAATCTCGATATGAGCTCGATGAATTCCTATTCGAATATCAGAGATATGAAAAGTATATACATAGAAAGATAAAATATAGAGTGATAAATTCGAGATCCATCGATGATAATGCTCGTACGAATATATTGCTCATTCGTAACGTCAGGAATTTGCTTCGCAGATTTCGCACTTTCGATTATTTCTCGGCATCTTAACGTACACGAGATGACGTCTGTTCTGCTTTCCAAGAGTTCGCTCTTTGAAAGCTGCTAAGAAAAACACGCACCCTATATGCTACCAGATTTTATCTTTTTATAATTCAAGGAAGCGATATCAAAATGGGCGCGATAACAGATTGACTTTACTTGGTGCGCCTACGTAAGCGAACGAAACGCGCAGGTGAATTTAGTTTATAGGTCGTTGCTGCCGCAATCCTCGACTGAATCGTTGCCGCAGCGGATTTCGTAAACGACGTTCTACTAATGACAATACAAACTGTCTACAATGCGCAATATCGTCGTGCTAATTAGTCCTAATTATGGGATCCGACAATCCAAGACCCGCATCGCGATTGAACGATTATGTTTGCTCATCGAGGGAAATGCTCGAGAAATTCAACCACGATTGAACCAAGATTCAACCACTGGATTTGAATATATATGATATATAGAGCACAATAAATTGTGCTAAAATGGATTAGAAAACACGCGAAATTCTTTCTCGTGAGAAAAACATGTAAATTTCTTGCGTAAAATAAAAATTAATGTAGTAGATACATACGTTTCTCGAGAAATTAATTTATACGCTGGATATCGATTTCTTTTGCCTCATTCGCCTATTAATCCCGATTTCATCCAACATAAAAACTATCCGAACTGACTGAGCAAGTGGATACGGATAAACGGAATGATTAAGATAAGGAGGATTCGATTTTCGCCTCTTGAACATTTGGTATTTATGATGACGATGATGTAGCGAAAAACAACTCTCTCCCAAACCTAATTGTTCAGTCATCCGGTCAAAGCGTAGTCCATAAGCACCATTTGCGAGCCCAATTAACGGAAACGGCGAGAAGATAAATTTCTCTGCAAATCTGCAACCGCGCCAGTCGGGCGAAAGGTAGTTATACAACATGTGGGTTTTTTTGACTATTACGATAGTGCCTTATACAAGGAAATGCAATAAATCGCGAACGAGTATTGAAGTAATTAAGCGAAAGTAACAGTGTTCGCTCGATAATGAATCTGTTTTTTAACTAGACGAGACTTTTGTCCTAATTTCTTGCTCCTGAATTTAAATATAATAGTTGCTATGTGCCGTTAACGTGCCGTTAATGTCTTTTTACATTTATTATGTCGCGCCGATACAAATCGCGCTTTCTCTCAACCGCGAACGGTTGTACTCTAATGAAAAAAGCTCAGAATTCAATAATTCTCAAATTCGCTCAGAGTAAAATTTTAAACAAAATTAAAATAGCTAAAATAGCTTAACATGAACAGGAAGTGCGATATGGCACTTTTCGCCGCACAAGCGAGCAGTTTATCTCATGAAAGCAATTAAAAACCAATATTATTTGGTGTCGCGGCACCAAGCACGAGTGATAATGCGACATTGGTATTAACTACCAAGACATAGGGTGACTTATAGGTAAAACCACCGATATGCAATCTAATGACTTCCCTGAAGTCTCCCGGCTGAGTTTTACGTAAGTCAAACGAGTTACAAGTCATCGTCAGCCATTCTTCTGGGTTGGAGAGCCTTCTCCATTATCCCGCGCAATTGGATACCTCGCGTCATCGTGGCCGTGAATGGACAACGGGATATGAGATGCTTATACTCGGTTTACTCGGGACACCCAGTATGGCGCACCCGATACCGTAATGTTACGAACGTGTGTACGCGAAGAACACGCGATGCCTATCCGGAACAACGAAGAGATCTCACCTCTTCCAGCCGCGATTGCCGCGAATACTCGTCCCTATTCGTATCCGTATCCTTAGAAACGATTTTTCATGAATGCCATACACTGACGCACTATCGTCCAGCGATGCTGATCCGTCCGCGGCACATTCGTCGATCACCACTAACAGACATTGGCCAACTTTTTGTTCTATTTCGTCCCGTTATCATACGTATACTTATCGTATACCTGGCTGATGTATGCTCGGTCGATCCTTATCACGGCGGATCCGCGAATAAAATGTGCGGGCGTAAGTTGCGCTGCCTGATCATCGTCAGGTGAATCAGGGCCGGCCTTAGATCGAATCGCTCGATCACGGGTTCCGCGGGAGACGGATATGAAGCAAAAATTAATCGCAACTTTCCAGAGTTTTGAATACTTTTTTCTTTATTATCAATTAAGAAATTCTTTAATTTCCCTATGTTACAGAAATAACAGACTTCCTCTGTTTGGAATACCTGGATTCAAATATGCCTCTCATGATTTTACGAAATATGCCGGAAATTATTTAATCTGTATCCACACATATACACAGTCAAGCACATACAAAACATGTGCGCGCGCACATGCATCTATGCACTCGTCAATTACGGCTCATTTAATGCGAGTTCAGACAAATTCCTTTATGCTCTACATTCGTCATTTAGCTACATTATCGAGCAATATATTAGACGTGAAAATAAATAACTCGCGATTCCTTTCGCGATTCATTTGTTTTTCTTCCGAGATTCTCAATCTATCTACTCTATCTACTGCTACCATTTAATGTTAAGCAATTTTTTGTTCTTTCCTTTTTCTGTGTTTTATATATCACAGTTGAAATTCAGAAGAGAGCTTACTTAGTGAACATACCATCCTTAATTGAACTTTATGTTTTTAATTATTTTAGAAAAGATATCAAGTAATCTAGAATTTTCTTTTCAGAGAACGTAGAAAGAAAACATTAATACACCTATGAAAATTTATCGTTTTCCTGAAAAACGATTCTCATGGAGACACAATATATTCTACATCAATCACGTCTACTATTAGAAGAATAAAAAGAATTATTATTTAAATCAAATTTTAATATTTCACTCACGATTTTGTGAGTACATACATGTACCCACACAGTGGATACACAATTAAAATTAATTATAGATCGCATTGTAGTTTTATACCTTTAAATTTTCTTTCTCACATATCTATGGAGCTGTGTTTACATCCAAACGCATCCAAAAAAAATCGAGATCATTTACACCAATTAATCAAGATTGTTGTTGCTACGATCAGATCAGATTAAAATTGTTTCTATCAATATTTTTAACACCAACACTTTCTTCGGATAGAAAAAATTAACAAAACGACAGAAAATGCGAGGCCAATTTCACGAACTCGTGTGCCACCGCAACCGGAAAGCAGCGGCGAGAGGACTGATCGCGTAAGGCCTCTCGCGCCAGCTGACCCTCTCGAACATGCCAACCCATCGCTACGTCATATTACAGCAAAGAGGTCTGCGTCTCATATAATTGAATGCTCGAGAGAGCATATGTTGTAAACGAGTATTTATTTCTCTCTTTAATATCTTTCTATCTTAAATAATTATTTATGGCATATTCTTATTCCGCAAAGCAGTTTAAGAATGAAACTATTTTTCCTTGATGTTAATTGTAAAGAAGCATTCGTACATTGTATTACAGATCTTTATTCTTAAGCTTTGTTGTGTATACAATACTTACAAGAAAAGTATCACAAATGGTAATATCAAATCGTTGAATAATTAAACGATATAAAATGCGTATTGGTCGTGAGAAGTCGCAGAATAGAAATGTAAACATTCACGTCGCAATTGATCATATACGATCACACTCACCATTTACCAAATAACATTTTATAAAAAGACGAGTCATTTTATTTTGAAAATGATGCAGATATAATTATAAATATCGTTGAACATAGAGATTGCATTATTTCAATGTCGACAAGATCTTCGGAATGAGGAAGGCACATCATTTTCAAAATAATATCGTATATTCGCATAACGATCAGGCCCCCTCGAATAATAATATACCCTGAAAACTTTTGACTATCGAGAAAAATCTATAACATATCAATAACTTTATATAAGGTATCCAAAAGTCTAATAAAGATAAGATCCCATCGCCACCTTTCTTTACTACGGATCTGTCGGTAGAGTATTGTCGGAAGATATCAGATAAAAATGTATAACAACACATTCTGGCTGTATCACTCCTCATACAAACAGTAACAACATAGCGCACTTGTTAACAAAAAAACGCAAATGCACCATAGAAGTAGTTCAGTCTATAACATGTGAAATCGATTGGAATTAATATATTACATCTTCTAATTCGCAAGTGATTGCACTGGCGAATCCCAAGAATGAAATCTGACTTCAACATGTTGCTGCCACATAAAATAGTTGCGTGGCGGAACGTATCTAGCCGGATATATTAATTCGCAGATAGCTTTTCTTCTTTCAAGTTGCGCAACTACCGGACGTAGCTCTATAAAGACGCTGATTTACGGGAACGAAGCAGGATGCTCGTACATCAGTACAGTAGTATAGCGAATCTACATTCAGTGTATTCTTGAGTAGATACGCCGGCGATATATCATATACGCAAATATGTATATATAAGTGTTCATATATACTTAAAAGACTCTTCTTAAGATCTTACTTTCTTGAAATTTCCAGAGCATTGCAAACAATATTATGGCTAAATGCAGCCTCGAATACGTACAAATGCTTATATTCTACTCGTTATTGCTCCAATACGACGGTATATGACAACAGCGAATATCAATAATCGAGATTTGTCATCATGTAAGTCTCGGATATAAGATCGCGCGTGAAATTATGCGCATGTCATCTCGACGTGCTGGAATAAGTCTCAAAAGTTACGAGCTAAATGTAGCTCCGGCTGAATAATGAATACTTTGGAGACCCGACCGCAATTCGATTTGTCCTCCATCGCTAGATAGTTCCTCATTGGCACGAGCAGTTCCTCGTACGGGTCTGTGTTCAGTTGATATTCCTGCATGGCTTTATATACGGCTTTAAATGGCGGTTGCTTTTGCGAATGGAATGTGCCACGGGAGCCATGCAGTACCAAAGCGCCCTCCTTCTCCGCTTCCGCGCATACTGACATGTACATGCAATGATCCGGTCGATAATTGTATCGGCATGAGTATACATATAATCTTTCTGGATGATAGTGAAATATTATGTTGATGATGTCTTGATCACCCCAAGTAATTTTTAACTTATATTCCTTGTGAATGGGTATCACATAGTCGGTCCACCGAAACTCTCTCATTCGTGTCAAATTCATCAGCATGACACCAGAGTTGACGCCCAGCTTACCGTAATATGGATGTTTAGCAAATCTGTTGTACCAGCCAGTGTTAGGATCCTCATGTTCAGGACTGAGAGCAGCTAATTGACTGGAGTTCATCTTTCTAAACTCATCCCAGATTTTCTCCGGTGGTGCCAGAAACAAAGTATCCGTGTCTACATAGAGTACTGCATCTGTGTCGTTTAGTACAGTCTAAAAAATAGATTTCATGAATCCAATTGCAGAATATTATCAGCTGATCTAGACTAATTAAAGTTATTTATGCCTACCGGTAAGAACAATCGCTGAGCTGCACACGGTTTAAACAGCTTCTTCCACATGGCTGCATCGCTACCCTCAGGGAACGTAATGGGCCGTACTAGGAAATCAAAAGTCTTGTTAGATATGAGCCGCCACTCTGATAGTTTCTCACTAAAGGCCGGTAGCAAATCATGCTCTGCCAGTATTACAAATTGTAATGGCTGATTAGTAAACACCAGTGCCGATTTCAACATCGTTAGAGCTTCGTGCAATCGATCCCCGCATACCACCACACATATCGTCACCTCGTTCACGGTGGGTGCGGTACCAGGACCTAGGTATCTTCGTCTATGCGTCAGACGCTGTTCCTTGCTTACGGCGGCCTGATCGTATAGCTTGCCGGAAAAATTAGTGGTCACATTGAGTAATATTATCAATGCGGCAAGGATAAGGCACAGCAGGAACAATTTGTATACGGACTTCATCGCGCTTCTTTTCAAACACAGTCTTCGATTGTAAATTCTGACGCCGACGTTACGCGACGATAATAATAGCCTAACAGCATCTTGATCCGTTACTTCGCCGATGATGATCCCGCGAGCGTTGCGGTACGCGCTATTCCTCAATATCGCGCCTCAGATCACAGATGCAACAATACAGTTACTATATCTATACATAACCTCCAAAAGATCAAATGTTACAAACAGAATGTATATGTATACTGGTGCAGAATCTCCATCTTTCTCTTTCTTTATCAGCATTTAAAATCTATTGTTGATCTAGTCTATAGTCTGAGAAAAAATTTTTATCTAATTTTTTTTGAACTGACATTTAAATATAAAAATTTGTTTAATATATATGAATAACATGTTACAAATCAAAGATCTTTTCATTTTTGTCATTTAAGTATTAGTTAAAAATAAATATTACTTAAGTAATAAAATTTATCCAATTTGTTATCGAATGATATTATTTATGAATAAAAGATTTCCCGATATTACAAATCTTTTCTATTTCTTTTCTATTCAATCTTTTCTATTGGAAAAACTTTTCTATTGTATCATTGAGTCATGTTACATAAAAATGAGATTTCGCCTGAGTCTTTGCTAAATATTGCTATCTTGATTTTCACTCGAAGTCAAGAGAAATTCATAACGGATGTCTGAAACTAAAAATGGAAACAGGACTTGTGAAACTATAAAATGCCTGCATTGAGGCAATCCGATGTGCAAAGCGCTCGACTATTTGCCATAACAAGCGTTTAAATTTTCATAGATATAGATTTAGTAAATCCTATTCTTAATTGTCAAAATGTGTTACAATCTTCTACGATTTTTTTATTCAAAATCGCGATAATAGTATCAATGCAGATTCCATTTCTGAATTTTTGAATAAAAAAATTCAACGTCGTGTTAGATAGATCTCACTTCGATCTCTCATAAATCATAAATAAATATGGAAAGCAATTATTGAATTAAATTCAGTTTTATTATTATAAATCCACTATTTATTGCTTAACATTATCAATTTTATAACAATACATATATAATACTTTGAAGTATTGTATACATTGTCGAGAATAAAGATATAATTAATTTAATGTTATAATAAAATTTTTTATCATTGAGACAAACCTTTTTTTTATCATTTCTTTTTATCATTGATATAAAGAATTATACAAAATGAGCAATGAATAATATTATGACATTATCACATTATTAATTTACACATAATAATAATGAATAATACTATACACTGTGAATTTGACTATACTTTAAAGATACCAATTGCTTTTCTATGCTGTTAATAATTTTCCAATCTACGTCTTGATAAAATAAAGCATCAAAGTCCTGATGAATCATCATTGTTTTCAATGACTTCTTTGCATTGTTCCTATATAATTAATATTTTGTAATTCATTTATATATTATTACATAGTCATTTAAATAAATATGTTTTATCAGAAATTCTACGAAAGATAATTGCAGAGGGAAAGCCTTTGCTAATAAGGTAATTTCAATATTTTAGCATAAATATAAATAAGATTTAATTTTTTTTAATTTATCATATTGTAAAAACAAATTCCTCGTAAGTATATTTATCAAAGATATAAATCTTGAAAAAAAAAAAAAAGAAATAATCTTGTTTGTTGAGGCAATTAGATAAAAAGCTTTCATATTAATGTGCGATACATATATTAAATACCTTGTTTCGTTGTTGCCATCAAGAAGAAATTTAGCGCACATTATGAATATCTTCTGGCGAGTTTCTTTGAAACTTGGATTTGATAATAAACATTCCACTCCAATAACATTGATAATACCGTAGAGCAACCGACTAACAGTGGCTCTTATTAATGGATTCTTGTGGCTATACAAAAATATCGACACTTATATGTATGATAATAACACGTAGTTTACGCATACCGTGTGCGATTCATAACATAATTAATTAAAAACTGATATGAAGCATGATATGATAATTATTAAGTATAAAATAATTATTAAATATATAAATCCAAGTACACAAAAATAAAATCATTTCATTACCCAGCCCCATGTTCGCTAGCCAATATTCGAATACAAGTTACAGGAGATAAATGTTTCATCATTGAATCCAAAGCATGTTGAGCGTCGCTTCGAATACCCTTGTGCGTATGGGTGCTCTTTAAAAGTAACATAGACGCAAGTTCATCAAACTCCGGTCTTTGTGTGCACTGCACTGTTTTATATAGCTCCATCGCTACCTGACAAATAGTTCTGACAACGTGCGGTCTTGTATTCTTCAATAAACTTTAACAAGATAATATCTTTTTATTGCGATAATAGTCACGAAATTAATATAACGCAAAATTTATCATAGAAATCTTTAAAAGACCTGCATAAAGTTCGGTATATACGAGGCATGTTGGAGTCTAGCAATTCTGGTTGAATTCTTGAGATGTGCATGAGTTTTATTAGGGCCGGTATAGTGCTCTGCCATTGATCTTGTTTCAAACTTTGCAAAGCGAACTTCAGCGTTTCTTGCAAATTCATAAATTCTTCTGAAGTTCCTACGTAATCGCTCTCTAGCATAGTTGTGTAATCTCCATAATTAGTCGCGAGATTGAGATCTCTCACAGGTTTGCTATAACGTAAATAGATATATTTAAAAACACACATGTACAAATAATTATACATATTTATATACAGAGCGAATTAAATTAAAAAATTAGAGGCTCAATACCTATCGCACATGGGGAAACGCAAATCTCCTGAAGCCTTCGAATATGCTGTCTCAGCAGTCTGCATTTTCGTAATTTGCCTTGAATTTTCTTGTTCAACTTCTTGTTGAATAGATGAGGAATCCGTTGTCGTCATTGCCGTACATGTGGTAGATTTCCCTTTTTAAAGCGATTTTCATCACAAATTGATACAAACAAATTAAAGTTTCAGCAATCAGCAAATATTCCTACCTGCACCTTTGCACATAGGACATGTGACATATTTCTTGCATTCTGTATGCGACATTTTATTAAAAATTTATTGCAGTAAAATAAAAATATAGAAATGATCTTATATTCTATAAAAATTCGATTATTTTAACGCTTCAAGAATTTGTCTGCTTTATATTTGCCTATAAACGTCCATTTTAAACATATAAACATCACTGACATAGCTTCATGTAAAAATGTTACATCAGTATTTGGATAACTTCAAACAAATACGCGATATTAATACATATAAATTCACACGCTCGATACTAACAATGTACAAATATTTTAACAAATGTTGCTTGTTACTCTCCTAAATGAGGTAAATTATTATATATGATAAATTATGTGATAAATAGTAATATTATGTTACCTGAACGGCAATTAAAGATATTCTACTGGTGATTAAATTAAAAAATGTCCGAAAAGAATACTTAAAAGTTGCTTAAAAATAATTTTCTCTTATAACACGCAAGTATGTACATCACATTAATTATCGTCGTTTATAATTAAAAAATGATAAAGCTAAAAATATATTATAATTGTATTTATCATAAAGATATGAATTGGTCCTTCGAAAATAAAAGTCGCATTTATAAAGATTTCGTCTTATCAAGAATATATCCTTTATCAGTTAATGGCATTGATTCGATTCAACGGTACACGTTGCGTCTAAGTAAAATACATCTCAGTCGATCCGCCGCGCATATCAACGCTCGTTCACGATTACTCATGATTGTAATCAGGCGTCTTTCATTTTTACCCTATTCTATTTTCACTATGTACATTTCCCTCATGAATGAAAAAAATGGTATCGTTCGATTATCATTGCTTTCGAGCATTGCTTAGAAAGCATCACTTCCGCATATCACGATGGTGGTTTCTCTATAGAGATATTATAATCTAAATGATCGCAGTGTATAGGACACTGATAGTACGACACTGCGCTAGCATGACCGGATCTTCCCGATGTCATAGGCACTCCTTCAGTCCACTGGTCTTTAGCCGGATCGTAAATTTCTACAATATTCAAAAACGTTTCGCCGTCATATCCTCCTAAAAACAAAAAAAATTCTTTAGTATATTCTTTTGCAATATTTTATCATGTAATGTGTAAAAGTCAACGAAATCATATCTACCCATCGCATATAATTTGCCACCGAGAACAGTGACACTCAACGCGCTACGAGCAATGCTAATGCTGCTCACGTTCTCCCAAATGTCATGCTCCGTATCATATCTCTCCACCAGATTCAATTGAGAGTTTCCATCGTATCCGCCTATAACATATATGTATTGACCTAGGCTAGCCACTCCGGCACCCGAACGGGTGCATTTCATAGGCGATACCATCGTCCATTCGTTGTTTTCAGGATGATAACACTCTACCGAACTGAGTCTGTCTTTGCCGTCAAAACCGCCAATAGCATAGAGCAATCTACCAAAAATAATCGTACGTTTTTTTTTTACATAGTAAATAAATCTAATATAGAAGAAAATACCGTCGGGAATAAAATTACGAAATGAGATTATAAAATATACGTTACGTTATAATTAAGAGAAATGCTCTCTCAATATCATAATTTACATTTGAAATACTATGTTGGGTTTATAGTACAATTTTTATCTTTATTTTAAACTACTTTAAAATTAAAATTAAGATTTATTTAAATAATCTATTTTGGCGTATACTGCAATTGCTACATTAACATTCTTATCAACAGACGCGATTACGAGTATACCTGTTTACTACTACTACTCCTACGCCTAATCTTTTGATGTGCATTGGCTTTACGCTAGTCCATGTATCCTGATCCGGATCGTAGCATTCAACACTGTTATGGTATTCAGCACCCGCGCTGCCACCCACAGCGTACAACAAGCCATCCATCACAGCGACTCCGACTCTATTTCTCGGTACCGACATCGGATTACATGGTCGCCATTGATCTGTCACCGGATTATATCTATCAACCCAATCGCTGTCGTATCTGTAAAGAGAAATCATTCCTCTGAGCCTTCCACACTTTAAGATTTAATTTGCGTAAATAATCTGTCAAAAATTCGATTTTTCACGAATTCTTACTTAATAATTGCATTCAATAATTTTGAACTATGCATATATTACGTGTATTAATAATGTTGGATGCATTGTCAGTGGATGCATTGAAGCATTAACCTGTTTCTCGGTGAAGAAAAATGCCTGCCACCGATTGCATAAAACATCCCTTTGAGAAATGCACCAGCCAAACCTGATCTTGAAACGCTCATCTTAGCATGTTGCGACCACGTTTTGTCATCGGCATTGTAGCTTTCGAATACATCAAGCGATTGCTTGAGAAAACCACCAGCAATGTATATCACTCGTGGTGTATTAGGCGTACGTTCCTTCACAACTGGCTTCTTATGCAATGTTAGATCTTTGAAGATTTGCGCCAAATATTCACGACACGCCGGCACTTTCTTCAGCACGTCGCAATTCTTCATCTGCTCCCGCAGAAAGTTCGGCGTGAGATATTGACAGCGTACCGCGTGTAAAATGTGCTCCATCTTGGGTCGTCTTTCCTCTTCGTTGTACTTTACCCATTTCAGCACGGCGTTGTAGACCTCTCTTTCTTCCTGCACATTCAGCTCATCCTTTCGTACAAGAGTGACCAGCTGTATGGCAGACAATTGCAGAAACTCTTCTTCCTGACAGATTTGGTTGAAGTGTTGTACGATAAACTGATTCGCTTTGTGATACAAATCCTGGCAACCATGTTGCTCGGCGAAATTGGCTATTCCAATGGCATTCGTGGGATCTAATTGCCTCTCGAGAAAAACACAGCATGCATCTATCACATTACTGACCTATAATACATATTCCAGCGTTAAATCACATCTCAAGTACTTGCTACATACATGTATGTTAATTGTTACAATATCTTTTCTCATGTTAATTTTTCATTTACATACTTGCAACATAGTAGCTGCTGACAGCAGCGAGCACACTGTAATTTCTGTAACTCTTATTTGACCGGTATATATGAAGTTCATTAAACGAGCCATCGTCGTCGGACAGACACCTTGGAGTTTTACTCTTGTCATTTCGCACTCCTTTAAACCTCCTGTAAACATTGCCTGGAATTTTCCATTTGAATAGCATCATTTGCAATTCGACAAGACAAACTTCTTTATGAGCAAGATAAGCGAATAATTCAGCTTAATATAATATAATATAATATGACACTGTACTCCAACATACCAGATACTCTGTGCCTGGTATCTCTTGTGTCTCTCTCATTCATCGGGTTCTTACCTTAAAGTAAGGACTGGCCGCTGCTAAAATGACTTTATGCGCATGGAACAGCTCGGTGCCAACCTCGAGTATCACGTCGGTCAGCATATGATGGCTGCGCATCATGAACATCATCTTCATAGCGTCTTTCAGATAATTTGCCATTTGAAATGTCATGTCCTCGAGTTCCCCCCCATTCTGCCTTTCTCTATTGAACATCTCCTCCCAATCAGTTTCTTCCCCTGATACGGTCGGCGGCGAATCTGACGGCGCATTGCTCCGAGGTTGGAACTTGCCCCAAATCCCCGTCCTCTGTCGATGATCTCTCTCTCCATCCATTAAAGCGAGCTGCAAAGCAAGCACGAAGAACGCATCTTTACACGCTGTGTCACGTGCAACGGAGCGCGCGATCGTAAATCTCCGCAACGTTTCGCAAATCCATCTCTCTCGATAATGCGATATCGCGTTGCAATTAGCGCGAGCTAGCAGCACTATACACACATACAAGGGGGAATGCCGCCGTGATTTCAACAGTGCCAGTGGCATATATCTGCCGCCGAAACTCGTGATGCTACGAAGTCACACATTACAGTGCACAATAACAGCACCGTAATCGCGCAGCGTCAATTTACGCATGGCACTGCGACGCACGTGACCACGGAAGCTCTCACAGCGGCGAAATTCCAATACCATCATCGTCTCGTATCGTATCGTATCGTATCATCGTCTGTCCCGTCGCTGTTCTTCCTTTCTCTCTCTCTCTCCCCCTCTCTCTTTCCCCACTATCTATCTCTCCGTTTCCTCCGTTTTTTTCCCCCCTTTCCTTTCTTGCTCGCGCGCGCGCGCGCGAGCACTTACCCGGCTTGCCAGGTCGCGAGTGATCTAACGCTGAAAAATCACTGGTACGAAAGTGAGACGGGAGTACCATTCGTAGGCGGATAAGGCAGTGCGATCATGTTTCGTCGTCAGCGATCGATCTCGCCGATGATACACGATGACGCAGGCATCGCCTCCGCTTCGGCTCTGTTCCGGCAGACTGCGGCGTCACCGAGCGACCGGTCGGATGCCTGCTGGCCGTTCGTGCAGGATTGATACTAATGAACGTGTACGAACAATTTACATAGGTTACACGTGCTCTGTCCGATTACGAGTAAGACGGAATACGAGCGAGCTCGTGCGAACACGGACAGGACTCTCTCGCAACGACGACAGCAGTCGCGGCGAGATCGCTTCGTCACGATTTACCGTTGATATCGTTGCCGGCGTATAACATACTTTTGTCTATGTATACCGATAGCGGCTAGTTAGCTTGGCTGGTTAATAATCTAGCGTGGCCCTGACGATGACTCGGTGTTAAATGAACAAATAAATTGATGGTAATCGCTAGGAACCGCCAGCCGACGCGCACGTCCAAGAGCACAAAAAGCATGCGCATCTCAGCGAATGCATCGTTGCATGGAGATGCCTCTGTTTCTCCTCGGAATTCTCAGTATCCGATTCCGCGAAGTCGAATGTCCGATCGATCGATCGACGGCGCGGATTAATGGCGCAATTATAAATGCGCGATGCAAAATTATCCTTCTAGGAACCGTGTCTCGTTTCTCGTTTCCCGTCTCTCGAATGCCTCGTTCGATCTTATCGACCGGGATCTTCTTCATTCTCCCATCGACTCTGAATTCCCCTTGAATGGAGATCCCGATGACTCAATTATTCGGCAACGAGTCAAAGCGCCTATAAAATATACAGATATCTCCGTGAGATCTCTTTATCTCCAATATTAATCCTATATTAATGGATTAGTGCTCGTAAACGGGTAAATCATTGGACATTTATTGCACGGAGCGTGTTTCTCTCTTATATTTGTATTTTTTGTGCGCATCTCTTCATACATATGTATCTCCGTAATATGAAATAAATTAAGAGATATGTGAGCCTTTATCTACTTCTCTCTCTCTCTCTCTCTCTCTCTCTCTCTCTCTCTCTCTCTCTCTCTCTCTCTCTCTCTCTCGCGTGAGAACATATCAGTGACTTCGCAGCGATATAATCGTGATTGTCATGCTGCGTTCTTACAAATCATCGTGTATAATGATAAAGGTATAATGATACGAAAAGTTGTTTGTATTTGGTATAGTGCTACGACTATAATCGCATGACCACAGCCCTAGATTTATCCTTTTTGTTATCGTTATTTTGTATCCGGCTACATTTAATATGCGAGATTTATCGGCAGTATCGAACATCGAACATCGAACGTCTCGCGGAACGGCGAGCCCGTTCATCATGCGACAGATTTGGCAACAATGATGACCTTGCTGCGAGTGCAACTGCAACTGGGAATTATATCGGGAAAGTGCCACTTCTGCTGACAGGTATGCGACAGCGAAGAAAGGATTCTCCGGCTCGGATGCATCTCTCCATCCCCACGAGGCCCGACCGTGAAACAGCAATCGTGACCGTAGATGACTCGAATGACTTGCAAATTTCACGGTTTGCTTGCTTCGACGCACGTAATCGACGCGCGAGCGGTATTCCAATGCACGTACGTTCGAGGATACTCATTCCACCAGCTGTTTCATGCCCAAGAGGCAGATTTCAGATGCGCATTCACTTCCGACGGCATAAGTATCGGAATAAGTATCGTCGGCAAGATCTGTTATCGTACTTGGACAATTTTGAATACGAAATAAAGGAGAAAAACAAAGAACGCGCGCAATATACTGTTTCACTCTTGTCTTCCTTATCACGAATACGTAAAACAGATATTTATGAAAGTACGCAATACGCGTAAATGTAAATTTCATTTTTCTTTCTTTCCCCCTCCCCCTCCACCCTCCCCGCCCGCCGCCCCCCCAGGAAAGATTAGCGAGTGATTAATGTATGACGTTGTCATTGGGCGACATCTTTTCAAGCTTTGGATGATCTTTGAATCTTGCACGATGCATAGAAGCAATTATAAACAAATTATGAGTAATGAGTATACCTGCCAGATAAACGAGCGTGATCTCGACTTTTTGTACTCTTGTATTATTTTCTCTTAGTTTTATGTCAATTCCAATGTTTTTGCGTGCGACGTTTTTATCTATCGTTCGCTGAATTCACATGTGCCGATAGCTGTTATCGAGATGAGCTTGATGAAGCTAGATGCGACATTCTCGGAAGCCATTCCCGGAATTTCGAGGAATTTCGAGCATATAGAAAGATTCACCGTCATCGAATTCAAATAAGAAGAAGGATTCGACATGACAATATTACAAGTATCGATGTTACGGAATTATTATCGCGCTGACGAGATAACATTGAGAGTCGCTACTTTACGGAATCACATAACTCCATAATTCATGTAACGCATAGTAACGCCATCTTGGAAAGTTTTCATGGTTCGAAACAAGAGAGCAGCGAACCAATATAAATTTGAATAGAGAAATCTCGAGTATCAGTAAATTTGTGAGACAAGCCAAAGATATGTTGGGACATTCGATGTACATGACAGGCGATGACACGCAACGGAATGTAAACGCATGATGCGTCGTGCGTTCGAAATATACAAAATAAATTGTATATTTATTCCAGAAAGAACAAAGGCGATTCTTACACCGTGAATGTTACATTTTTCTTACGATTCCTTCAGCTTGCTGCCTGATTTTTTGAAACGATGCCACCAACCATCGAGTACCATTGATTCGATGCTTAGAGGATGATAGGAGAGGACTACACGCACACACGCACACACATACACTTTTGTTTTTTGAGATAATATATTTATTTCTTATTAATATGGAGTTTTCATCAACAATAACAGTGTAGCAGTAGGCGTAACAAGAGAGACGAGGTAGGTTACGAGGAACCTAACCTAATGTCGTACGCCAACAAGTCACCGCAGTTGGAAGGGATCCTCGTGGCGTCTATTCCTTCTTCTGTCTTTTTATATTTTGTGCATTCGTGTCTTCTTATTCGCGCTTATGTGTGTGCGACGCTGAACGCGATCACCGTCGTCACAATGATAATTCAGCGCGGCTGTCTATGCATAGTCTACATGCGGCGCAATTAATCCTCGAGCCGGGATAAAGCGTAATTGCGCGCGCGCTGGCGTGCGCATGCGCCGCACGTCGCAGGCCATCCCGTTTCGAAACACGGCTGTGCGTATTTCGTAACGGATTATTGTGTCGCATTTACGTAACCGTATTGTGTTTCACGTAGTTTGCAGTCACAATGAATCATGCGCGAGACGATGCGCAATCATATGTATCTCGCTTGCGTTTCAAGATTGACATTCTGCCTTATCTTAACGATACACGTGAAAATGAAAGCCGAGTCGTTTCCACTTTCAATTTCGCGCGACGCCGGTTCGCGGATGCAAAATTAGAACGTTAATTCGCCGAGTATTGAACGGAGAGGAAAGATATTGATATTCAATTAGATATCAATCGAGATATTAATATCATGAGAGCATAAATCGAGAGAGAGAGGGAGAGAGAGAGAGAGAGAGAGAGAGAGAAAGAGAGAGAAAGAGAGAGAAAGAGAGAGACAGATACATATACGTATGTACACATAGGGCGTGTAGTCTCTGCTGTGTGCCGGCGCGATCCTTCGAGGATTAAATATTGTCGCTACCTGCGATTCGTATTCGAATGTGTGTAATATGAGAAACGTGATACACGCCACGGTAACCCATTTGCAGTTAGACGAACGCAAGAGCCACGCTATGTTAATCACTTATACTTAATTATTCCATAAAGTTTAGTGCATTATTATATTAAGTTATTATAGCCGGTCTCTCTCTCCCTTACCAAGCGACAAACGAAGGTGTCACGAACTAAACTAAAACGGAAGTTGTCCGTCTAGCGACGGTATTTGATATGGCGCAATGTCCCCCAAAAATATTTCAGCTTATGTGCAAATAAATTACATAATTCGCTTAATCTTCTTGATATCTCTTAAGTTGACCACTTAAGGACCCGTGAAGTCTGAAATTATCAAAAGATTATCACAGAAGGTTGTACTTTGAAGATTGAACATTGTTGCGAAAAGTTAACTGAAGACCAACTGAAAGATCAAACGACGTCACGGAAGAGATAAGGACGAATCGCGCATCATACAAAGATGTCGAAATGATGATCCGCGATGGAACGACAAATTTGTCAAGGAAGATTCAACGGCAACACTCCGTGTGCAAGCTTATCGCTTGGCAGGGGACAGGATCCCTTCGCGTTAGATAATATTAAATAGTGGTATTACTCTTGGCAGGATCTCAAAATCAAACAGTAACAACAGTTCAAATTATGGCAGTGCTTTGTAGAATAATCTTATTGCCCGTCAATGAGTGAGAATTAATATGATGCCATTAATCAGCGCGGCAATGGTAACGAGAGGAGTTACGTGCGAGCGACACGTAATCCGATAAACTCAACTTGTTGTTGGCGCGTTTCATTTCTTCTTTTCTCTTTTTTTTTTCTCTTTTTTTTTCTGTCGCTTTTTCTTTCGTTTTCTTCTCGCTTCTTGCCGGCGGATTATCATTCATCGATCGACGATGTATATCCACTTGCTCTTTGTTCTGCGCTTCCCCTGTCTCTTCTCGTCTATTACGTCTACATTACGATGATCCTATTCGTAATTCTTCGCGTAGATAATACACTCGAGTTGTACTTGTTCTCTCTTCCTAGCACTGTCGTCCGAGAGCAATGCGCGCGACTCGTAATGGAAAGAGAAGAGCGAGTGCACAGCTCGGGGAACTTAAGGGGAAACCCCGTGAAAAAGTCTCACGAGGAGCAGGCATGATTCGTAGAACGCGAAATCTCGCTTACGTGTAGGCCGGCAATCCCAGATATTTAATTCCAGACACATTTAACAGCACGCATGACGACGCATCGCAAAATAAGGGGCGAGCATCTAGAGATGCGTTCGACGAATGTTCGACAACTCATCAAATGGGAAGACGCACTGAATATCGACGTTTCTTGGAGAGAGTGGATGCCTCTCGCGAAAAAAGAAGTTCTTAGATTCTGCTTGCAGAATCGTTCTCGACGAATGCTGCCGTGCTGAGATTCGGGTGTAAGATCGTAAGATCTCTGAGATCTCTCTCGCGAACGCATCCGGGTATGACACGTAGACACGGTCCTTTATCCGAAACGATGGATAATAGTTCGAAAATAGATTTGTAGAGTGTCGAAAAATATGACATGGATTATTTCTGATTTTCTTTACAGAAACGCGTGCATTCTGCTCTAATCTTTCCTCATGCATGTGACATTTAACAGGCTCTTGTTGGCGCACAAAGAAGTAGGGGGCTCGACCTCTAATCCGGTACAATAGAATTCTTTTCAGGTATCCAACAGAGAAGACACATGTATCATGCAAAGCAGTGCCGAACGTCTCCGTTCGCAACGGATACGGATAGAGGAAGAGAAGGAGGAAGAGAAAAGAGGAAGTGAGAAATAGAGAAAAAGACTTAGAGCCCTATTGCACCAAATTATCGGCGGAACCCACCGGTATGTTATAAAGAATTACAGCTTATAAATTAACTTTAATAAGTCTATCTTTGATTTCTTTAGGCGCGGGTGACTCTAGACTGGCCCCCTATATTTGTATTTTGATCACCTCCTGAATCAATTGCAGCGCAGAATGATATACTGTGGTTTGCTGAACGCGTTCAGAAGATATCCGCTTCCTGGAGCTCGACGCGACGCTGATTCAGCACCTCGATACTGCGCGCGACGAAGAGGAAGAACGGAAAAATAAAGGAAAATAGTTTGGAGCGTAAGAATGAAGAGAGAAGCAAGAAGGCAGCTTCTTCAAGCAAATCGGAATGATGCGACGCGACGCACGAGTATCATTGATATGGAAAACCTAGAGGAGACACGACGCGATTATCTAATGTGTGCGAAAAAATGGCGGCGTGACGCGCGGGTTTTGTTAATAAATGCCAATGGACTATGATGCAATCGTTTCAGGACACTTTCATCGACAGCAACCTTGGGCGCACGCGGTAACGCGCGCCGCATAAACCGAGACACTCTCGTACTACTAACCAGGACTACTAACGAGGACAATATGACACTCTAGTCTATCGAAGTGGAGATGCAGTCCCAGGCCCTACGCGGCAAGTAATACTGCGATCAGTAGCATGTCAGTAGTGCCCGCTGCATTCCTGGCGAAAATAGTCACACGTTACATCCACACACGGAGATCTCTACTCACTAAGGACTTGACACGAGAGGGATTCTTAGATATTCTTTCTTAGATATTCCGTATAAGTATCTGAATACAGAGCAGCGTTTTCTCTAGCGCGCGCGAGGAGACCTATGGAAACCTAAATCGTCTATCCTCTATCGTGTAATATAATGTAGTGAAATATTCGAGTACAGTACAGTACTAGTTTTAAGTAAAGTATTATTTTTCTTTTTTTTTTTATTCTGGGCGGATACGACTACTCCTCTAAGGCCTCGCTCATGAATATCCTCCCTCCATTTTTAAAGTAATCGATTCAATTTAGTTCATCTCCTTCTTTTTCTCGCACACATCCACGCTCTACTATCTAAGTCGAATAATAATGAGACTAAACGCGTGAATTTTCATTCCTCCCCCCACCCCTTCTATCGAGTGAATCGAAAGAGTTCGTAGACGAAGATGGGACATGCACATCGATCAGTAACAATTATTCAATTCCGATAATGTTTCATTTACAATTCCTGAATTAAATTTCACCTATCAGTCTAGTTAAACTGTCGGAAGTCGGTGCTTTACCAAGAGTCGCAGTAAACGAACAATTATCTTATCTCACTAAGAACGTGCGTCTTCTATTGCATGAAATGCTTCGATCCGCGTAAGGATAAAGCGAACGGTCAAGTTGTCACGCGATCTTTGGCACTGGTTCGTTAGGAAATAATTGTGAGTCTTTCTCGTGTACCGCTTTTCATTGGAACCTGACTTCTCCGACATGCTTGAGTAACCCGTGTTTTATGACTACATTAGATTAGATTCGATTAGAATTCCATCCGCTTTCTAATTCCTCTTCCTCTTAACAGGCGCGATAATTGTAAGATTATGCATATTATCTCGCGATAAGTGGTCATTCTACGCCGAGAGTCCATCGAGCGAGTCTCTCTCCTTTCGCAGTCGCAGGAATTATTAAAGTGGCAGTATGCAGTCCAATTCAACGAAGTTCGGTAAATCAGCGTTTCTCAACTATCGTGTTTCATCATTCGAGATAACCATTCTCGCCGTATGCGTACTGCCTACGCGAAATTCTATACGTTTCAGATATAGTATTTACATTTTCATATCCATTAGAGATGAGATGAAAGAATGATACGGCCTGAGAGGAGGCTTGATATAGTCTCAAGACAGCGGAAGAGAGATATTTACATTCCCGGAAGGATGATATAGTCCTGTCCAAGTTTTCTTTTGCGACTAAAAGGTTTCTCTCCCTTTCAATCTCTTCGTCGAGTAAGATGAAAAGGATAGAAATAGACAATCGAGGTCCATTCATCATCGCGTAGACACGTATTCGTTGTATCCGTGCGCTGTGGTTAACTGATTGTTATTGCTAGACGTTACGGCAGCAATTGATAGGAAATAGGGGGAGATACAGTGCTTCAGATGAACCTGGACAGGTTCTGGACTTTAGATCAAAGGATTTGAGAATCAATAGTTTTTAAAAGAGAAAAAAGAGAATAGCTTCGTCATTTATCAGCTAAGATTGTAAAATAGAAATCAATGGATATGCGTTACCAGCAAGTATCCTCAACGAGGATCAAAGTTGAGAAACGCTGTAGTACAATGTCTGGTACCAAAGCAATCGAGAGAGACTCACCCAGGCTGCCGGTTAATGTAGAGTTAAAATGCCAACAAGAAAATATCTTAGTACTCGTATTAGTACTTCTACTACTTATTTAAGACATCTCTACATAAAAGTTTATAGCACTTTTGTTTATCGTTATATCCTATGTTATCAATGTACGTAACAACATATGAACAATCAAAGAGATTTCCTCTTGTCCCACAATTTCCTACCGTCGTATTCTATCTCTTTTATTTTATTCTCCTTCCCCATACACACACACACACACACACACACACACACACACACACACACACACACACACACACACACACACACACACAGAGAGAGAGAGAGAGAGAGGAAATTCCTCCTGTTCTACGTATTCTGCCGTGCCTCGTGACTTTGGCTAGTTCGTAATATTTGTGATAAAATGTCGAATTTTCTTCTACAAATTGACCTATAAATCTGATATTGCTTAAAACAATCAAAGCCCCTCAGAGGCTCGGCATTTTTCCAAGTCGAATTGCTTTCAAGAACTCCCTTCAGTAGGGGGTGGTTTCCTATCAAGGAGGATGCAAATCGCGATGGTGGGCTCTAGCAGTTAGAATCGCCTTTAGCTCGGATTCCAATTGTTTTTTGGTGCGCTCGCTCACTGATTGGCCACCCACAACTGGCTGGGTCAATCTCGGTGATGGTAAATCCGCCATTAGCTTGCCACTATCGCGATTTTCGTGACTTCTAGCACGCCGTATCGGCTTTTTGATTGGTAAGGCCGTCTCCTTCTCATCCTGCGAACGACCCAAGGAGAGTGTCATTTCTTGATTCAAGGTATATGTTGAACCGCTACTGACACCGCCACCACCACCACCACGGCTACCGCTACCACCTATAGTTTCCGATGATCTAGTAAGATCGATAGTTCCGGAGCCCCACTCGCGCGATAGTTTCCTTCCAATAGCGGAAGTCAATTCGCTGTTAGGTGATAACAATGGACTCTTGGACGCCTGATAACTGGCCGAATGTGGAGGTCTTAGAGTAGCGAATACAGGGAAAGATTGGCCTCGCTTGGCCGGACTGCGTGCATATCTCGGCGTCGGTGCGCCACCCGCAGCGGAATCGCGTCTGACAGTTGGTGTACCACCGCTGGTCGAGTCACTTCTGGTGGGAGCCAATGGACGTAACGTAGCACTGCCGCCTAAATGAGAGCCGAGACGCGGCGGTGGCGAGCCGCCATCACCGTGGCTCAACCTGCGGCCGACCGTCTCTAATGGGCTTCTCGCGCGTAGATTCGTGCTGCTGAGCGTGAATTCGCGAGGCTTCATTGATGTATCGAAACTCACCGGCGATAGTCCAAGACGGGACGCCGATAAATTAATCGAGCTTCTACTCTTCTCTGAACGCTTGGGGCTTCGAGGCATCAGCGGACTCTTGCTGCGGCTTCTCTCTCTGCCCTTTCCCAATTTTTCATCCTTCTTTGTAGCCTCTGGCTCTTCCGGTACCGTCTCAATTTTCTCTTCTTGTTGAACTCTGAAATATTAGATATTCGTTAAATTTATTTGCCAATTTCGATGTACATACCAATCAACCAATGTTGATTATTGTTCTAATAGTAGCGTAGCGTCAGAGGCACAAAAGATATATGATGTGATGTGAGAATAATATTCTCTTACCTACGGATCTCTTGAATCATCTCGAAGAATTGCGCTTTGCTTTTACGTCTGCGACGTTGTTCATGTTCCTTCTGGAACATGGAAATATTGTAAATATTTAGGAGAAGAAGAAACAACATGTATCGCATGTAGTACATAAATGTGAATCTTTTCCGTTGAGATTCCTCAAAAATGTTGTCTACTTTCATTTCAGAGTAGACATCAAATAGTAATCAATTCTATTATCATGATTCACGTGGTTGATCACATGCTCTTAGGGAAATCGAAAATACGCACTCGCTTGACGCTTTTTTGGAAAAGCGATGCGATCTGGCCCTGTCGCACGGTATGCACCAATTCCCGGGCGGCATGATGTGGCGAAACTAATTCTACGCAGTTGATAAACCTATACAGCTTCTGCGAGAAGAACATCACGTTGCGGCTGCGCCAGATTGAGTCCTCTGGTCTGTGTCGCAATCGTGGTAGCGTGTACTTATAGAATAGATGTTCGCCAGCTAATATGATTGTACCAAGCATTACGCCCATCCCGAGCAGACAGAACACTCCAGCCACGGATGCTACTCCTAATGGCCTAGGTTGACTACCCGGTTCGTGATCCAATCCTGCGTCCATGCCATGTCGACCATCGAGGCACGGTAGATCACCATACCTAGAATTAATTCAATATAATAAAATATGAGAGATATAGAAATATATATAAAGAAATAAGCTATATGTAGATAAGGAATGTCCACTTTAGATTTTGCGTTCTTTAGATTTTCAAAAGATACAATCGTGTCTCACGCAACAATGAATATATCTACATTCGTATGCGAACCGTTTAACTGAAAGTATCTCAAATTAATATCTTAGCAACGTTAATAGCTTAGCAAGCAATTAAATTCATAATAAGTTGATATAGTTTCTAACACGGTAATATATGGCAATAGTACTTTCTTATTAGTGATGTCGATAATATTAATTTCCAAAAGATGTAAAATTCTATTACATATTTAATGTACTATGATGTATTTTACATATGTACACATAATTTTCTTCATCAAAATCAATTTTTTGTAAAATAACGAAGTTTTTTTGACAAAACCACGTTTATCGGCCATAGGAAATCAATTTAACAAGACAGAGAACATTCTTGGTACTCGTGTTTTCTTCTGTGTATCTGCGTATCCTATACGGTGGACTTTATGTATTATTTAATGTATATTTTAGTCTAACATAATTATTACGCTTCCATTGCCGTGCAAATAAAAAGAAAGTTTGTGCGCAAATCAATATCGATTATCCAATTTTTGCACGTTATTTTTGCGCGTCGCTCACCATTTCTCCTGTAGTATGTCGAGTAATCCGTTGCTTGAATAATTCGCGATAACTTTCGATATACTCTCCTTCAAGGGATGTCCCTTCGTGAGCGCGATCGCATACGTATCCTCATTAATAGTATCGCCGATTTTCTGTAAGCGGCAGCCATTGTCGGTCGCTCGATAATAATCCAGGATCGGCGTATCCGCGATCAGAATATCTAGGGTGCCGTTCCTTAATCTTTCCACGCCTTCGGCAACATCCGATAGGGAGTATCGAGCCATGTGGGACCACAATTGCGGATTCGCTCTTTGTACATAATATTCAGCTGCGGATGCTCTCGGTGCGCCAACTTTCTGCGACAGCAGCTATAATATAATGAGCTCATAAATTTTAAATCTTTAATCTAAATGATTAAAAGTTGAACAAATTAGAACAATGTAAACATTTTGTTTTAGATTGCGATTAAATATTTTTCATGTATAGAAGCAAGTATAGAAATACGAATAACAATTGTTGTTTAATTATAAATAATAATTTAACGAATAATCATTAATAGTAAATAATTGATAGCGCTAATCAGAAATGAGAGATAACACAATCGAAAAAACTTAATAGGAATATCTCTTTCCTTTATTTCTTCTTACATTAATCTGTTTATATGTGATTCGCGTATTTGCTCATTGGGGATAATTGTGATACTCACACTTTTGTCGTGATAATTGCTGACTGCGGAATGAAAAAAGAGACCGGCAATAAGAGCGGCGATATTGGCCGTATACGAGGCCACGAAAATAACCGAAAAGCCGCCCCAGATATTGATAAGGAACTTGTTAGGCCAGGATTTTGGCGCCTTGAAGGCCACTAGGTGACCGCACAGGAGACCCCACATAACCCATAATGCGGACGCAATGGAGAAGTTCTTGCTGCGCTGTCTGCCCCAAGGATTCAGACCAAATGGACTGAACCATTCGTAGAGCGCGACAGCGATTGCGGTGAAGTTGAGCGATGTAAACACGGCGATCCACAATTCCGTGCTGAATGGAAACAAAAACGCGAATAACGGTATCTCGGAACGTAATTTCGGTGCCGTAAGAAAGCTCACGCCACTAAAATAATACGGTGTGGTAAAGTCCACGACCTGAGCGCGATGCGTAGACACGCTGAGAGCTGCGAACGCGAGCTGTGCCTGGCCAGATACTAGTTCACCCATCACACCATTCCACGTGCCGCTGCGTCCGTTCCGTCTGCCGAACAGTCCATCCTCCGCCAGATACAGATCAAAACGAAAACCGAGTTCGCGTGCCACTAGTCCTAGCAAATCTATGCTTAAACCATAACAACAAAATATAGCGTTGCCTTGCCGGCAGGTGAGGCCGCGCAAACAGAAGCCCTCTTGCAAGCTCGTGACCATGGTGAACGGCGATGCCAGCGCAGTTACAATGCGGTAAATTGGCATCCCAATTTTCTCGCCACCTTGTTCCAGATATGCCGGTACGATACCGCCGCCCGGCCAGATTATGGTATCCAAACGAACTTCCCTTCCTCCCTTGATGGTGCCAACTTTAGTCCATCTGCCAAATATTAGCGAATATATATCTGTTATCCCATTTTCTAATATAGACATATCTAGCATAGATATATAAAGTAATTAAGTTAGATAAACCTTAATTGAGTCTTATTCCCGGGAAATCTGATAGCCTGCAAATTCAGTAATTGAAATTCCGCTTTGTCTTTAGAAATTTGTCTCACGGATCTTCTTAGTTTTTTCATTAGAGTCATAGAAATGTTTCCTCTTATATCGCTCGTCATGAACTTGGCGTTACGATTCGGAAAGCACTCCGGTATGAAATGCTCTCTAAGCTGTGGTTCTCGTAAGCGGCTTAGCCGTACTTTAGTTTCCAAAAAAGTTTCGTCCAACGCCTGCGAGGTTTCCCTCAGCATTCGGGATAATATGGTATCGCCACCCATGATTTTGATGCCAGAAGGCCTCAACGCGAGCATGCCGATTGGCATGAAACTTTTGGAATTGAGCTCTTTATCGCTAGCAAGCCTCATGTCCTCCTCCTCATCGAAGCTAAAGCCACGCTCCTCTCGTTTGGACACTGTCTTCTCGTGATTCTTCCATCTATATTCTTGCAGACGATGTATGTCGTTGGCCAGACTAGGCAGAGAATTTAATGGCAATTGATCTTTGGGATCCGCAAGATTCGTTATACGCTCTCGCAACGGCGAGTTCTCCATATTCGTCGTAATGGCGGCTCGCGAACTATGAACTATATGCGAACTGATTATATTGGGCTCATTGGGCCGCAGCTCCGCTTTCAGATCTAACCACAGCCAAAGAAATCTGCCTGAGAGCATTTCATATCTGCCGGCTATTGCAAGAATCTTACGAGCGTTGTTCAGATCACAGGCCATTACCACGACCCCACCGCTGCCGCCCTCCTCAGCCACTCTTTTCAACCTCAATCTCAGAGTCTTGTCATTCGTTGGGAGATGTATGATTATACGAGACGTTAGTGTTGGTTGATTCGTTTGTAGAAGATGAGTTAGTGGTAACAGGGTAGTGTCGATGAGAAGGGTAAAGGCGTGCCAATTAGCCCGATGCATTAGGGCGGCAGCCGCTGCCCCAACTTCTCTGGGACTCGAACCTATTCGATTTTCGAATAGACCAAGATTTCCCTGTAAATAAGAAATGATCTCTTATCTCTTTCTACATATATACGATAAATATAATAATAATTTATCCAAGACCTGCATTTTATCTGAAAGATATTTCTATGATAAATGCAAAAAGATGCATCTTCTTTGTTATGATTAGTTAATTATATTATAAAATTATTAAATTAATTATAAAATTATAAATGTACCTGACGAAGAAAGTCTCTGTGTGTAAACGGTAACCATAGAGCTGGAAGGTTCAAGGCGGCTGCAGCCGTGACGAGAAATCTGGCTGCCGAGCCTCCTCCTATAATAAGGCTTAATACTGTCTTTCCGCCTTCGATGTCTGTACAAAATTTGTTTAACAGTGACAAGGGATATGACAAGGAATCCGTCATGGGTGTCATCCTTGCTTCTATATACGACACATCCATGTCCGCGTGAAAAGATTCTAGTCTCGCTTCCTCCCATGCTCTCTGTACGTCTGTTTTGAAAGGAGTCTGAGGCTGTGTTAAACATACCACTATCCGCCACGATGCGTATGATCTGAGCTTGGCCTTCGCCGCTCTCAAAGACTTGGTGGCATCCGCAATACCGGACGACACTGATATAGAAGCCCCTAACAAGAGGAGAATTACAACTCCCGAATAGGAGCCAAGCATCTTCCTCAGTTTTCCTTATGCTCTCCCCTTCCTCTTTTTCTATTTAATTTTTTTAACGTACATTTCCGAGACGTGGGCGTAATCTGCAAGCAATATATCATAGGCTCACAATAAATCAGTAATAAGTATTCACTAGAGGATATTATCAATACAATTGTACACAATAACACTATTATTATTATGTTATATGTTATTATTATTATATTATAGTGTTATGTTCGAGTTACACTTTTTTCATTTTCTGAAAAATCTTTCTAGCATAAGAATTTGACAAACGAATGTATTATGAATAATGAACATGTAATGTAATATATCTCGTATTGCAAATACAATAATAAATACAGCGATATTTTTTAAGCATATTATATTAGTATGTTAGACATATACAAATATATCTCCTGTAATTGGCAACAATACACATGTCCAGTAAAGCATTCTTACGTTACGCTCGTTGAGAGAAAGATTTCATTTGCCAAGTATGATTACCCTGTTCTATATTTTTTTTTATAAATGTCAAAATAATTCTCTTAATAAACGAATGCATCTCACGGCATGACGCGCATATTCTTAAGAGGAAATCTTAATCATATATCAAAAATGATCTGTACTGTTTCGAGAACACACAAAACAGAGACGACCTTACCTCTTGACGGAAGGGATGGAAGGTCGCGCGTCTGGTGGGGGTTTAAGAAGAACAGAGCAAGAATCACTTTTTGGCCGCCGCCACATAATAGCCGTGTCAATCGGATAAGCCGTGTTAATCGTCGTGAGGCGGTCGGTCAATTGGTGATGTGGAAGACACGGACGAAGAATCACCCGTCACTTGTCCACTCCCGGATGATCTACCCCGTGCGTATCGGCCATTTTCGCGAACAGCCCCTCCCTTTAAATCTCACCCCTGTGGCACCCTATGGTCCACACGAGGCGCTCGTGGCATCCTCATATATCGCGCCTGTCTCTCTATGTGTGTCCGTGTGTACGTGTGTATCGGCCACCCTCTGACACAATGTCACTAACACTTGCGGATTTTGCTGACGCCCGTTATAAATGTCTCCGCTGCGTCCTATGAATTAAAAAAAGAACGGATTTCTTGAGCTCCTCCTAATGCGCGTGGCGCGCGTCCCGGAAGCCGTGACCTGATTTCGTTCGCGAACTCTTGGGACAGTTCGATTCTTTATGAAATTCTTTACGAAACAATCTAATTCTCGAGTAAAATACCGAGAAGACAACAGTCTTCTTCCTGTAAGAGGATGATGATCCAAGATGATGTTATGCATGAATTTACATAAACTTAAATAAATTATAAATATTAAACAAGTAAACAACATTAAACAAAAAATAATAAACAATTCGATTTACTTTCCGAAATAAATATCTAATTGATCTTTCTTTATTAACGCGGGGATATTAGTTCTCATGCTATAAATGAAGAAAAACAATCTGTGAATTAAACTGTTAAACTGCAATTAAGTAATGTATATTTACCATTCATTGAAGTTCAAATAGAGTTTGCTCTTTTGTAATTCTAATTTACTATTTAATACTTAAGATGTTCAATGCTGAAAGTTAAGAAGTTAATAAGCACGATAATCCTATCCCTTGAAATTTTATTTAAGAAAAATTCCACCTTGAAAAGAATCTCTCTGCTAATTAGGATAGAAAATATTACAGTAACTCCTATCTATAAAGAAAAATGAAATGACTTAAATTAATGTTAGAGATATTGAATCATTTCATTTTTCAAATACTTTATAACACTTCATTTCTATATCTATAAATTATATAAAACATTTTATTAATTAACAAAACCAATTTTTACCAATTAATTATACACATAAGATGTCCTGTTGTGCATTAACTCTTGCTAAAACTCAAATCTAAAATTTTCTCGAAATATTCTGAGGAAAATTTATAAATGAGTCCACATATATATATAATTATTTATATATATTATCTGTAGTGTATGATATCACATAAAGAGAAAACAATCTCGTTAAATCTCAACTTTGTCTACAAAATCAAAAATCATTTTCAGAATATTAGAAAATTAAAATAAATCAAATAAATTGATTAAAATCAGAGATCATCACATAAAAGTTTCCAATAGTGGTATCCCATGCTTTAAATTGTTAAAAAATATAATTCACTTAATTATGATAATAATTATCTGATTCTATAAGCATATTATAATTAAATATGCAAGTAAATATTAATAGAGGAAAATATAACATTGAGTGTTGATTCGTTACAAATGTAAAATATGGAATACCTGTACGAAAACTCTCAGATTTCCATAACAGATGATACAATATTCCTTTTCGGCCGGAAAATAGCTTCGTATATTTGGGATCTTCTTTTTAATTTACATTTTCGTTATATACATATATATTACGCCGTAGTGTCATATAATTACGAGCTTTAACTAGGTTTATAAGGCGTTGAAACGATAATGAGACGTGTCTCGAAGCACTGCTTCGCCGACTGCACTGTCACCTCTGACGACTTATTTTTTTTCTATCGCACCTTTATTGGTATTTCTCTTTGTTTCTCTCTCCCTTTTTTCTTCTCTCTTTTTCTACAGCTAAAATAACGTATTCGGAATGTAATTACGTGGTTATCTCATCAGATAACAAAATTCCCGTCCACTCTTAGCTTGCTTTCCACTAGGAACTAAATTAATTACAGAGACAGATTCTCGATAACAAGTAACGATTATTAAAATTAGCTAAATAGGTTCTGCTGTGATGCGTCGTTCTCGAACGTGCTCCACGCATTGTTCAGCTCCATAAAGATCAATTTTGCTATATTTTCATTCGCCGTGCCTGCTTGCTGTAACATAAAAACATTAACTTACATTAAATTCTAACTGCATTAATTTTGTATTTGATTAAATAGCAGAACAGTTATTTAAATTATGTTTATCAATTGTATTGATCAAAGTAATACTTGGATAATTTTATTATACGATATATAAATTCCATTCATCAATAATATTTAATTTTAATTTTAGAAGATGTTCCAATATTAATAATATTTGATGTGAATTGAAAAGGAGTTACTTCAGTTAATAAACTCGGCTTCGCTGATGACATTATTTAAATTAATTAAAAACGATGAGAAGCGAAGAGAAATAGCCAAGAGATTGCCGAGAGCGATTGCCTGGTAATCGGAAGACCAGAGTTCGATTCGCAACCTCGACCCAATACGAAGCCCCTTCTTACCCCTATCGACTCTTACGATCAAACGTACTTATTCTCTCTCTTTTGACACGCAAATCGTATTAAGATAAAGAAAAATATTAAAAAAAGAAAAAAGAAAAGAAAAAAGATCTTCCTAATTGAGGTTTAGGCGTTAGATCGATTCTGTAGCGCTATAAAATCACATACTATCAAAAAGCCTAGAAAATACCTCGGAAAATGGAACATCGTAAGGCGTTTTAACCTGATTACATATATATAAGCGATGATAATTATATTTTAATTGTGCAAGATAAACCGCTACTATTAATCATAATATCTATTAGTGAATCGAATACCTGTTTTATGTCGATAATATATGATTAAGAGCATGTACAATATAAAATTAAACGAAAGATGATGAAAATATAAAAGAATCGTGCAAATGTGATATCTGTTTCAAATACCTTATCTGGATGCACAGCTAAACAAGCTTTCCTATACGCTTTCTTAACATCAGCAGCTGTAACCAATTGATGCATCTCGCAACGCTGCCACCTCTCAGCCTCCGGCCACAAAACTGTGTGTAGGGAACAGAGCAGAGCACGAAGATTTCCCTTCTTGCCTTCTGTCCATTCAGCTATCTTCATCCTGTCGGGGTCCATTGTTTTAGCTGCTTCCACCTTACGCATCTGATTTATTGTTTTCGGACTATCTTTCTCGGCTTTGCGCGAGCTGAAGAAATTATATCCTTGACTACCAAGCAGATCCTCAAAGGCGTCGCCGCTCGATTTTTCTTTCGTTTTGCCGTGTACTTCTGAGCTACTGTTTGCATTATCATTATTGTTCATCATCGTATTGATTTTATGCATTGTATTCGGGCTGGAATGGATCGGTGTGCTCGCAAGTGCCGGACTCGCCGACTGTGGAGTATTCGAGTTCCTCGGTGTCCCATTCCAACTGCCCGCGAGACCAGCACCCAGCGATCCAGCCAGATTGGCAAACGGATCCTTATTGACTTGAGCGGCGAAGTTCGGCATGCTGGCGTTTCGTGGGAAGTTCTCTTCAGGATTGCTCGGACTCTTCGCGGAACCTGCCGCAAGATTTCCGAGGAAATTATTCGTAGCGCTTCCACCTAGCGGATCGAATAATAAGTCATTCATTTCCTTGACATTACCCGATGTCTGATTCTGTCCGAATAGCAAATCGTTCATGTTCAGATGGCTATTATTAGCGACATTATTGCTCCTTGTAGCAGAATTGCCGTGTCCAAACAAGAAATCAGCCGAGGCGCTATTGTTAATTATGGGTACGGTATTGGTGGCTTCAGCCTGCGATACCGACATACCAAAACTACCCAAGAGATCGCTTTCGTTCTGACTAGAACTAGAGAAGATATCTAATCCTGGATCCGCTACCGTGGCGGCAGGAATATTTGAAGTGTTATCGCTGTTGTCAGACATGCCAAGATTTAGCAAATCAGCCTCTTGAAAATTAGTTTCTTCGTTTTGCTCTACTACTTCCTCCTTTGTAATTTCCGGTTGTGATATCGTTTCCTGCTGCGAAACTTTCGTATTATCTATTTCATTTGGTGTCATCTTACGATTCTGCAATAAAATTAAATAGAAATAAATTACTTATTGTTTACGTTTTCACATTTTTGTTTCATTACATTTAATATTAAATTAGATTAAACCTCTACATTATTAAATATATAATAAGTTATAATTAATAATACGATAACAATGAAAATCTCTTTACCTCTTCTGGGCGAGGAACGGTTCTGAAATTTTCCAGAGTTTCCTCCATTTCTAGTGTCGAGCCAAACAGCGGATCCGGCTCGGGTGCAACACTCGTTTCTGGTGTTTCCCACGGCGCTGGTACTCTGGACAACTTCGAGTTCTCCTCGCCTATCATGACGTTCAACACAACGCGGAATTTGCCGCCGATTTCAGGCGCATCGTCCAGGTCTCGCTTTTCAAATGTCAAGGCGCTTTCGGTCATGGGCACATAACCAGTATGGAAGTGTAATGCAGCGATTTTGATACCGATCACACGGCCCAGTTGCTGTCTAGCGTGATATATCACGATGGTGACATCACCTCGCACCGTCGCGTCTCCAAGTATTAGACAAACTTTGCCTTCCATTATCCCGAATAACTTCATCTCCTCATAAAGAGCTTTCTTCGTCGTAAATACTAACGCACCGTTGCTATAGATCTCTATGTACGGTCGGCAACCGTCCTTTGCTCTAGTGAACAACGGTACCGGCTGTATGATGACAGAGCGAAGGACCAACGGTCTAGTGTGCGGACGTTGACCGTTAGCCAATAAACTCATATAATTAATACTACGTAATTCTGAGGGCTGCAAATGTGGTGATTGGCAACGTCTCGTTGTGAATAGAGTGATCGCCTCATTGCAAGTAGTCAGAGCCCCGCAATAAATTAGTAAAGTGCATACCACTGTTGCGCTTGCTCGATATCCATCCTGAACAGATTAACGATAAGATGATTATATACTCGATTCGCATATGGTTTTGTGAACGCGAATACTCGATTCGTGCGATGTATAAACGCATTTATTGCGATCTACTTACAGTACAATATAATACCACTACATGATTAAAGTCAGCGTTCAGGTACTGATAGATATCTTGACAGATCTGATAGAGAGCGAACAGCATGGGTGCATTCGATTCTGGAGTGGCGTAGGCGAAGGAACAGTCAATGTGACGACCAGGTAGTCTCGTGACGTTCGGTCGACCGCGGGATAGATTGTATAACTGGAGCTTGGCTGGCGGTGGGTGCCTGGCTTGTAAAAAGGCCCGTACGTCCTCTACGTGATTAGCTCGATAGGCGGATTCAATCCCATCAGCTGGATACGGCATAATGAGTATGCGAGACGTTAGATAACTTGCATCCAGCTCTGTTCTGGCCATGCTCTGCTGGACGGTGTGCATCACTTTGCTGGAGGTATCCTTCAGGTTGCGCAGGATACTACCGGCGCCACCCTTCAGTGAATTAAATAGGCCCGTTGTACCTTGCGTCGCCGGAAGCTTAGACATTGCTGTCTGCATGGGCGCTGGCCTCGGTGGTGGCATCGTTGGTGGCGGAGTGGGACGAGGAGGTGGTGTAGGCGTAGTATTTGATGATTGTGGTGGTGTCGGACGCGGAGGCGGTGATGGCTTGGGCGTAACTTCGATTTGCGGCGGCTCCCTGAGATCAAAATTGTTCGATTCGGCGATTGCCGCCAAACGTTCCAGCAATTGTGCTGTTGTCAGCCTTTGTATAGGTGAAGTATGTAGGCATCCTTTCACCAGATCATGAAGACACGCATATCGCGGATTAGGCGGCAATGTTGGATATTTGCCATTTACAATTGCCAATTTATTGCCTGCGAAATGACAAATATATTCCAAAATCTTTTAATAACTTTTTAATATGTTAAATATAAAATACGTTATAATACGTTATAATACGTTAAAATATAAATTTTTTAATATCTTTTATTATCTTTTAAAATATATTATTTTACTATTATTGCTATTATATAATTTTACTTTAATATAAAATAAATAAAAAAGACAAATTTTTCTTTAAATTATTATATCTCACCTTCAGGAAAAGGATGCCGTAGTGTGATCAGAGCATACAATATACATCCTAAAGCCCAGCAGTCTACAGGTGGTCCAATCGGTTCATTATTCCATGTATCTAACATTTCTGGAGCACGGTACATAGGAGTCGTATATCTGGCCATCTGATCTTCTAGAGTAGCACGTTTTTGAGCGTTCCATGATGGATCTGGTAATATTTGTTGGGTTGAGGCGCTGCCAAAGTCACAGAGTTTCACAAGGCCATCCTTTCCAAGCAAGAAGTTCTCTAACTTGATGTCTCGATGCATAAACGGTTCTGGTTGCTGATTGTGCATATGATGCACTGCTCTTGTCGCTTGATAGGCTATCTTACACACCTGAGCAAGAGTTAGCGTATTTACAGATACGCTCCTAAGTATATCTGCTATGGTACCACCTGGGCACAATTCAGTAACCATTAGATACTCGTAACTCTTACGATCCTCTCGCTCAAGCCGTTGAGCACACAAGAACTGAATGATATTTGGATGACCCGATAACCTTTTCAGAGTGTCTATCTCTTGTACAATAACCTTATTTGCATCCTCGTCAACAGCGATCAGCCTCTAATAATAGAAGATATTCTAGTTGATATAAAAATATTTGTCGAACTGCGAATCAGAAGATCCGAAGTAGCTCACCTTAAGCGCATATTCTTTCCCCGTAGCAATATCTTCTACCGCAAACACCAAAGCCCATCCACCTGTTGATACGATGTTTGCCACAAATTATCTAAATGTTAATAATGATACATAATTCGATTATAATTACTATATATCTTTCTCACTCATGTTATCGTATGCATAAATAAATGTAATTTATTATGCAATAATATATAATAAAGTAATGCATTGCTCAAACATTGCTCAATTCAGACAATTTGTGTGAACATTGCCTTGGGCATTCGATAAGATTACTCTAAATTAAAAATAGATTATAGAAAAGCTTATATCCTGCTGACAAATTAAGAAATTCAGAAATTTGAAAGAAAGATTCTTCTAATATGCAAACTCCCAATAATATATTTTTAGTATTATTTTATTATTTTAGTATTAGTATTAATATTAGCATTAAGTATTATTAGTATCAATATTGAGTATTATTTTATTTGCAATAATTTCTGTTAAACTTGTATTAATAAAAAAAATCATAATTTTTTTATATAATAAAATACTTTGGTTTTATTTTATATTTTAATCTTAAATTTTAATTTATAGAGATACATTTTAATAATGCAAAATCAAATTAATAACTATTATAATAATTTGTCAATAATAATTTATAAATCTTTATAATTTCTCTGATAAGATCTCTGATAATTAATTTTTTAATTTTTTAAATTAATTTTTCAGAATGTTATCGATATATATGAATTTTAAATGTAATTAGAAGGAATATTAGAAGAAATAAAAAAATACATATTTTTGTAATATCCCAAAATTTTAATCTAAATGAATTAATCTAAATAAAAGCAATTAATTTTCAGTGTTTGTTTGTTTCAATGTTTCGATGAAACAAACGCTATCTTTTAAAATATTTTGAAATTCGCGATAAACTATCGATTTAAAAAATGTACTAATCGTTAATTAACAAAAGTATATGAAACGACGTTTTGTTGTTTATCTAGAAACATCTGATAATATCTGCAAGAATATTTGTAAAAACAAATAACAAAGAAAGCGGACCTATGGAGCAACATCAAACAAAGACCAACGCGAACGTCCGCAGCAGATTGACGCGTTTGGCCGCGTGTCAAAATACACATGACAGTGAGTTGAATATCATACAAGGTATACACGAAACTGGCTTTCCTAATAGCGTTTTCAGTTCTGCGTGATGTGAAGAGAATCAGCCTGAACCTAAACGATCAAGCGATTGTCGATCTTGATTATATTCATAGTGAGAAGATTTGCTCGAGATTTGACAGGCAATCGAACCAACCGAGGAGATAGACTCACCCTCAGCGATCAGGCGCGTCACCCGCAGCTTCACATTGTTGATCTCCAGCGTTTGGCCGACGTACTCATTGCCAGTAGTGCCGCCATTTAGATAGCCGAACGCAGTTCTCAGGTAGTCCGACATATTTCTCTAGGCCTCCCTTGATGGCCACAATCCGTTCTTACAACCAAGTTGTAGACAGCCGATGCCATCCGGCCATATTGGCGCGGTAATATCACCGACGCGCGCAGCCAGGGTCGTATGTTTTTACAATGCCTAACTTCACAATGGTGTGCATACTCATGGTAGAAATTTATTGAATATGTATTATGTTATTACACGCATGATCTGATTGTTGCGTATAGTATATTGCGGATGAAAATTTTGCCGTTAATTAGATCATTGGACGATCATTGATCGTTAATAATGGAGATGATATAGGTGGCAATACAATAATTGACGACACGATTAAGTTGTTACTCATCAAAAGAAAGTAATTTACGGAATGAATTTCTTTTAATGTATTTGCAAAAAATATGCAAGAATATTCATGTCATGGATTTCGAGAAAAATACATTTGTATTCTCGCAGACGTCGAGACAGCGATGTTGATTGCTATTAGTCTCGTCATTGCTTCGTAATCGCAGAATCTCTTATGTGCGCCTCTGACTTTTCTATTACTTGCACTTTACTTGTTTATACGGCGTATATCCACCGATCGTAATCATCAAGAAGGAAATTTTACATTACTCGCCGTTATTCGGCGTAACATTGGAAAGTGCAATGCGCGGACAATGGATATCTTGGATCCTATACATTTCCTTTAGCTGAATTGAGAATTGTGCCATTTCCCTAACGCGGGCACATAGAAACGGATAAACAAACCTTTGTATCTTATTCGTGAATATTTATTGACATTTTTATGCAAAATTATCAAAGAATTTCTTATCTTATATCCTTCGGAAGCGGGACAAGTGCCTGCAATGAAAAAAATATCCTGAATTAAAATTTCAGTATGATAAGAGAATAATTTCGCAAGGGGATTAATTCATTGTTGTTCACTAACAAGTATTTTTACTTAATCCTTATATATCTTTTTATACGCGTACTGTGACGCATCGCGAATGCGATTGTAACATTTTTATCTGCAGTTTTATATTTCATGACGTATCGATACGCCTCCTTGTGCATGTGCTATAAACATGATATATAAAAATATATATAAAATGATCATAATAATGAACTTTAGCATGTCATATAAATCAGTCAGTCAATGTTACATTCTGTTAAGATAAACAAACGAGAGAGAATTTGTTTTCAAATTAAACCGAAATTAAACCGTACGGACAAATATTTAACAAGATCCAAGACAAATCTTACAAAGGAATATCATATATACAAAATAATTTGTATATATATAATATAATATTATATTATATATATATATATAAAATATATATATAATATATATATTATATATATATTATATATATATATATATATATATATATATATATATATATATCGTTCTTATGTTTGAAGTTGGGCATTATTTGAATAGAACGTCTGATGTTCTAAGTACAGTTATGTTCTTTGTCATCTAAACTGAAATAAGTTTAGGAGACGACAAAGGGCAGATGCTGACAAAGACTGATGCTCGAACGAATACAGCATAGTACACGTCTGATGTTGGGCATATGAGCATATCTTTTAATGCTTTGTTTCCATTGTGATGATCAATAATTGTGCTATATAGAAGTTTTTAAAGGTATTTAATAATCCGTAATCGCATTTGATAACCAAATTACATTTGTACTATGCATTTACACGCATAATACATGCATTATTCTGATAAAATATATGATTTTTGGGTATTATCTATGCATGGATCTTCAAAATCTTCAGTTATTTTATTAAAGCTATTCAGTTATTTTTGCTTTATATTAAAGCACATGTTTTATTATTTTTAAGTACAATTGAAAAAATTTAAATTGTTTTGCTTCCAAAAATTGAAACGCGATTTATATAAATGGCTTTTAACCTCAAAACAAGTTGTACTTTATAAAATTGTGTAAGATTATTTAACAAGAGGTGTATATCTTGGAATAATCTTTGTATATATTAAAAAGCGCTGAAATCTTCTTTCTGGCAATAAAGTATTCTTATATTTCAACTGTTTCGTGTTTTAATTTACTGTATTAAATTTGTAGTCATAGTCTTTATATTTTGCAGATTTGAGTTCAGCAATATTAAGTATTCAGGATGTCTGAAGTAGTAAAATTCACAAAATTAAGAACGATAACAGATCCAACGTTCTGGATAAAATTTGCGGAACTGAAAATAGATGAACTGAAACTTGATGATACATCTAAGATACATTTATGGGGAAATTTTTCCTTGCAACCAATGGATGAAGGGAGGATTAATCCATTGGTACTTGATTATACATCATTTAATGAGTAAGTATTGGGGAATAGATTCTTTCTTAATTTTGTAAAATTATATTTTGTGGAAAACAGATCAATCTTGAATTTAAAATCATTATATGATGTGATATATATTTTTGATAAGGTTGACCGTTAATAATATAAATATATTATATGCAGTAATATATTATATAAGTATATCGATATGCGGAATAAGCTCCATATAAATTTCAGAAAAATAGAGACGACCTCTCATAATGTAGGAATAGCACGTTATGGCTACATGATCAATACAAATATGTACGATACATTTAAAAACATAAATCCTGAGACGTTAATAGATACTATGGGCAGATGCATTATTGATAGTATCATAGATGGTTCAGCTTTGACAGAATCCTGGCGACTCACAGTATTTGTAATGTTTGCATATTCTGATCTTAAGAAATATCGATTTCATTATTGGGTAGCTCATCCAACTCCTTTCTCCTTACCGGAGATCTATATGTCTCGATTGAAATATATATCTGATGAATTCACGACTAGTCAAATAGATAAATTGCGTAAAGATTTTCTTCAGCTAGATGCAAGATCGAGGAATTTTTTTACGATTTTTGTATCTGAAGAAGGTAATTTAAATGTTGGTAATTTGATGAAAGGTGTGGAATATGCAAAATTAAATGCTGACAGCAAAGAGAATTTGAAACAGGTATAATTTTGTAAATTTAATTTTTTTATGTTAAGATATTAATAAGAAGTTTGTTATTAATATCTTATTAATAAAGTGATAAAGTAATTTTAAATTGATTTAACTAATGCTAAATTTTACTTTCAATATTTTTTTATCAGGTAAAAGATAAGATGTATTTTGCATACTACGATCCTTGTCCAAATTCACAATATGGATGGTCCTTGCGAAATCTTTTGTGCCTCTTGCTGTGGCATTGTCCCGCATATTGCTTTGAGTATAATATCAAAATTTTGTGTATCAAAAGTGATAAAATACAACTCTCAGTTATATTAACACTTAAAATCAAAGATGACATTGATATAGAAACTGTGAGGAAAGCTATTTCTGAAGGTCGTTTAGTAGGTTGGGAGACCAATAATAACGGAAAAATGGGTCCTACCATTGCCAACGTATCCAACTCTATGGATCCTATTAAGTAAGATTTTCTGTGTTCCTGAAATCAATTGATATGAATTTCCATCGTAAAATTGCTATATATCTATTTATGTGTTAACAGATTGTCAGATAAAGCGATCAATTTAAATTTAAAATTGATGAAATGGCGTCTTGCGCCTAATTTAGATCTGAAAAAGATCAGTAGTCAACGATGCCTGTTATTGGGTGCGGGTACATTAGGATGTTCGGTGGCGAGAGTGCTCCTTGCATGGGGAGTTAATAATATTACATTTGTAGATAACTCTACTATCTCGCACAGTAATACAGTACGTCAAAGTCTGTATACATACGAAGACGCGGTACAAAATCGCTATAAAGCTTATGCCGCAAAAGATGCTTTACTTAAAATACGACCCAATATAGCAAGTATATTTATATAGAATTTATCGTAAAAACAGTATTTATAATTCTTAAATTTTAATAACTGTATGTTAAAAAGTTAAAGAATATTCGAGCATAAAGAATTATATTTTCCCAATCCTGCAGAACGTAGAAGGTGTGATTTTGCATATTCCCATGCCTGGTCATGTGATCAGTAAAAGCATGATAGAAACATCTCGGGAAACTCTAAGTAAATTGGAAGACCTCATAAACAGTCACGATGTAGTGTTTTTACTTCTGGATTCGAGAGAAGCTCGATGGCTACCTACTCTTTTATGTGCTGCGTTGAGCAAGATAGCTATTAACGCTGCTTTGGGTTTTGATACATACACAGTACAACGACATGGCACACGCGATGTTCTAGATTCCACCACACCAAATTTAGCGGCTCAGAATCTTTTAGGCCAGGATCTTGGTTGTTACTTTTGTAACGACGTAACGCAACCCGGAAATGTAAATATATGTTCGCTTTATTCTAAATTCAAATTCTAAATCAAAATAATAAAAATTTATGGATTAGCATAATTGCAATTTGACAGTGAAATGACAGCAATTTTGAAAATAACGGTATAATCATATCTTAATATTATATAATCATTATTTTATTTCTATTTTAGTCGCAACTAGATAGGACGCTTGATCAACAATGTACTGTTAGTCGGCCAGGCTTGTCGCAAATTGCTGCAGGCTTGGCGGTTGAGTTACTTGTCGCAATAACGCAACATCCCAAAGGGTAGGTAATATTCAAGTACAAGCGAGTGAGGTTCAATATCTCATCGACTGTATTAAATTTCTAATTTATTATTAAATCTTATGAGATCAGATTTTCAGTTTACACTAATTTATCTTTATGTCGTCCAGAATTTCGGTCAGAGCATTCATGAGTGAAGACTCTAATAATTCTCGAAAAAATATCATTAATGCAATGGGATTATTAGGTGGTGTACCTCACACGATACGAGGCTCACTTTGGTGTCATGAAATGGCACTGACAGTCACACATAGATTTCCGCTTTGCACAGCTTGTTCAGTGCCTCTGATCAAAGAGTATCGGCAACGTGGTTTTGATTTTATACTCGATGCCTGTAACGTACCAAATTATCTTGAAAAATTGTCAGGACTCGAAGAAATATTAAACAGACCAGATTTAGACGAAGTATGTGTACAAAAGGATGAATTTCTAGCCATTTTTATTCCTTATATAGTTTATAAGCAAGTTTTAAAAGTATTAATCGACTTATTCGTTTTGTGTTAACGTCCCATTTTTTAATTTTTAGTTGTGTTACGTATTGACTGACGACGACGAAGAAGATGAAAATGCTTCAAAAGCTGCAATGTAAATCCTGAAGGCATAATAATAAATACGAAGAATGTAAATTTTAATGTAGATTATTTTTATTGTTTATATATAAGAATGATATATCATATTTTTATGGATATCAGAGAAAAATAGAAAGATTCCATCAAACATGCGCCATGTCCTGTATTAGAATCAGAAGTTTAAATGTAAAAATATTAACATGCAAGGGAGACATTTTGAATAGAAATCATCGCGCTTTCTCGATCACGCATTTTATTTGAAGAACTGATATTTATTTTACTTAAAATTGACAATGCACAGTTTTACTAGTGTTGATTTAGATATACGTTATAATTTTTCCAATGTGAATGTATTTTCACGTGCCAATAGTTAATCGAGTGTATGACACATTATTTTTGATAATTTATAATAATTAGAAATTGTCCATTTTATAAGAATTTTTATAAGAATTATTTTTTGTTTAATTAATTTTATAAAATGTGATAATTATAGAACACGAAATACATAATTCTCGTATATACATGTATATTTATCTAAGATAATTTTGTATTCACATATAAATTTTCATATATCTACGTAATTGATATCAGAAAATACTCATACTTGTGAGGTATACAATAGTTTTGAAAATGATATGAATGTTCGAAGATATAGTTAAATAAATTGTATCTCAATTTTCTACGTTTATCATAAATATATTTACATTGAAAAATAAATCGATCACGTCACATATAAACATTATGGTTTGGCAATTATTATTATTATTATTATTATTATTATTATTATTATTATTCCTCTTTATATAATTAAACGAAAAATTGGACTCGGGAAATGATTTTTAATATCTTTCATAAGATCGAATTATCGTTAATTCGTCGTTAATGAATTGTTTTCACAGCAATTAACATTGCGATACATCGCCATTTTTCATTGCGCAATAAAGCAATGTCACACGTATTAATGCCACGTATTAATTTTTATTATATATCTCATTATTTTTATATGTCATTATATATATTTATATTATTATTGATTTTTTTTCTCGACATTATTGTAATCGAAAAAGTATTAATTCAAAAGAATTTAAAGAATTTGACATAAATTTTGAAATCGTCCGAAGGATACGCATATAGCATTCCTTTCGCTGTGAAAACCCCATTTTTCATTCCTTTCTCCCTCGACTTCCCCCTTGCTGTGTTGAAGTAGCGACAGCTGCAGAAAACCATAAAGGTTTTAGTAAACCGTCAGATCCATGGTTGCACGCGGCGCGTGCTATAAGAAACCGAAGAATTTGGGACTTCAATAAAGAATTTCTTCCAAAACTATTAAATAGGTAAATATCAAGCGTCCTTAGAGCATCTCGATATTTTATAACATGGTAAGATAATTATCTTAATTAACTGATGAAGATAATTAAATGATCTTTGACATAACTCGTCGTACTCCTTATCGTATTTTCCTCGATTTGAGATGACTAAACGGAACTTATAAAAATCCCGCTTTGTGTAAAATCTAATTTATCATAATATTGTTTTATGAGGAAAAATCAGGAAAATCGGAATATGACGGTTATTTTGTTTGGCATATGACGATAACGCGAAAGTGTATCGCTTGCAATTTCTGTAAAGATACGCCAAATTAAGATTTTCGTTCGCTTTATAATAATCTGCTCTGAATAATTTAAAGAAACTCTTTTACTGCTTTATACACAGTTCTTTGCTGATGACTACAATTACAGTAGACTCGTGCATCCTACGTTTTTCGCGTAAACATTGCTAAAAATAGACTGCCGCGATATATAGAGCAACGTTGCGCATTATTAACGCCAACGTTCGGAATTTCAAACAAAGCGATCTGAAGTGAGGCATCTACGTTTTCGATTTCGTGCGGCGCAAAATTGGGGCACAATTCGATTTCAAAAGAATCTCAAAATTTCTCAAAACAGACATACGTGAGATTCTCGAAAAAGAAAGCACCGCACGTCCTTGGGCCAACAGAACGTAAATGTCTAATTTAGCCTTCAGCCCAATACATAAATGCAATTAGCAATACGGGACGTCTCGAGTATCGATACTCTGCACAGGGCATTGCTGTGGCAAGATATAGCTGTGAATCCACGTCGGATGATAATGCTCCCACTGGCGTATTTACAAGGCTGCGACGATGTCGTAAGTTGGCGGTTTTGCCGTTGCGGCGCGGCGGTTGGCCGCATACCGTACATTCCAGCGTAATGCTCGAACGCGCGCGCGCTTAGCTATGGTGGCGGCAGCGGGCGGACGGATGGACGGACGGTGGGGGTGTGTGGCGAGGGCGGGTGGGATGGTGCGCGGTGCGGGGAGGAAACAGCGAGGCTGTCTGTCGTGTCAAACGGGCCGTGCCGCGCGAGTCCACCCGCCCGCATACCATTAGATTTTCGTCGTTTTCAATGAGAACGCGCGTCCGATTGCGGCATTACGCGCCGGCAACGAACGCGCAGAACGAGCGACGTCGCGCACACTCGAGTGTCAACAGTCGACGGTGGAGTGTCACGGCGTGAAACCGCGAGCTTTTCAATCCGGCAATCCGGTGAGTAAAGTGTAACGTGCATATATACGTATGCGTGCATACGCGCGCATACAGATACGCGTATCGGGTATTATACGTGTATAGGCGCGCGGGAGGCACATCAAATAAAGCGAATCGAGGAGGACAGGCGGGCCCGGATCTTCCGGGGAACGCGTACGCTTGCTCGGTACACTTGCTTGCTTTTCTCTTTTTCTTTTTTTTTCCTTTGCCTTTGTCGCCCCCTTTTTATATTCTTTTACGCCACGCCGCATTCCTCTATCGATTCCTGGGGAACGTCGCGCGCGCGGCGGCGCCGACGAGCCGCGCGGAAAATAGCGCGTTCGCCGTCATCGTTGTTGTTCTCGCTTTTATCCCCGATTGTCATCCGTAATGTTTAACGATGCTTGATTATCGATGATGAATTCGGCAACGAAGAGCGTGCGGCGGTTCAATTTCGGCGAGCGCCGAAGCTTGTTTACTCGCCGTTTATTTGCCGTGTAGATTCACGGCAGGTGTCGCGTTCGCAATTAGCGGCGATTTCGCGCACGCGATTTCTCAATTCTCCAATGACCGTTCAAAAAGTCACCGCGCCGCGAGCGAAGCGATTCGGAAGGGGCCGCGAGTGGAGCGAGTGCGAACCGGAGGTTATATTCGCGCGCGAGATCCATCGCGCGAATTCAATGCGCGTTTGCAATATCGCGGCGAGATTTTCGCACGGCGATCGCGCTTGATGCTCCGCGGTTAACGAGCCGTCATCCATTACCGTCAACAAATCGCTACGTATGTCGGTATGCGGTTGGACAACACATTCACGTTTGAGATCCAATCGAATGCCACGGCGATGTTTGCGATGCTCGCACGCGCGAGAACGAAACAAAACGTCGCCATCATCGTCGTCGCCGTCGTTAATGTTTTCGAGAATCGGCGATGCGCGGCGACTCACGGAAAACTGCATTCCGCGGCGATGGAATTCATCGTGGAATTCGCGACGCGCACGCGCACGTCTTATCCCTGCATGTTCGATGAATTCGCGCGGCGCACGAAATTCGTCGGCAAGCGGTATCACTCGGAATGCGAATTTCCCTGGATTATACGAATATTATACATGCGCGCGCGTGTGCGTATTTGTGTGTGTACGTGGAGAGCGCGCGTGTGTATTCACCCGCAATAATCCGCACACGATTTCGATGTCGCGTTCATTTCTTCGATCACCCTCTTGCTTGCGCGGAACCGTGCGCGTCTCTTCTAGTTTGAATGCGAAAAAGGGGTTAGGGAGCGCATGGCAATGTGTGGAAGCATGCGTGTTCGGAGACATCTGCGAAGGATATCCAAAGGATTCCTTGTGGAATCTGCGTCTTTTGTTCTCTCTCGAATAAGAACAGATGTTTCCTCTGTCCTGTCGCTGGTTATCACTAAAAGCTGACTGAGGTCTTGTGAGTAGTTTTCTAGTTATTACTTCGAGCCTTAATAATTGCAGATAAAATATATTATTAATATAAAATTATTTGTAATCCCGTAATGTATTTCCCGTATTCATCTCTCATTGCATATTTTTTATGTACATATGTGTATATATATATATATATATATATATATATATATATCGGCTTCCTTGGAAATGGGACGTGCGCGACGTGCTCGAATAATAATTCGGAAGAGAAATTGAGCTAGTAATTGATGGTTCGTTCTCTGCTACGTAAAAGTTCGCTGGAATGCGCTCGCGTTTGGAATTCCATCGAGTGCGTCGAACTTTTCTCGAGCTATTGTACGGATCTTCACTTCAGGATTGTTGCAGAGGAAGGGAACGTTGATTTACGTGCTCGATGATTGTTTTGCTTTCGACTTTACGCCGTTTTCCCCCCGAGTTGCTTCCTCGAGTTGTTTCCAGACGTTCCGTCGACGGAAATTTTGTCACACTTCTTCGTCGTATTGCGTATCAGCGAAATCGCGATTCTGCACGATGCCGGTTTATGCAATCTCATTGTTCTATTTACGATAGCATAGTAATTTGTTAAGCGTTTGCAAATTGTTTTGCATTAGTAGCACGCAAATCCACAATGCGCAGATGCGCATTTGTCAGAAGTTGATGGTGCATTTGATGAAAATTGCACGGATGATTAAGAACAAAAATCTGGTTGTACATTTCAGTCACCCAATCGGATATTGATGCGATATTTAATATTACGGATTAAATAAATTCCGAGAAATAGAGTCTACATATATATATATATATATTTGCGTGCGTATGTATGGATTTTTATTCGTCAAATATCCACTGAAGATCGGGAGCGCGAAACAAGTTCGAAACGTTGGACGAGAAACTGTACAAATCGAGAGATTGAAATATACGCATCGACAATCCCGCTCCCGATTCTGCTTGCGTATATATAATAAAGTAGAATAGACTCTATAATAAAATAATCTTTGATCATTAATAATTCCGATTTTTTTATCACGCTATTCCTATTCTTTTCTTGTTATTAGCTAAAAACTTTAGTGAAACGTACGTGCATCCGTATGTGTAAATTTAATCTTATATTATTTTCATGCCCGACTAACGAAGGCGAGATTATCAGCGGAATGATTGAGATAGCGGTATTAGAGATAGAGATAGCAGTAAAAATAATATCGCAATGTATAAATTTCTCCGGCAGCTTTCTCGGACGGGATCTTTTTTCGCGGGTTCATCAAGAAGAACGCCGATGCGAAATCTCGATCGGAACTCTCGCATTCTCGAGCCCGGCACTCGCGTGTATAATCGCCCGCATACCACGTGCTATTTAGTGCGTGTATACATGTGCGTGCGAGTGTATGCATGTAAGTGGCTATGCGTGTCGCGTGTTCGTGCGCGTAGAACGTTGCGAGTGTGGCGCCTAACACGAGCGCATAGTAATGTCGCATGCGACTTTTGTATCGTGCGGATACACCTTATTTGGGTCGTTCTTTCGTTTAAATAGCGTGGACGACGGACGACGCGTGATTCATAAAGCGCGTGTACACAGAGTGCGTTATTCGTAAAACCCGTGAGAGGAAGAGGCACGGCCGGGGCACGCCGTGCCCCTTCGTAAAGCAGATTCATCCTCGATCTTATCTTGCCGTTTTATCACATGTAGAAATGTCGCAGATATGACGTTGCGCGGAATCGGGCGGTGTCTCGGATTCCTTTAAAAGCGAATGAATTCGGAGGAGTTGTATTCGCGTGACAGAATAATGATAATACAACGAGATAGTGATACTGTGTATACGCATGTATAGGCGAAGAGATTTCGGTTTCTCTCTCTCTCTCTCTCTCTCTCTCTCTCTCTCTCTCTCTCTCTCTCTCTCTCTCTCTCTCTGTCGTATGTTCCGGCTCGCTTGAATTCCTTCGGTTGCTGCTAAAAATTCTACGATATTTCTATAATATTATAACGGAATCGGACATTCTTAAGTCTTGATAAAGGAGTATCGGAGATACCTTGCGGAAAGACGAAGAAAGCATAAAATCGCGTTCCACTTTCATCGCTTTGCGAAATGAAATTCGTCGCTCTCGAAGAAATAGATATTTTGGCACCGAAGAGAGCAACGCGCGGGAAGAAGGCGAGGATAAAGGCTTGTTTATATTGTTATGATGAAATCACGATGTGGATAGTACGGTAGTGTCGTGAGAAGTGAGAAAAGCATGCGAGGAGAACGAGAAGGAATGAGAGGCCACGACGCGAGTAGCGACAGTTACGAACTGGCAATGATTCTTTTTTCCTCTACAAGCTTGAGACTGTCGCGCGTAAAAGAAGAAGAGACGATCACTGTCGCATCGCGACAATTTTTTAAATGCGTTTCAATTAAAATTCCGAATTACAAATTACCTGTTAACGAGAAATCAATCTGAATCTCTTTAGATATCGGTATTCGTAAGATCAAGGAGAAAGTTATTAATCAATATGCAATTTAAAAATCGCAGAAATTAAAATTACATTGAAATTAATATCTAAAAACAGTTCTCGATACATTCGCGACGTGAAGAATCTGGATATCTGGAGAAACGTTATTAAAGCGTTGCGATACTCTGTCTCTGGTTTACAATCATTATTATCGTTATCGTTATCGTTATGAATTGGCGTTAATGCAGTCTCACGCGAAACACATCGCTCCCATCGCTATATATACGAGAGGAGGACCTGAAGCGAGAGATGCGAGAGAAGGAGCGCGGGTGGAATCGTGTCGCGGGGGTGGGGAGTTGTTGCGAGAGGGGGACCCGCCGACAGTGAGGGGTCCGCATTCCACAGACAATGTCACGTTTTTTAATCCCCGCGTTTTACTTTATTTGCGCCGCCTTCAGGCCGCGAGGAAGGTCCAAACGGTTAAAGTTCGACTTCTGTCCCTAGAACGGCAACGTGGAGGACGTCTTGGACGACGACGGACGAGACTGAGGCGAGACGGACGCTGAGGGTGACAACTTGCGGATCTTACCTTAGAGAGCGCGCAGGGGTGACACGGACGAGGCGCATAGAGGAGAAGGAAGAGAAGGAGAGGAGAAAGGAAAAGCGAGCGAGGAAAAGATTCGAAAAGACGATACGAGTGGTGGAGGGAAGATATGTCCGCCGTGGAGAGTGCCTTGGACGTCCTATCCAGAGCGGCGACGATGGTGCAAGGTCAGTTTCTCCTGAAACTAAAAGCACGATTAATAATTCGCACGGATTATAGGGTGCATCGGAACGCGCGACCTTCATGGATGTGCCTTCGAGGACGTACCTCTGACCTCGTTCCCCTCTCCGTGGTGTCCTCGGACGTCGCGTCGTCGCGAGGAGCCTTCTGCAGCCTCTCTCCCGTTCCATTCCCGCTCGGTATTTGCGATACGTGATTACAAAATTGGGCACGAGCCACTTCGGTGGCTATCGTTCTACATTGAAATTTGAAAACTTGGTGATCGCGTGATCAAGGTTGATGCATGCGTCATTACATTTTGCTGCAATTTATGTTAATAATATTTACACGACGAACGTGAGACGCGCTTGCCTGCTGTAACAGTCAGCGAATAACTTTCGAAATAACTTTCAACTAACAAATCAGCTTGCAGATTGACAAGAGGCGTTATTTAAATCGATTCAAGCCTAAGAAAATTGAATACTAAAAGCCACAATTATCTTTTCTTCTCTTGAAATCTGTTCTAATTACTGAGAGATCTAGACCTTCTGTATTGAGTTTGCCGGATATCGTGAAATCGTTGGTGAGTTTCGTCAGCGCACAGCATGACGTCGAAGGAGAATTCCGCGTCATTTTTTCAAAGAGATCTACCAAAAGAGTCGGATTATTTATCTGTTTTAAGAAATATTAGGGTATTTAAATTATGCGGAGTTTAAATCAAATTAAAACGATATTCTCTCGATTGTTATATCGTTTTCTCATATTAATTTGATTCTCCTTTCATCATTTTCTTAAGGGGATACATTTTTTCGATTCTTCTTCCAGTTTTTTCACAAAATTCCAAATTATATTATCGAATCGTAGGAACGCGACACATGGAGACCATAACTCAGCGATGAAGCGTAGGGTGATCGAATTCCCGCGGAATGCACTTCAAAAGCATGATGACTTCTTGACGTTCCAACGGCATTCCTCACATAATTCGTTTAATAGTCATTCTGTATTTTGTACGCGTACCCGCGTAGCATTAACCGTGCTCGTTCGTATGTGAGTTGGAGCGAACTGCCGTGGGTATCGCTATTATTATCATACAAGCCGCGGCGTAATGCAATGCCATTATCCGACACAAATTTTGCGATCAGAGCATACCGCATTACGCTCCCGGTATCCGACGCAATCATTTTTACACGGAATCGATTGTAGCATCGCAGGCGTGAGCAATCGCATTCTTCGCTTTGCATTCAGCTATTCGCTTTACGAAATCGTTTTTGTGGAATACATCTTCGCTTCTAAGCGCAATCGCTGAAACAAGGGATTGCATAACAAATGTATTTTAATTTAACGCGCGTTGTGTCTCAAATACACGATTTTAGAATTGTCGAAGGGATTTTCTTGTTTAGATAGTAGATAATTCCTGTGAATTTTTTTTTTTTTAGAAAACTCGATGGAAAAGCTACGCAACTGATTGTTGCTCATAGTTTATTACGCTATATCTGTTGAATTGTGTTTTAGAATTTTGTAGTTCTTCTATAATAACACGTAGAGATAATAAAGGCGAAAGTATTCGTATATTATGACATCCATGACTGTGTACGGAATATGTTCTTTAATTAATAATTTAAATATCTCTCAAATGCGTCAACAGGATGCTGTACTATTATAGAAATACTATTATAGAAACTAGGTATTCAATTTCTCAGTGTCGGTCCAGTAGTGGGTCACAGATTCTTGATTAACCGCCAAGCATTGTTTCAAGCATTGTTATCACATCTGATTATTCTTGGACATTGATAGGATATTCTATCATTTTCTAGTATTGGCTTAGTATTGGCTCACGATCTCTTAACCGCCAAGAAACAGCCATTTATTGATCCAATTGACAATATATTTCTATTCGATAAGAAAGAAATTCGGCCCGTATGACGTTCCATTCGCATATCTGTAACTATTTCTTAGATTGTTAAATATTATTGAAGCCTACGGATTCAGATATACATTTTTCAAGGCAGCAAATTCGGAAAGAAAGAAATTCGAAGATTTTGGAATCCTTTGTGAGAAAACTGAATTTGAAGTGGACTTTTTCAAATGTTATGTCATAAGACAGGACTGTCACGAATCCCGATCTTTTGTCTGCGGAAACTATCCACTGGGAGGCTTCGTATCGAGATTATTTACGGATATTCTTGCAAGGAAAAAATTGACCTAAACTGGCCGATGAATGGCTGGGAAAGGACATTTTTCAAATTCCGTTCTTTTTTTCCTTAAAGCCAATAATAGTTGCATAGGTTTCGAGGACAAGGCAAAACAATTCCTAATATTTCATGAAATAGCATTGATCGCGACATGAGGTGATCGCTAGGCTACTGTCTGCCATCAAAAGCGATGCTTACCTCTTCGAGCACATTCTAATCTTATTTCAGCTTGCCAAATACACGCAAATACCTCAGAATGTCACAATAGCTTCCGTAGCTGCCGTTTATAATCCCACTGTACTGTGGATTAAGTATCCGTGCTCACCTCCGTATGAATCGCGTGCGAATGTATTTGTTATTCTCGAGATTCTTTGATGGAATGAGTCCTCGTTTTATATCGATCAATTCTATTAGAGACGTCTCGAGCAAAATACGCATTAGCTATTTCATCATTATTGCACTCTGTGCAGTTTGCGATGTAACATAAAAACGATTTTGTAAGTACATTTTCCAAGTAGATTAAGGAAAAGCATTTAGCAAGCGCAGGCAAATGAATATTGAATTGCGATAGCAACATGATTTGTCCGGTCGAGATTTAACGAAGCAAGTAACCGTCTCTCGATGTCATCATTAAATTCCGTCAAATTATCTTCCGTGATTGCTTTCGCGATTATCGATCTCGAGATTTCACTCGATGCTCTTGCGCGGCAGAATTCTTCCGTGCTACCGAGAAGGAATTACTAAATAAAGCGCGGTGGCATTAAATAGAGTGCTGGCATCTCTGCGAAAGTGTCTCGCGGCTTCGAATCAATGGACACGAGCGATGCATGTGGTACACGGATGCTGAAAGAGTTAAAATAAACGTTCCGCACGCTATCAACCGCACGACGCGTTCGCGCATGCATCGCATCGATACCTCGACTGCGTGCATCATGCATCTCCCTGCATCTACAGGATCGTACGGAATTATCGCTCTATTAACAGCTCACGTTTCATAATATAGAGTCAATTTTTCCGAATGAGGCATAATATTTTAGCCATCCAATAATCACGCATTGTTTTGTGAGATTGCGTTCATCCTCCTCGCGGAGAGTGGCGAATCGTTTGATTCAATCGTAATTCTCTTCTTAAAGACAACTAATTATTGAAAATGTACAGTCGAATCAGAGAGAGAGAGAGAGAGAGAGAGAGAGAGAGAGAGAGAGAGAGAGAGAGAGAGAGAGAGAGAGAGAGAGAGAGAGAGGGAAGTGTTCTGAATCTTGAGAAAAATATTAAGATGTTTCATAGAACAACATCTTAATTTTAGCATGTTACACGCTGGTCTCACGCATCGATATTATGAGATACGATATCGAGATCCGAGATACGTATGCAACGCTAATCTCCAAAACGATGTATCTTCCATACATCTACCTGTACGACAGAAGAAGACCGAAATCAGAGTGAGCGAGAAGAAGGACAGTTCACGCACATTTACACCTTATAAATACATTCACAGTTTAATCTACAGTTCCGAGTTCCGAGCAAGATATCCTCCGGGACACGTTTGCATGTGCTCCACACGCACATGCTACGCATACGTTATGTGTAAAGTCAGCCTCCTTCGGCTTCACGTGAGGGAAGAAGAGAGGGTAAAGCGGCGGACGATGAGCCGAGCCGAGGTGGATGAATGAATGAATCCTAAGACAGTCGTGAGAGGCGCATTCACGAAACCGCGAGTGCGCCTTTCAGTGTTTTCTGAGGAGCTCGCGGCCTCCCTTCGTCGTCTTGGTCGTTCCTGTTTTCGTCGCTGCATTGTGCGCATCTCGCGATCGTACTCGTTGTCCTCCTTTTCCTCCTCTTCCTCCTTGATTGCAAATCCGCATGCACGAATACTCGCCTTTTTCCTTTGGCGCTCATCGGCCTTCTCGCGTTTTATTCGCGGTCTCTTCCACAGCGAGAATCCTTCACCGAATCTCGCAGCTTTCTTCATCCCTCCCCGTTCATCCTGAAGAACGCGATTTCTTTCGACTCTCGGTGCGACTTCACCGCTTCCTGCGCGAGATGTGATTGATGGTTCCATTCTTTGTGCGGGTATTCTTTGAAGCGACGCTTGACAGTTGAAAGCAGTGCTGTGGTCTGGAAAATAGTGAAGCTCTCAGAGAAATGTCAAAGGAAGATAGACAAGTCTTTCTCCGCGAATGAGACAGGCAGTGAAAAGATTCGTGCAATTTTCTCCCGCTTCGATGATGAAAACTGCAAAGCGCATTGAAAAATACGTCGTGATGATAAACACCAATTCGCGCTCATTCATGGAAGAACGCGAGGATTCTCAATAAACGAAGACAAATAAAAAGCAGATGAAAGTTCTGAAAAAATTATTTGTCTCATGTGAGGATATCAAAGATATCCTCTTCTCTTCGAACTTTATTTATTACAGTCATTATCAATCGCATGTCTACATTGCGATCATGTATTAGATATCTAGACGATTAAGATATGCCCATCATCGAACGAATTGCCGATTTGAAAAAGTTATTTGAGTGATGATCTCCTTGAAACAATCAACAACAAGAAACACGACAACAAAGAAGGAATGTGAGAGATTATAAACCAAATTTTCCGGAATGTAAACGTAATGGACAATGTTTCGTGACTTTATCTCAGTGTTCATTCATTTTACGGTCTTACGTGAAGAAAATAGTCATATGATTTGACTTGTTTTCAATTGTGTTTCCCATATTGCAAGATAGATAATTAGGTATTCCATGAGGCATCTCTGGCAACCGTGGCTTGACGCTTCTCAATCAAATTATGATCACAATGAAGATACATCGTCGAAAGGTACGTCAATTCGCGCAGAAGGGAATGATAAAAATAAAAAGAATCTCATCAAAGGATCGAGATCAAGCCGGAGTATCATCCAAAATCAAGTTTAGCTGCGATGCGGAGCGATGCAAAACGTTCTTTGCGTATGAAACAAAGCAACAGCGAAGTAAAGTGTTTCATTAAAAAAAGAAAAAATACATTTCTGTGAACGCGAATTGTTCGCGACTGACAAATAGCTTTTGAGATGCGAGTAGCTGGAATGAACAGCATTCCAGTATGCCAAGGAATTCACACATGTCGGCATACCAAGCGTTAAGTTTCAGGGACATCGATAAATAATGGATAAATTAGACGTCCTTAAGTTTGAAGACTTGAAGGAATGTTTGACGAAGAATCTTCTGGGAAAAGAAAACTTGATAGGCTCGTACTTCGCGAGGTTCAATCGATCCTCCTTCGTTCGCTCAGGAACAACCAGTATTCCGTGACTCGGGGATAAGGAAACGGTTATATACGCGTTCTTTAATTATCGGTGAGACGTATCGACGACTTAACCGATTCTCGCGGATGAGGGAACTCGCTCCGTTCTTCCGGCCGTCTCGTCGGTCCATTCATCTTTTCCTCCTGTGTACGCGCCTCTAAACCAGTTTCGCCATCTTCCTGGCGATCCTCTCACGGTTATTAGGTATTTCCTGCCTGTCCTGGGAACCAAACTCGTTTTTATCGCCCTCCTCTGTTCTTCGTTTTCCTTCTGCTCTTCCTTCTGCTCCTGCTCTTCCAATTGCAGTACGAAGAATCGTCATCGATTTCCAATTTTACAAAAGAGAGGTCGCGATATGATTCTTCAACGGGCTTCAATAGCACCGTTTGTATGGCGATTATTGAAGTCACAATGCAATGGCACTTCCGGATCGTTCCATACATCGCTTCCGTCAAAACGGAAAAGAGTCCTTTGTAGCTGGAACATAGCGTGAGCATGATAAAACTCGACGCGACTTATCTCATGAAACTTAGAACAAATGTGATGATCGATCTGGATCACGAATCGTTAATCCAATTGTCGTAATTCCTTACTTTCCTAACGACCATGTTTCACTTTGATGCCCACTCATGATGGTACCCTTATGTGTTGCAGAAGGAAGACCGAAGACGACAAATCTGCATCGGAAGCCGAGTAGCGCGTGGCGTAAGGAGCGTAGAAGGGATCCGATTCAGAACGAAGCGTTGGACATGTCAGCAGCGCGGTCTGCTGTGCATCATCATAGCAGACCGAGTGTGATCGTTCCCGCCACTCCCCAAACCGGTAAATAGCCGTTAACAATGTAGCTGCATAAGATAAATAAAAAAATATTTTATTTTAAAATAATAATATGTACAATAAGACTTTAAAATATCGAATATATATATATTGATAATCAATGTTTTAATTAAAGCGAAGTTGTAAAATAAGTTTCTATACAATTAATTCTATTAAAGACAATTAATAAATCTATATTTAGCTCCAGTTAGCAAAATATTGAAAGTTGTAAAACGATTAAATGAAAATTGACTAATTTCTATTTTTCTCTTGAGAAAAAGTCTCGCAATTCGAAGATAGAGACACGATTATCTTGTCATTCTTCTTCATTTACTTTTTGGATATGTCTGTTCCCTTTGGAGAATATAATATTCTTTTTATTTCTATATTCTTACATTCAAAAGTTCTCTCTCTTGTCTTCCTCTGATATTTCCGTGATAGATTTTTGTAATTATTACACAAATTATATTAATTTGACATTAAAATAATTAATAGATTTAGCATTCAAATTCATTCATCTTTGAATTTTACGATACGAGACATTTTAGCTTGTTTAACAAATGGATATTCCAAATCATTTGAGACCCGAAGTCTCATTAGGTGTCATAGAGATTTTTGTGATGCACACGCTGCATCGAGATGCTGCGCAGATAGACTACTTTCTTTCTAAAGTAGTGAAAATATACGGTTAATCCCGTCACTGGTATCGTAATTATTCCATTTGTCCCCTTTCCTGAAATCAATCTTTGCATTAATCGCAGATGGAATCAATATAATAACGGATATCTAAATCTTCGTCAACGAGAGATAAATTCATCTTTCATACGTATTCATTTTTTCCCAGAAATTAATACATTTATAATTATAATTTAAATTATTATTAATTATTTATAATAATTATTAGCTATCATTCAATTAACCAAGACATATAATAAATATTTTCGAATTTACATCAAAAATATTAATAATTTGTACGACTTATCATGTTATAAATAGTCGATATAAAAACTCGATGAAGAAAATGGTTTTTGACTTTTTTTCAGGCACCATGCTCGAAGATACGGCTGCGACGCCTACACTGACGGCGACGCCTACCGCAACAACATCACCATCGATGTATGTACAGAGAAGCGGCATCAGGACGACGGGTGGCGTCAGTGATCCCGCGATCGATGAGCACTTTAAGCGGTCATTAGGTCCAGAGGAATACGCGGCTGTGTTCAACGCCACCACTACGGACAAGGAAACTGGCCTAAGTGGTAAGTATAAGTATAATTACATTGAAAATTTATTCGCGTGTACAAAAAATGGACTGAACAGCGTCTGAATTTAGTTTGGATTTGGATTGGTTTTGATGATAGCGATAGTTGATTATTCAAGGCTGAACCGGCTTGAATCTCAGTTAGCATTACGCGTTCTTTGCACAGTTGACGATCATTTTGCGAAAGCCCTCGGTGAAACTTGGACGAGACTTAAAGCGACCAATTGGAGCAAGAAATCCACCTAACCACCGGATAAATTCACCGGAAGTTTTGTCTTTGTCATCTTCATCGTCGCACGACGATCATCGCCCACTCGAATGAAATTGTTGGTCTTATTCACTAATTAGGTATCAATGATACATTATTAGTGGTAAAAGTTAATCGAATTTGCGCCCGCATTCGAGGAACCCGCGTTCAGAAAAGCTGAAACCAACAGAAGTAAATACAGAAAAATGTGCATATTGAGAGAAGAGCTAAGTTGATACAATTTTGTATTATAGCATAAACTCGCTGAGAAAGTTCCAAATAATTTAATTAAATTTGGATTTTCCGCACCGGTATTCATTTCAAGAAGAATAGATGTTAAAGAAATATTAGAAAATGATTAATTAAAATAAGAATATTTAAGCTTTGACTCTAAAAAAAGTCAGATATATTTTTTAATTTACAGTTTTATTTCCAAATCAAATCTTTGCGGATGATATATCGAAACGTTTGTAGATGAAATTGTATAAATTGAATTCTGTACGTGGCTGTATAAATTCAAACACATTTATACCTTCTTTTATATTTATATTCTCTTTCTTTCTAAAAGTTAGTTATAAAAATAATATTAATAAGAGTTGAATTATAAATCAGCCAAATAATTAAAAATTTTTAATTGCGACTCGTGCATTTTTTATTCACTTGTGCATTCTTTTATTTTTCGTTTTGTTTTAATTGATACGTACCGCCGTGTAAGGAGGGTATCAAGTGTTCTTTATCTTCTCACTTTTCAACCGGACGTTCGTTGTCATCGCTTTTTCGTTAGGCATGTGCATAAGAAGACATCAGGAAGACTGGACTAGTCGTGCGCAAGGACGTTCTATATTTTTCATTTTTTTTTCTTTTTTTTTCGTATGATGGGTGCATCGTGAGCGAATTTGATATTGTTGTATATAAGTGTCTTCTTACCACACAATCACCGCAGTCATTATCATATAGTGTTCCGAGTGAGAAAGAGAGAGAGAGAGAGGGAGAGAGAGAGAGAGAGAGAGAGAGAGAGAGAGAGAGAGAGAGAGAGAAAGTTACATATAAATATATGTAAAATTATTTATTATATAATATGTAAGTATATAGTATATATATATATATATATATATATATATATAATACAAGGTAGTATAATATATATAAGTCGTATATTTCCTTGCAGAAACTCTAATATGTTTATATTATATATATATAACGTACGTATGTATGTATGTAACGTGTATTTACGTAGATGTATCATATTTGTGGCTAATGTAATTTAATAAGATAGAATTGCATTAAAAAAGAAGCACAATAGAAAGATATAAATTTATAAATATTATATGCTTTTGTATACTGCAATGATCGCGTTTCCAAAGCTGTAAAGATGAAGGAAGACATGTACATGAAAAAATATCAAAAAATAAGAAGAAGCGCTTAATTATTCCGAACTTGCGACCATTCTTACAGTTTTCCCGAGTTCCTGTCTGTGCGATTTTTATTATTTCTTCGAATACGTCTGCACGATCGCACGTAGTTGAAAGGGAACGATCCTGTCTCGTTTGAACAAGTTGCCGAATGCTAAGAAGAGTAGTACTGATTTCTAATGGTGCTAGGAAGTCCAGCACGTACCCCAGCACGCACAGAAGTCAGTACCTCTGCTTTCTTATATGTGTTTACAAAAATTTCTTTAAACAATATCAGTTATTATTGTAATATCCGATGTGATTGTATTTACTGTTATCTCTCTTCCATGGTTTAACTTTACTGTTGTTTTTACTAATTTTATAAAACCGTTTTACTTCCAATTATTATAAGTCAAACTAATCCATAATTCCCCGAGAATAAAAATTCGTGATTGTATCAGAAGGTATATTTCTATCGATCTCGATTTAGCTCGTTTTGTCCTCTGTGGATTTACGAATTTTTAAAAATAAAAGTAACAAATACAGATTATTACTACATAAGTAAAAGATAAAACATAGAAATATATATATAAAAGTGACCTTAAATCGAAATAAAATAAAATATAGATATATCAGAAGAAATAAAATAATAATCTTGGGAAGGCAATTATTCCTTTCAATTTCAGTTTTTGCTTACATGTATATTTTCGCTTTAAATATGCAGTTGGTTGAATATATCGACAATTGATGATAAAATGAATAACAAAAGTATACTGCTTATATTAACGGAAAGTTTAGATCCCGAAATGTCGAGCAGCGTATCTCGAGCATGACACATTTAGTAGTGATACATGCGAGAGGGATAAGGAATATTTACGTAGTCAGCGAGCGGATTGTTTCATCCTGCCGCTTCCAGATGATGAATGAAAGCCATCGTGCGGCGAATCGATTTGTGTCGGGAGAATTTTGACAAGTATTTCGAATGAAATCGCGCGTTTGCGATTTGCTTGATGGAAATTCTTTCACTTTGACGCAGAATTCGCGAATTGACTTTCAAGCGGACCTTTAAACAGGATTCTCGCATGAAGCTTCGCGAGAAACGATACTCGCCGTAGAAAGATCAAGGATTCGGTAAAATTCGGTAATATTACTCGCTATCGCGCCATATAAAATAATCCGAAATCTAATTCTTATGTTCTACTTTCGTAAGTAAATTCCTCCGTGAATCCCTTCCCCTTGATTAAATTGTTCCTTGCTACATACCTTCTCGTTTCTTTTCGACTTTGAAGACCACGGAATTTTGGGCATTCGCACAGGATGAAGACCGGCCGTTACGCGAAGTGAATAACACAACGAACACAGAATGGGGATGGTGAATGTGGGGGCCCGCTTACACTTTCTCCCCATGGTCGAGCAACGGGAGCGCAGCCGCTGACTGGAGAGGAGTCTCCGTCGATGTTTCGAGGGGAAATAAACGCGGGGTGTTTGAGATTGATGAGGTGTAATGTAGGCGTACAAGCGATTCGAGACGAATTGCAGCATCGACCGGACTGACCTCGCCTGGTCGAGACTTATCGGATAATGAAATCTTGAGGACAATTTTGAACGTTTGAGAGAACGTTCCAAACTTAGCGCGCCGAGACACTGATCCGAATGAAAAAGGGACACGCTGTGTATCGATCAACGCACGCGAGGTTTCTCCCTGTACGAACGATCGACTGAATGAATATTCGTAGGTGGGCCCAGATGGATGAGACAGACTGTCTCAGGAGTGCTCGGATGGCTTCCTATATGCAGGCGGCCTGTTCACTTGCCGTAAAGCAAAGTGGTAACTTAATATTAGAGTTGAATGAAAAGTACGGTAATCCCACACCAGAGTCCAAAGTAAGTCTACACCTTGCAATCTGCCCTTCCCCTCTTGTATGCCCTCAGTCGTCACCCCGTTTTCCTCTTACTCTACGACTATCTCGAGCATAATAATGCAGCGGGATACTAGATATCGGTTCTGTTCTCTCTCTGCGTGCTAAGTGCAAATTGCCAGCATCCCTTTTTCCAATCTACCGTTCTAGTCTTGCTCATGCTCTCTTTTCATCACCTGACCCTCTTGCCGATCGATTCCCCGTTTGCACATGGCAGTTTTGTTTTTATTCAACGTTTGCCGCCTGGCACACCGTCATATTTCGAGATAATCGATAATTATGTAATGCGGATCAGATGTAGAAGAGAGGATACATCGATGAGTGTATATCATAGATACAGAAGTATATTATTATCAATTTGAAAAATAAGCTTCGTTAACTACTTTTTAATCTAATTCCTTATAGATTTACCGTTCTTATTTAATAACATTCAATGATAGATTCCTATATTTTGGATACTTTCCATTTTTCTGAGTATATCAGTCGATACCCACGTGATGAATATAATTAGCTGATAATGAGTCTCTGTTTTCCGTTCGTTATGAAAATTTCCAATCTTCAAGACAAACAAATGCTCGTCACATCGAAGCAAGCTATTCTCTTTATTCTGTCATAGCTTTTGTGCGATTTTTAATGAAATATAAGACAGGTATCCTCAAAGCACAGTGATCTTAGAACTGAGGCCAATTACATTATCATACTTCTTCACACGTTTCTCTTCTACGCATTGTTTGTAATATCTAAGATTGAATAACTAACCTACATTCTTTTATTTCAAACGTCGTTTGAAATTAAGACGCTACTTAAATGTGTCTTCCTCCTCTTCTATTATCGACTAAAATCTTTTTCCTTCGTAAATTGTTATCAAAGAACTACTTATAGCCTGGTACACACATACGCACACAAACAGATACACAAATACGCGCGCGCGTATTTGTTTGTTATTTTGTTTCGCTATCCTGATTGCATGTGAAAAAGAGATCGTTAAAGGTATCAGAATAAAAATAAAATAAAATTAATTAGTATTTCTTCGATACGTGGGACAGTATAACATAGTATCCGGAATAATGTTCAAACATGTTCCAAAGTTCATCAAAATTTTTGGCTTCTCTGAGTGATATCCAAACAGCATTTGTCAGCGACAGTGAGTGCCATGATTCGATATTTTCTGCTCACAGTCTGTTTCGTTAAGGGATGTGGATAAAGGTGATAGCTTTTTTTTCAGGCATCTCAGACAATTTATAATTAATTGAACGGCTCGTTTCCGGAACACGCAGCGCAGCTGGAAATGGGCCAGTAGATCGCGTTGGAACAGATGCTCGCGCAAGGGCATATTTTCCGACAACGTGCAGGTGTTATCCAACATATTGGGAAGGCATATCGATTTCAGCATGCTACGAAGCGAATTCAAATTCTACGAAGGCTCGAACTATTAGATTTTGTAGTTAAAATGTAGGAGGACGCAGAAATGGGAAGAAGTAAAAAGTCAAAGTGTAGAAGCTAGAAGTCCTCTCACAGAAATGCATAGAAGTTTTCTTGAGAACAAGATCGCACTGAATTCTATAATACGAACGCGTGGAAATTTATATTAAGATAAGATTCTTGCTAATGTAAACTTCTAATGTAAACTTTTTTTATGTTACAATGAAATAAAAATCTAAAATGTAAGTAAAATAGGATTTTCTCGCTCGATCAACCGTTCACGATTTTGCGAATGAAAGACGACTCAGAAATTCTTTCGTCCTCAGTTTCGATCGAGATAATTTTGAGAAAAAAAAGAAATATATGTATATTCAAACTATGCATTTTCTCATATTACAAATAAAAAACATCGAAAAAGTATGATGCGCCGATAAGATTCAAAGTGTTGAACGATTTACGGACAAGCGTTTTACTTTTCTATAGTTCCGTTTTTATTTTTTCTGTTGAAAATCTGAATATCATATTTACATAATTTTGATGTACAATCTGTAAAGATATTCAGCCTGGAAAAAGATAACTCCAGGATCGATCCTCTCCTAAATTTTCAAACAATAATCGCGATAACTTTCCAAGTTCTTAACGAACGAAAATAATCCATCTCATGATTCAATACTCGGGCAATATAAAAAATATTAAAGTAATTTAAAAAATGCCAAAACTATTCGACGGAAATGTTAGTTGTGCTCGAAAGATTGCGTAATCGATCGATAATGCGTATTCTAGCTACTTACGTGTCGATTGATGATGATCGATAAGCAAGTATCGGGCGTCGATCGCGTACTGCACTAGTTTCTCTATCGTCTCCCGCGCAGACGCGACACGTTTGTTTATCAGGTCTCTCTCAGGCGTATCTCGTTTCGGAACCAGATCTGGCCCCGCGACCGCAGACCGGCGTCATTTTCCCCGTTTTCTTCTCTTACGTTACTCGCGCGTAGCGCACGCATCAGCACGCACAAAAGCGAGTAACAGAAATCGGGAAGGAGGAAGTGCGGGGACACGGCGACTGATATGAAAGCATACGAATGACAGATATCGCTATGTCATGTATGAATTACGTGCGAAAGTTATCGAATGGAAAAAGTAACAAAGGAAAAGAAAAAGAGATCGAGACGGTTGAAGCGTTAACGTCGCATCGCGTCGACTCGCGTCGCGATACCGCGTGCCTTGCATCGAAATCTCCGGAGCCATCCTCCCCTGCACGGGCATCGGGCCACCCTCGTGCGGCCGAGTCATCCCAAAACACCCTCTGTGACGTGAATCCGGTCGATTACTATTTCGTGACTTCTCAACAAATGGGCTATAATCCTTGATCCTTCGATTGCAACGGGGATCGATAATGCTCTAGGTTCCCCTCTCTGCCTTCGTGTCTGCTATCGTCCATCGCATTTTCGTTCATTGACCCGATTCGAAGCAATTTTTATATCGCCCGTTTCGACGTTTGCTCTGATTATCACATACCTGTGCAAAAACATATTTCGTAGGCATGACAGATGCGTTGATACTTGAGCGTCTGTTTTCATCTTTTCATGATCGTCTCTTTAGATCTTTAAACAAAAGATTTATTGAGGTCCACCTCAATAGATCTAGACGAGAGACGCTCGACTCTCGCTCTTACTTTCTTCCTCGTTTCATTATTCTTGTCATTCTATACATCAAATTCTCTTCTTATCTGAATTTCGTTCCACGCATTGAAATCGACTATGAAACTCGACCGCGGCTATTAGCTCGACGGAAGAAAGTTAACTTCTCCAAGAAAGCGAACTTCGGAACTTGGGATGTGTCATGCAGCCTCCACGAGTAGCATACAAATTTTTTTTTCTCCCGCGGCCAACATTACCGGGCTTTCTGAGTCATACCAATACGAATAGAAAAGGTGGCCGCTGTCGCTCGCCGTTTACGCGTAATCGATCTGCACGCGTCCCTTTCGTAATCCCATTACGGCGCCCATAACACGCGCCGTACGCTTCGAACGAGCATAACGATTGCGCAAAGAACCCAAGCGCTTCCGTACTCGATGATTTATCTTCGTAAACAGAGATAGATCATGTATTCCTACATTTAATCGTTTCAGACTGTATGCTAATCTCAAGCGTGCCTTCATCGTTACGCTGCATCGCTATGTTAATGAACTATATTAATTATCAATTAACTACATTGAGCATTTCCGAGTCTCCGAGCGTAATACAGTATTTTTACTCACGCCCATGTTCGTGTCTCTAGATTTTCCTCATTTTTTTCGTATTGCGCTATTTTATTTGACTTTAGATCGAGCAACTTTATTCTAGTTTACATATGTAGTAATTCTCTCTTTTACAAAGGGATCTTTTCCTTCTCTTTGAGAATCAGATTATTTAACTTTTTGTATAACGTTGTGATAACGTAAAAGGCATAATTAATAACATTAATAACGTGTAAGTGCTATAACGCTTAATCATCTTTAGGGAACGAACAGATAGACTCAAGAAACCTCGAAACATTCGATATCCAGAGATGTATCATTTTCCTCGCGAAAATAATGCTTTGTGAACGATATTCGCGGATTGATTCACTTTCCCCTTTCATTCATTCTTACTCTGTTTTTACTATATCCTTGTACTATACCTCGTGGCGAGAAAGTGCGCAGTCGCGTTAGCGGAGGGTGCTTCGTTCTCCAAGTTTCATCACTCGAATCCTGATTCTAGGCTCAGTCTAATCACGAGATCTAATTAAGCAGAAGCGCATGAATAGTACATGAAATAGTGACTTTATGAGTTTCACGATTTTTCTCTTGATATGCTCTCATAAAGTAGCATTTTTCTGGAGATAATGGAGTAATCTATATTGAATTTTGCATATTAAAGTTTTTGTACAGAATCATCCTTTACTTTAGCTTTCAACGAAATGTATCTGAATTTTTAATTTCGCGATATATTTATGGAAAAATTTTTGCATAAGATAATTCTAAAACTTTTAATTTTTAGATACTTTTACAAGAACAACTTATAATTTAGATATTACAGTCACAAAGGAGAGAGATCATATCTAAGACAAAAGTAATATGCACCGTTAAAACTGCCTGGTCGATCAATGGATGATCATCAGCATCACTCAGCATCATTCAATCCTCTTCAATCTCTAATTAAATTGTTTCTCAATTTACGTACATAGCATGTAGCGAGACTTGGAATTTTATAACAAACCACGATCTTTTACCGCACGCTGTAGCTTTGTACCACTTCATTGCAGAGAACACACTTCCGGAGCTCCTCGATGACGAAATTAGCGTAATTTCGGTGAACTCGAGCCTGGCGATGACGTCGGTGCGCAAAAATCGCGAGAGACAATGAATCACGCATGATAAAGGCGGTCCTCTTCGATCCGGTTACCGCGGAGAATGAACGCCGAAATCACAATGTTTTCCAACGGCCACCCGCTCGGGGAAGCGGAAGGGGAAGAAACTCGGTTAACCGGAAGTAGCCGCCGGTCGAGAGAACACGCGGCGTTGACGCGACGCTTTACGACACAGCGCGGGTACCTCGGACACGACTGATCGAGTGACCGAGGGGGTAGCATCATGGGGATATACCCCTTCCCGTCATGCGGGTACAAGCGCGCGCGCGCGCGCGCGCGCTTACGTACGGCATTATGCATGTGTATCGCACGGTGTGTACTCCACTACTCTACATCGTAGAGCACCCGGAGGCTCGTCCCCCGTGCGTTTCGAGAACGCGTTGGTCGAGGGAAGAGAAGTGCGAGCCTCCCTCGCCCCTCCAATTCTCTCCCTCCGTCATACGACTTTCTTTCGCCCCTCTCTTGTTCTCTCACGCTTCCTCTCTCCATCCCTCTTTTCCCCTCGCAAGAGCGTCCTGCTCGTCCCCCGCCAACCCCCTTCGGCACGCTCTCGCGTGCGTGAATCATGCATATCGATTTTCTTTCGTTAGAGCAAGCGAGGGCCGTTCGGTAGTCGCTCACGTATGGTCGCTATTTCCCCCTGCCCTCTCTCTTTCTCAACTTCCCACTCTCCCCACTCTCTTCTTTTTGACAGAAAGCCCGGGGGCCGTGCCGTGCCGCAGATGAACTCCCTTCTGGAAACATATACACGCGCGTGGTGCCCGATTCTTTTGGCCACAATGGCCTTCGTCCTCTCGCTTTCCTTCTGCCGCCCCTCGCTCCGTCTCTCTCTCTCTCTCACTCTTCCTTTCTTTTGCCGCCCTCGTCCTTCTCCCCGCGTCCTACCCCCTTTCAGCTTTTGCGTCGCGCGAAGCCCTCGACGTTGTCCCCCCCTTACGATCTTCGCTTTATTGCCCCCTCCTTATCCGCACGGCGTTGCTTTGCACCCCAGCGAAATATCAGGCAAGCGTGCAGAAATTTGGAAACTTGATACCAAATATTTTATCCTTTACCGTTGTATATAATTGGATTCTAAATATATAATTTGATTTAGAACGCCTTAATTTCATAGACAGTCGTCGTTTTTCATGTTTAGCCTAATTAAGGACGAGAATTTATCGTTGGTGTGAGAATTTTGAGTAAGAGAGATCAGTCGGCAAACGAGAGACCTTAATTCCTGAAACCTCGATAAATGCTTTTCTATAAAAGACTATAAAAGATTCTGTTTTTATTCTAATTAACAAATGAAGAATATATAAAAGAAACTTTCGGAAATAATTATTGTCTTAATGATAATATAGATAATAAAGAATGATGGCTTCAATGCGTTATTTCATAAACGTTTCTTATTCGGCAGTTTCTCTTTTTCCATCCGACTATTTAAAAGGTTGCGTCCCAAGTGCATCATAAAGTTCTAGTTAAGGGAGAAGCGATACAAAGTACGATGGGGGATGCTAGTTGCGGAACCGCCGCTCGTCTCCCTCCAGCGTCCTGTGTTAGGCATCCCTTTCTACTTGTACCGGTTTCGCGGTGACGCCGCTCCAGCAGACCCGATAATAAACTTCTTTTGTTTTCGAACACGTGTCTATTGTTGCATATTCTTTGCCTTCGCTTCTTACTCGTCGACGACGAAGCGAGAGATCCGGACAATCGAGCTCGATGATTTGAATCGGCGGCAGCTAAACTGAGATTAGCTAAACTGAGAAACAGAAACCTCAATTCGTAACTATCCCAATATCAGCGAACTAACTTACCGATTGCTTAACTTCAAAACTTGAATCAACGTTTAAAACTAATGCTCGCTGATTCTTTTACGTTATTTTTCATTCCTCTAAAAATATCGTGTAAAATAAGCCAACTTTTAGTTTTTATATATTCAAGTCCACTAATTCTGAAGTATGAGTCAGTATGTAGATCAATCCGCGATTTTGTGATTTTCCCTGCTTTTCTTAAAGCATAATTTTATATAATTAAGATAAACACGTAATATTCTGATAAAAGAAGAGGAGAATCTCGTTACTAAAATTGGTCATTGCATGCCTCACGGAACGTTGGTTATATTTGTCTACAAAAATAGACGTGTGCGCGTCCTTTAGAACGTAAGTAAACTATGATATACAACATGTGATGTGCCTGCACGGTCGGCACATGGAGATGCATTTAGGGATGAGAATGGGAACTACCCCAAGTTATAAATAGTCCCTTTAATAAGTAAACATGATAAGTATGGCGTTTTAACATGCGATAGAAATAACTTTATATACAGACGTATGATAGAGTAATGTACAACAATTTTATACAATCATAATTTGCATTCTTCGCGAATGTGGAGTCAATTAAGTCCTTGTAAATTTCTAGAAAAATAAGCGAAACGACGCTGTCGAGATTCTTGCAAATATAATTTCCAATGTCTAATAAATAGATAGATACTACTCAACCGAATGGCACAGGCAAAACTCCGGAATAACTCAATATAATTATAACATAATAATTAAGTATAACGTCTGCAATAAATTATACGTCTAAATTGATTGCATTTTACGTCTCTTAGAAGTTAAGTAAACCGTGATATACAACATGTGGTGTGAAAAACAGTGCTTTATGCCTACGTATTACATTGTCGTAGTTTTAGAATAGTTGTAAAAAGAACAAATCAACTAGCTATTCGGTGCTGCTTAAAATGCAAATGGAATGTTTCCATGTGGACCTTATTGCGTTTTCCATACGAGGTAATCACAAGGAATATCCGCAAGTTTTCTTTTTCTTCTTTTATATTATATCCTACATTTAATATCAACGAGGATAGTAAGCCGAGTTGCAGGCTTACAATTATGCAATTGAAATTCATAATATCATATTTTTTGGCCACTAGATCACTTCCAATAGTTGCACACATCCGGAAAAGTTTCACCTAACTATAAGTTTCACATTAACTATGGATTTTGCTCAATTTCCGTCTGCGAGTATTATTAATTTTTATTGCATTTAGCAGAGACACAAAATCTCTCTTACTGTATGTAAAAAACAATCTATTGAGTAATGCAGCAACGAGAACGTGCCCAAAGAGAAAACTATATATTTATGGTCTAATGAGACGTTTAACTCAATTTTTTGTAAAGAGCATAAATATTATTTTTTAAATTTACGATATTTTTTATTACATATTTCCGTTGGAAATAATACAAAAGAAGAGAAATCAACAGGAACTTTTCCGTCGTGTGCATCCTTGAACGCATATAAATCGTCGAGATATGAAAACGTACGATTTTCGTTTTGTTCCCTGTCGAAAATTATAGGCGCGATGGGCGTCCGTTGCAATGGCATATGCGTGCATTTTGCACTGTTCAGAGAAATGCTTAACAAGTAGACATTTAGTAATATCTCCATAAGCTTAAAGATTGACAGCTCATCAACCCATTGAGCTCGAATAAAGCTATTGCAGCATTTCAGCTGAATTGAAGCATGATCGATTGTTATAAATCTGATTTCAATACGAATATTTCGTAAAAGATAAAAAGATTTGTAGCTAGCGAGCTTGAATTAATTTTAATATTCCAACATTATATGTATGTATATTCTTTTTTAAAAAATGTTATTGAAATGAAAATATACAAAGAGAATGAGAATTTGATGTATCAAATACATTAAGTACATTAAATATATACATTATAATTAAGTTATGCGGACATTAAAATCATTAGAACTTTAGGACAAGAAACAGAGAAAGTAAATTTTTTTTTGAAAAATAATCGAGAACATTTAATGTTACAAGAGTCATGATATCTGCCAAATGATTAATCGTATCGTGAAACGAAATATATTTTTTTAATTTTCAAGTATTTCGTTGCAGAGATAAAAGTAAAGATAGATATCAAGTAAGAGCCCAATGGATATCAAAGACACAGATACTTGAACCCTTCCGCTGCGTATGTATATCTACATTGTGCAAAAGTAATTTTTCGTTTATCATTAATATATACTTCATTGAAAATTGTTTTTACACACATATATATATATATGTATATAAAATTCTGTCCCTACACACTCTCTTTTGTCTGTGAAAAAAATTATTTAATACGTTGATTTTTATACTGATTTTAGTCAGTTTTTCAAGAATCTTATACGTATAATAGTTTAATCATAAGTACTTATATGGAGTATTACTGTTGCATTTATAGTTTCGATCCCAATCTTCTTCTTCGTTGTCATATGATTGAATATCGTACGTAGGGCGAGCGCTTTCTGGTTGGAATACGCCGCAGCGAAAGGATTAAATACGTTTTTTTAATCTTGGACTGTTTGCACGAGTATTTTCTTAATATCATAAATCGCTATACTACCCAAAAAAGTGTGTATCCCGAAGATCGATAATGAAATCGACGTAGCTTTTAATCCCGTGAGTTGTCTGAATTACGCGGTCACCCTCGCACCATTGCAATATTAATCCGTTCTGTTCTTCCATCAGGATTTTGTTTTATTCTTATTCCTCACTCTCGGCGACACTGAGTACAGTTTTCTGAAGATTGTCACTAAATTGTTCTGTGGGAACAGAGTCTCTACAATACCCTCCAATAGCACGTATAATAGTCTCCTATTTAGCATGGGCTGCTGAAACAACTCGAACACTCTTAATAATCCGCGTCTCGTTGTCTCGCTGCCTATGATATGTTTCAATTCATCCGAGAGACACGAAAGTAAAGCTATCTTAGCTGCCACTCGCGTTCTGTACTTCATTTCCGTGTCCCGTGGCGGCTTATTTTCCGCTTTTACGCCATTTGGCCAGAAGCTGTTCCTGAAATTCACATCAATCTGGTAAACTGATGACAAAATTGCGCGATTGTGCAATTTCAGATTTGTGTTTTGAAGATATTTCAGTGATAAATTTTTTGACAAATTTCGATTCTATGAATATTGTGCTTAATATATCAAATGGTCAGTTATTTACTTAAACAAGCGTAAATATCCCGCAACTTTCGCCGGACTGGTCAAAAGCGATACATATTCTACTATCCTTCTGTTCACTATATCTCCGAACATTGTACGAATGATTTGCCGCAACAGTGTTATGATTCGACGTCTCAGCCACTGATTTCGCACTTTCAAATCAAAGATTTCATCCATTAACAGCAGCATAATGCGCAACGGAATATTGTCATCGGTCTGAAAGCGCAAAACAGGTGAATAAACTTGATTTTATTCAATAATTTTGCAATATACAAAACATACCTCTGTATCGAGACTAGCACCAACTTTGGTATTTTCGTAGAACATGGTCGGTTTTTTGGGATTGCCAAAGAATTTGCTCAGATTGTCCATTACGCCGTCCACCGTACTCAACATATTATCCGGCATCGTTTTGACCGCTTGCGTAACGCTTTTCATGGACGTCTTTAAGGGATTCATCAAAGTGTCTATCTATAAATTGAACATTAGAATATCTTTTACCTGAAGTACCTGAAGTAATTATAGAGATTGTTATCTGTTTATAACTTGTTATAAATTTCATAGAAAAAGTTACAAATGTAACATAATTAATTCATTTTTAAACGATGCATTTGATCATTTCATATATAACTGAACAACAATAAACAATACATGTTTTGCGATTAAACTTACTGTTCTCGATATCTGACCACCCGTTACTCCTTTATCATAATCTCCTTGTTCCAAAAAGGCTAGCAACAGATTCTGCAATCCCATGTGACCGTCCATGATCGCGGGTTTTGTTAATTGGCATAGCCAGGCATTCAACATCACCATCCGTTTCTCCAATACCGCGCGCTCCATATTATGGAAAGTCTTTTTTGCCGGGAACGGTATCTTCGCCAGATCGAAATATTTCTCTTTGATTTTCTGATGCAGATCGTAGAAATCGGAATATCGTCTGTAGATGTGCCATTTCTCCTTGTAGCTTAAATCGTAGTTCTTCGTGACCGCCACCGCGTATATACCGTACGTTTTCCCGCGATCGTTGACGATACCAGTCTCTATGATAGTGGCGATGATCTCGAAACGGCCTTGTTGCAGCTTCTTAATCGCATTCTGATCGTAATTGTTTCCATCAAACTTGACGAATTGGTCTGCATTTATTTCAGATTCGAACAAAACGTCCTTCTTTTCACCGAGCTGATCGATTTCCATGTTGGATCCTTTACGCGCATTTTTTATACCCTTGAGATTATTCGTATCTATATCGACCTCATCGAACGCTCTTCCCTCGTTTGTTTCTCCCATGCTTGTTAAACTTGCTGAAGAATTTGATTTTTTAGTAGTCTCCTTTGCGGATTTTGGTTGCTGATCATCATGCTTGTATGTCTCAGACAATTCTTCCAATGTATCCAATTCATTGTTCGTGCTGGATAAACTTATACTGTCTAAGGATTTCGCATCGTCTTCGGATACGGGATCTTTCAAGAGATCTAGTTCAGCGAGCAGCTTAACATAAGCCAGCGATCTTTTGAATCCTGGCAAGAATCTGTCCTCGTTCTGCAATTTCTCATAGCAGCAAGTTCGCAACTCATCGAACCACGTTTCCTTAAGTGATTCCATTTTCATTCTTGTCAGTAAACTTTTCACCAACGCATCGTCTAATTGCAGTTTGGGCGATGCTTTGTCACTCAAGTACTGCTGATAGATTTTCGTCGCTGCCTCTTTCAGATTATCCAAATCTGCGTTTTTACGTCTAGCGCCGGTCATGCTCGTACCAGATTGGGTGTTCTGAATTTTTTGCAGTTCTATATCCGATATCTGTTGCTCAGCTGAAACTCTCCATCCGCATATATTTAGGTAGAAGAACAAATATACTTCCGCGTTTATGGAAGTCATATAGTCGATAAAGTAACTAAGTGCTATATTATTCTTCAGCAATTCGTCTAACGGTAAATTGATCATTTTCTGGCCCGGTATAAGTAGCCTATTCCATTCCTGCTGGGCACTGATCCCGTCCGTTTCCGTTTCTAAACCCTCCTGCATGCCGATGATCCGCGTTTCTAGGATTTTCTTCACGTAGAGTAGACTGTTCAATTGCTGCTTCACTGATAGATCATCTTCTCCACCTGAATCTTTTGAGCGTAAATGTGCTATTTCTTTGCAGACTATATTTTTCGTCGCCATTAATTCATCTAAATTATCCGTTATTCTAATTACTGTTAAAAATATATCACTTGGTAAACCACTCTCCTTAGTACACTGAAATGAAAGAAAGTAACATTTCAACTGCAACGTACTAGGAGGTATTAAGTAGAATAAAAATATGAAAAGGTATAAAGATAAGGTTTTCTTCCATAAAGGAAACTGATTTCGATTACTCCAGACTTATCGCGAAAACTTTCAACATTTATCATTCATAAAAAAACTGATTGGAAAATTTATTACTTAAAAGTTTTATAAGTTATAAAATTATAAAAATAATTATTTAATAAATTAAATAATAAAAATAATAAATTATCAAAGCAAAAATAAATTTTGCTCCACTTACCAGCCATATACACGCCTGATTAATGTAATCAGGATCGGAGAATAGATTCAACAACGGTCTGATTATAACGTTCACTAACAATTCCCTTAACATAAATCTCGTAGTTAAACAATCAAAATCTGACTGGGGTAGCACCAGATACAGAAGAATCTCGGATATTTCGGCTAGGAACTCCAATTCTTGAGTATCATTCGTGCATACCAGATCCCTACATATCAGATTATTCTCCATCTGCACTTCAAGATCGAAAAATATCTTTTCCAGTGACTGCTCTTCTTTTTCATCGCCACATGACTCAATTGGCTCGGTAAGCGATGACAAATTGGGTATATAAAATTTCGATTGCGAGTACCAGGATACATCAGTCTCGCTTTTGTTTCTGCGATGAGTAGGCGTTTTCTTCGGCGTCCCGCTCGATGTACTCGAACTGGTGCTACCTTTCTGGATTCTGCTGGATCGCAATTGTTTCATCCGTGCGGTTGCTTGCCGATACAGTCTGACATGCGAGGCTGCATCGTCAACAAGCCGCGTAGTTAAATAGGGTATCCAATCGACGCTCTTGACACTGTACAGCAAAAGTTTAATCGTAATAAGCAATTTCTTACGAGTTGCGAATGATATTTAATGTTGCAATTGCAAGAAATTTAAGGATAAATTGCTTTTCCTCGTATTCCTCTCAGGACTTGAAGAATAGCATCAAATTATATACGATTCATGCATAAGATTCTGATTCTATCGAAAATTAATTAATTGAACGCTAATAAAGACATCTTTATGCATACCGGTTAGCGACATTGATGGCGATTTTTTGAGCAGTATCTCGAACAGAATAGATAAATTCGTCATCATCCGTGAGAGCGCTGTACCATGGCTCTACGTAATCTCTGATCAAAAAGTCTAATATTTCCTGAAAGCAGCAATCGAGCAAATCAGATTTCTCTTTACTTAATCGGTATTATCGCCCAATATTGTTTTACAAATGTTATGAGTATGTACTTGCAGGGATTCATCAATGATTCGACTACCCGTTATCCTTCTATCTAACGTAAATGTCATTTTCTTCTTAGATAGATCTAGTATATACTGCAAAGAAGATGTATGGGATATTATCGCCGAACGTGCATGAACGATAATCGGATTACTATGATATCTCCGGCTTACCTGCCGGAACTTTTCAGTCTTCTTCGTTATATCCTCTCTTTCGGACTTGATTACATCGTCGATATTTGGGGAATAGGTTCTATATACACAGATCAATGTCCTGCAACGGAACAGCGATTTCTTTTTATACCGTTCAACACGCGCCTCACTGACTTTCGATATTCAACCGATTTAATTATCCCCCCCGTGGCACATTTTATGCCAGATTGCGACTCGTAATGCACATACTGATTTTTTGCCCTCTAGCTTACCCTAAAATAAACGCAAGCAGACAAATGAAGAGCTTAATGATCATTCCTATGCCGAGGATGTAAACAAGCAGAGTCGCGGCAGCTCCGAGAACGCCATACCATGGAACATTCATCTGTAAAGATAACAATTTATGATCAGTCGATAAAAAACATTTATGCCGGCATACAGGAGTTCGTACAATAACGCCAGCATGCATCGTAATTATTTTTAAAGGAGTCGCGCGTAGATAACACGGCACATGCACTGTTAAGACTTTTCCATGTGACTGCGGTGGCTTATCGGCGTCTCCTCGCGTACGCCTATCAAATAGTAGCGTTTATCACTCGAAATAAAACGAGGAGAATAAGCGATGGGAGAAAGAAAGAGCAAAAGGGAGAGACAGAGACAGAGACAGAGACAGAGACAGAGACAGAGACAGAGAGAGAGAGAGAGGGGGGGGGGGAGAGGAAAAGAGAAGCACAAATGAATTTAATGAGGGAGGGGGGGGGGGAGACCTGTAAAAACAGATAATGCCAGGATGGAACTCCGTTTGGTCCTCATAAGTATTCAAGCTGTATTTAAAATAGTAATGGGATGCTCGGTTCACTTTAAACACGTTAATTAACGCGCTAAAAACGGCGCGCGATACGCGCGTAAAATTCAGCGGGATCGCAAGAAACGGGAGGAAGGCATTCCAAGTGCGGCGTTTAAATGTTAGGTAACAATTCGAGTAACAAAACGGCAAAACAAAGAAGACTGACGAAAGCGAATCGCTGTTTATTACTAGCACGGACCGATGATGCTGATGCTTAAAAATAACGAAGGTTGGTAAATCACGTGGATTAGTTATATCTACAGCAAGACACGCGGCAGGAATGACAATGATTTCAAGTGCCCTTTGACGATAATTGATATCCTTTAATGCTATCAACTGTGGAAAAAAAAAACGTAACCAATCGTCGCTTGTTTTATGATGCGACAATATATTGCGTCGCTGTTCCTTGAGATTTTCGCAATGGAACATCGTATTTCACGCGGGTGTGATTCTTAATTTATTTATTTAAATAAATCGTCGTAATCACGAGCGTGCCGGATGAGCGTTATCGGTCGCGCTGTATTCACGCGTGTTATTACATCCGAGGCTCCGGCATTCGCGTGCAACATTCGTTGCCGATATTAAGCCGCTGAAGTCTTGCGGAAGAAAAGACGAAAGCTGGAAATATCGGAATGCCGCGATAACGCTTATCGCGACAGGGGATCGATTGAAATAAAACAACGGATGATTCATTACAAGCACGCGCTCAAGATTTTCGAGAAAGATGGCACTCGAGATATAACAGCCGAGGCGTGCAACTCTCAAGATACAGATCTTCGCGGTTCTTTTCTCCTCGAGATCATCTCTTCGACGATCCGATCTACGGGGAGAAAGCGTTGCAGAGCTGCAACGTACGAGGCACATGCCTCGCGACAAGGACGAAAGATCACTCGCGTGAAACGCAGGTGACTCCTTCCTGTCCGTGCTGCAGCTCTCGTATGCCGCGCTTCATATGCCGCCGAGCCGCTTGCTTTCACCTCGCCTCTTTCCTCCTTGCCACTGGTTCTCGCACCGTTACACGCACGCGGGCCTCCGTTTTCGGATGTGCGAATCGATCGCGCCTCATCCGCTATTCTCGGTCGTCGGCAACGACCGTCCAGACTCCGGAGCCGCCGAAGCGCGACTGACGATATCGCGCATTCCTCCTCTTCCTCCACTTCCTCACTCCCCCYCCCCCCCCCGCCGTCCCCCTCTTCGCCCCGCCGCGCGACCGTCATAGTCCATTCTACTGCCGCGCCGCGCCGCACTGCACCGCGCCCTCGCCCCCTCCTAACCCGTGCAAAATAACAACACGGGGCAACTGTCACACACTGACGCATGATATGCGCGTAGGAGGGGGACACGAGCGCGTGCCTCGTTACACGTCACGCGCCGTACGAAACCGCGGCGACAAGCGCGGCCCGACGAACGTGGGATTCGGACGGTAAATGCGAGTTCCCTGTTCCACGATGCAACGACGATCGGGACAGGGACAGGGAAGAATTATGCGTTCATAGGGAAATCGTTTTACGCACCTTTGGTGGTTGCTCGACGGTCCGGTTGTCGTCGCACGTTCGCATTCAACGTACATATTGCGGATCTCGCGACGGTGAACACACTCGGCGAGCTGGTCAGCTATGCGACGCTTTATTTACATTCTCGCGGACGTTGCAGCTTGCTGCACTGAGTGGCACGTCAGACAACATCATGTCCGCGGGTCTCGTACGATTCTGCGTGCTCGCGCGACGCATCGTCATCGCCATCGTCATCGTCGTCCATCTCGATCGGTCAGTTGGGTCACTGCCAGATGAGGCGCCATCTGTCGCGAAGTCTGGGCACAAGTTGCAATCTCGATTGTTGATATGGTGATCTCGACACTTACGTGTCGATAATATGATAATATGATAATATATGCGTGATATCAGCATTAGGGATGTAATTGTAAGGCTGTAACGTTATCTCACTGGCGATAAGAGCTTTAATGAAACACTGAAATTGATTGAATATTTTCGAAAATTGATTATCATCGGAATTTAATTGATCTGAGAGTTGGGATTTTAGTTTCTTTGCAAAATTTCTGTAAGATTTGCGAAACTTGTATCGCGATTCTTCTATTGCCTGTTTGATAATGATACGCAGAAAATGATAGCAGTTCTACGTACTGTCGCTAGATGACTGCAGGAGTCACTAATTCTGAAGGGATTACCATAAATATACGTGGGATATAGAAAGTGTTCAGAATGTAGAACGTATTGGAGATATTTGAAAGAGGATTTAGAAATTCTGATTTAATGAAAAGTGCAGCGATATTAGGACAAACTATGTTCCTAAAATAAAGCGGCGCGCGCATGCGCCATCCTTTCGCGCATCGCGGTTCCTCTTTGCCATTATATTTGCAAAATAAATATCTTGTGTCCATTAATTGCAAATCAACAGAGAGATCATTGTATTCTCATCGCTGTTCCTCTTGTTGGAAAGACAACCGTTGGAGGACAAACGTTCCCCGGAATCATGATTAAAACAATAAATAATATTTTGCAACAATTGCCTTGATCGTTTGCAATCCGTGTCATCTTTGTTGCACGCTTAAAAATTTCTCTATACAATATTTAAAATCTTACACGATGCATATAGATATTACATTCTATATCTGATTATTATTTATTATTAAATTATACAAAATATCCAATACGTTTTATAGAGCTTACAGCTCTATTATTTACAGCTTTGTCATAATTATTTACAGAATCACTTAATATTATCTTTACAATGTTGAACGTATCTATATATATATACGTTTCTCAATGTGTAATACATATTACGATATCGTATTAATAGTAATGGAATTAATAGTGCGCATGGAAATTAAAAAGAAAAACATTTTATTCATTCGCAGCGAATGCTTTTTATACCGGCAATAATAATGTTGATTCGATCCTTAACATGACAGTCATCTATCAGAGCAATGTCGATTGTTGTCTCTGGTTTTCGCTTTCAATTAATACAAGGACGACGGATGCGACAATATAAACGCAGGAATACACTGGCGAGGATTTTATTACTGTCGACGAAGAACTGAATCCCTTCAAAGGGAATTACTTCCTGGTATCTATTGTGAATCAACGCACAATCCGTATACGAAATGCAAACGAATACCTTTCGAGTAAATTTCCATAAATCTCGAAATAAAAATTTGTAAGAAAGAGTATCCGTGTATTATATAATAATATTCGTGATTCTTGAATTTAGTTCTTGAATAACCAGATGAAATATCAGGCGCGAAATTTTATCACTTTCGCACGAGCAGCAAATTCTCTCATCGCAATTTTTCGCGATTCATATCGAAAACGCATGAAGTTTTATATGCCGCATTGTTATGTCGGCAGTTAAAAAATTCTCCAAGTTCTCGTAGCGGACATTTTTTGTATGGAAAGCTTCATCAGGGATAATTTCGCGGATATTTTACTCCGTCGAGATCCGCGGAAAGATCGCTGTTGATAGATTTTATTACATCACAAAGGCAAACGTGACGGTGCAACAGAAAAAAAAGAGAGGAAGAGAGAGAGAGAGAGAGAGAGAGAGAGAGAGAGAGAGAGAGAGAGAGAAATAATTTACTGCTTAACGACTGGGAGATAAGCAGCCACCAGCGGCGTTTCAATTTTCAGCGAATACAGAATTCCAGCCGCAGCCACCGTGCATTTTACGCTTTTTTCGCCGTCTTTTTCTTTTTTCTTTTTTCTTCTTTTACGTTCATGATACTTATGCGGTAGCTACACGATGTAATGAGCAGACCTCATCGGCTAGGCGGGGCAGGTATGCGAGCGAGCGTGCCTGCGAAGCTGGAATTTAAAGGTAGCTTGTCGTTTGAGCGGGGATAATTAAATGTCTATCGGAAATTCGTACGGTACGGCCAACGATCTGACCGTCGAGGGGTGATTGAACTACTCGACTTGCTCCTTCCTAATTTCTCTCTCTCTCTCTCTCTCTCTCTCTCTCTCTCTCTCTCTCTCCTTCTCCGTTATTCCGAGTCACAGGTGTCTGGAAGCGGCAGCTTCATTCTATCATCGTATGGCTGAAGTGCTTCTCGGAGTATTCCGAGGCTCATCGTCGTGTACTTAATTAATCACGTGGCGTCATTGATATCCGCTGCGAGATCCCGCTTTTTCCGCTTAACGCGAAACGCGAATCTGCTTCTGACCTACATTTATCATCGGTGATGGGAACGAGTCGGCGATGTACATCCGATCGCGCTTCCCATAATCGACTTCCTGCGGCAACCCATCTCCGGAAGGAGATGGTTTCATGGCTTAATCGCGGACAGTATCGGTTTTTTGTATTTTTGGATCCGTGGCATGAGTGTGGAGTGCGGGACGCATAGTAGAAAGAAAACAAGCGCAGGTAGCTCACGGAATGTGACACCGATTGGGAATCTTATTCTGATTTATTGAAAATGAGGTTTGAGGGTAGACACGGGTTGTGAGCACGAAATGGGGAGAATGGAGATTTTACGCGTCGACGTGACGGATTCTCTCGGCGAACAAGAGAGAACGTTAATCTCGAGGCATCGGTCTTGCCGAAGAATATTGAAATCGCGGAAAGTACTTCAGGAATTGAATTATTTATTTGCTCGTGGTAACATTAACATCTTCGTCGACTGATCATTTATTACTGAGCGCTCGCGTAGTTCTCGAGATTTCTCTATGTCGATAAGGCTGAATAGTAGCGAACAGTCGACAGGGAGAAATCGTGACAGTCCAAGAGATGGTAAGTTCTTTTCAATCTTTCGACAGATCTAAGGCTGGAGACGGCTCCAATGGCGAAAGATTCGCTTGGAAAGTTCGTCCTCGGCGCTCGTTTCACAAGCGACGACTGACACCATCGCGCAGAATGTGCATTGCAGAGATTTCCTTCATATGTATGCAAAATGTTCGAAGCGTGGTGCATGCCATTTCTCCGATAACGATTCTCTGAATCCTGAATGCTGAGATTCTGCTTCATATTATTTAACGCGTTCCACGAATGTTTGTCTCATCGAATGAAATTAGATAAGTAGCAAGCTCAAAAGGTCCAAATTATTTCTGGAAATGTTCACCGAGTCATTTCTGATCTTATTTAATTCAGAAAGCGTTATATTTGTCCTTTTGTTTCCTTTCATTCAATATATTTAATTATATTACTCAGTAAATTTTCTCATAAATAATGCCTGAATTATATGTTCAGATAGTAGTTATATTTATATACTTGTAGTTATAATTGTAGTTGTAGTTATATATTAATTCTACTATAACTATCGATAAAACTGGATAAATAATATTTCAATATCATTTTTAATATCATTTTAATATCATTTTTGTATTTAATACTATTTTGGTATCCACGAATTTGCACAAACATGAATGAAAATAAAAATTGTCAAAGATATTATATAACATACATAATATGTGCGTACAATATATAGAATCTGACATAAATAGAAAGCTTTTTTATCCACAAAATATTTATTACTTTGTACATTCGAATTCGTTTATAATTTCGTGAACGTGAACAAAATATTATATCCGATCTCATTGTGTTATTATCAATTATTTAACTCGCGATTAAAATTGACATATCGATTATTGAATTATTATTTATTTCTACGTACAATATTCGGTATCACTGCGATGAGCAAGAAGTTCACTTTGGAGTGTTTCCAATTTCCTCGAAAAACAATTTCCAAAGTTGCTATCGTGCAATGCTTGATAGATATATGGGATGTCACAGACGGATTCACTATTTATTACAGATACTGCAGCGTTAAGAAAAATGCCATATCTCAAAATGCCATCTTTCACAACATTGAATCAGCTTCGGTATTATAAGCGACTTATTTGAAATAATATTCTGATATAAGATATTTGGAAAAATTCTTGAATTTTATTTGACTACAAGCAATTCCTAATAGTGTTTCAATTGGGATTGCATGCATTTTAATTTTAATCGAAAACTGACTGAAATTATCATAATGCATCGAGAATTCACGAGGAGGAATGGATTATAAAGCGAGACGAGCGTTTTTCAGGTATTTACTTATACGCTTTAAGAATAACAAATCGCTGTTCAAATATATATCCACATTCATACGCGTAAACGATAACTTTCGGAGAGAATAAAAAAGATCGTAATATTGATATTTAGTTTTTCGCTTACAAAAATCGCTAGAATTTTGTAAGCAAATTCGCTAGAGAATTTACGCTCGGCAGATAACAAGAAATGAGGCGCTACACAGCGATATGCGAGAGATCGTGCGAGATAACAAAGAGAAAACTCTCGGGCAGTTATTTTTCTAAAATTAAACCATTATATATTACGGAAGAGTACGTGTGTACACATACATGCGTTATATCCCCATCAGTATCGGAATTTTTCTCCAATGCATTAACAAAATCTCTCTTCCGAGAGACAATAACAAACGGACGCGCCTGCGTCGCATTTCAGCTCGTTAAAAGGATCGCGAGCTCAATAAAAGGTTTTGTCCGCGTAAAATCCTTTTATCTCCGACATCCCGTATAGAATCGGGTCAGGCATTATGCCTATGTTTCTGCATGTTGCGCGCCGGAATAGGAAATATCTTGGTTTTCCCGGGCAAATGTACATTCCGCGCTGCACGACGGGTTGCCGGGGTGCACAGCAGCAAGGGGCGCGATCATTCGGGCTCGCACGGCTGACATCGCCGGCGCTCGGCCAGCGTAGCGAGGGTAAGAGAACAGCGGGCTCGTCGCCGGCACCCTCGCGTCACTGCGCTCGCGTCCGCTCGTACGCGCGCCTCTATCCCTGTTGGTTCTGCGTCACGTCGGCTCACTCAGGCTCGTCTCTCTCCTCGTGGAGAGGCTCGGACGCGCGGATCCACGGTGTGGCGGCCGATCGATGACGAATAGATCGCAAAGATCGCGGCAGCGATTCGTTGTGCCGTGGCGGCGAGGAATAAGAAGGTGCTGATCCAGATCGGATAGGTGAACAATCGGTTCGATCGCGCTGTCGAGATTGCTAATGACGGTCCTGTGATCGCGATCGGACCTCGACGGGAAGGTAGAGCCTGCTGAAATTGGGGAACGTCGGGGAAAGGTTCGAGTGAATGGGGAACGTAAGGAAGATCTCTTCTTATCGTTCCCAAAAACGGCAGGATTTCGGGAACGGGAGAGAAAAGTGGGAAGTTATAGTGATGTTCGTCATTTAACGACGTTCCATGGCGAATCATGGGGCGCGAGAGTATGCCTTCGGAGCGATCGTTCGCGTCTTCGCGCTTACGTGTGCGTGCGTGCAGATATTCAGCGTCATTAGACGGTGAAGAACGGTGGCTTTGAAAATCTCCGATTCTGCATCGGAGATAACGAATTTTCGGTAAACGGCCGCCCTTTCCCTTCGCTTTAAGCCTATGATTCTACGAGGGTACGCTGGCAAAGCTGGTGATTTATTTCAAGAGAATATTCCAAGGAGCCGCGAGAAACTGGAGCCAGATGTGCGTAATCATGCAATCAGTGTGCGTCCTAAATCTGGGGAGTACTTTTAGTGAACATCAAAATCGACGAGTGTCGATTTAGTTTTCTCGGTATCATTCCATGATTGACACCTATTATTTTCCCGCATTTGCCTTTGATTCTTCTCTCTAAAACGTAAGGAATCATTATAATAAGGAGTCGACGATCCCGTTTGATTTATGCGGATTAGCGAGCCAAGTTTCCTTTCTTCTTACTCGCAATACATACGGCCGGAGGAAAGAAAAATCCACTTATTCAAATGTCTTCAGCATAGTGCAATTTAGAAGGATCTCCATTTTCAAGGATTTTCGTCGACGACCGTGTTGGACCGAGGATTTCTCGATGTCGGATATAACGGCGCCAGGATATTCGGAGGACAAATCGATCGTCTGCCATCAGCTACCGCAGTGAATCGCGATCGATGGAAGCCGGCTCACGAGCGGGCGTGGACAAGCGATCGTACCCGCTTGCACTATGTTTCTCACTTGGCCGTTTACCACCAGCCGACACCCGCAACAAGCGTCACTCGCGGCCGCGAGCTGCTTGTCGGGTCGTCGAGGGTTCCTGCCGCGCGCGATAACTCGCGTCGACGCGCCGCAAGCGTGCACAACGCCGATGCTCTTTCTCTCCTCTTCCGATACGCGCTATTCGCTGTGCCCCAGGTAGACGCAGGTATTCGACGGTATTGGATTCACCACGCGGATTCACCGATCGGATGACGTTGGTTTACGCGAACCGGATACAGTGACGAGGAGACGCGAGATGGACGGATGCGAGTTCGCGGATACTCGCGGAAAGTGATGGCCTTGGCACGGGGATGAGAGAGGCACGATCGCGATGATGAAGTAGCGGACTCGAGGAGGATAGTGCTGCGAGATACGAGTACCTGCCGACATCGGTGCCACGCGTCTCCCTCGTGTACGGTCCCGGGCCGTAGGCGAATCTTCGTGGCGAATCCCGGCTCGGTGAATCCGCTCCGAAAGAACTTGGCGAACGGAGGCATGAACAGGGATACATACGGATAGCACGTAGCTAGACTGGCCCCTTCTCGTTACGGAGATGCGGCGCTATTCACTGCATATCAACGTCGCCCTCACCGTCGTTTTACTGGCGATTCATGCAATCGACGTCGCCGTGCGGGCCGGCCAGCAAGGTATTGTGAGGCTTCTTATTTCGAGATGCCGATCGCGTCCTCGCGGAACGGAGCATAAAACGCTGTAAAAGCATATAGAGCGTAAGTGGGGAACGAATTCCACGCTGAGCGAGGTATATGAAAGCGAGAGAGAGAGAGAGAGAGAGAGAGAGAGAGAGAGAGAGAGAGAGAGAGAGAGAGAGAAAGGAAAATGACCGCGCGAGATCCGAAAAGGATCTCTCTTATAGATGCCATGAGATTTCTTTCATCTGTTTAAGCCATTTTATGAGAACATGATCAAGAATCGTCTTACAGTTGGACGATGATCGACATATCTCACGGATTTCGCATCGTTTTATCTGCTTAATGCGCTTTCGTATTGAGAAACGTGCGCCCGGCATAACGTCTATTTAGTATTTTGATCCGTGGAATGGCAGCTTTGTACAGAATATCCATCAAGAAAACAATTTCGTTCGGGATCGTCCAACAGAAGGCATCCCACATTTTTCACGGTTGCGACCGATTTTAATCCCGCGATTCTTGGCAGGTGCAACGGACGGGTATTATATCGTCGATTCGTTATTGTTACGTTTCCGATTGGGATGCTTCCCGAGGTTTGCTTGCCAAAGCAGGATTCTTGCGACATTGTTCACCACAACGATTCGGTTTGCGGTGAAACGTGGGCCAGAGCATTGTCAAACTGTTGCGGATACTGTATCGCGCGTTGCTTCTCCCATTCTGAAGAATCGATATGGGTACTTTGCATATTTTACAAGACGCTGAGAACTGCTGAATTTCAACAGAGGAAGGGAGGAGAACTATATGCGCGATCGTAATTTAACGTATGTTAATTATTACAATAGCACACCCCGCTGCAATTATAAATAAAGCATACGTTAACCGATATACATCAAGTATATTACGATAGGTAACGCTAATTTTGACTGCGGCCGTTGTTATGCTTCTCGTGGAAAATGTACCATAGAAATGGCATTAAAGACATTGATCATGTCGGGCTGATAATTATATTGCCAACTGTATATGCAGTTAGAAATGTACGATTCGTCCTGATATCCGTAAGAATTTAAATAACATAATGAGGTACAATAACAAGCCATTTTAAAGAATATTTTTCTTTCTTCATATACGATAATTGATAGTTAATAATGGTATTATAACACAATAATTTCAGTTTACATTTAATCGTAATAATTGGCTCTATGATACTTAATTTATCGAGATTGATAACTTAGCATCGATAATTAGTTAAAATATCGACATTCAGGAATTAATGGCAACAATTAATTAAAATGGAGAAGACGCGAAAAGATCTTATAAATTGAGATTTATTATGTTAAATCTCTCTGAAAACAATTGAGACAATGTAATTGTAAAAACGATGCAATACACGTATTCGCAAAATGAATTTCTCCCATTATATCGAATGGATACAGCGAATTGCGTTAGAATAATGTACGATACATTAAGCGAACGTAATTTTAAATTTCCCCGCATATGAGATGTTATTTTTCCTTTCTGTTGCCATTTAAGTAAATCTGCCAGAAGATTTTTTATCATTCAATTTTTGATTGCTTTCATTTCGCTCATTCGATGATAACGAGTGGCTTGCGGTGCATTGTCTATTAATTGCTGCAACTGCAGCTTTTATGAACGTTACTTCTTCATTCTCGTATCCAGGCTCAGACGAAACAGCTTAGCGTATAATTTATGTATTCTGTACGACATATTGTGCATTTGCCACACGATCGAGCTCAGCCATTTAACAGCGAGCCAATGTATGCGCGACACGCTGCTTTGTATGCTTTAAGCACGTGCTATTACGTCTGTTGCTCCTTGTTTGCTTTTTGTTCGTGCTGTCGAAGTGGCAAACTTTACAAACAATGCGGCGAGCACAATTTCCGTTGTTTGCAAAAGTTTATCCCGGATTCGTTTTTAATAAATCTCCTATACCGGTAATAAATCTGGCCTTTCTTATTAAAAAGTTACGTCTTACTTTTGTCGTGCGACACGGATGCATCTTTCGTCAGATTAGAATTGATCGAAAAGTTTACTTGTTCGTCCGAGACAAAATTATTTATGGATAACGCGATGCACGGCTTGCTGTAACGCTAGATAGCATCAAATTTTTCCGAAATACATTCAGTGTGTATAAGCATAGAGAATCGCTACACAAGGCGGATATTTAGACTTTGTAGATATTCTTATAAGCTCAGTAACCTATGCGGTATCCAAGTTTGATATCTAATAACATTTTCTTTGAGGATTTCCGAGTTCTTAGTCAGAAACCAAAAGTTTTCACGTATCGGGGATACTTAATAAGTTGAGCGATAATACCCGAGGCACCTGATTTGCAATTTAATACAGGACCAATATTGTTGCCGCACTACAGTGATAGATCGGAAACTTAAAATATCGTGTAACGTAATATTAGAAAAAATCGTTTTTATGGATGCTTAAGTTTTAACCAACAGATTTTGCTATAATTTAGGGTTTGGATAAAGTTGGATGTTAAATATTATAACTACATGTTATTTTTAATAAATTTTGCAGAGCAGCACCAGATTGAGAGTGGAGGTGGTTATTTGTTTTAATTAGAATTTAATTAAAATGTCAAACATTTTTGACTTGCAAAAAAATAAGGGGGATATATTATTGTATAATGATTATATGTTTATATTATATTATATTGTATTAGCATTGTTTCTTGATAATATTTCGTTGCATACATATTCATGTTAATTATATTATATATTATTTTCTCTGTTTTATAAACATATTTTTATCTCATCGTCATATTTAAATGTGAGTCATTATTTATTTATTACTAACGATAGATAATCCAGATTGTGTCTTAGTTCGATAGCATTATGTTAGATTAGACACCAGAATTTATCGTAGGATCTTTTATTGGATTCGACAGTCAACGATTTATGTTAACATTATTTTAACGCGAAAACAGTGCATTGATTGAGCAGAATGCTTTGTGTGAACTATTTTGCCGTTCAGCATCACAATGGATAAAAGCAAATATTTCCACTTAACTCGAGTGCCATAGTGAACATTCGCCACGTAATTGTGGTGACGTTTTGCGTCACGGCAAATAACGCATGTTATGCAAATATTAATACTGACTCTTTGTTAAAAACTGTAGCTAATTATTATTTTTATTAAATAAAAAAAAATAAGACAGATAGGTAGACGTAAACAGATTTCTTGTCTATTTTATACGTAATAATAATGTCTGCCTACTAAAGTTACATAAAATACGAAACATTATTTATGAAAACTAGCAAAGAACGGACGAAAGTTTGCAATGCATAAGAAATGAATTTATACAACTATTTTAAATTTTATTACACCATTTCTGCATGCTAATATAGATATATAATTATTAGAATATGCATGCACGCATGCGTACGTGTGTCTGTGTATCGTGACGACATAAGCAAAACAGGTAAATTTTTCCAGTAGCAGGAATAATTATTTCTTTGCATTGCTATTGTAATATCTATCTGCATGTCGACACAATTATCGTTGTAACTTTTGTGCCAAAATGAATCCCTATCGCGACGGTGCTCGTCTTTATTAAATGAAATATAATTAAGTTTAGCAACAATGGCAGGATTCGGTGCTGCATATATTCAGCCGTCATTTTTTATTCCCCGTGGAAAATTCGTGAAAGCGCGTATAAACGTGCATCATGCGGCGAGGCAATCCAGTTTTTATTATGAGTGGCCGAGTACAAGAGGGCTCGTTAAATAGCGCTCTTTATTAAAACGAAGCTGCACGAGCGTGCCGTGCGTTGCATTTTCAAGATTGCAGACGGAAATTACGCTAATACTTGTTTCGCGGATACATTTTGAACGCAACATTCCGCGAGCCTTTAAATGTACGTGTATCTATTTATTTATACAGTTATTTCTAAAATAATCTTTATGTATCGCTGCAGATTTGTCGAAACACGAGCTTTTTCATCGATTTATGCAATGATGTCGCAAATTTTCATATCCGAAGTGACATTCGTATTTGTATACTATGGTGATTTTGATTTGCGCGTTGAATTAAATTCCTTGGAGATTAATTGTTTGTTTATGTTCCTCGATGCTTGATTTATCTCTGATTTGAAACGACGAAAGCCGTGATTGTGAATACCTTGTTATCAAAGCAATTGCACTTCTTCTTAATAGCACTATGTATAATAGATAATACCAAGAGTACATACGATGACAACATCGCTGACATAATTTTTTCGAATCGAATCTTACATTCCTCAGCAATGTAACAACAATTGTTCGCCTTTTTGCTACCTCCTTCTGCTAAGTTCTCATTACGTTTCTCCATCGTTGATGCTGAATTCTTCATGCATCCTTGTTTCCTTGATCTTGCAAGCATGCGCGCTGTCGAGATTGCGATCTACGGTATTCACAGTCGCGCAGTAACGATAATGCCTGCAATTGGGGCGGATCGTGGCGAACAGTTGGCGAACACAGTTGCGCGGCTGCGTTCTAAACGTAAAGTGTTGCGCTGTGTGTATCAGCTGTAGGGCGCGCACACGATTTGTGCATTATTTGCACGTGCACGTTGCGCGCATACGCCAAGCATAAGCGAAGTCTCCTTAGCAATTGCCAGTTAATTATTATGCGAGTGCGCGAGAGAGCTCGCTCGCGATTTCGCGCGATACGTGTCTCGACTGCCATCGCGTCGATTTGCGAACATCGATATCCCGAGTTCCAGTCCCACGCGTCGAGGTGTCCCGCGTTCAGAATGCGAGCGATTAATCGATATATGTTTTCTCGAATAAAAGTCCGTACTGAATTCGAAGCAATCCCTTTCGAATTAAGATACATGAATCACCACTGTAATAATCTTCAGTGATCGTTACTTTCTTGCTTGTCGGCTTATTTCGTCTGACATGGAAATTCCGTTGGGGCGCGAGGTGCCTTCCTCTTTGAGAGATTTAATTCGCCGGAATGCGATCGCAGTGTTGCGGACACATCGCAAAAACGAGATTTTCATAAAGAAACAATCCGTCTTTAATTCTCCAAGAAACTTATCTCAGAGAGAGAGAGAGAGAGAGAGAGAGAGAGAGAAAGAGAGAGACGAAACGAGATAGAAATGCAACAAATTGAGAACATGAGATAATATAATGCGACTTAACGGAATAAAAGTTTCGGAAGCGAGCTATGCTGTGTGTATCTCATTATATTCTAGAGTCCTAACACATTTCCAGCCAATCGTTTGCAGAAGCTCTCCGTCTCCCTCAATACTTGTTTGCAATCCCTCGCGTTACCGACAGCAGGGATTCAGAAATCCGATATTTCTTCCGGTTTTTCTCAATTTTCCGCTCTTCTTCCTTGCGCGTTCGAGACATACGTAACTGTTGTTCCGAGCAAAAAGATCGTTACCGGTAATGGCGTGGGATCTCAGTCGTTTCATCTGACCGCTTGCTGTCATTGCAACTCGGCTTTCGATCCGAGTAGCGAATATCGCAGGATTCGGCTACAAACGCTCGCTCGAGATAATTACATGGGGGATGTCAACCGTTCGCGTAATCGTGCATCCCCGTCGAGGTTGCTGACGTTCGTATTACCGGTGTCCAATGTCCGGCGAAGTCACTGATGGATTGACTGGACCGTTCAAATGCATAATGTATTGTATCCGCGATAACCCATCAACGTGTTGATTCCGGGCCCGAATATTTCGGTGAATCATGCAACGCAGCTACCATCCTTCGCTCGCTCGCTCGCGATTAAAAATCCTGGACGCTGCTTCGAGCGCTCCTCTTGCTTGGCTTCGATTCGATACGTTCGATTCGATGTCGTTCGATTCTCGCGAGCGGTGCTCCACGAGCGTCTCTCGTGCCTTCCGCGCGTGTCTTACTAACAAGCTCAGCGCTGCGTCCGTTGCAGTTAGCGCGCTTAATTGGTACGTATCGGAATCGGCGGCCACTTGAAGCGAACCGAATGCGAACTAGTCCTGAGTTAACGGTTCCCCTCAAGAGTTTGCCTGTTCGGGTTTGTGTTGGTTCACTTTGCGCGCCAGATATACGCCGGTGATATACGGTGTAAGTGGAAAGCACCGTTTGCGTTGGTCTCCGTTAAGCGCGATCGGCTGTAACGCGTCCGGTATATCCGTCTACGCTCATCCGTACGCTCCGATTTCGAATCCGTCATTCTGGTCCGAGGCATTCATTTCGGTGGTTGCGCAAAGGTTCGATCGGTTGACACTGTCGCCGGAATCGTTTCGCCAACGGAAAAAGATCCCTGAATCAGTCAGTTGAAGTGAATGCGGAATTAAAGCGAGTGCCGCACAGAAATAATTCGATCGGGATCCATGAAAATGGACCTCGCAGAGAGACCGATTCCCGGCCGGTCCAATAAGAAGCGATCAATGTTTCATTAGTACGGGGAACGATTCAGCATTCGTAGCATCGTAAATTCATTACTACCATCGTTACGCGTTCAACATGCGAATAATAAACCGCGCTTTAATCACCTCGCGCGTCTCTTGATCCGGATCTCCCGGCAATACTTAGTTACCGTTAATTACAATGGTATCTAACGTTTAATTCCTCTTACCGCATCGCATCGCATCATGCACGAGAGGGAGAGGAGAGAAGGGAGGACCGCGCGTGCGATCATTAATTCGCACACACAAACGGGAATACTTGATGAATAATTACGGCTGACTGGCAGCGCATTCGAATGACCGGATTGATGCGGTGTACCACCAGCATGAAATGCTCGAGCATTGAGGACCTTCGTAGATGCCGAAACGCGTGGTGCTTCGTGAGAGAGTCCCAGCGGGGGAGAAAGATGAGGGAACTCTTCTTCCTCCGGTAATTTTCGTTCGGAAAGTAAATCCGTCGAAAGTAGATTTGCGTCGCTGCTTTATGAATCTTCCGGATGCTCTGCAAATTCATCGAAGATAAATGCTCTCGCCTTCGAGAGAGAGAGAGAGAGAGAGAGAGAGAGAGAGAGAGAGAGAGAGAGAGGGAGAGAACCGGAGCAGGTGAGGTACAAGTTGCGGGAACTCGCGTCGCGAGTTCGAAAAATGCAAGATTACCGTCACGTGCGCGATCTCACGCGAACGGCTACGTTATCCATCATGTACGGGGGCTTAGCTGTTCGTGCTTCCACGCGTCCGAGCAACGTGATATAACCGCACAGTCGGTAAATCAAGGGGAAATTACAATCGGAATTTTATATCGCACGCGCGAGCAGCGTATCGTGAATTATTCCCTGCTTGCGTGATTTTCAGAATGGCCCGGCGCGCATCGCCGCGCGAATATCGCAAATCGCGACGTTCCCGCGATTAAATATTGAAATAACAATTTACGTGCGAGCGGGCGAGCGAGGACGAGCGAAATTCCGCGAAAATCGGGCAGAATTCAACATCGCGTCCTCGAATTTTCTCGCTCGTCGCTCGCGTCATAATAATCGAATCGAATCCGGCAAGAACGATCGCCGCTCGTTTCGCCGTTGGATCGCGCACCTCGGATGCGCGATTTTTTATTGGCGTATGCGCCCCGATCTCTCAGGATGCTCGAAAAGTTGGCGCTTAACGTCGAACTTCGATTTAAGGCGCTATAGAGATTAAATCATGAAAGTTATATAAACTCGGCGCAAGTGCGCCGCGGCACTCTCCCGCAGTGTACTCGGTCACGTTTCGAGTTTAGCAGACCTTTTCCGTTACTATACAGCTTATCAGACTTCGCGGTTTATGTGCCCTTATTGGAACCGCCGTGCAGAAAGGAGGTGCAACGTCCAAAGACGAAAGTAACGTTACGTAAATCGTCCAGCCGGGCAGAGGGGGGAGGGCAGACGGGGAACTTTGGTCCCACTTGTCCCGCGTTGCTTAAACTTTTCCTCAGATTGTGTGCGTACGCGCGCGTGCCCATGTATGCACGTACGCTTGTGTGTGTGTGTGTGTGTGTGTGTGTGTGTGTGTTTGTGTGTGTGTGTGTGTGTGTGTGTGTGTGTGTGTGCTGCCTCCGCAGCACGTGCATTAAAATTCAAAGTCCGCGGTGTCCAATACAGAATTCCTCAACCGCGTCTTTCTTGCAGACTATGAAAGCCCGTAATGTCTCGATGCAATAAGCCGTGAAATAAGAAACCCCGGGATATGCGAATGTATTTACTTTTATCCTCCAATTCGATCAATCGGGGGCAGGAGAGGGCAAGGTTGCCCTCTGATCGGAATTATCGAGGACACGTTGAAAAATCAAGTACAAATCAAGGTTCTGAAAATAGAAACGGTCGTCTCGATTGCTCAATTAATAATTACGGAGAATTTTATTATACATCGGCGATACATCGATACATCGATACGAACGGCATGCGAACAATGAAGAAGCTCGAGCCTTTGTTTCCCATTCGAATGCATTTTCTCTGTGCTCTTTCATGTTCATGTGTGGATATTACTTTTATATTTCACAGAATGGGAACGGATGAACATTTCGAGCCTCGTCTCTTTCCATAAATTTGCAACCGCTTTGTAAACACGTGCGATATACGTGCATGTATATTTTCCCACACGTATACAGTTAAACAGGCTATTATGTCATAAGCGATATCTTACGGCTGGCCGTGCCGTGTTCTCTCTTTATTCCGCTGCGGGCAACGAGAAGGCATGAGATTATTCTCATGACGCGGCCGCACGGTTTCGCATTCGTAGTTTATGGGACGAATACACGTGGCATTTTTCCACAACGGCTTATCGGGTACCGTAAAGTGGCAAAAAAAAAAAGAAAAAGAAAAAGAAAAGAGCAAAAGAAGAAGAAAGAAAAAAAGAAACGAAAGGAATTGCAGCGGGGAAAGAATGATGAAGGCGCTAATGCGCCGCTACGGCATTAGCGGTGCTGACGGGTTTTGCTTTACAAATATCGCGTCTCGTCGCGTCACGCCGCTGAAGTTGACGGTGTTTCGAGCACGTAGGTGCTCACTTAGGAATATTTATGAAGCTGACAAATTGCTGGCTGTCTCCCTCCGCGTGCGTTTGTGCTCCGTTTTTTTTAAACGCATCTTGAACACGTGCCGCGTGCCGCGACAGCGAGCAGACGAGCCAACGGAAATCAGATTCCGTTCAAATAGATCGATCTCCCTTCTCGTTCCCGAAGGCTCTCCTTCTGGCTTCTTTCTCCTTGCTGCTTTGTCACGTTTGATCAATAATCGCAACTAGCCAGCGGTATCCGACTCGAAGAAACATCGAATTGCCTAAGTAACGGATCGACGCGGTCGTTTTACTGCCCCGCGATTCGGGGCTGACCGACGCGATTTTTCCACGGCTATCGCGAATCGCGATTCGCCTGCTTAGCTAACGACATTCCCGGGGTGATGGCGAAATTATGCTGTTTATTTGGATCTCGTTATGCGGCCGTGCGCCGCGCCGAATTCGCGAAATCCATTAGCGAGATTTCGATGGCTCGCGTATTTAAATCGCGTTACGCGATCGCTCATCTCTCATGTGACTCATTATAGAGGAAATAACTCTATTTGTATGCGGCGTAATTCTATATCGCCGGCAATGAATTATATCGCCCGTCCCCGCAACTTCGCCGGCCACAAATATTGGCTAATTTCGCACGCCTAACTTTGTTTTACGCAGCATAGCGCAACACTTTGACTACGATTAGCTGTTTAATAAAGCAGTTATTGGCAAGCTGCATACCGGACAAGTAAATGAAATTACCTGAATAAATAGTTTCCGCTGAAGCGTTTCGTTCCTTCCCTGTCTCTCTCTCTCTCTCTCTCTCTCTCTCTCTCTCTCTCTCTCTCTCGTTTATATCGGCCCGCGAGTCAATTCTCTTGGGGATGCACAGCGAGTCTCCGAGTTATACGTTGAGAATTTTTTCTATTGAATTTTCTCGATGAAACTTTGATCGCCCGCGTCGAGATATCAAAACTGAGAACTTAAGTTCGTTCATTTCGCAATTATTAGACTGTCATTAGATATTCTGACTGCTAGAATTAATGTTCGATCGTGATGAGATCTTTAGCATTAACGATAATCCCAAATTGAATTTCTCGTTTCGAATAATAATTATAATTATAATTAGAATAATAATTTCGAATAATAATTATAATATATTGGCCGTGAATTTTGTTGCGAATTTCGCAATTTAATGCGCAACATATAAATTTAACTTATCCGATTTTATCGCTTGTAATAATTAGTTTCTCATCTCTGTTACGTAAATGCGAATGAGTATGCGTATCGAGAGAGAGAGAGAGAGAGAGAGAGAGAGAGAAAAATGAGGGAGAGAGAAAGAAAATGTATGGCTAAGTGTAATTAAAACGGTCTTGTGGCTCAAACAATCCCGTATTTGTCTTTAAGAAGTCAAGGGCGTTTTTTTCCCGCTTTGTGAAAAGATATCCAATAAGCTAATTGTCTGCTCTCATTTCTTCCCTACAGAGTAGGGAAATGTCGATTTTTACGTCCAGTATTGGCTGTCTCTCTTATACTCGTAGCTTTTCGCATTCGCGAGAACACTGGCGAAAAATTAAAAATTAAAGCAGAAACGAAAGAGTCGCCTTTCGTCGCGTTCGATCTGCTCTCATCGCTTCGCGCTGTTCCCTTTTCTATTCCCGCGACAACGTCGTTGAATGCCGTGAATCAACATCCCGGGAAAGTAGAATCAAAGAGAAAATCGGGAAGGACACGAGGGAATTTATAGAATGTGAGTTTAATGTACACGGCTCGAAATAGACCTACGTGCTCCAAGTTTCTTCGATTCGTGCCGCTGTATTTTTCGCCGCTGGCAGATTAAATAGACTCGATGAATTTCGGGTCAAGCGTTCGTGTCCTCTACTTTTGCACAATAGACCAAAATGGCCATGATTATCGGGCGATTTCTTCCATGCATATAGATTGCTGGATTGCCGCAGTACGATTCCAACTCTAGTTAATTTTCCTCGTCTCGTGTACATATTTCTTCTTCTTCTCTCTCTCTCTCTCTCTCTCTCTCTCTCTCTCTCTCTCTTTCGTTTTCTCTTCCCGTATTCCATTCTTTCTATGTGTCCTCGTTACGTCGCGCTATACCTTTCTGTACATTTCTCGCTCTCTACGTCTGAGCAGCCGCAATGTCGTTACAACCTTCATAAAACTTTGTGGCCGCGCCAACTTTCTGCGAAGTTTGAAATTTATTCGCGCCAAGTTTATCGGCATCGGCGCGAGAGAATCGACAATCGTAAACGTTACAGCATATCGGTCGCCATTCGATCCTGACAACGTCGGGAAAAGTGAATGTTCCCGACGGATCAGCCCGTCGAGCTATCGAGATATCGATGCCCGATTTAGGTAACAATAACTTAAATGCCACGCGACAGGCATTGACGGAACGGAACGGAATGTCCGCGAACAATGATATTTAAATAAATCTCTGATTGACCTGTCATACAGATCTGTCTCGCGGTTTGATTTTCGTCAGCTGTCCTCGGAGGTCAGAGGGTAAAATAAATAAAAACAGGCGTGCGTCCGTAGAGATCTTGTTTAATGTGGCTTTGCGCTATATGCAGTTCCGAACCGCGCTTTTCTCTCTCTCTCTTTCTCTCTGTCTTTTCATGTATCACATTTTTCTCATATTAATACGGAAAATGTAATAAATACGGAGGAACGCGGAGTTCTTATTTCTGCGTTAGAAGACCGGCATTTCGATTTCCTTGCTCCATGTTCTCGATGTTCGTTTGAAAAAGGAGTCCTCTGTAGCGGGACTTTTTAATTTCACATCTGGCTTTTACGATGGCGCAAAATGAAAATTTTTATACCGGTATGTGGTGCTTGGCGGACCGTACCTATTCCGCCGATAAACAATTCAAGTTAAAGCTTTATATTTTCCGACCACGTGAGCTTTCAGTCGTTTCTATTCATACCGATGATTATTCGTGCATGGTGAACGTTCGCGCGTTTAGACGCGTAAAGCGCGCGAAAAACGCGACCTCTCGAGTAAACTGAAAAATTTCATCCTCTTTCGCATCGCGCGATCGCAGATATCCCTCCGCGCGAATATTATACGAATATTTTACGGAATTGAATATAGAACTTCGAATGTAACCGCGTTTACTAGTCGTAATCGCCGAATGGCCAGATCAAGTTGATATTTGCCCTTTGCTCTCTGTACATTGAATACATTGAATAACGAATAACATGTGGACTTTGGAAATTACAGACGAATCTATTCAGATCTTTTTGAATCTCGCGCCGCGGGGTTCGGATCAGATCTGCGAAAAGCCCCCACTCCCGGCCTCGAGTGGGATCGCCCAGAGTGGAGGAGGAATCCCGACGCATTGTCGCGGTTCATAGTGACATCGCGCGGCCAAAATTGTAAGCAAGCTGACGCGCGAGTCTACATTCGTTTCCGATTTTGCCCGTTTGTATTGCGTTGTTCAGTCAGTTCTAATCAGATTTTAACGCGACGGAAGTGTTCCTCGCGCAGGAAGTTTCGCTTTTACAACGCTGTTTAAAATGGTTCGACGCCCAACGTCAAGTTGGAAGGTATTCCCTACCAAATTCACATGCTAAGTTACTCCGGCGGATTCTAATCGGCGCAGATGGCGAGTCTCCAACGCAATAGACGCTGGTAACGTACGACTTATTTGGCACAAATTTATTTCTGCACATATACATTGTTATACACATATACATGTATGATAACGATTTTGCGAAATTCGCGAGAGATCTGTCGTTCGCGTTTCGCTAATGTGCCTCTTTTTTGTACCTCGCGATGCGTTGGTATCAAATTTGCTGCGAGGGAAATCCCCTCTGGGAAATCCCCATGTATCACGGTTCCTTTTCTTTTGTCCCGCGCATTGTCATGTTTTAAAAACATCCCCTGAAAAATAGACGACTGCTAGCAGACGCGAGTCGCACGACGCAGCGTGTACTTCTCGCTGACTTGCTTCAAAACCGCGAAAGGCTTCCGTCAGGAAGGACGGAATGTCTGGCTTGTTCTGGGATCTTTTGTTTTCCTCTAACGAGAAAGTAGAAAGAGATGTAGATCCTGCGCTAAGGGTAACGTAATGGGCTGAAGGTTTCGCCCGCAAGCTTAAATCGAGTTTCGTTTATTATGTTATTTTTTATGTTAACTTGAAATGAACTCCATTTTGACAGGATTCTCATCTGAGAATTCATTACGAGGACGTTTAATCTCGTGTAGTAAAAAGTTTGCGAAACGAGATGGGAGACGATCAAACTTTGGCGTTAAAGAAAACTCGACACCGAATTGCTCAAAGAAGCTGCGCGAGGGAACGCCAGGAACTCGAAGGCGTTCCTTCACATAGAGAGATGGTTGACAATTTTCCTGATTTATGCGGAACAATGCGCGGAGCGTTTCCTGGTAAGGGCAACGCGTTTGTCTCGAAATCAAAGATGAAAACACAGCAGGACAGCGTAAATTATTCCACGCGTTATTTATCATCAGATGCGAGAGCGGGAGAGACAATTCGTTCCTTTTGAAAGAGAATGAACAGTCCGTCCGTTTTTGCCAGTCAGGTCACAGGTCATTCGTGTAATCCATCGCATATAATTATCCGCGAGATATTCCGCCGAGATAGGCAGCCTCGCGATGTAAAAGCTTCGCTTTCGATCGACCGGCGCGCTAAAGCCGCAGCGAGGCAATCAACGTGCCAAGTAATTTCTCACGCACCGCGCGCGAGATCTCCTTTGCAGTTGATATTTATATCGCGAGGCTTTGACGTGCGATTCCCTTTCAAATTGGCCGTGCCGCGCGACGGCGATACGCGCAGCCGGATGCTCGATCGAATTTATATCGAGTCGCGACTCGATCGCACGCCGAGCCTTCCCCGAGGCTGCGTTTATTCGGGAAATGGTAAATGGTTCGTTAAAAGCGAGCGCGGCCTAACGTCACGCGCGATTCTGGAAAGCGATTCTCACGCTCTGCATTGTAAATGGCAATCTGAGGCAATAGGAGCGATGTCTGACGGGAGCGGCGGGGTCCGCGGGAAAGCGTCTGAAAGCGGAACGCCGCCGCGGCGAAAATCGCGCGTGGTTACCCGCGACTTTTCCCCTCAGCTTTTCCCTTCCGCATCTGCATCGCAGATGCGACCGATTGAAAGGCTCTCGCAGCTTCCCGTCGCGCTCGCCGGGAACTCGATCATAAACGCCGTCGATTGATTATAAATATTTAACGCGCCCTCGGACTCGTTTGCATCCGCGATCCGCGCTGAAAGGCGCGACTCGATGCATTAACGCGAATATTCTCGATTGCCGACGTCGGTCCCGCGAAGCGGAGCACCGCCGGCTCCGAGATGAGATCTCAACGCGGCGATCGGCGGTTCTTATGATTCTTCAGCCGGCATCTCGCCGCGCCGAGTGACGTAACGGCGAGTGCCGGTATATTCCGCTCGTCGGGCGATATTCGCAGTGAAATGCGAGGAAGCGAACTCGATTTCTCGAATTGTCGCGCTGAAAAGTACCAAGGGAGCGTCCCGCCCCCGGCCGCGTCGTCAGGGATATCCGCATAATCCTAAATTGCGCCTGCGATGCAATTCCCCCGGAGACACCCCCGGGGGACGTTGATCGCTAAAATATTTCTGACCACGTTTCCGATTCCGCGATTCGATCGACGGAATTCGGAAAGGTCGCCGCGTGCTTCGCGATAACCGATCACTCATCGTCGCGGCCTCGGTTCCCGAGCGAGAAGCTGCGCTCGAATAATCAACAGATACGAATTATAGGGCACCGGGGTGTCCGATTGACCGCGTATTAGATCCCGTCGAGCGAGCGATAATTGCAGCAGCGGGGTCACGCGGCGGGTCACGCCGAGCGAAGCCGTCCCGCGGTGCGGCTTCCTCGTCGTTGTTCCTCGCTTGCGGAACTACGCTTCTAAACCCTTTATCGGAGCCGCTTTCTCGCACGCGAGAAGATCGATTCTGCGCGAGGCATCGCGAGCCAAATTCATAAATAAAAGCGTGTCGCCTGCGATCCGTGATAAACACGCGGCAGCGACGATGAAGTCGTTTCGGTCAGGTTGCACAGGTAAACACTCTCGGACGGCGCGCTACATCGTACGTTAAATTAAAGATGGGATACGCGATTGTGAGCAACAGCGCGGTGTTTCGGTCCGCGTTTCGTCACGTAAAAAATGCACCCCGCAAACAAGCCCGGCATCATCGTTCACGCGCTTGCACGCGCGCCGACGAGAAAAATATCACGGACTACCGCGCGGTCATTCAACGGTATGCATAGTTCACTGCATTTTTTCTGTTAGCGAGAAAAATGAAAAAAAAAGAGAGAGAGAGAGAGAAAGCGTGAAAGAGAGAGAGAGAGAGAGAGAGAGAGAGAGAGAGAGAGAGAGAGAGAGAAGAGGGGAGAAGAGAAAAAATTGTGGAAAAGTCAGATTCTGATGAGCCTCGAGTGCTCGTTGTACGGGACGTGCGTTATTCCGCGATCGGCGACGGTTTTCCCTGTTTTTCCTCTTCTTTTCGACTGTTCGGCGCACGCATTCCGGGATACCTGATTATAATCATCGTTAAGAAAGCTGCGCTCTCGTTGGCTAATAATGCGCTATTTTCCTTTATAATACGGGAATCGTCCCCAGCGGGACGAGTAGGATGCTGGGAGCTATTTGAAATGAAACTTACGCAAGTTGAAATCCTCGGGGAATCTTGCGGCTTATATTAATTACGCGAGACCAATAAGCTGTACGCGCACTTTCGTAATTTATGCGCGTCCCGAGGCCGAATCGACTACGCCCTTCCACATGTGCCGCATGTTTCATGATATCTGCGCGCGGAATGGCGTATGTTGTTCCATTAGATTATCAAAGGGCTCGAAGAGGGTTTGTCGGCTTTGTTATTATCCGAAACGGAGATCATCGCGCGTGCGAATTCAGTCGATATTCTCTCGAAATATCGCGTTTCCCTACGCAAACGTTTGTTACTTCCATCGAGAAGAGAAAGCGCGATTGGAACGTATTTCGCTCATGATCGACGAGGACATTCCGAGCGTGTATACGAAATACGTTGCTAGCGGTAGGGCTCTTTATTGAAATTTATCGAATCGCGATTCATCGACTTAAAGAATTCCTATTAAATTTTCCTTTCGCGAAAGTAGCGTTCCACCTTGAAAGCATGGAGATTAGGGCGCAGTCTTGCCATCGCGAACGTGCCTAATTTTCGGAATCCGGAACGCCGCGATGCGAAAATCACGATTTCGCGTTCGCGTTGCCTGAGGCGCGTGGCGGCAAGTTTAGCGGACGATTTTTCGAAGAATGAAGAAGGAAGCGGTAGAGATTGCGATTTGATTTCATATGCATCAATGCTTTCTCGATACTCGATCCTGACGCGCTCCAGTCACGGACTCTTGTGTTCAAAGAGCCGAAAGACTTTAATCTCAATGTTGGACGCAATTAAAAAAGTCGCGTTCCAGTCGGTAGGCTTTTTGAGGAATCTTCAAAGGAGTCTGAAGCAGCGAACGATGTACATCGTTTGATTAAAGGAAAATGACATCGTGACTGCCAATGAAACCTCCCTGTGCCCTTCCTGTGCACCCTCCATATCGTAATTTCTCGTCGCAGTCTCCGTCTTCCTCAGCAGCTCAGAATTTAAACTGCAACAGCGGATCCGGAAAGCAGACCGCTTTTGAGTCTCGCTTGTAAAGTTTGCTCTCTGAAACGTTAGACCTTTTGTTGTCTCAAGTTGATTGTCGATCGGTCGAGATGATCTCCGTTGTAAAATTGATAATACATTACGGCGGCCATCGTGAAACTGCTGATTGTGCCTGAAATCTTTTTCCCGAAGATCCATTCTTGAACAGAGAATCCAGAAAATGGATTTTACGAAAAGTGTGACGGAACTTCAAAGTGTCTCCTTGAGATTCGCTTCAGCGATTTTGATGAAAATTAAAACGAGAGAGAAGCTTACCTGTCCAAGTCTGTCCCTTTGCATCTTTGTATCGAACCGTATTCGAGGAATTGGCTCGGCTGCTCATTGAAATCTTTATTAAAATCTTTTATCTGATCTGCAAGGCAGAAGTTTCGGAATAAATAGCCTACTTTTGTCCAAGTTCGCGTTTCTCTTAGAGCAGACTCGGCGATTCTCTTTCCTTCATTCTCCGCTCATTCATTTTTCATCGATACTTTTCGAATGTCATTCCGCGCTCTGCGCAATCGTTAATAGACATGCTTGACGAACACGAGTGGCGGATAATTCGTTTCTCTTGCAATAATTGCGGGTTTCGCTGCAGCGCGTTTCTTGCGATCGTAGCGGAATCGCCGGCGATTAACATCTCGCTAGCGAGGGTTTCTGGATTGCGAACCGAATGTCGCATGTCACTTTGCTATAAATCCTGCGATATAGCTTTACGATGTGATAATAATTAATTTGATTATCGGTAATCGGCGGTAGCTTTGATAGAGTATTCGCAAAAATGAATGTGTGTTTAATATGATTCGGTATCCGAATATCGAATAAATCTTATTTACTCGGGATACGCAGTTAATAATTATGATTGCACATAGGCGAGCATTGCACTTTGCATAATCCTTGGCTCGAAGAGATAAAATGTATGAAACGGGGAGAGACCGCTTGACGGATCGCTCTTGATAACATAATTATCTGATTAACGAATAATAGAATCAGCTCGTGATATTTTAAGGGACAGACAGCATTTGCTTGGTATTCGAAGAGATTAGCTTATCGTGTTTTCTGGTTGCGTCGATGCGTTTTGCAAATTAAAATTAAAAGTCTTGTAATGACAGATATCGTCACTAAATGAGATTGATCAATTAGCTCTGATCACTAATTGGAAATGTCGGTGATGTCATACGATAAGTTTGTTTGTAAAATATAGTCCTCGGTTACGCGAAAGTTTAATCATCGCTCGGTTGACGTTATTAGATTAACAAACTATGTTTAATGAAATCTGAAATGTATGAAATTATTCATTCTCCGCGACGAAACGAGTATTTTATATCTCGCGTTGATTGCCAATTGTCTGCCGATAGATCCGGCCGCTAGATTGGCGCTCGCGCCGTTTCGTACGGCGCGTTATTAATCAAACTTGACGACGAAGTTAAAAATTCAACAGTTACTTCGGTCCGGCTGAAATATGCAAACGCGAGTTCATCACGTGATGCGCGAAACACGAGTCGCCGGCAGCCTCGCGAATTTCACGTGTCCGAAACGAGACGCAATACGGAAGCTTTTCTCGCCAAGAGCGGAAGCATCAAAGTTCCACGATGTACGGAGGAAAGCGCGATCGCGTATTTTGCGCGTTGCAGGCATCGAGTTTTCCGTGAAATTAATCGGCAATGACGCTGTGGAGAAGCTGCGGAGAATTTCCTCTCCTTCGCCTTGAACCGATTTGAGTTTCGTTCATTGGCCTTGGAACGTGAAGCCGTTTCCTCACAGCTTCCACGAGCCAGATACAGAGACGGAAAAATAGGAACTTCATCCGCGAGCGTTCTCGGGATTGCGCGATAAAAAAAATCGGCGGAAATACGGACGAAATACTCGTGTATGAATGCTAAACGAAGCACGATTCGCCGATTATTGCACATCGAGACGGTTGGCAAGAAATCCGGAATTTCGCGCATTCGGATGTCCCTTTAATCTTTAATCCACTTTCCATCCGATTGCCGTCCTTCCTTCATCGAAGAATCTCTATCGCGCCAATTTATGAGGAATTTCGCGAGTCGTCACAGTAGAATGCTTCAACTCAGCCATTATCGAGTCGTAATGAAGAACAGGGAACCGGAGAAACCGCAACCGCAACCGGGTTTTCGTTCGTCGCAGGAAGCCGCTCTCATTCAACCAGTAGCTTCCGGCAATTCTGTCGCTGAAGACTCCAAGGATCCGTCCGGTCGGAAAACTTCCTTGACACTGCGATTCTGCTTTTCGAGGTATCGCGCGCCCGTAAGCCTGATGGAGCGCTCCATCTTTCAAGCTCGTATCGGATACGCAGCTTCTTCGCTGGAATAAAATTCTCGAGAGTCCTTCGCGTCGATTTAATTCTTCACGCGCGTCTTCGATTCGCGCGATCGATCACATAGAAATCATTAGAGTCACGTAAGGAATCTTCCGTTAGGAATCGTCTATTTGACCGAGCCATCAGGAAGCAGGCGACTGTATAACACAATTGGATTGAACTATTTGGCAAATACGCTTCTTCCTCGTTTCCAGTGATTGGATGAAATGACGAGAAGGAGGACCATGAGTTTTGCCTATATTCCCGACTTTATTACTCGTCGATGCAAATGATGGAACTTGAAGAGGAAACGATATGAAAGAATAATTTCGGATTCCTTTGATTCCTATTTCATATCTTATCGCGAAATCTGGAGAACTCATAAGCGAATGTATGGAATGTTCGGTGCTGCTTGAATGAATACAACTGACTCTCTCGCAAAGTTCCGCGAAGCGATACCGCGATCGCGGTATAACGGATCTGAAAGGCGGCTCGCCGTTCGCTAACTTTATTCAGGAGTCACGTAAAATTGTAAAACCGAGGCAGAGGATATTTCTTAAACGGAATCGACAGCTGTGTCCTCCCATCGCGACGCGGTGAAGGACGAATCACGCTGAAGGGAAACCGCAACATGCATCGATCTGCGTCAAACATAATCCCGGTTTTCCCGCATGTCGCCGGCGAAAAAAAGCAAAAGAAAGGAAAACAGAGACAGAGAGAAAGATCAACGCAAACTGTCGAGTAGCTGTCGATCCGCCGTTACCGAGAACGAAATCCCGTTATCGGGCACTTGTTCTGTTCGCAGAGAGGGAGGTTTGGTATGAAGCGGCGACGCGGGCGATCGAGGCGCGGATCAGGGCAGCAGCCCTGAGCACCAGCGTCACCGGCACGATGCCGCCGGCGGGGGTGGCACGCGGCGTCGTCCTCTTCGTTGGCGATGGCATGGGGATGAGCACCCTCACGGCCGCGAGGATCCTTTCGGGCCAGCGTCACGGCAATCCGGGCGAGGAGTCGCAGCTCGCGTGGGACAGCTTCCCAGCGGTGGCATTGGCGCGGGTGAGTACGAGAGAGAAGGGTGTGCCAGGGGTTGTGCGCTCCTTTCTTCTTCCCTGCCGCCCTAGCGTGAAACGGCGTCGCGCGTGAAAGCGACGCTTTACGGGCGCTAAATTCATCGCGCGCGAATTGCCGGGCCGGAGAGTCTGGTCTCGCTCGAGATTGTTAACCGACCGGCCGGTTTTACGCGCGGCAGGCTTGCGTGGAAAGCTTGTCGCGGATCGAGGAACACCTTGCAGCGAAAACGGGAACGCCGTTTCGCAAGTTACGTACCGTAAAATTCCATAAGTGCTGCGTTAGAATGCGCACGCCAGTGCGCCAGCTACGTTTCGCCAGCTACTGGCTAGCTTGGTGCACTCGATGTGGATCGAACCGCGATTTCCAATTATCTTTCATATCGTTTCCTCTCGAACTCTGACATTTCCGGATTCGCTCGGAAACATTTACGCGGTGCTTACTCCGTGCGATCCGCGCGGATGATAAAAGCTCTCCCGCGTCTCCCTTTTCCCTCCTTTCGAGCGATCGCCGTGCGAATGAATCCGAGAAATTGCTGATGCCCCTCTGTAAGCAGCCGTGTACGCCAAGGAAAAATCCAATGTTGAATTCACCTCGTTAACGCAACGGAGGACATTTGCATGGAAATTTCATCGAGATACGCGTATACACGTATTTCCATGCGTATTACGTATTCGCGTTTTAATTAAGCTCACGGTCAAGCATTGCCGCCGCTATCGCCAGTTTATTTTTCATTCTCCCTTCTTTGCTTCGTGGACGCCTCGTCCACCGCACACAGATATATAAAAATCCCTGCTGGTCAACGCTATTAACACACGAAGCACTCTGTTTTATCAGCTTGTGTTGTGTCGCTTGTGCTTTCCATTCCTCGTTCATTCTACGTTTCCTTAAGCCTGCCCCCTGCGTCTTCTCGTCAACTTTCTTTTCAAGTTGTCTTGATTTCCTCCGGAAGGCAGAGGCATGAATCGAGAGAAACTTTCTGCCAAAGAACAGAAGGGATTGAAGGGATCGCCTCTGTGTTGCCGGGAGGTTTGCTTATTAAATGCAGTTCCTTGCGACGAACTTGTAGATTTACGGAAGCTTCCCACTTGCAGTTCCTGCCATAATTTCTGCTTATCCTTATTTTGATAAAGCGAAGATTGTTCGAGAATAAACACGTCCGATTGTGATCTCGTCGAATCGCTCGCGAGAACCGCTAAAATTAAGTGCAAAAGAAGAACATGGCTACTTGGAACGTACTTATCACTCTGGGCACGTTTGCCGCATCTGGGAAATCTCATCTGAGCTCGCATAATTAAAGGGACGGCTTTGAAAAAAGAAAAAGAGAGAGAAAGGAAGCAACGACGCTACGGCGCGCGCGATTACGGCGAGATCGAAGCGCGTTTTCCAGATTTCAAATCGTATGCCGCGCCATACAAGTGATCCACCGTGGAGAGTTGTTTTCTGCGGAGAGATTTCAAAACATCCATTACCAATGATATCGATGTTTGCGCACGAATGTACGATCATGGGTGTATACATTATGCCTCACGTGTTTGCTCGTTCCTCGTGCGTTGTTTTATTTCGCCATTCATCCTACGTATCGAGCGCACTTGTCTGTACTTTTCTTTACAGTTCTCCTTCAAATCGCGCGTCCCGGAGTCATCGATAATAACGGGCACGAAACTATCTAGGAGAATCGATAGCACTCGCCGTACATCGATTACGTTTATCGTCCGTTGATGTAATTTAAACCCCTCCAGCCGAGGCGAGATTCTCGAAGAAACTCCGCGAGAGCGTCGGAAATCTGCACGAAGAGGCGTACGCTCCGATTCTGAACCGAAATTTTCTCTCATCATCAGTCTCTTTCGCGTCCCCCCGCGAATTATGATCGATTCACGCGAATTTCCCGTGAAGAGCGTAAATACATTTTCGGCTTGAGCGGACTCTTTCTCTCTCTGTCTCGCTCGTTCGTGGATTCCCATCGTTCTTAGAACCGAGTCGCGCCTCGTCGCTTATCTTGCCGTTGCACTATCGATGGCAGACGCTGAATATTTTCCCGACGATTTCTCGAATCGAACGATCCACGTTATTTGTTGTCCCACGGCGCGCAAGATATTCCCTTTACCACCGTAATTTTTCTTGTCCCCCGTCAAGTGGTATTATCGTCTTCGTGGCTCTCGCCCGTTCCTCTCTAGTGCTCTTCCCTAGGTGACACACCTGGAAAACTGGTTGTTGGTCGGAAACAAAGTTCCTCGAATGGTCCCTCGGCGATTTCCCGGCGAGAGCCAGACCGGCGTTGATGGAGCGCTCGTTTGCTACCACGTGGATGTAAGCAGTCTCGTGCAATGGTCTATAAACGAAAACGCGGTGCGAGTTCCTCGATCGCACATGCGGATTTTAAGAGACGGTGATCCGCAGCGGACGGAACATCCGTTCAACTCGTTCGACCTGTCCACGATGCGGGATTCGGCGGTTATTCCGCGCGATGAACGCGCTTCGTCTGCGCTTCGTCGGGATACATCGTTCGCGATTGCATTAATCCGCACTTAACTTCCCGGATGCATATCGCGCGCGCGGTGCATACGGTGTACCTTTAAGCAGGCGTCAGCCGATCATTAAATTACACGACACCTGCGCGATTGGGTATACACTTCGACGGTAACGCGCGCATCACCGGCATGCTCGATTTATTGCCGAAACACGCGACATTTACCAGGATAATAATTAATTGCGGCTTACACAGGCGCGGGTGATTAACGGTCGAGTCGCCGCGGCGCATTAAATCGGCATCGATCACCGGCTGTATACGCTGGGATTCTTGCAAAATATCAATCGTGATTCCGTTTCAAAAGTGTCACACGCGCAGCTTCATCGCAGCTGGAGCCGCGGTAAGCCGCGAACGCCGGCCGGGCTGAATGGAGACCCGACGCGATTTCATGGCAGCCGCAACGGACTCCCCTTGGCTCCTTTTGCGACAACGAAGGTGTAAAATTATGGCTTTCTCTTGTGACTCCTCGTTAATTCTCTCAGCGTCGCGCGACTGCGTACACGCGCGCTTTCAACATACTGTATCCTCAAAGAGTTTCTCCACAGTATACTTCGAGTACGTCGAGTATGTGCATTTGTTGATTACATTAACAATCATAAGGGATCTTGCAGACTTTTCTCAGTATTTTTATCGAATTTATAACTCTCTCTCTCTCTCTCTCTCTCTCTCTCTCTCTCTCTCTCTCTCTCTCTATCTCTCTCTTTTGCTGAGAATAATGGAAAGTTCAGAGACACGATTGGGTCGAGGAACTGATATTTTTGCGCGACTTTGTATTAAAATTGTTTAATTAATAAATATTAATACGATAGGTTGTAGTATTAATAAATATAGTAAACATAGTATTAATATAGAATATTGATCCAGTAATTAGATACGATAATGCAATGATGATGAGATAACATACTGTAAATAGTATTCAGTACAGAATTGGCAATTAAATTTTTCACAGTTAAACGAAAGGAAGAACCACGTGCGTCTGCGATATAACAAATGATCTGTTAAGAATCCCAAGTTTTTTCTTCATACCTTTCCCGGAATGCACCACGCGCGCGCAGTGTGACTGAATACAAGAAATACAAAGATCGCTTCAACGAGATTGACTTTTACGGGCAATGTTTCTCGCGAGGAGAAGACATAACGGAGCAGATTACCGAAATCGCTGCGCGATATTCCCATTCCAGTCCCATGGGAGACTTTTGCGGACATGTGCTGATTAAGTTTCCTCCATGCGCGCTTTGAGTGAGCTGCTATGCGCTGTTAAATTTTTGAATCCCCTTTTTCTAACACACAGACACACACTGGCGACCGCCAGTTGCGAGAGATACAAAGAGTCGGCGGCAAAGCGGATAGCGGCGAGTTTTTTGCCTATCCTCCTCCTCCTCTTCCCCCCTCCCCTCCCCCTCTGCCCTTGCTTCCCCGCGTCTGCAAACATAAAAATAATTCCGCACGCTAGGAACGCTCGCCCGCTGACACGTTTTTCATCGCAAATTGCGTCAATTTAATCGAGACCACGGTCCACTAAATATCGGACAAATTGCGCGGGATTCACAATCGCGCGTTTCATTTTGCATTGCTTTGCCGCGAAGTCTCTCCCTCACGTATCCGCGAAATTACGTTTACGAGGGAATTCCTTCGAGCGACATTAACACGGTGGTATTTTGCGACGCGATTAATCATTTGGAAAAATGCAGACGCCTCTTTAAATTTAATCCCGCGGGATAGGAACGCTGGGAAAATATTACGAAGGAGAAATATTACGCTCCGTATCAGTTCTGTGCGAGTTTATCTACCGCCTTGCCTCAGCGATCGTGTCAGCGACTGTTAATCCGATCAATTAACATCATTATCCTCATTGTCTCATGTAAACAATATCACAAGATTGCCTGTAATTGATCAGACGAAATAGAAAGTCAGCTACGAGGTCTCTTTTCTTTTCATTCAGCGCTAGTTTTTGCATATTTTACAGACGATAAATCCCGCTTCTTAAATACATACATAAAGCGTCGTAATGCACTTGATTTTGATATCCGGGGTCGACGGTATCCCTTTCTCGATTCGGGCATTTTTATTGCCGTCCGTTGTTCCCGCGAAATCAATCTTGTTATAAGCGAAAACGCGTTAAATGGCACGCGTTGACACTTTTGCAGTGCAATGCAGCGCACCATCTCGTGATTCTCTCTTCCTGTCGGCATATATGTATAACACGTTCTGTGCATATTGCGATTTCGCGAGATGTTTCCATCCGCGATCTCCCGGGACAGCGAAAAATACATTGTAACAAACGACTCGTTTCAGGCAACCGAGGCTAGCATGTATCGCGAACAAATGGAAGGCCCGGCAACGCAACTAATGAAACTTGCAAATCGATCGTGTATAACGGTAAAGATCGACGAGGAATTTGCAGTTTGATGATCGAGGAGCGTTACAAGATAATAATTCGCCGACCGGTCGTAACGGATCGTCATATTTCACGCGAAGAAAATGCGAACTGAACATCGCGATATCGGCTTTACGTCTCAAACAGATCAAGTGTATGTAGGCACGTCGCGAATCGCGATTCGTGTCAATGATGTCACACGCGATGCGTAATCGAAATCGCGGTCAAGCGCGATTTACGATTATCGAATGTAAATTTGCGCTTTTGCGGCTCGCCGACGTACGGCGCGACAGCTGAATGATCTCTCACGGGAAATAATTGTTGCCAACTGAGACCTTAAATTGTGCAGAAACGCTTCGAGAATATTTTCAGTTTAATTGTGAATTCTTTGATATGGGATACTCTTATCGATGGTATCGATGATAATAACGAAAACGAAGGAGAAAAACACAGCAATGAGTTTTACTTGTTTTTGTCGCATTGCGAGAGCACACGCCATTGAAGATATTACTGTGTGTTACTTGTGTCTTTTCCCATGAATTTTTGCATATTAAAGAATTTAATATTCCGAATCGTAACTTTTCGTTTGCGTATCTACTACATTGTTTTATCTTTTTTCTCTTCTTTTTTTTTAAATATTCTCTTACTCGTTTTTGTTAGAAAATTAAACACGCTTTTTTCATATGACGCAAATATGCAAATTTTTGAATAAACAGAATTTTTATACGCAACGTTAATTCGCATTTACAGTATATCTCATAAAGCGCAAGGCCATTATACCATGCAAAATAAAATATCATAAAAGTTTTTCCCTCAACATGAATATTTGTTACTTAATTCAATGAATATTTATAACCATTATATTTGTATATTAAATAAATAAAATTTTAATTCAGCTTTAGCTCGCGTGTAAAACTTTCTTGAGAACGTAACGGTACGTTAGATGTCAAGTAGCAAATTCGCGATAGAGTATGTTATTTAATTTTTTAGATTCTAGAATTAATTTAATTTAATTTAATTTAATTTAATTTTTCTAGGATTTATTTTTCTTCCAATTTGTCAGAGGAAATGTGTTTCGAATATTCTTTGTCCGTTAAAATTGATTAATTATCTAGAATTTAGTCGCATCATTGATCTCTCTCTCTCGTTGTGTCTTCTTAGCAGCGAGACTATGAAGTTTCATATTAGAATTGATGATTTACGAATCGTGTATGTGTTTGGTCTTATCAATATGATCAGTTATCGTTTTTAGTTATTGATTATTTTTACGTGAATTCTATTATTTGCATGTTATATCACGCGAAATGCGTGCATGGAAACGGATAGAATAACAGATAGCTGTTATTCTATCAGAATGCTACAATATCATTCTAATACTGCAATATGCTTCACACACATATTCCCAGTTGTCTCCGTGTGCCTAAGATAGATTTAGCCTTTGTGACCTTAAGACGTATAAACTTGGAATTTAGTAGAATATACTCGGATGAAACTCATCCGAGAAAACTCATTAGAAATTTCTAATCAAGATTATATAAATCATGTAAATATAAAAAATTGTTAATATAAGAAATTCGTTTATATCGAATGAACATTGATACGTCAATCTCATATTAGGAGAATCTTAAGAACTCGTCGTAAGAAAGTAATTTTCTACTAAAAGCAGCATTTCGTGTTATTTCATGTTCATTCTTCTCCATTTGTTCTTAAATATATAAAATTGATTTTTATTTGTTATCTCTTTTATAATATCGATTGCTTTCGATATCTTTGCTTTCTTCGTACGATAAATATTTATCGAATTAAAAATTGTATTCCTTCACATATTGTATCATGAAAATTTCTACTTTTAGTTGTACCAACGAGATAATCCGTATTTCAATATATACATATGTGTTCAATATATATATTATACTCTTTATAAAAACACAATAAATATACATATCATAAATGTAAAAACAAATGATTGGCATTTATCGTACATTGTTGTCTCAATTCTCTCGCGAATTTCCGGCGTTTCTCGATAAACGAGACATTACGTAATCTGTTATTGTTACGTAATCATTATGCAACGCTCAGCTGATTAGGGAAATGCTGTTTTTTTACAGATAAGGTCAAGTCACGTGACCTTCCTCAGTCATGCCGCTGAATCATGGATTGACATATAGTTATTAATATCTTCATGCGCGTGCGTGTGAGCAAAGTCGCAATGAGCTGAAATTTCATTTGAGAGCTGAAAGCCAAGCGCTTCTGATGAGCAAATATAATTAATTTGCGAGATATTATCGGTTGATTGTAAAAAGAAAATTAATCTCCCCTCCGAAATTTGATTGCGGTACGGAAAACTAGAAATCATCTCGCATTAGAATAATGATATCTTGGAGAAATCGCAACGACGTGGAATGAAATTCATTGAAAAGTATACGCTCTTCCGTTTGACAGTGACATCAAAATAAATAAATATATGTTCGGGAAAATTATTCTATGTATAAATTAACGTGACATATATATCTATATTAATAATATTTTTCTTAGAGCTCTTTTCAAAGATAACGTTAAAATGAGAATAATATCTGAAATATGATAAATATTTAATTATAATCTACAGCATTCGTGTATTATGTTACAATATATATCTCGACTAAAATGACTTAAGTTAATATTCCATTTTACGTGCATTAAGCTACAGTTTTAAGTTATTTTAAATTAAAAAATGGAAATTTGCGAACGTCGGCTCTCTCTTACTTTATTACATCGACGTTTATTTCGTGCATGTGTACGTGCATGCGCCGCGGGCTTCTATTTGCGAAGAAATTAAATTCAAGAGGCACGCACCTCATAAGCTTCTTCTGGTTACGCTTAGCTATGTTCGGAAAATCGCATCTCCGACAAGTTTCTTGAAAGTGCCCTTTATTGAAGTTCTCTTGTTTGTATTTTCGTATTTGATCTCCGCTACTTTCACGGATTTGCTGCCTATTTGCCCGGTCTTAAAGATTCAAGCTCGCGCTCTGTTAAACACTCGCTGCCTTCGTGCACCGTCAACTAGGATTTTAGAATAAACGTGAAGCCGAAGATGATAAAAATCGCGAACTCGTAAAGAAATAAAATTGCGAACTTATTCGCGGAGGCATAATTGCCCGGACTGGGAAGCAGTTTTACCCAATTGCTATCCGATTTTCGGGCAGATTCAAATCTGGATCCAGATGAAAGCGGAAGGAGAAGATTATTTGAATGCCTCGTTGCGCGCTGAACTTTCTGAAAATTCCCGTATCGTTTGCGCGATCTGTAGTTTCTCTCTGTAGGCCGCGCGATATAACGCAATTCTCGCAATTCTGCAAATCAGATTGCGTTATTGGCTAAATGACATCAGGAACAAATAGAATGACATAATAATATCGTGACGTTTTGGAACAATGATGATGCGTATTTCGTGAACATTGCATGCATTTTCATCATTGTGATTAATTTATTTTAATTATCCATTAACAATAATTAATCACTTCTGCATATATTCATGTTATATTCTGCTATATAGCAGTCATTTTCTGCGCTACTTTGCATTGGTATACAAGAACATATTAGCATTATTCGATAATATTTACCATCGACGTTTCGCAACGGATAAATATTCGACGTTTCGATAGAAATTATACACTTGCAGGACATTGGCCTATTCGAGCTCGTGGTCTAACGACAACTCTGCGGCGCCGTATCGACGCCCATGACAAACGAATTATTTGTTCATGATATTTTGTATCAGCATATGGCAGCAATAGATTATCATCAAACATGGCAGAACTGTAACACGAATGACAGAATTTTGCTTTTTCTCAGTTTGAAAGCTAAATATGCAATACTGATAGAATAGATAAATTATCGATATCCGAAACCAGAAGTATCGTACGAGAACGGGGATTAATGAAAATTATGAAGGAATTAGAGGAAGTTGAGATAAATGTTAGGAGCGGAAAGGGATGTCTTTATTAACAAATAATACATAATCCTAACAAACAGTGACGGATTATATAAAGCATAAAATCAGTATCCTGGTATCCAAGCAAGCTATTGCTTGACTAGATAGAGTAGATATTTCATCAGACTATGATGATATCAAGGAATATCAAGGCACGAGGGAAGAAGCAGTCAAATCTTCTCAATTTATTGGTCGAGGCTAAGAAATTTCAGAAATTTCAGACACAAAATCTCTAACAACGAAGTGATCCGACAAATCGCTGCTTCGTCAGGATCGAGATGACTTCGTTTAGTCTTCTCTTCCATTATTCCGTTATACAATGCTGCTACATGAGTCGACGATGTATGCTGGCAGCTCGCGTACCAATTAAAGTACCGCGTGCATCTACATACGCATGTGTTGTCGCGACCGTTAGCGGCCGTAAACTTTGGCGGACTGTCGAGCAGTTCGCGTTCCCGCTGACGAAAGTTCCGCATCCGGGCGCTTGTTTTCAACATTAATGCGGCTGATTCCCGAGGGATCAGCACGATATCTCATCTCGTGTATGACGCAACGGCGCAAGAACTCAGCAAGATCGAAGCTAGGGTAATCGAAGCTAGGGTAATCTGTTGCTAACTGCCATTTCGTGCTTACTCGTTGGAGTTTTTTGTAAAAAATAAATCGCATAGAGGATTCCTGGAGGATTCTACGTGGCCGGATGGATACGCGCGCGAAATAAGAGAAGGACGAGAAACGAGACGGTGGAGGCGAGATGAAAGAGAATCGAACATCCGAACGACCACCGAATCGAACTTCGACTCGCGAACCGAACGGACGGAAAACTTGCTCGGAAGTTGCACGCGTGTAGGGACTAATGAGCCTTCGTCACTGACCAAAACGTTCTTATATGATTGAAAACTTGTATAGAAGCATTTGTAAAATTGGAGACTATATCGGAGCGAGAGGAGGATTTACGAGATCGATAAATCGAACTCGCGTCGCTCGAGGAATCTTCGATCGCGGGAATACGCGATGGAGAAACGCGATGCGCTTGAAATATATGGCTCTATCGTTTCTAGCTTGCGAGGAATTAGTCGGTTGCGTTTTATGTCAGTCATCGAGTCTTGATATCTCGCGTGCATCTCGTGTGCAAATCTTAGCGCGTGTACCAATCCGCGTCCTTCGGTCGTTGACGGCCATAAAATCGAACGTATCTGCTTTATATTCATGAATTCGTCGCCTAGACTGATATCTGCCGCCCAAGTTTCCATCAGTCTCTCTTCTATGGCGGATATTAAAGTGATAACAACCCGGCTAATGCCCGGGGAAATTTAACGGGGACGGTTAACCGCTCGTCGATTTGCTCTCGCTAATGAACCCCCGCGATTTTAAACGCTCAACGTCTCGCATCTCGCCGAGAGTGCAAGACGATTCGAGACTGGTTGCAGAAGAAGGATAAATCATGAATAGGGGAGCACGAAGCGAAGGAGATAACGCTAAATTTGTATGTCATTCTTCCACGTCTCGTTGCACACTTTCTGATGAGTTTTTCAATTGAATGGATCTTTCGTTCCACTCTCCAACCCCGATATCTCACGATGAAACGATGCTGTGTTTTTCGAGCGGGTTTTCCGGACACGCGCAAGCGCTTTTAACGATTTATTGAAATTGCACGTGCAAAGATGCATCCCGTTGCGATACTTGGAGATTACTACGTGGATTTTAGCGCGTTCGGCGTGGATAATACGAGCGTGCTAATGCGCCTCCATTAAACGAAACGTTAATGATGGTAATTACTTTCATTTGTTACATTAAGCATCGATAAGCTTACGTGTACATCCGGATTTTCGAAGCCAAATTTGGAAACAACACTATCGCGGAACGGCCGCGATAGTACAGAAGGGATTAGCATCCATTGAAAATTTGAGATTTGAGATCATGGACCACTGCAACGTTGAATTCTGTATTCGATGAATGGATTTCGAAAAATGGCTTCGCGAATTAAGCGGATCTTTTCGATTATCAGTTGTCACGCACGAAAAAATGTCGTCGTCTTAAAGGATCGATGATTCAACTTGGAAGATGCTTTTAGTTTCTGCAATGAATCGCGAAAGTTGATGGTTTATGAATACGTAAGATTCGAATTTTAAAAATGATGCGGAGAGTCCTATCGCTTTCATGACCGCGAATTGCGTTGTAACGAAATTGTCGAATTGTTTTTTCTTATCGGAGAAAAAAAGTGTCACGAGTTACGAGCTGTTTTCGTTAATGAAACTCGGAACTCCGTTGCCGAGAACATTGAGATATAAAGCGGTGCTTTATGTCAGTCTAACAGTTTGTTCGATAAAATACGTTGTCGAGGTGCAATAAATATTGTTATCTCTTTCGAGGCGTAAATCCTTTGTTAACTCGCGTTAGGTACTCCCAGCCAGGACAATGGATCGTCTTGAAAATCCCTAGGGTGACCTAGCATGGCCCACCCACGAGATCAATCTTTCTTTCCCGAGCGCTTTGAAGCTCGATCAATCAGTTGATAACATAAAACGATGTAAATAGAGCGGTAGAATGGAATTTATAACGTCTGTGAGATAAATACATGACCGTGTAGTCAAATAGCAAAGAACGCAGGCTTAGATGTAAGAAGTAGTAGCTGTAAATGAGCGTTTGGAGTGCATTTCATCGAATTGCATTAGTCGTAAACATAGAGCGTTCAATTTCGGAATCTCCCAGGAAGCCGAGGTTGCGTGCGTAAACGAACAACTCTCATGCATATTATAATTCATCAGCGTCCTTCATTTGCATTCCCTCGCCGAGAGGGTTACAAATTTGCAAGAAAATCACGCGCGGTGCGCTCTCGCTTCGGAAAGGCGCTCTTGTTTTGAAACAACACGCGAGAACAAACGACGATGAGGATGAAACGAATCCGATCCAAATAACTTATTCCTCCGATCGCAAAATCGAGGAGGAAAGTCTCGCCGAGACTTTCGTCCCGGCACGCCGGCATTGTTTCGAGGCGTTCGATGTGCATCGAAATATTCCGCATGACGAAGACCGCTGCGAGGATCTGATATCGCAGGGCGCGTAATTCGCGTTTATCCCGCGGAATGCGGCCAAAACTCCACAGATTTACAATAAGAGGCGGCGCGTGTGACTGGAATCGTTAATCAAGTCGTTAATCAACGGCAAATAATTAATACGAGACTATCAAAGAGCGCCGTGCGTAAGCTGCAAGAGCACAGCCGGTTTCACTTACGAATCCAACGGTCCTGTAATCCCTGTTCTCCCCTTCGGGAGAAGCAGACTGATGTGAATGGCTCCCAAGTGGCACGGATGAGCCGTTCATCGAGCACGGTGCAAGACAAGGAGAGCTTCTACTAATGACTAATCGCTCTTTGACCTTTCCTCCTGTACTTAAGCAGAAACTAATACGAGCTCGTTCGTCCGTAAATCATTCCTGCATTTAAATCAGCACGGAATCGGAGATCGCTCCGATGAACATTCTCCTCTTCGGTGCATTCTTGTTGTTCATCGACATCAGAGTAGTGCATTAGAGTCGAGCGCAAGACTTGTACGTCAGGAATTTGCCACGGCTATTTGAGCAAATTAAATGTAATTCGCGTTATTACTCTTTTCTTTTCTCTCAATTTCCTCTGTTTGTTTCATTATTTGTTCTAATAAAGCCGGCTTTTCTTATCTCGAGGAATTAAATGTTGGCAATTAAGAATCGGAGGCTTCCGGGAGCGCATTCGCGTGAATCTTCAAGACTCGGTCCTCGGAGAGGACTTTTAAGAAAGATACAAGCGTCGTAACCTGGAATCTCACCTTTAAGCGGATCGATCTTATGCCGGCAAATCAATTAATGCTATTGTTGAATCGATCAACTTCGCGAAAGGGCGTAAATGCCGTTTGAATGGCCGCGTTTGAATGAACAATCGCGGAAGACGAATGCAAAGTACGTAAAGTGAGAACGCAAATCGACATTACGAAGGCCAATAATGGCGGCGAAGGGATGATGGCTAAGTAACGTTAATCGATGTTAAAGCGAGGAATGATTTGGTATAATGAATTGTACCGCACTTAACCGATATTACTCCATGCCTGATGAGATATTACACAAAGGAATTGCGAGCATTTCCCAAGTGGGAGCGGAGAAATTTCCGGAATTGAGGGCAATTCCGTCAACTGTGTCGCAGTTGACCCTGGTCGGCACGCTGAGTAATCCCGATTAACTCTGAATAATCTTCAGCAGAAAATTGTTCCTGCATCGTCAGCGGTATTACATTTCGACAAAATGTTCTCTTCGGCTGTTTTATTCTCGATTTATTTCAGGCGCGTGCCTAAAATTTTTATGCAATTACTCGCAGAATTACGGTTCTCAAATCGGCTTTCTCTCCATTTCGTGCACCTCCCCCGGCCCGCAAAAAATACAGTAACTGATATTTTTTTTCTTGCTTTTTTTTCCTCCCTCCTGTGAAATATGACACATTTCGATATCATTTTTCCAATTATCCTCTTCGATAGTATGACGGTAGTATCATTCGATGGCACCACATGAGTTTCTCCATTCGTATTCAATTGGCGTAGTTATGTTTCTCAAAATTCGATTCAGATTTCTCTCCTTCCTCGCTCATGAGCGAGATTCTCAGGTAAGATTAGGACCCCTCTTAGAGGAGTCCTCGCAAAATCCATTTTCTCCGCAAGACAGATTTCCTCCTCGCAAAATTGCGCCGCGGCTTTGATCTGGCTTAGAGACGTACGAAGGACATAACCGAGGAATACGATTGATTACGAGCGGGGAACCGAAGGCAGTGCTCTCTCTCTCTTTCTCTCTCTCTCTCTCTCTCTCTCTCTCTCTCTCTCTCGCAAATCAGATGCACTGGAAAATTTTTGTCATCAGCAATGCTCGCGACGAATGTACGAAAGAAAAGCAAACGGAGAGCTCACGTTCCAGCGAAAAGTGAAAAACAGCTTCGCGTGTTGAAAAATAAAAGTTTCGTGATATTGAACGTAGCCCTTGATGAGTGAATAACCGCGCGTTCTCTCTATTGACCTCTTCGTGTCAGAGTGCGTTTCTGAAATCGCTCTAGCGCTCGAGCGCAATGAGAGAACAAAGCAGGCGACGATCAAATGACAAACGAGGCTGTCGATTAACTCCAAACACATCGACATTATTTCGCTTCTTAAAAGGCTTCTCTGCTTCCAGTTGTCGCACTATCAAACGAAAACCGAATGTATTACGTAAGAGGCTCCGAATTGTTATCACACAAGGTGCTTTATGGGCGATATCACTCATCCGGAGTTAACGCTCGTATCGTCAAGCGCATGTTGCCAAAATAGGACTATATGCGGTCGCAACGACGCGCCGTTATGTTCCGAACGGAGTATAATTATGCGGAAGCATCCTGCCGTCCGTTTTCCCAATAGCGTTTGCCCTACGCCCGCTAAAATACGGCCGTTGAAATTGTAATTAATAGGCGACGCGGGCGCGCGTAAATAACCGCGACGATACGTAAAAGCGACGGCAGTCTCGCAGGAATACACGCGAGAGAACACCTGGCAGAGCTCCAGGATAATGTTTGCTACGTATTCGTGGATAGCCGGTCCATCATTCGCGCATTCGTGAGATCGACAGTCGGATAAGGAACCAGGTCGATGACGACGAAAAGAGAAAAGCAAGAGGAAAACTCCGCCGCGCCGGATGCTGCGGCGGGAAGGTTTTTTGCCCTTTCGGCGGAATGCGCCAACAAATCGACACCCCTCCAGCTCTTTCCCTTTTTCGAGGGGAATACTGGGACAACGAGAGAGAAGTGCGACGGATTGGCGATTTATCTCCGTTCGATATAGATAGATCCGATTGTCTGACGTGTATACTAATCGCGCGTTAATCGCGAATTTTCATCCGCGAAAATACGATGAGGCGATCCGGATTGTTTCTCAGTGGGCCAATTTTGTTTTCAACTCCCCGATATTGATCTTCCTTTGAATTTTTGGCTTTTAGATTTTTTTATCGTCAGAAACGTTTGATCCGATCGTTCTCGCTGATCCATTAATCCTGAATTTTTCGCCGTATTTATCTGGATATCGCAAGACTCGTAAATACGCCACGTTTATCTGGTTTAGCCGGACAAAAATAGCTTTTCCGATATCGGGGCTTCGATTCTCTCATTGAAAAACCAACAACACCGGCTGAACTTTGCAAATTATCGAATCGCCTTTAGCCAGCTTTCCTCGACCGGCAATCGAAATGCTAAAGTTATTGATGGTTATCCGTAATTTACACGAAATGCATATCCGCTACGTTTGTGACAGGAACAGAAATAATTCGACGAATTTCTTGGCTGGCGTAAACATCGTAGAAAGTGGCATTGAAAATACGTGGAATCAAAACGTAACTCGTTATCGCGCATGTTAATTCTTCGAAGCAAGAAACGCATCAGCGGCGGAAATGAAGGAAAAAAGATACGGATACGAAGCTGTACGCGCATGATGTTGCATATAAATGTTTTATTTTGAAACGGCATAACGATATCTCTTGAATGTCATCTCGTTGCGAAAGTTCGCGATCGCACGAGGGATCGAAAAATGAGTAAAATATCTCCACAGCGAGATTTCCAAACGAGAAAACACACCCGAAACTCAAGTAAAGCGCAACTACTGGCGATGTAATCGATATATTAAAAGATTAAAAATTAACAGGCTTTATTTGAATACGAAATATCGAGTATTTATTTTTATAACGAGATTACTTTATCAGCGCGTGCAATCAAGTTCACAGCTGTCCCATTGATATCGCAATTATCGCGATTGATACTCGCGACAATATGTGTCAATCGGACATCGACCGAACGTCGTCGAGCCAAGACAAATCTCACGCGACATTCTGAGCAACGCGTGAGCGAGAGCCGCGCGATTGTTTTTACGGAATTAGTGCCCGGATGCGGGAAATAGATTTTTCATTCTCATTCGGAGAACGGAGGAGGGAAGAAAATTTACGCGTTCCAGCCACGGTTCCCTCCGTCGCGGAAGAGGGAACAAAACCTCTCAATGTTTTTTCTCCTCTTCTCTCTCCGGCCTTCTTTTTCTTCTCTTTCTTTTTATTTTCTCTCTTTCTCTCCTTCTTTCCCCAAAAGTCAATCCGGAAACGCGCGGGCAGGATCAAAAGCGCGGCCTCTCGCGCTACTCTCGCGTTTCCGCGCGCAATGCCGCGCGTTTCGAGAGGTAGCTTTCTTGAAGCGGCATTTACCGTCTGTTAACGCACAGTATGCGGATGCCCCCGAGTTCACCCCGACCCTCTCTCCTCTCCTCTCCTCTCCTCTCCTCTCTCCTCGCCCTTTCTCGCTGTGTGGCCGAGGCCGCACAGGGCGTTTCAGCGTACTTGAAGCGCGCGGGATAACCGGAATAGTTTCCGAATGTGCGGTTCTTGGTAACACGCGAACAAGAGCTCGATTCCATTGGCCGATGCAACGATGCTTTTGTCTACTTAGTAGCTGCATGTGCAAACACAGCGGCGCACACTGCCCGTAATTCGCGCGATAACGAGTCACTCGAATTCCGCGACCGGAATTATTCACGCCTCGCGCCGAGCCGAGCCGAGACTTCCGGGTGGCTTTCCGAGATACGGAAAGCGGACGCGATCGACTGATGATCGCGATTCAGGTTCCGGGATTCCCGACGATGCTGACGTACGCGATATTTTTCAAACGGATGAGTCGGACAAGACGGTTCGCGCGTATTTGCTTTCAGCGTATGCGAGTGACGAGTAACTGTTTGGCTTTAATGCAACGCGATGCAGCCGCCAGTTGGTTTCTTCTGCTAATTGAGAGCGATCGCGTCGGCCGCTAATGCGTTGAAGTATCCACGCAAGGTCGGATATTTGTTCGCTGATTTATACCATCAGCTGCGAATTAGTGTGCCGGCATGAACGGCGCCGGATTGCCGCTCCCGTACGTAAATTCAGACTGGAACTTGCACGTGACTGACTAATTGAGATTAAACGCGGTAATAACGCCGATATAAATCTTTGCCCCGCCTCTCTGATACTCGCGCCCGCACGATTGTACAGGTCGTATCTACAGGTGACCCTTCTGCCGTAATTTCTCACGGCGAAGTTCGCGTCGACAAATTTCGTAGCGATTCATCTCTCGCGGGGTTTCATCTCTCTTCTTAAGGATCGATCGAACGAAAATGTATTAAAATAATCAGAATGAAGGATTTGCTCTCGCGACTCTTGATTTCTCTCTGGGGAAGCCTCTAAATCTAGCTCCCCTCCCTCCCGCGATGTCAACAAGTTGCGCGAACGAAACAGAGCGAGATCTGTAATTTCTTCGTCTAGGGTAGCCTTTGATGGAATCAGCGCGATAGAAAATTTCCTAGAACAGAACCGCGCGTTCCGCGGATGAAATTTTTTCCCTCAAAGCCGGTGACAGTAAAACACCGAGCGTACAGACTGCGCGGAAAATTCAATTTTGAATCTCCCGTCGATATCGGTCTCTCCCTCTTAAAACGTGCAGCGCTTTACGCTCCCCCGTGTTCGTTTGCCTTCTGATATACTTGCGGCGTCATGCTCGCTGCAGTGATGCCCGAAGAAATGCGTTAGCAAGTGGCTACGTGCCGCTGCTACCGCGAGCTCGCGGTCGAACAAGTTTTCACTCCGCGTTCTGGAACGTTTTCAATTCCTCCGCGGGATTTTTCTTTCCGATTTACGTGGTTCCCGCGTTGCGAGGGAGGCCAGGAGGTCCGACACTCGATGTAAAAGTAAACTTGGTCGCGCGTGCAGCGCGCACCGTTGCGGCAACGAGGCTGATAATCCCATTCGTGCTGAAAAACGTCGCATCGTCGTGATTCGTTACCGCAAAGAGCGAACTCGATTCCGAAGTGAAGAAGCTGGAAGTGAAGAAGCTATGACGAGAAGAAGCCGAATCGAGACTCGATCGTTCCGCTCTCTCGGCTGCATCGACATTTATTCGTTGTGATGCTCAAAGTTTGACCCTCAAAAGGCGATCGCGCAGGATTCGAGCTATTGATGTCATGATCTTAATTACCGAGCTTCAATCTCCGAGCTAACGATTCCCCCATTAGACATCTCGAGTCTCAAATCGCGATCGCTCGAAAACGGAAAGAAACTTGGATGCGTTTCTTGCCGATCTTGCGCTTCAAGTTTGATAGAGTCGGGATCGTTTGATGTTCTATATCGAATTATTTCCTACATTAAACAGCTCTCGCTCTTTCGTGCGATTACCGAGCCGAGCTAAATAATTAATTACTCTCTGTTAGTCGAACGAAAATGCGGCGCAGCAGTACCGCGCAAAACGACGGGAATTCAAGCAACTGTTCAACGACGCTAATTACAAACAATCAAATCAATCGAACGAATAGAAACAATGTCGTGTCGGTTGGCCACATCAATATTTGAGCTTCACCGCATTTTGCGGTGCGGTCTGCTCCGCGAATCGCGTGCATTGCGCGGATCATCGGACGGAACTGCGAGTATTAGCAGAAAGAAAGAGAGAGAGAGAGAGAGAGAGAGAGAGAGAGAGAGAGAGAGAGAGAGAAAAGAAACGAAAGCTAGCGATAGATATCGTGATGCTTGCGAATCGGACTTCACGAAGCGCCGTATCGAAAGTTCCGATTGTCCTTTCAGCAGAGATTAATCGCCGCCTTTAATTAATTAAAGGTTTTCGGATCTTCGTTCACGCGATACGGATCGACGTTCGCCGGAATCACCGCCGTGAATCGCATGCGATTCATAGTTTGTCGTGGATTACGCAGCCACTGAAGTCGCGCCACTTGCTTGACGTGCTCGATAAATCTTTCGATACGATGCACCGACGTGCATGCTGATGCTGATGCTGACGCACGCGCTATATCGAGTCTCATAGGGCGTTTACATAATATTTTCAGCAGTTTCGTACGAAACGTCGTTCTATTGAACACGTACAACTGCAGCTCCGAGTCTCTGCTAGGTAGAACGGCAATGCAAATCGCAGCTGAACAGTCTAAACATTGTCAGCCTTGCCGTGAAGGCTCTCGTTTAATGAAACGCGTCCGATCGGGACGAGCGTGACTGCTGCCGATCGGTTTATCGCGTCGCATTGCAGCATGAATGTGAAATTAATTCTACGCCAGTAGAATTCCTTTATTTTCGCACGTGTTTGTGACATCGCGAGACGTCGTTTACGACGAGCGTGACAGCACTCGCGCACAGATCCCGGCTCGCAGGCTCGCGATCACGCTCCGTGGGCAATCGCGACGTCCGAGTCGCGAGTACACAGTCTGCCAGGGGTGAAAGGGCATCCTCATACATGCATAAGTCCTCGAGGGCGCAATAAGGCAGCGCGTTTTTTCGCAACGATGCCGGCAACGTAAGTAGAACCGCCGAAGCGCGGGCATCCGCGCTGACATCCGCCATTGTCGGATCACAAATTTGCGCGGCGTCGCTGCAAATTACTGCTCGTAACCCCTCCCCCTCCCCCTCCCCCTCCCTCTCCCCCGTCCCGCCCGCCCTCCCGTCGCGGAAAATCGCGCATTGCGTCCCGCGGTGACGGCCGGGCGGATTCTCTCCGCACGTGCTGCCGCTGCGACGGGAATTATTCCGGAAGTCAGGCGACCTCGTTATTAGAAGGCTGATACTTTCAGGGCGCGCGGGGCGCGGGACGCGAGCGGTACCGGAACACGTTCCCCTTCGGAAGAATTTGGCAGGAAGGGTCGCGACGCCGCGACCGCCCGAAACGCACCGTGACAGCGTAAATCGCGCTTGATATCGCGCCCCTTCCCCCAGTCCCCGTTTCCCTGGCGCGGAGTTTCTTCGCGTAGGTGTGAATTTCCTGTGAACGGAACAGCTGGTCGCCGCGATATTTCCGTCCGGCGGCATTCTAGTTTCCTCGGTCGTTTCGCTACTTTGGCCGGCACTTACCGCCCGGCTGCGAAACGGACGCGCTCGGCGTCGTCGCCCGGCCGTGACCGCGCATCTCAAATGACCCCACGGAAAAGTATCCCCCGATATTCGCCGACATAAAGTTCCGAGTCGATTTCGACTTGGAATCCGCGCATCGAGTTCGCGCAGCGAACGGATCGCGTTCATTCAATCTCGCGACTATTACTCCATAATTGCAATTGAACGCTCGATCCTTAAGACGCTGAAATTAGAGATCGAACGGCGCAAATGCAAATCGGAAGATGCGGCGGGAGAGGGGACGGGGCTCGGATTAAAATCGGAGGGAGAATAGAGGAAGCAGTCCCTTTTCTCTAGTGAGGGCGCGCTTTTACCGCGACGCTCGCAGTTAATCGAAACGTCCGGAGATGCGATAATCGCGGTAGAGCGCGTGTAAATTAACAAAGCAAATTGACGAGGGGCATGCGGGGCGTACAAGAGTACACGGGCGAACTGTAAATTGCCTCGGGGCTTTAGTTGCGGAATGACGCAACGATAGCCATCCAGCCATCCAACCGTCGAGTAATCCTTGCTTTATCAGAATTTCGACTCGAGACTCGAATCGAGACGTTGTTCGGATCCGAATCCGCGAAAGCGATCGGGAAAGAGATCGATCGGAGCAAGATCCGCACGTATAGCGAGCACGGTAAACCGACTACGTTTCTCCTCGGGCTTCTGATAGTGGATACATCAACGATCATGTGCTCTCTCCTCTGCTCGGGTCAACGATGGGGTTCAGAGGAACGGGTTACGGTAGCGTCCAGGCATATCGGCGACCGGCTATTAGACGAATACCGGAACTTTGATTAACTGCAAGCTTCGAGGCACACCCTACCGCCGTCCCGAGCCCGGAGATTGCATTAAATGCACGATTGCATTAAATTTCCAACGTTGCAGCCCGTTGCAGCGGCGAAAATCGCGGTCGTAAGTCGCGTGCGATATCGCGAACGGGATTTACGCCGAGTCTGGTTCGCGTTGCCAGAAATCTGAGAAAAAGAGAGAGAGAGAGAGAGAGAGAGAGAGAGAATGCGGCACGAAATTCCGAAAGAAAGACACGCAACTGTCCAAGACGCTGGATCGTGTCTCGCTCTGGCGAAAGCTCGTTGTAGGAGTGAGACGATTCGTGTACAATTCATTGGGTTTACTCCAAGTACGAAGCACCTGCTTGTAACGAATCTGCATTCGACTAGACGAAGTTCGAGTAACGGAACCATCTTCCTGGCGCAGGTCTGAATCCAACACCGATTAAAATTGATCCTGCGAATCTGTTACGCTTGCTCTGCATATTTATCGAGGCTCGCGGCTTGTCTCGGCGGAACGAAGTCGCGAGCGATTTCGTGAAACGTTCGCGTTGATCCAGATACTTGAGATACCCGGATGAGAGAGCGGAACGGCCGGAAGTGCATCTTGTGTCTCTGCTGAAGCGAGGGATCGGATAGATGCAGAGAGACGCGAGCCGGAGCCGCTTGGCAATCTTCCGGTAATTCATAAATTCGTGAAGTCTCGTCGTGAAGTTTCGCGATGACGTCACGTATCGTATCGCTCGCCGTTTCGGCGAGTATAAATATGATAAAGCGCCTTTTCGTTCGGAAGCCCGCCGCGATAACGTTCGCGAAGTTGCGCAGTCATGCATCAGCAATTGTTGTTCTTCTGCTCGTTCTAGCCCGTGGCCAGATTTAATTCAACGCTGAAGCATCCTCGGTTCTTACGATTGCAGCTTCGCGCAGCGCGCAGCGGCTGGCGCTTCATCAGGCGTTTTGTCAAACGCGGACGCCAGCGATCTGTTTTCGCATTTCAGCGTGAAAGCCGTGTCCCGACCGGAGCACGAAGCAGGAAACGATATCGTTTATCTTGGTTTGCGTTAATGTTCTAAATTCTTTTCGCGACAGCAGGACTCTCGTTTGATCGTAATATTTGCGTATCGCGATTGAGAATGTCATTATGCAGGAAGATCGAGGAGCAATGTGGAGCGATGCGGCGCAGCTGTCTTTCACGAAGCTTCTGCATCTTTTACGCATATTAGCTGCAGAACGTCTCTATTTCCGTGCGCGTTGTACGATGCTGCAAACATTTTGACTTCTCTTTCTCTGCGTCGTGTTGCACGAGTGCTGGATATGAAGGAGTCTTTGATGTATCGACTCTTTGCTATTGCTGCCACAAAGGCACAGACGTACGAGTGAATTTCTATAAAACGAGACTCGAAAAGGCAGAATAGTTCGATAGCTCGATCACGGTAAATATCGCACAGCAGCGTCGGGATTGTTTGATGCACGACTTATGAAAGATTTATTTGCAACGAATGAAGTTTGCCTTCGCGGAAATTATGAAGCTCGATAAAGGCATCGTACTCGTTCTTTCGTTATCCGGCACGATTTTAAATTTAAAGCAATGTTACATTTGGCCCTCGCTGATTAATAAAAGATTTCTAATTAGCAGCCGCAGCAGCAGCGTGACTTTACCGAATGTTAAATTTTAATTACAGGCTCAGATAAACGTGTCAAAACGCGGTCAATCGCTGTTTGCTAGAACGTTGCTCGATCGCAAGGAAGTTATTAAGTGAATTTTCGGTTAATTACGGCCGCGTCAAGAAATTCGTCCATGTTTTCGGAAGTTGTTACATAACAAGTTTTAATCTCACTTCCCTGCAGTTTTACAAGTAAAACATTGTAATCATATTTCTCCGAGACGAGATGAGAGAACGCGTTCGACACGTGTATCGACACGCAATCGAAACGAATATGCCGTTTAACTCTACAAGATTCTAATAATTCAAGCTAACGATAAAATTTCGGTTCTTCCACGCTAACACAAACCTCCATAGAAATTACAGCTCAGAATTCCTCCTTTACAAGGGAAACGTTTCTCATGCAACGTGAATTAAGCTGCAGATTTGAAATAAAGCAACAGCTTGAGTCTCGCTTGCGTCGTTGAATTTGCTCGATGATACTCGTCGGCATCAGTTCGCCGTATCGCTCTGAATAGGAACTTTATCCGAGCTCAATGAGACCAGCTTCTTCGTGACTGGTCACGGCATTACGACGGTAGGATCGAAGCATTCATGCAGCTGCAGATAGCTACGTATCCGGAAGAGCGCCGTTGATAATTCGCGATTGAAGCCCGGATTTTAATAGGCCACAGGAAAAAAAAAAACGTCGGTCGAATCGCTCGGCTATGAGGGTGGATTTCAGGCACTTGGCGCGATTCCTCCCTCGCGCGGGTCATCAGGACGGATAGAGTTAAAGGAAGAACGGGAATCCGCTTAATAATGTTTTACGACTTTTTAACGATCTCGTGGCTCGCGGAATATTTAGCAGATTATATAACTCCGCGGCGAGTATGCAGTAGCTCAGTATGCAGAAGCGAACGACAATAATATTAGCAGATATGAAAATATTCTTAGAAGTTGAGCGCCGCGGAAAGGAAAAATACGAGACGGCGGCCGTATTCTCGACGCGCCTGCGATCCCGCGGAAATATTCTCCGCGTGGAATTGCATGATAACTGAAATAAGGGAAACGGGAATCGTCGTTGGACGTTTCTGCGCGCGAATGGCGAATAAAAAGCGGAGGAGCGTTAATTGAGTCTCCCTCAAGAACGAAACTTCTTTTCCGTGTCGGTGATGCGTCTCGGGCACATTAGCGCGCCGAGGCGAGTAACGGTAAACAAAATAGCGATGGCAAATACTCCTGTTGACATAACTTTCTGGCCAACAGATCCGTCTCGTTAGTCGTCGCGCTTGCACGATGCGATGCTATCTCGCGCGAATGAAACATCGATGAATTCGCTGAATAAAAGTGAACGCCAGAGTTGGTGGCGGCGCCGAATTACATCACGCAGATTTGCCATCCGTGTTTACAAATTGTGTTGGCAAATCGAAGGTGACGAAAGTTAATACAACGTCGATTATCGCGGAGGCTATCGGTCTTTCAGCGCGCGTAAACGTGCGAATTGCGCTTAAGCGCGACCGTCATTATGCATGCTCCAAGCCAGATTCCACGGTAATGATAGCCGGAAGCTGACACGTCGCTTTATACCACGTTTCCAGCCGCTCTTCAGTCCGTATCGATTCCGTCAACAGAGATCGCTGCTCGGTTTGCTTCATAATTGAACCTCGACAACACTGTCGATGAATCATGGCGGAACGTAAATTCTTCCGAGCGTGTCATCGAGCGTTAACGCGATGCTATTGATTACGTTCCTTGCATTATTGGCGATGTAATAATAGACCGAATGGACCGATGAATAATTCGGTAACGCATGTGTAATTCGTGGTCGACGTGGAAGAGCTTTTTGCAGCGAATGGATTTTAATAAAACATCAAATTATGCGGCTTATGGCTAAGCTCGACTACGGTAGTGTCACTTTTTGCATCGCGACACGTTTATTTTGCATTGCACATGAATGCTTTATGTCGCGCTTTATGTCGTTTGCCATCAGGCATAATCTCATCATGTCATCGATAAACGCAGCAGAGTTACATTGTATTTCTCAGATAATAGAAAAATCTTTATCGTTCGATATTCTTTGCGCGTCTAAGATATTTTTCTCTCCTTCCCTTCCCCCCCACCTCTCTCTCTCTCTCTGTCTTGTTAATTATGAAATAACGACAGCTTCATAATTAAACGCTGAATGTCCAGAAAGCTCGCAGCTCGACTTACGCGAGTCGCATACGACAAACTGGAGTCATACATAATTATCTATATTTATATCGCGTTTGCGAGACGATTACATGCACGGAATATAATCGATAAATTAATGTATCACTATCACGAATGGCTATTATAATAAGTGCATTCGCATTAACGTTATCCTCGCGCCGCATAATGATGCGGGGAATGCTTTATTAGGTCGCTACTTTATTATGTAATAATCGAGTGATGATAATTACGATAAGAGACGTCAGACGTCCCGCGCTCTGTTCATTCTATAGTAACATATTTTCGACGAGGATCGTTTTTATGTCCGATTTTATTCACGAGTTGTGTGTCTACGAATTTATGCGTAACGATGGATGCAGCGGCTCTTTGAGCGGCACATTCGCGACATTACGCGCCGTTTTTTCTCTCCCAATTAATTATTACGGTTTCGTGTTCTGCGGCTTCCTCATCTCGGCAATGCCACAAAAGAGAGAAAGGAGCGGAACGCCGCAAACGTGCCGTTCAATCCCGGCGTAAAGCTTCCTTTTGAGCCGCGCCGAAAAGAGACATCGCGCTCGGTTTCCGCAAAGAAGAGATGCGGGCTCACATTTTTAACGGAGATATTTGCCGGCGACAGTCTTCATTAACACTTCTAAGGTGACCTTCGCTCAGTTGGTGTCAACCACATCGCAAACGCCGCGAGATCATCGCCTCCTGCAAGTGACAGGAGCAACAGAGCGATGATGTCCGGCCTAAAACTTGCTGTGCTACTCGATTATTGGAGAACTCGCCGGTCGATCCTCGCCGGTTGGAGTCTGCCGAACTTATACTTTGCGGATGGCTCGGATATGGATTTGGGTAATGAAGGATATCTTCAAGTTGAGCGTCGAGTTTTATTAAATTTTAATAATTTTTAAGTTAAAAAGTAAATAAAATTATGGGACGAGAAAACTTTATAGAATTTTATAAATATTAGATTACATTAATTATATTTTTAGTATTTATTTAGTTAGAGGGCTATTTAAATTATGTTAACTTTACATTTATATTTAACATTAATTAATAGAATTAAATAGTTTGAAGATTTATTATTAAAAGAATAAATTACCTTAGCATAACAGCATTTAACAGCATTATTGAAGCATATTTTTACAGCATATTTTTTGAAGAATTCTTATTGATAAAAATATTTGTGACCTCGATGTTGAATTAAGAGAAATAAATGGAAAAGTTTAATATTTTGAGTCGACTATTGAGATTTCATGATTTCAGATCGACGTGAATGAAATAGGTCATTCTATCTATAATTGATTATGATATATTTGTACGAAAGGACTTTGTTATTTTTAATACTTAATGTTTGGAATGACATTAAATTATTATATATATCCATAAATTAATTTTTAGTTATTAGTTTGACGCGATAAATTTAGAATTTAAGTAAATATTAAATATATTTTATGCAATATTAAGTAATAATATTAGATTAATAATTTATTTATCAATAAATGTTGTGAGGATTGTTTTAATTATTTTATTTGTAATAGTTGAGTAGTAAAAAATACTCTCAAATTGAGTGTTGCTCAGTTTAATATGTACAATATTTACAAATATTTACAAATATCCCTTCACTGGACATAAGTCCGCCGTGGTTGAGATCCGCATCAGAGGTGTAACAAAAATACACACATTCGTTTTCATGGAATATCTGATTTGAACCGCGAATTAATATCAGCCGAGGTCCTCGTCAGCAATGATCGCTGAAGGCCGAAAAACAAACGCGCGACTCGTCGCTAATATTGTTCGAACGATGTCACTGTTTATGCCGTGTATAAACACAATCCAAGGATTTCTATTGAATCTGGAGTGTTACTCGGTATTCTCGAAGTCAGAGAAAGTCTGTCACGACGGTTCTTGCCGGGCTCCTGTCCTTGGATCTCTAAACTCGGCTTGATGTGTAGCGAAAACTCGAACATCGACAAAGCCGGACGTGAATCGCGCAATTCTGCGATGCAGCGGATGCGAGTGCGACGAATTGTCCAAAAGATCGAATCGTTCGAGTTTACAAGCAGCGGGTCTCTCGCGTCGCGGGCCGATCGCGTTTTAGTGGCGATGCGAAGAGGATTCGTCGAAAGTGCACGCGTGCAGAGGCGATATTGGTAACGCCGGAAAGTAATTCGATATTCCGCGCTTACATCGAAGACTATTAACAATTTCGCGCTTTATTGGGTCCGTGGAATTAAACTAAATTGCATTCGTGCATCGTGCATTCGCTCGCGATAATTTCGGCATTCGGCGCCAATAAAGTAGATTACGCGATCGATGTAAGGCGTAACGTCGCGTTCGTTTTTATTGGCGAGACAGCGAAAACTTTCGGTGAACATTGTTCATCCAAAATTTAAAACGCCAAAGGGACACTTCGCTCTGTGATCGCGAGAAGCGTTAACGCGTTAACTCTCTCTCCTCCGTTCGAAATATTCTGCCAAAAACGAGCTTATTAACCGGCGCTAATCTCTATACGAGCGACGACAATCCGCTTGATCACGGCGGAAGCGCCGATCGTCGATCGTTCGATTGACGTCGATCTGGCGCGAATTAATATCCATAATACCACCACCGATAGTCACGTTATTAGCAATAAATAAATCGCAACCGCGCCAGTGATTCTCCGCTTATCGTATCGCGTTGCTCGCGCAACGAGCGGACGGACAGACGTACGGACGATACGGCGGTGGTAAACGAGCGCGCGAGTAACCGTACCGTAATTTTCGCCGCCCCCTTATCGCGTTCGGGACCGCTGCCCTCCCCGCCCCCCGCCGACGCCTTATCCGAGGTCGAAGGGCGAAGCCTGCACTGTCGGCGGAGCGAAGCGTGCGGCACGAAAGCAACGCGGCGGCGATAAATCCCGCGGGCAGCCGGCCGCACGGCGCGCCGTTCCTGTGTTTCACGACCGGAAGTCGCGGACGGAGAGGAAGTGCACGCGGGGGGAGTGCGAGCGTGCTTGTTTAGGGGCGCGTTTTAGGCCTGTCACCCAACACGGTCAGCGATGGATCCGATCCGAGCGAGTCCGAGTCGTCGCTTTCCAAGTTTCGTCGCAATCGAGCGCAGCCCCGAATCGCGGGGTCGCAACGGGGTCGCGAGGCCGCGCCACGTTTGCCTCTCACCTCACCGCGCGCGCGTAACTTACACGTCCGAAGCGGCAGTATTGTTACCTCTGGTCTCCCTTCCACTCCCCCTCCCCGGCGCCGGCGGCTTTCATCGTGCTGCCGAGTATGTAATTATCCGCGGAGTTAATAATTTAGTCTCCCCTCCCCTCTCGGCGAATCCGGCGATTCGCGATCGGAGTTGCGTCCGCGTGCGCTTGATTAGCTCCACTTAATGAACGGCTAAGTTTTGGAAATTCGTTTACTGCTTCTTGAACAGTCGAACGATGCTAATTACGTGTTATTGCTTGTGATACGTTATTCTTGTTGGGTTTTTAGTGGAAATGTTTCGTTGATTACTCTATTATCGATAATGGAAATTTCGGAAAGCGTTTCTTCGTATATCATTTCAATCTCTGTGATTCCTTTTGATGAAACATTACGTTGTTTATTTATTATTACATTGTACATTATTTACTATGTTGTATATTTTATATTGATGTTATATATATATATATATATAACAATATATATATATATATATATATATATATATCGATTTCTAACAACATCGAGGATAGAGAGCACAGTTTTCTGCGCTTGCGTGAACATGTGGTATGTCATTCCATTTTTATAAATTTCATTAAATTAAAAATAAACTTATTTCCCCAAGTAACAGCAAGCGACCTCGTATGTATCAAGGAAAATAAGACCCGCGTTTGCGGAGAAACGGTATCAGAGGAATGCAAGACATTCCGTGCCCGTATGAATAAATTGAACAAAACATTGAGTTTGCTCGGTCGGTCGCCGCGACGTTACCGCGCAAATTTGATCCACGACGAATACACTGCCGTTCTAATAGATCAGCTTCTTCGGGTTCGGCTGTCCTTCAGCTTGCCGCATCTATTGCGGACGTTTCAATTAGAAGCTCGCTCGCAATTTCCGGCGGCGGAATATACCGTATTCCAAGAGAGCAACGCGCATCAGCGTGCATCACCGCGATCGCGCGCTCGTGGACGCTTGCGAACGCTCGGCGAATAACCTTCCGCGATCACGAAGGTAAACGTGGCCGCGATGCGGCTCATCTTTATTCGCCAAAGCGAATTTCAAGAAAGCTACGTCGTTCATCATTCAGCACTTCCCTTCCTTTTATCGAGATAGCTCCGCGACTACCGCCGTTTCCTCTCGCTTCTCCTTTGCGTCCCGAGAAGAATCAACGAGTGGAGGCTATCCTCGTCTACGCAATTCGAGTTGCGTAGGCGTTTTTTCAAGCGGCCGCGCGATGAATCGAGATTTTCACGAGTATCTCACGGAATATCCGATATTCCGTGACATTATGCTACCTACTGATCGGCCGGGACTTTTTTGTCCTTTCCGTTTTAAGGCGGGATACTCCCCACCAGTGGTCTCCGCATTAATCGATATTGCTCGATCGATTGTCAAGTCGAGCACGCGGGCGATTTCTGCCGCGGACCCTTGCGCACAAAATCGGATTGTCCGCCGGCGAATTAGATTTCGGGGAGCTCGCTGTACCGGCGGCGCATTTAATTTCATTAATTACGCAGGCGGCGGGAGGGGGKGGAGGAGATGGGGAGGGGGAGGGCAGGGGAGATGCTTTCCGAGTTTCAAATTTAGATTCCTCGTTCCTTCCGGCGTCGAATTAGATTTAATTAATTCCGACGCAGTTTACGTTCCGATGACATCGAACTATCTCGCCGTTCTCGCCGATGCGCATGCGCGCCCGCACATGCGATCCGGATCGCACACAAATACTGATGATCCCTCGGAAAATGGCTCGTCGCTCGTGCAACGCTATCGGTTGCACATTGGAGAGTCCCGAATCATCGTGCGTTACGTAACAGCATTCACCCGCTCGGCCGTGATTTCATCCCCTTCGATCGTGTTTCAAGAGCCGGCGTTGTTAATGACTGACGCGTTGTCGCGTCGAATAACGCTTCGCGCGACCCGCGGTCTAACGCGCTTAAAAAGGATACTCGTGCAAATGCCACGAGCTGCGCGAATTATATTAGAATATGTATAATTTCGCGTCGGGCGGTGGAACGCTCGTACGCTATCACATAATAATGCAGTTACAAAAGCTTTAAGGAAGCGGCGCAAAGTTAATTGTTTTCGGTGCAACCGAGGCGCAGGCACGCCGTGAAAGCACGCGAGTTTCCACGCTGAAGTTTCATCGCGGCGCGCATTCTTTCCCCGCAACGACCAGGGAAAGGCGAGTCGCTTGTTACGCGTCGTGACGTCTCTCATGCAAATCTCGCGGTTCGCGGGGGTGAACATTTGATTGTTGATTAATTAGTTGTTCAATATTTTATTATGGAATATTCGCTGCAAGGACGGAGCGAACATCTTTAATGCGGAGATGTTTGAGGAAAGATTACAGAAATATATGTGTGTTTGTGTTAACTGTAATATTATGTTTTCCTTATCTACGTTTCCATGTGACATTTCCGTATGAGATATTATTCTTTCATGTATATGATATATATTCTTTCCTTGATATGATATTCTCGCTTTCTCGTATTTGTGTAGCAGGATATCCTCGATCCGTTCCTTTTTTTAAATAATTTTAATGAGAGAGAGAGAGAGAGAGAGAGCGAGAGAGAAAGAGAGAGAAGAAGAGAGATCATTTAATGATACAGAGGAGAAAAGTTGTGGAAAAATACAGAGTTTTAATAGTTAATGCACGTTTCCATTTTAATATAATATTTCAAACGTAATTTCAACACAACTATCAAGTTCTAACCTTGCATTAGAATCCTTAGAAATATTGTGTGCATATATATACGTAATTAGAATAAAAATTACATATATACAAGTAATTTAAAACAGGTTCGTTGAATCCGCAGAAAGACATTTTCCATCATGAAAACAATTCTTTTAAAGATTTCATTGAAACATTGTTGCATGACGTGTTTTTCAGGCAAATCGCATTTCATCGTGTTGCGTGAAAGTAAAAGCTTCTATGAGATACACACACACACACATACACACACACACACACACACACATATATATAAAATCCACGAATACTCGTAACGTGATAGAAAAATTTAGTAACTTCGTTGCATGCACGCAACGCGACGTTATCGTTAAAATAATTTAAACACCTCGTTAATAACATTGTTGTCTTAACTTAGGCGTATATCGCTCGCATGTGTATTAAGCAATAGAGTCGCGCGCGCGTGCGCGCGTGCACATTACTCTCAGGGAAAATAATGATTACATCAAGGAAAAGGTGAGACACGATAACGAGGTCTGATGTTACACGCCTCGTGCATAATTGCATGAATATTTTTAATGCAGTATTAATCGTATTTGCCGGAAACTGATTTATGTCTATCCGAGCTACAAGCCGAGCAGACTACAAAGCCGCCTTGATAACGTTAGAAGCGCAGCTTTGACGTAATTCTCGTTAATATAAAATCTGCAGGGATTTATTATGTGTACGTGATCCTTTCTAGGTGGGCTATTAATTTTTTAACAGTGGATCGTAAAGCGAGAGCTTTGTACAGCTCGGCCGTGATATTACGCGTATGGGCTCATCGAGTTCTCTGAAATTTTAATTGCAGTTTAATCTTTCGCGTTCCCTAAACAATGATTATGTGTGCTCAGCGCGGAGATAAACAACAAAACAGATTATTGTTGATAGCCGGAAAGCATCGTCGCGCTATCTATCTCTGATGTTTAATGATAAAATCAGGTTTAAATAGGGTTTTAGAGGAGACATATTCGTGCCTTTTACGTTACGTTATATTGTCTCGCGATTAAACTTTCATGTAACAAATCTTTTTGTTAATTTAACATTCGTTCGCATGATTTTGAAAGGTTCAACGCTCCTTTGGAAGAAACGTGTTCTTCTTTCAGCTCAAAATAAAACTCTTGCATTATATATTTGCGTAAACCATGAAAAATGTGGAGCATCCTTTTAGCGCTTGTTTTCACAAGTAAAAAAAGAGTAAAATTGATGGGGCTCCCCAACTTCCCCCAGAGAATCTTTTTATATGTTCTTCAGATTTGTTGTGCAATAATGTTTATTAGCGTAAGAGCTTTTATTCTTATAATACCGTGAATTATGAATTAATCGTACAATGTATTCCTTCAAAGGAAGCAGAGAGAGAGAGAGAGAGAGAGAGAGAGAGAGAGAGAGAGAGGAAGGCTTTAATAAATCCGTGTGAAAAATCTGCCAGCGCTAATATCTGTACATGCGTCTTATATGTATAAATAATCTAATTAATTTGCTTTCCCATTTCTGCACTGTTCATCTGGCTACATTTTTATCGAAATGAGGATTTAGCCATAGATTTTTCTTTTTTCCCCGGTCATGAATTGATCCCGATATATTTTGCTCTGTTTTCGAAAGTTATAAAAAAATGTATCTCCAAACGTAAAACGTATCGTAGAATGCTTTTGTTGCGAAATAGTTGACGCAAACCGGACATATGATAACGTACACCCACTCTTTATACTTTTCAATAGCAACATTTATTTTATCATGATTTTCATTTAACCAAAAAATATATACCAAAAATAATTGACATGCGGCGGCTTGTTTTTACTAAAATAATTGAAATTATTGAGAAACTCGTTTCCTAATGAATATCTGGCGCGTGCGTGGCATGTTATCGACGAAATTTGTTAATAATGGATTGTTACAATCTGATAATGCAATGAGTTTATTCCAGATGACGCAGATGTAATCATATACATTCGATACCGCCAAGTATCTCGCGTATCCCGAGCTTGCTGTAAACGTTGTATCGTCTCATCGTCCAAGCGTCTTTATATCTTCAGGGATGATATTGCGCTCTCCCTCTTCTTTCTACGAGATTCAAATGAGCTTTCGCCTTCGGCAGCTTTCTTTCTTTTTACTCGCCAAGTGACACCAGCACAGTTAGTTACTTGTCATTCTTCTTGCGACTTTTTGCGTAATGTATGCCGGTATTAATGATAACAATGTTGCCTCGCATCCAAATTCATTAACATCCGTGGTTTCACTGCATTCGCAATGAGTCGTAAATGTACGATAATTATCATGCAATGTTAAAACTGCGGATCTTGGCGTGACATGATCCAGTTTTACGTGCCACGCTTGTTGTGCCGTATCGCGTTACGGTGTAACGAGAATATGTTCGTGTACTAACAGGAAACAATTCGCGCGATGCTGATATTCTTGTAAAATCATAAACTGATACGGCCACTGTTGAATTATCAAGCTCATAACTATCACGTATATGGACTCGGTTTTTCCTCGTTAAACAAGTTACCGGCCGAAACTTAATTAGTATCTATCGCGAGTCTCGTATGGCGATTCCGTGTAAAATCGGATGAAAGCGGAATCCGCGTGATCAATACGCGTCGCATGCAGGCATCTATCGGGGGGTGGGGAAAGTCTCGCTGAAAATTGACGATCATACGACGTCATACGTCGCGAGATAGCTCTAAATGTTTTAACGTTATCGCGCGCGGGAGGCTCCTCCTCCTCTTGTATTCCCGACGTGGATACGCGCGAGTTGGAGAACTTGAACTCCTCCGCGCTCATCCGGGCACAAAATTTCTCTGGAGAAGCATTTCTTGATTCCGGTGGGTAAGGGAAGCGGGAGGAGGAGGGAGGTGCTCCCCGCGAGGTCGATTTAGCGCGTGCTCGTTGACCGGCGGCGGAAAAGTCGGGAGAAGCGAGTGGAAAAGTGTCGCAGCTCCGCGGAATCCTCTCGTCGCGCGATTAATCAGGCCTTCTCGGCGTTGCCATTAATCGATGCTTGATCTACTATTTATCAGCTGTGCTCTTCGGCAAGACTGATCGTCGCGAGTCCTTTCGTTCACGCGACATTACGGGACGCGATCGTTAATCTCCCCGCACTTATTTATTACCTCGCTTAAATGTCCGGGGTGGAGGTAAAAAAATGGTGGAGAAGCGAGTCCGCGGAACTAGTTCATAAAGCGGGACAGTGCTAAATGGCTTTAAAGCTCCGCTGTTTACAACGTTACGGCGCGGGGAAAGTGCGCTCGCTCGATCGGGGGAGTGGAAGGATTAATTCGCCGGAGCAGCATTCGAGGGAACGGCAACCCTCGGAGGGTGGCGAGACATGCGTATCGCGGGGCACGAGGCATCAGGAACTTTATCTCGCGCGTGACGGGGTAGCGATCCCGCCGAGTTTGTGATGAAAGTTAGTCGCGAAGGCGCCCAAACGGAAATTATAGCCGCGGTCGTATCGCTCGTGCGTGGCGGCAGACCGAAATGATCTGAATAAAGTAGATCTGTCTCAACGGGATTGTCCTCGATTTGTCGAGAATCCCTTTGATAATTAGTGCCGCTCGGTCGACAGAGCTCCCTCTTTGTCCCGCGGATAGTAAGATGGAAGACATGAAAGATCAATGATTCCCCAAAGATCCGACTCGATGCGCGATCCCATTCCTGCGCTTGTGCGTTCGATGCGCTCTGCGCTTTCTAGAAAATCTCTGCGGAAAGTATGGAAAGTAATTAACGTCGAATTTCTTGCACGGATCGCGTGCAATAAATATAATCGTGCCAGCGTTCGTCTCGCGTTTACGCGTGCTTTATTAAACTCGCTTTTAAGAAAGACTCGCCGCGAGGGAGTCTCTTGTCTTGGGGAGAAGCAGGACAGATAGAGTCTCAGATACTCAGCTGACCCATGAAAGCAGGGCACGTAATGGGCCTTTTGATCGTTTAATAAACCGCCGTTCATTGAACATAAAATGCAGCAGACAATCGCGATACAACGCGGTCGTGCAATTACACGATTGCCATGAATATTCCGTAATTGATACGCTTATCGACGATTGCAGCTTCGGGATAAGAACCGGTATTGTCCGATATCGACCGCAATTACGTGCTATTGAATTCCACCTCCGGCCTTTCGAAAGGGTCGAACCGCATTCTGGGTAGGGTGCAGCGCGTAATTGCATGAAACCGAATCGCGGCTCCTGCGATGACAGTAGCCACCTGATCGTTTTTCTCGTCATCGCCTTTAAAATATAGATGGTGCACGTGGATTCACGAGAGCCACGAAACAATCCGGACTCGACGCAGTCCGTCTCCCCGTACGGAGAGAGACGGGAAATGGTCATTCTCGGTCTCTCGCTGCTCCGAAGAGCCTCCGGACGCGATATTCCATCTCGGACGTTATAAATCGAGAGCTTACTCGTAACAGAGTTGCCCAACGTGCGAATTATATCGGGCGGAAAGCAATATTTCTTAAATTCACTGATGCTAACCCGGCCGGCGTTTGTAGACGATAATAACGTAGCTTAGGCCAAGTAATCTCTGTAATGAGTTCCCCTGCTTGGCTCCGGTGCTTTGCCTGTCGTAGATAGAGAAGAAGACGCACTTTGCGGGACACTTGTTAGCCTGCAGGAGAGTTAAAAGCATCATTTCGCCGATCAGATCGAACGTGGAAACAAAGTTAAATTATATCCGCGCTTCGGCAATGTTTCATTTTCGTTGTACGTTACGTCGTACAGATTTATATAACAAATGCCACGGATAAAACACAATGAATTTGGATATTCATTATCGTTCGATTTCCGGCCGTTGTTACGCCGTTGTTTTCATTCCGCGTTTCCACGAAAATGGAAAGCTGATCCTGACATGAAAGTATTAGGTTTTTCTTTTTTTTAATTTCAAAACTGACGTGAAATTTTAACGTTTCCTCGTTGATATTTTCATCCTCGCAGAATAAACAGATAAACCGCGCTCAAGCGCGCGCGCGCGCGGAAGCTTATCGGAATGTCTGACATCGTTATGAAAGTATCTCGAACGAACTTGAGAGTCTGTTAAAGCGAACAGCGTAATGAAAACGCAATAAATGTAAAGGTTGTACATTTGATGCTTACTTAATGGCATCGACAAGCTCCACAATTTCACCACGAATTCTCCGACTGAAGATTCCGCTTCGAATCTTCGATTAAACGCGACGCAGGAACAACGCGTTGCTGTCTCCATATAGTCACGTGCGCTCGCGACAGAGACAAAATCTGCATCGGAACTTGCATCGGCATTACGGAGTCCTCTCATTCGATTGTGTCGCGTCTGCTTTTGAGGAGTGAGAAGGAAACGGCCGATAGCGATGGCAAATGTGAAAAGCTCTACAAGTTCGTTGGCCAAACAGATCGGAAATTTCTGAAGTATTCTCTCTGTCTCTTTCTCTCCCGTTCGCTCCCAGTATACCCCTTGTATTCCCGTTTCTCCTGCGGACTACCGCTTTTTTCTCTCCTCTTTGCTTCCCTTGCTCGTTCATTTCTCGTCTCTGTCTCGCGGCTCGGTGTCGCGAGAGTTTCGGAACGAAGCGCAAACACTTCGATTTTCAACGAGACGGCAGAAGAGGCAGGGAGGAAGAGGGAGGCAAGGAAAACTCGTTGACCATGCCGACATCGACAACCGTGCGACCGGGGAAGCGAGTCGACACACATCGATATTGACCAACTTTTCGTCCGCGCGCCGGCGGTTTCGGCTTCCTATCACCCTTCCTTCCATCCATTCCTGCATTCGAGGGGATTTATGTGGAGGGTGACGATAGTTCTGCCCGGGTTGGCTCTGGATTATCTCGGAATTCTGCCGAAATGCGGAGCGTTCGTTTGGCGGAAAAATTTGCAGCGAGGATTCCGCGTTCACTCGCATCTCGCGAAAAAATTTGCAGCGCGGTCGTCCTTCGACCTATACCCTAGAGGAACTTCTTAATTTCCCCTTAACTGCATGCGACACTTTAACGAACGTGATCTCTTTCTCGCATGTTAGTAGCATGAATTATTCATATCCCGCAGATGGACATTTCTTTTTATTTGATGATAAAAGAGAGGATAAAACGAATCAAGAGATTAGGCTGCTCAATTTTCAATCGAAATTTGTGAATTTTATTAAACGAGATACCCAAGTGATCCATCTGTTCGTTTTGCTTGTTCTCCATTTCTCCTGCATCTTCGTGTACTTTATTTATTACTATCGTTCGCGAATGCGCAGCGCGGATTATCTCCGAGAGATCGAGCCGTTCAGTGTCGGAGGAATCCGCTCGCATCGTGAATTTTAGCTTTCTGCATGCTTGGCATTTATGTCCTTTGCCGAAATCGGCATTCACACAACGCGATTTACGCTTCATCGATCTCGCCGCTGCATGTCGCGTATCCTATAGATCTCTCTCTCGGCGCGAGAGTGATATCCGAAGCAAGAATCGCGACGGCTTGTTTCGCATTCGAGACTTGTTCCGCTCTGCCGGGCATCCGGCAGATGTGCGGGAGCAAGTTGAAATCTAAAAACCGGATATGAGGCGTTTTGGGATTCCGCGCAATGATGTGCGAATCCGCAAACGCGGCGTCTGTAAGAGCTTCTTACGCGAATAGCCTCGCAAATACCAGCGATGTCCGATAGAACGTTGCATCTTTTCTCTCTCGCGAACAACGTAGTCGTGAGATTAAAATTCCTGTCGCTTCGTGACGGCGAATCGAAAGGCATCCAGCTTGCGCGAGAGTGTAATCGTGTAAATTCTCTGGAGAATGCCTGGATGGAGAGTGACGTCCGATAAGCGAAAATGCACGATTTGCTGCCATTGTTTCGAACGCGTTTTACCGTTTATCGTTTCATCTCATCGTGTTACACGCGCGTGTTACCAATCAGTAACGTAATTCCTGCGTTAAGACGTTCGCTTTGCAGGTTGACGATTTCCGTTCGCGAATGGGGAATCGCATCGCGTTCGCGAGATAGATCGTAATTCAAGACTATCGAGAATTGAGACACGCGCAGTTGGTTTGGTCAAAGTGCCTGCGGAAAATCTGCTGAATATAACAACAACAATGTTCACCTTGCGTTCAACTTATCGAGTGACATTGCGTTGCAAGGCCGAGCCGCGAGCTTGGATGAACGCTAGGATGTAATTTGTAAGAATTTGCATGCGATGAGAAGGGCATTATGAACGCGGGCTGAAGAATCGCGTAATAACTCAGCATTAACAATACCGCAATACCGCTTAGCGCTGCGGTTCTTTGGCTGGAAGACCCAGCAGTGTCGACGGCAATCAAGCCGTTAGCTTATAAAGTCCTTGCGGGAGGGGAAAGGGGAGCGAGGACGAGCGGAATTTAACGTCCACCGCGGCCGCGGAGAAGAAGCAATAGCGCGAAACAAAAGGGGGATAGAACGAGGATAGGATCACGCCATTGAGGTTCTCATGGAAACCGCAGTGCCATTTGAGCGGGAAAAATGGTTTTCGCGAGATAAAGATGCGGACACGGGATAAATAAAACGGAGTCGCGCAGTAGCGAGGAGCAACTCGGCTGAGAGAAATACGTTTTGGGGAATGTTTTGCTGATCACGGAGGCTGTGCGCCTTCTGAAAAACCAGACGTGTCTGACGCAGCCGTCATCGAGTCGCGACAATCCGCCTGGAGTAACGAACTTTGCTCCTCGGCGAGAGCGAAGGCGCGCGCGTGAAGATGGAAGAGCATCGCAGGAATTAAGAGTTGGACGTATCAAGGCTGACCACCCATTCGATGTGTCGCTGTTCTCGTCTCGTTCTTTCCCTTTTTACATGAAAATAACGCGTCTGCTGTCTCGATCGAGCGCTCTAACGCGTGAGAGTTTCGACGCGGCGATCTGTTTAAGCGCAATGCTCGGAATTATTCGTTCGTCTGCGCGATGTCAAGCACCATTTGCGAGCTCGAATACCTCAGCAATTGCTGATCAGGTCGCGCCGCAACCGGAGCGCGAATCATTCGAGCACCGAGCGTGTGAAATCCCGCGTGGCGAGAAGGTCAGAGGGTAGCGTGATGGTAGCCGCTGAGCAGCGCTCGTTCCCGATTAGTAGCGCTAATTATGCGTTCCACTCTCCGGTACTTGATCGGAATCGAGCATCGGGACAGTATTATCGAGGTCCGTTTGATCCCGTTGCGATCTCATGTTCTCCAGCTCGATTCTCTCGCATTTCGCGAAATTTATTCGCGACATTATCGATCAATCGCGAGGCAATCAATCGCGACGAGATTGCCTCGCGATTGATCGATACTCCCTTTACAAAGATCAATCCGTGGAATCCGTGGAAACGCCGTATTCGCCGATGATCATCGTTTGATCGAACATTCTTGCTTCGCTTCGCTTCACATTTGGATCTTGGCATCCGCGATTAAGTCCTGCTTCTTCGCGTAATGCTCGCGGAGCACTCCCCCCCCTCCCCGAGAAGTACCTACTTCGCTCTAATCTAATCTCTTTAATTGCTTTTCGTTGTTATGTCGAAACACGAATCGCACGGGCGATGAAACGCGCGACGCACGTGGCTGTAATTTCGCAACGCCGCCACGAGCCTTAACGTCGACATTAACCCGATAATACGCGTTTTACGAATCTGCTGTTCTCTCAGGTACAACTTAAAGTAAACGCACTCGTGCCCTCATATGCTAGCGTGGCAGTTCTCATGGAAACTCCCGGTTCGTAATCCCTTCTTACCAACAAGTGCTTTCGTTCCCCTCGCGATCTTGCTGAATTTTCTTGATTCGCGACCGCTCATAGCGTTTGATATTAGCGACGCGAAACGCGCCGGGAATTTTCCCGAAACGACGGAATTGTCGCGAAATGAACACGCGAGTTGTAATTCCCTCTGCGTGTCTTTTTAAAATGCCTCTGTAATTTCCTTGGCAATGCGAGGTGCACGAGATTAATTTCTAGTATTTTTACGTAATCTCGTTTTGTCCTTCAAGATTCGCGGAGATGATTATGAACGCAATGATGCGTGCGATTAAATAATTACATCACGTAATCAAGCAGTAGCACATCCACAAGTATGCATGGACCGTCGACGGCAATGCCCGTATTAATTCGTGCACGATATTCGCGAAAGGGAAACGATGTACCGAGATATTCGAGAGTTAATCGTTCGAGATATCGCCCGTTCGAGACCCCCGCTAAAACTTTACGTCGTTTGCATAAAATGCAAACCGTTCCGTCCAATCTTTCGATCCATGCCTCTCCCTCGTCTCGCTTGCCGCCGCCCTGCAAATTGGACTTTGGAGGCGAGTAATAAGTACGCTTGCACGTCACGTATTCACGCCTGGGGAGAGATTTGCTTCTTCTGCTCGCGCGGGACTTGCATCACAGACGTCGTTTTCTTTCCTCAGCGGTCGTCTTCAGCGGCGAATCTCCTCACGTTCGACACTCGCGCGCCCCATTCATCGCTCGCCACTTTTCATATTTGGAACCGGTGTTTATACGGATCGCTTACGCACACAGAATGCTCGAGCATTGTTTCCCCTTGTTTTCGGTTAAACTTCGATAGCTTGTCCCGTGAAGTAGCGCGGAAAGATTATCGCGCTCGTCGATCGTTGCCTCGGAGGAGGAACTCTAGCGCTTCCGCCAACAGCGCGTCGACGTTAATTCTCGCAGCGACGTCGTAGTGTTAATCTTGCAGGCTACTTTAATCACGTCGAGAACAATTACTCGATACAGCACGCGATTGTACGCGAGACACGTGGGGTTTTTCCAGGGAGATTAGCGGGAACTTGCAGCGTAATGATTCGTTGCCGATCGCCGTCGAATCGTTTCGGAAATCGACAGCCGCCTCGCGGCTAGATAAATTCCCAGACTAAGCGGGAAGCCGGGAGACTTTTATTTATTACACGTCCCGCAAAACAAAAGGTTTATCCCGGACGATCTGAGCGTGCACGAGCCATTTATAACGTCCCGTCTACGGAACGGCAGATCTGCTCCGCGGAACGATATCTCGTATTCGTCGGGATGTCACTAACGTTAGAATTACGGTTTGTCTAACAATGCAACATCGATGTGTTCCGATTTTGACTGCTGTATATCGATATTGCTCGTATCGGACGCGAGGTCTCTTATTAGACTCCGATATCGATTCTGGAAGGGAACTCGCTTGATTATTCATCTGCAGAGATTTTCGTAGCACAACTCGATAACTCGATTATATAAAATCTGCGTCTTATTTCCGCGACTGTCGATTGCCGAGGTGATTGCCGGCGCGAGGTGAATTTATTATGCCATTTAAAACGGGAAAGGTTCGTTAGTTTTTCCGTTTTCCCGAGAAACCGCGTCGCGGGCCGACGTGGCGGCAGGAAAACTTAAGAGCGTTCGTCTCATGCAAAATCCGTCGGAGAATAAAGCGAACCGCGTCCAGCGCTCGGAGAAACCCGGATACATCAGCGGTTGTATGCGCACGAGCGGAAATGCACAGGGGAAAAGAGAGAGAGAGAGAGAGAGAGAGAGAGAGAGAGAGAGAGAGATTTTTAACCGGCAGGTTTAGAGGGGCGACGTTTTCTACAGTTCGCGGCGGCAGTGCTGGCTGGTCGTGTCGTGCACTTGCAGCAAAAGGAGATTACGTGAGGAGAATGTAGTGGGAAATCCTTGAAAATTGCCGCGGCGGCGGCTTACGCACGACGCGATAGCTTTGGATTTAATAGCGCGCCGCGTTCTGTTAACTCTCATCTCGCTGACGAGGAGAAAGAGAAAGAAATCGATAGATTTCGCTTTCGATCTCCGATCTTCGAGTTCCATGTCTGCCCTCGCTCGTTCACGTAGGATTCACGAGATACGAGATCTCGAGAACCCGGAATTGCGACACGCCACTCGTGATGGGGCAGTAAACATTTTTTATACGCGGAATGCACGGCTCGGCGATGACTCTTCATGCTTCGGGATGCCGCGGCGATATCGTGGGTCATCCCGAAGCGATTAATCACGTTAAAATTATATTGTGCGGGAAATGATGAAACGTTTCGCATCATGCTGAAGTAGCTATCGTGCGGGAGGATCTCGCTGAAAACCTCGTCATCCTGGGGAATCCTGTTTATTATGTTAGTTTTCGCTTCGATCGGTTTAAGGAAGCAGTATTGCTCTTAATATTTCTTTGAATTTCCGGAGAAATTCGCGTTTCACGAGAACGATAGTTTCTACGTTGATCCGTTAATATTCGTAATCTCGATAATTTCATCCCAGTGATTTCATTCCAGTAACAATAAAATCGATTTCCGATTAAACCAATCATTTTGCTTCTTCAACAATTTCACGAATTGATATCGAATAATAATCGTAATCGAATTGATTGGAAACGATCTGTGATTAAAGCACGAGAGATCAGTCTTTGAGAGTCTTAATTACAAACGTGTTTCTTAGCACGTAAAATGCAATTGTTAAATACTTTTTTGCTTTCCATTATACACTTAACTTTTCTGTCGCTTTCCGTCCGTCTTCTCTTTAAACGTTTCAGAGTTTCCTCGCGGTTTGCTTTTTTCTAAATGGAAATGTGTACCGAGCACGCTATTAATTAATATTTGGAGATATTATTTGGCCATACTTACATTTACTCATAGAATAATAAATTAATTTAAATAAAACATTATTTAAAATCCATGATACTTCTTGCTAACATAAATTAGCGTAGAGGAAGGTCCAATTAAAGCCATAATTAAAGCAAAGGAAACGAGTTAATTTCACTCCGCCAGTAAAGAGGAGAATCTTCTTTTTCTCCCAATTCGATTGAGTTATCATAACCGCGATTCCAGTTCTCATCGTAATTTACTTGACGTTTCATCGATGGCGGAGAATAGGTCGATGTGGATATTTTACGAATAATACCGATCGAATAAATACGGCTGTGCTTCTGCTTTTTGCGTGCGTCCATCGCCGGTATTAAACGAAATCTCAGTAATTGGCTCGATCGCATTTCGAAAACGCCAAGAGAAGATACATCTCGCGCCATAAATAAAAGTCGCCTGCCCGTGAATCCCGTGACCGAGCCCGGCTGTGCTCGTCTCCTGTCCCCGAAATTTCTGCCTCGATATCCCTAATTCAAAACGTTCGCATGCGGACATCTCGACAGGACGTTTATTATACCCTTGGAGCGCGGCTGCTCTCTTGAATCTCTTGACTTTGCGCTTTCATCGCTGCTGGAAACCAGAATTCGCCGCCTTTGCGGATCCCTTTCAAAGTGCACCATTTTCATATATTTCTCGGTTCGTATATTTTTGCGAAAATTACGATACGACATGTCCATATATACATTAAAAATTCCTTTATTCTTTTCAATAATAAATCTCTCTTGCGTATCAAGGCGGAGAGGCGCAGGTTTACATCGATCTTACGATTTTGTCTATCACGAAGACTCACCGCTGAATTAGCAGTTGTCGCCTGACGTAAAAGCATAAACGCTTGACAGAGAAGTGCAGATAGTAAGATACGAGTAACAGAGTAACAAAGCAGGGAGAACGAAACTCATTGCCGCCCTAAGTATCGATTTTCATCGAACTGAAACTTCCCGATGAAACAAGAAACAGAGATCGTTGTCTCTCGCAGAAATTTCCCTGAAACGCATTCTGCCGCGCACGCATCATTCCGCGATTCGTCGTTCGACGCCGAAGAGCGATGTAATCAATGGTACACCCCGTAAACGGGGCGGGAATGAAAACGGATGAAACGTATCGGAAAAGCGAAGCTTCATTCCACGTAGATATCGCCCGCGGAATAGACGTATACTGCGGGGTGAAGGGAGGAGGGCGGAAGTGGACAGGCAAAGGGGAGGAGAGAAATGGGATGGGATCATTCTCGGTGTTGTCGCGTTGTGCGAATGTTGCGGCGACGCTTCGTCGATCTCGCCGCTCGACGCTCGCGCGGGTCACGTGGACGTCGGGAAAAAGGAAAATGGAGGGAAATGGGGAGGAAAGGAGAAAAGAAGAAGAGCGGGATAGCGCGTTGACAGTGCGACGCCTAGAACGTCGGACCCCCGGAATTACGACTCGGCGTGGCGAAGGGGGTGTCGACGGAAAGATTACGCGATCGCGACGAGGTGGCGAAAAAGCTGACCGGATCGGCGAAGCGGCGTCGCGACGCCCGGCCGCGTCAAAACTTCCCAGCCGATCGTCGGCTGGGACGATCGGCGACCTAACGAAAAGCACTCGCGGATCAAAACGGATTACACGTCCGCGTCGAATGGCGAAGACACGCACCACTCGTTCGTAGTAATTTGCGCGTACTTCCCCCCTCCCATCCTACCCCCTTCAACCCTCAACCCCGCGGGGCGCTTTTGAGCGGTCCAGTTATCGCCCGGAAGCTATTTTCGCGAGCCGCGATGTATTGAAGTGCGGCGGCTCGACGCGGTCGGTGAATCAGTGGCGGTCAATAATACCGTAGCGGTCAATCGCGGAGGAATTTCACGGCTACGTTACCCGTAACGTTGATGGAAACGTGGGCGGGAAATCCTGACATAATTTCCCGCGACGCAGCGGTGCGAACGAATCGGCCCGTCGCCCTTTGTTCACGCGTGATGGTCGGCGATGAACTTATTTGAATCTATTACGATTTTTAGTGATCCTCCCTAGTCCCACGCTATACGTGGGAAACGCAATCTTTACCGCGACACTGCCGAGAATAGCGGGATTATCGTTTTCGCTAACTTGACCTTTCCTTGGACTTGCACCACTCGAACCTATTTTATCCTCAGCCTGCTCGAAACGCGATTCGGAGCAATTTCGCTGGAAATCTAACGGGATCGCCGTGCGTATGCGTGATCCAAGAGAAATAGGAGAGAGGAGACGAGGAGGAGACAGAGTGGTTGCTCTTAACGTCGCGTCGTATTTCACGGTGATCGGAACAAAACCGAAATACCGAAACACCGAACGCGAGTGCGAACGGGACACGGCGAATTCGGAGTGTATCTCGCGCGCACGGAGCCCGTAAATGGGATTAAGACGAATGGTTTTGTCGCGGCGTATCGTCGCGTTTGCGCGTTTGTGTGCGTGTCGCTTTCATTTTGCCGGAATTACGCCGGATGCGGACTGCAGATTGCGCCGCGGGAGCAGGCGCGATTAGCCGCCAGAAGGAGCGGCTCGATTGCAGACAGATTTTCGGAGGGAGTCGCAGCTTCCGGGGTGGATTACCCCCCCCCCCCTCCCCCCACCCCGCGCGGGATGTATAAAATAACATCGCGCATCGCCGATACGCTCGCCCGGGGCTGATTTATCACCTTTAACAGTACATAGAGCCGGAGCCGTTCGGAAGATAAAATACCTCCGTCCGCCCCCCCTACCGATGGGGGGAGGGCGAGGGGCCTGTTATTTCCGCTCGCGCGATCGATGATTAGTAAATTCGTCCGCGCGTCGCGTCGAATCCCATTAGATGGGTTCCAGATTTCGTGCAAGAGCGGAATATCCCGGGGAGCGGAGATGAGCTCGTTCGATATCTCGGGCGCGACGAACGTGAAAACACGCTCGCCCGCAACTACACGTACGTGTATTTACGGATCGCTTTCTCTTTTTTTGTCCCCCTTTCTTTTTTCTTCTTTCCTTTTATTCGTTCCGCGGAGTCGCGCGGGCCGGGACAGCTGGCGGATTAAAAGAGCGTATCACGGCGGCGCGGTACTCGCCGGGAAGGAAATCAACATTTCGTCGTCGCGACGAAGGGACGTTGCGGGATAAGTTCATTGTTGCCCAGCGAGTAAGCCGCGAGCGATATCGATCGCAAGGGGATGGCAAGGGGAAGGAAAGAAGGGAAGACGAAAGGAAGAAGGAGAAGGAAAAAGAAAACAGAAAAACCAGAGGAGGAAGGAATCGCCGGTTTTTGCGCGCGCATCCACGCCGATTGTATCGGCGACGCGGACGTTGAGCGGACGAAGGGTTTTCGCCTGCCGATAAAGAGACAAGAAACCATTTCGGAACTGAAATCCTTTGATCGAGACGAGTCGTCCGCGCACTTGCCAGCGCTCGCTCTTCGAGGATCCATTTAGCAGCCGCGCCAGGCGAGATAGAATCGATTCGCGCAATCGTTTGCTCGCGGACCGCCAAGAGAGTCAAAACGGCTCGAGGAATCTCTCCGGCAGCTGGACCCTTTCGTCCTGTCGGTGATTGAATCGTCTCCTTATTGGCTGCACTCGCTTCGCTCCTCTCGTGCCTCCCACGTGGAGCGCGTTTCGATCGAGCGCTCGAAGATACGAATAATCCTGCGCGAGTAACTCTTCATTCAGGCATTCAGGTGCTGAAAGCATATTTCTAACGTGTTTCATGAAAGAGCGTCTCGTCATTTGCCCGAGTATTACTTATCGGGGGAGATTTTCGATCCCGACTGATCAAACGCGCTTTTAATGCATGCGTCGCGAAAATGTGCGTGACGCGCGCGCGCGCGCGAGAGAGAGAGAGAGAGAGAGCGATAGAGATAGAGGGAGAGTTGTTTGCTGTGTGCTTTTAATATCGCTCATTGATTCAGAATTACATAACGTGCCGCGCGGTTTTGCTTTTTATCCACGAGCGGGATTCTACCGTGCGAGAGAATACGATTGTTCWCTCTCTCTCTCTCTCTCTCTCTCTCTCTCTCTCTCTCTCTCTCTTCTCTCGCGCGTCGCGCTTCATTCTGCTTCTCTTGCCTTTTCTCGTGCATGTTAATCCACCATGCCGGCGACCGGAGGCGACCGTGTTTTATTGAAAAATGTGCAATGAGAATACCGCGGGACTTTTTAAACGACTTTATTTATGGCGCGCATACGCGCGACTGTACTCGTTATTAATCAGTTTCGATTCATTCCGTGAAATTAAAGCCGCCGCGCCGCGCGATACAATCCGCCGCGATTAAGCCGGGATTTCAAGCACGCGAGTGCGAGCGTTGTTTGCATTATCGTTGCGGTAACTGATCCATCTTGCACAGGGAGGGAGGAGGGAGGAAGAGGAGAGGAGATTACAATACGCGATAGCAGTATCCACTTAACGGCATAATTCGCGGATCTACTTCGCGTCTTCCAGGACAAAGTTAGCATCCTCGTTTGCGCGCGCGGCTCCTTTGGTATCGCCGGCATCTAATCTGATGTCGAGTGTGCCTGCACAATCGCACGCACTTGCGTTAATGATGCCCGAGATCTTCGTCGCTGGATCTCGCGCCGATGGCCCTCACGAGCGTAATTAATTCCCGTAATTGATTTCACGCGAATGGACGCCCGTGGCTTCCCGGGCGTCGCGTTCGTTATGTTCGCGGCGTTTCCGGGACGTTATCGCGCGTGTAATCCGCCGCAACGGGGGGAACCCTTGAACAATATTGACCCACTGGAAGGGGAGGATCCCCGTTAAATTTAATAACGGAATTTCCTCGATTATCGAGATCCGCATCACGATTGGTGCGCCGCGGCAGATTCGAATGCCGAGATTGCCCGGGAAACCGTCAGTCATTATTAGCCTTGGTGGTTTTCACGCCGACAGAGAGAAGGAGAGAGCTTAAATAGATAGATAGATAGATAGATAGATAGATAGATAGATAGATAGATAGATAGATAGATAAAAAGAGAGAGAGAGAGAGAGAGAGTGTGTGTGTGTGCGCGTTCGCATACAATTAGCATACTAATTGAGAATAATATATAAAGAACTTAATTATAATATAACAATTCGTCGGGCTATATTGCTTAATGCGTGCCGGCAATTCATTTCACTTCGCCGGGCATTACGGGGCGTTACCTTCCGGCGCGTTGCCCCATAATTTATTTACGGATTCATTTATACGACAAATGGAACCCAGGATGAGCGTAATTATAGGTATTATGTAACGTCGCGGTCCGTTTCCCCGGTGAATCCCGCTGTTCTTTCTCTCTCTCTCTCTCTCTCTCTCTCTCTCTCTCTCTCTCTTTCTCTCTCTTTCTCTTTCTCTCTTTCTCTCGCTCTTTGTAGCATCCCGCTGTAACAAAGTCAGCTGCGTTCCTCCATCTCGTTCGGCCGTAAAAATATTCACGCGATTTAATCTCCCATTGCGGTAATAATATCAATTAAAAATACCCGATTGACGTTCCGCTCGCAGCACCGTAGAATATCGCGCGGGGAGCCAGAGGCATCGGCTCCGAGATCTTCCGTACAAATAATTCGTTTCTGTTCCGTTTTATTCCGTTCACTCTTCCAAGATCGCCATGAATCCCCAATGACGAGATCGCGTCTCGATGATCGATAATTTCTTGCGCGATGCGTCAAAGTGGTTCGACAGTGAGCTCGAGGCAATTTGCCGACTTTGCAGCGAGTATCCATCATTATTTGTCGAACGTGCGACAACCTCGTGACCTCTGTGCTGCGTCTACCTGGTTCTCCTTCGCGTTGTCGAGGTCATCCGCCTTGTCCGGAAAATAAACGAGGCGGGTCAGCATCGAGACGACCGATGGGATCTGCTTGCTCTCATGATACTTCTCATTCTCCGGCACGTACGACTGATATTCAATGGCGACTCGGCGGTTCACGAAGGTCATTAGGCTGAGTAGATCGCGGCTGCGCCCGTGCAGGTTCAGCTCCTCGCAGAACGCCTGTATGAACCACGACCCCGCGTCCGGGTTGCGCCACGAGTAAAAACCTGCAAGTCGTAACGGGCGGTTTACTCACAACACGAGCCGCTAGTGGATTGGCTTTGCCCACGTAATGAGATACGCTTCGCGAGAGCGAAAGAGATAGACGCTGGCGGGCGGTCGGCAAGGAAGATGCACCAGCGAATGACCCATGACCCGCGATAAGGGCCAGCAATATGAGGTGGAGTTTCGCGCGCTGACTTTAAGGCTGAATCAAACGGGGCTGAATATAAATCGAGCGAACGCTGGATTCGCGATGCAAGCCTGCAAGGAGACGCGGCAAACACGATTTCCGATAAGCGAAACTCTGTGAGGCTTCCCTCATGCAGATTTATGATCGCTGAACCATGCGCGCAATGACACATCGCGATGATTCGAGGATCGTTTTCCTAATTGCATCACAGTCCGTATGCTGGTCCGGAAACTGCGTCTCCGGAGTTTCCGCAACTGCTGGGGCAAGTTGATCGAGGCGTGCCAGGGTCGTTGGACAACTCACGTCGCACAGCTAACAGATTTGTTACGACTTGGAGTTAAGCTCGGTAAAAAGTTGCGGCTTCCCCGGCCAATAAGTTTAAATTAATTTTAACTTCGCTGCGCATACACGCGCGAGCGTACTCTCCGCTAATTGTGTTGTGCACGAAACAGATATATTTTCAGCTTAAATTACCGAGTCCCGGCCGTTGGTCCGATATAGCGCTGAACTTCTCAGGAAAGAAAGTACTCTACATTCAGATGACATCGCGTCTTAGGTTTCACCCGATAGATGAAACCAGCGCAGGATGGCGAAACAGGATCGCTACCCATTTATCGATACCCATTTATCTGCAATTAAATCCACTTTCGATTTGTACTTGATACCATCGTAGAAGCAACGATCTTTCAATCGTTAAAAGCTACGTTGCAATTAAAACGTTTTACTCTCAAGTACTGTACTTAACATTTGGCAACATGCATTCGTCGCCGAATCATAGATATGAATCATCCTCTGTGCATTTCGTACATTATCACACGACATAGATAAATCGTCCCGCTATCGTATTTACTCGGCGATCCGATTCACTTGACCTCAACTGCTCCCAAACTTACCCAAACTCACTAGTTCAATGCCCATATCGATAACGATGACGCCGGCTGGAGCATAATTACGGACGTGAGATCTCGCGCGAGCGCAGATCGTAATCTAAATGGTGTGGACGCGAGGCACTCAAGCGGATCAGTTGCGAATAGTTTTTGACGATATCGCGCGCTTGATCCAGTCGTAAGCGTGCTCGCCCCGGCGCTGATTAGCGCTAGTGCCTATTAATTTGGGATTAGATCCTTGGGATTGTCCCTTCGCCATCTGGATGGCACGTAGGATTGCGATTGCCTAATCTAGGATTGCTTTGCATAGACTACTGAGCGTGCGCGTCTTATCATGCTGGAACCGTTCAACCGTTGCGCCGACTTTTATTCGGCTTTATCGTTTCGGGCCTCGATCGTTTTCGCACGTTTCTGAGAAAGCTACCGGTTTCATCGATTTCCGAATCGGTGATCGATCTCGAGTTACTCGCGGTATTCGGGATAGACCTCGATTGGCGGTGGAAACGCGCAATCGCGATGAATCTGCGCGAGCGCGAGCGGTATCGAGTGTCGCGGCAATTTGCGGAGATTGCGGCGGATTGCGGGAACGAAAAGTGTCTTACGGTAAGCGTGCTGTCGGAACGGGCGAGACTATGCTTCCACATCCGCTTGCCACTCAGGAATATGCAAGAGAAATTGATTTCTCGATGCGTTCTGACATTCCGTTGCCGATTTCAATGCACGCGCGTGACGCGGATTTTTACCGCTGCGTCTGGCATCTGCGAGTGCCGCAGATGCCGATGCGATAATTATTTCGAAGAGGAGCTCTCGATAATCCTGATTTAATTTACGTCCCAACGAGACATCTCCAGCTATGTTGATTGTTTGACGGAAACGTGTGCGCCAGCGCGCTCCCGGCGATGGAATAACGCGATGAATGATGCCGCGAATAGCACCACGGTGCTAACCGGATGTGCACGTACTCGATGATGTATTAACTGCGTGTTCACTCTCATAACGAAGTGTTAAACGTGCATCCCCTATCGCCACCGCTATGTTAACTATGCGCTTATCTCCTACACGGCATATTAATGACGCCTTTAGCGTCGCCAGCAGGTGTTATCCGCGAGTTCACTACCGTCCGCGTTATTAACAATACGTCCACTTTCTACGGGTGTACGTTAGGCGAACACGCGAACACATATGCACACCACACAGCGGCACTCGTTTATTAATGCATAATCTTGTTCCTTGAAATATTAATAGCCTGACCATCCGCGCATGCCGCGCTTATTATATCTCGCGGCTATTATCTAACCGCCGAGCGGTCGTTGTTTTGCGTCGTTACGCGCAAGTGGAACCTTTTAGTTGTACAAGCGGAACTTTTTACTTGTACAAGCGGAACATTTCACCTGTACAACCTGAAACTTGCTACTTGTACGGCCGAAACTTTTTAGTTGTACAATCGAAACTTGTTAATTGCATAGGCGAAACTTATTAATTGAACAGCTGTAACTTTTGAGTTGTACAACTGAAAGTTGTTAATTACACAACCGAAAATTTTTGATATAAGCGAAACTTATTAATCATACAACCGAAACTTGTTAGTTGTACAATCGGAATCTGTTAGTCGTGCAAGCGAAACTTTTGCGTTGTACAAACGAAACTTTTTAGTTATACAAGCGGAGCTTGCTAGCTTTGTGCGAGCGAAACTTGTTGATTGTATAGAAACTTTCAGTTGCACAAGCGAAACTTGTGTCGGTAAACCCGGATAAATTTGAGATCCCTCAAATTTATTTATTCGTCGAAAATTAACGTCCGAGATATCTGTAGGGCCTACTCGTTGAATCAATCCATTATTTAATCATCCTGCGCGCGCGCGTGTAATCGTAATAACCGTTAAGCTCTGATTGGGTGACGAATAAACGTATCAAGGTAATTCGCGCGCGTTACAGTGACATTTCGCGCTTAATTAGCCGCGATACTCGCTACTCGCGCATTTTAATTCGTCGATACGGATTACAGGCGCGCGCGCGCGCATGTAAAATCGCAGAAAAGCTACTTGCGAGTCGTTTCGCTCAGCTGGCGAATGTACTTCCTGTTGTCCTCGCATAAACAGATCCTCGGCCGAGTTTCATACGATGGACGATATATGCGCAAACATTATTCCGCGGAATACACGTGCATCGCATAAATTCTGTTTGCTCTTCTTAATCGATGCCTTAGACGCGAGCAAAGTCGCGAGCAACCGACGTGCAAATTTCGCGCCGTATCGCGGCCGTATTAAATCGCGTTTCAAAGCGGGATATCGTAAAGGCGCTTTCGAGCGTTTTTATCAATTTCAGCTGAAAGGTAAACATACCCACCGTTCGAAGCTTGCTTTTGCATGTTGCGTTATATATTAAAGAAGAATTATGCGCTCGCTGTGGAGCGCGCGTACGCAGATAACCGAGCGCTTTCGATGACGGTGCGTTAATTTTCGCGTGATTACTTTGACTAGCTCGATTGTCGACAATCGACAAGTATTTTTCATTAATCCAATTCCGCGCGATTGACATCGCTTCGTTGCGCGCGGGAGATTCTTGTTCAGCAACAACGCCGACAATGCATTGTTGGTTCGCCGAGTTCTCGTCGTCTTTTTTCTTTCTGCTCTCTCTCTCTCTCTCTCTCTCTCTCTCTCTCTCTCTCTCTCTCTCTTCTGAATCATCGGATTGCCATACCGCGATAAATCAACGGAACTGCGATCGTAACAAAGCTTGCGCTACCGAATTCGATACCGAATTTAGGCGAGTCTCGGTTAAAGACTCGCAAATGCTTCTCTCGCCAGCAAGAGCGTCTCTCTCGCGCGTGTTGACGATGCGTTTGCGTCGGATTTGCAAAGTTTCAGCTGTCTTACATGGTCTCGAGTTGCATTTTGGGGCGCGAGGGTGTCATCTCGCGCTTCGGGCGCTGGCAATTTAGGAGAAGTTCCGCCGCGTCCTACATTTGAAGAAATTATTCCCCAAAGTGAGGATGCGCGAACTGCAATGAGAGCTAAACGCGTGAGCGCGAAATTGAGGCTATCAAAGTGCTCCGTTACAGCTTTATGAGATATTTTTATATCTCGGAAAGAACACGGAAGACATTATCTCGGCATTGGAGTTTCTCGAGCGCCGATGGTTTCCGAAATTTAAATCGTGCTGCGCGATTTACGCGATCCTGCACATTTTCGCGATACGACTCTTCGCGCGTCACAAACAAGTGTGAGTTGCATGTAATTACACGAATCGCGCATCGCTATAACGTTTATATATCCCGTTAACGAGATCTATAATTATCGGATCGTTAAAATAACGTAACGGCACTCAATCCGTCGCCTGACGTTAATTACATTAATCTGATTGTCAAAAAAGCCAATGTTATATTTTATTCGCTGTTGTAATTGTAATTATTCTGCGATTCATTCGACACTTTCGATTAATATTAATAAACGGCGCTCTCAAATTGATTGCTTGATTATTTCCCTCTCAGTAATAGCACGATACGTTTTCCCGCAGGACTCTCTCTCTCTCTCTCTCTCTCTCTCTCGCTGTCTCTCTCTCTCTGTCTCTCTCTCTGTCTCTCTTTCTCTCTTTCGGCGCTGATAATTTCGCAACTTCGTCAAACGATGATAATCAATCTCTGATTATCCTCGAAAAAAGATTTCTACGCGTGAAACTGCGCATGCGGCTTGGCGGGTAATTAGAGATTGCGGAATTAATCAAGGGACCCGGCTGGTCGGTTTTACAAATTTGCCGCGCGAGAAGAATGCGAAAAAGCGCGACGATACGCGTCGACGTAGAGCGACGAAGAATGGACGAGAAATCTATCGCAAGGTGCGACTTGAGCATCGAATGGCCGAACAGCTTAAAATAGCCGCTCGAACTTGGGCGACATCCAATTTTATTCACGGGATATCCCCATCGTGACGTTTCTGTCCGTTCATCAGGCGTCACGCTGATCTCACGCGCTCGTTCGCGCGATGATGAGGATAAATTATGAGTACAGCATATCGCGCGTATCTCAAAAATGGCGTTGAAAAGTATACGTGCGGATATGCTGCTCGCGGTGCGATTCACGGTTTATCTCGATACGCGCGCGGTGTACTCTACATATTTCATCTAGCGCAGCTGGCTCCGCGAAGGCGATAGCTGAGGAACTTTATCGTTTCGAACGTATCGCGAACTCGTGCGGATTCATTTATGCCCCTTCCTCCCGGCTAACCCCTGCGGAAATTCGCGAGGAAGAACGCAGGGGATGCAGACGGCTGCGAGAGCAGCGAGGAAGAAAGCGTTGTGCCCTCGTGCCCTTCCCTGACACGCGCGTGATATTAATGATAAGCGCCGTACGAGTGACGGCCATCGAATTTGGATTATCCTGCGCTAAATGCAGTTCGATTCGAGGCGGCGGCACACCGCGAGCGCGCGTGTATCGATTTATCAGCTGACTGACTGATTGACGTCCTCGCTAGACGCCGGCTTGTTGCACCCGTCGGCATGCACCACCGCTAACGCAAATCCTCGCACCCCATTAGCAACAACAGGTCAAATGTTTGAGCGTGGAAATCGCGCGAGAATGTACGTGTCGCATTATACGCGATCGTCGATGCGTAATCGCGCTCGCGCTATCTCGCGCCGGGCTCTTCCGGGCTCTACGCTCAGTCGCAAAGCGATCTCGATCGAGGATACAAGGTCGATCGCAGGCTTGATCATGCCAATCTCGTTCGGAGATTCGAGCTTTTCCGCTGATGAGATCGAGAATTCACGTCTCTTCATCTCGCGGATCCGTCAGCTGCACGTGAAATTAGCTGTTACAGATAATTAATTTAGAGATTATTCAATCAAGTTCATATTAATGTTTTATTTATAACTATTATCGTACATGTGAAAGGAATTGTTTCAAGGGAACCACTCGCATGTAAAAAGAATTATTTGTACCAAGTACAAACAGCAATCAAATACATTGAGCGGTGTAATAACGGAGACGCGGGATGATCGGTGTAATAATTGGAAAAAACGCAACGGCAGCATATCGGAAACATCGAGCTACAAATGATCTCGGTTTACGTTCATCAACGAGTTTTCATTTCGGATGAAAGGACGGGAATGTCAAAGAAACGAGGAATGTGATCGAAGAATCGTCGCAGATTACGATCGCGCGTTTACGTCTGTATTATTCAAAATAAGCAGCTTACGGCACCACGGAAACTCACCACGTGCGAGAAGTGCCGCTCAACTCTCCCCTCGTTCTCTTCGCACCCGTTTATCGTTCGCTAATCGAATGCACGTCCCGTTAATACTTGATGGCTTCGCTCGACCAAGAGAGCCGAAATGCTCGCGCCTCGATTGCAATTACCGCCGGGATTTGAATGTCGCTTCGGAAGCGCGAACGAGCGCAGAATGCGCGTGTACTAAGCGCTTCAGTTCGGACTCGCTTAACTGGACCTCGAGAAATTAATCCTCGGAGTCCTCGATGAAATTCGGTCTCTTCGAGCAGAATTTAATGGGGAGACCGCAGTTCGTCGTGTCCCGCCGTTAGAGATCGAAGGGACCGCAAGATCTTACGATCGAATTCGCGTCCACCACGAGAAACGACGTTTCCGAGATCGGTACGACTTTTCGGCCAAGCGGGGGACCATGCATCGTGATCCCCCCCCCGTTCCACTTTGTCCACGCTGACCACATGCCGAATTTGACGAGGCCGAGCAATTTCTCGCTCGACACACGCGAATCTGACAGGAACGTTTGATCTATCGCATATCCTTGCAAATACTATCAACGCGGTACGTCCAGTGTTATTTGTGCTAACGATGGTTACCGAAGGGCTCGGAATGCAAGCAAACACGCCCGTTAACGAGCACCACACACCGAAGCCCTCCTGCATTCATCCTGTATACATTTGTTCGGTCCGGTGGTTATTTTCTCTCTTTCTCTTTCTTTTTCCAATCGCCGCGCCCTGTCGATTATCCGATTAATGCTGCAGCTTCTGCAATAGATGCCTCAAGCGTGCTCCCAACCGCGAGACCGAGCGCAATAGTGCGGCATATACTCGACGCATCTGTTGCCGAATGATTTGTCATCATCAACAAGGACGTAATTAATTGTAATGCATTACCGGAGCGCGTTATTAGAGCGATGAAATATATGCAACGGCTGGCGGCTACGTTTTACATCACGGGCGCCAATGAAGCGCCGTCAGCAAAGTGTATCGATTACATCGACGCTATCGCTATCGGCCGCACGGTTTTCATTATTCCAAGGGAGGCGCGCGCGCGCCTCTTAAATGTCACGTTGAATTTTCCTCGCGGCTCTCGTTCCGATAAATTAAACGGAGAGATCGCGCCGACCGACGTGCCGGCGGTCGGATTATCCGCACGCGCGGATAATCGCGGGCTCGCGCTGTGTATATCCCGACGTTCCCATAACTCTTCGTCATGCCGTTCTGAAGCGTCGTTTTCGTTCAGATTCCCCGCATTATCTCGGGACGGGCCGTTTGGAATAAAGGGCTTACGCGCGCGCGCGCGCGCGGCTCGGCGTTATCGTTTGCCCGTTCTGGCTCCTGCATCCGCGAGAATGCGATTGAGTGAATGATCAACGATACGCGAGAGATATCGCCAAGATAAGTAACACGCGCGAGATGCTCCTCGGGCGTGACCTTGCGTGATGTGAAAAGGATACTTCATCGGTCACGCATTGCGTGCGATGATCGGAAGCGGCCGATCGAGCTGCATCAAAGTCTACCGCGAGGCTCGCCGCCAGCTTTAGATGAATTTCTCACTCACCGCTAATCAGTTCATTTGTTTACCTCAATCTCGCGAGCGGGCCTCGGAATCAGAACCGTGGACCTTGAGTCTATCTCTCTCAGCTTGCGCGCGATGCTCGGAATTGCGATCTTTCGAATTCTAGATATCCGAGGAGCGCTTTTTCTTCTCCCTCTTCGACGTGATTTTCCACGAAAGCGAGTTAAACGTCAAAGTTTCACCGGCGAATGAACTTTGAACCAGCTCTCTAGCTCACGATACCTACCGTCGTAAGTGGAGTACGCGACCATAATATCTGCATAGACGGGGATGCTGTATGTAGTCCTCTTGCTATCCGTCTCATGAATAATTTTCACCCCTTTGTCCAGTTGCGTTCCCCGGCACGCCTGCGGAGAAGAAAAATGCGCGCGTGAGCGGCGATACGAGATTTTCCCGGGGCGTGAAAAATTCATGGGATCCATGATGCTGGATTCTCTTTTCGCGCGGGAACGAATACGCGATCGCTTAAAATGCTCAAAGCGCGCAGTCGTAATCCGCGCGATACATTACCGAAAAGCGCGCGCATTTTCGCTCGCAGCCCTTCGTCCGATGTACTACCGGATGGCCGAGGAAATTGAGCGCGTTTTCTCTCTCTCTCTCTCTCTCTCTCTCTTTGTCCTCGGGACGGTAAACTGTTAATGGAACGTGCGGGACAATTACATGCAGATCTATCGGTGTTTACAGCGTCGTTAACGGAAGACACGCTACTCGGAACGGAAGTACGGCGAGATGGTGACCTCAAGACACGTGGTTCACGCGTAAGTTCCGGGCACACGGCAGGAAACATCGGCGTAGATTCCGGCCGCAGCGTCGAATTTCCGTTCATTTGCCGCGCCTCGTGGCTAATTTAACGTAATCATACGCTTATAATGAAATTCGGATTTTGATGCGGCTTAATCATTAATCAGCCATTATCAAGGGATAATGCACGTTGTGGAAGGAATTTACGATTGTTTAAGCGTTCGTCGCGCAAAAGCATCGCCAGAAAGCAAACGGATTCGTTTTCGGGAGAATCGAGCCGACATTTAAATCCAAAAATGTCGTTTCTACGCGCAAGAGTTTTAAGAGTTTTCTCGTTGTTGTTTGATTTATGCGTCTCATAAACTGGCACGCATCATGGACTGGATGTATCATCTTCGACTTATGCACATAAAATGCGCCAAGTACACTCTTGGACGCCTTGCGACGTTCTCGCGCGAGGGATTTCGAGGTAAGCCTCTCTCCGGAAGGGCTTTTTCGAGCTTTTCGAGCTTACGGAGAAAGTTACGAAGAGCGCATGCGTTCGGAACGCGAGGCTAATCGTCCTGATCGTTACGATCGCCGGCTTTATCGTACTCATTTATCCCCGTCGCACTTTGTCTTCGGGATCGCCGATCTCCCGGCTCTTCGAGACAAAAGCGGTAATTTCGTATCCGGTTGGCTTTTCCGTTCCTTTTTCACTCGCGATGGGTAAATTACAATCGTTGCCGAACGGATCGTTTGGCTGCATCCGATGTGTCGAGCGATGATCCTCGACGATCATAAACCGCAGGCGGTGCTTCAATCTTCCGCCCTTAATTTCGCGACAGCCTAATTCTCGAGGCACGAATTGCCGCTTGCTCTCTGCGAGGTGCTCAGATTTCATTATAAAGCCGCTATGAACTTTCAGTTGGTACATGATCCTCGTATCGCGTATTTATAGGCGCGTAACGATCGCTGATAAATTCTCTCGAGTGAACATAACTGTAAAATTGCGAGATCACGGCGTCCTTTTTTCTGCATGTGCCTTTAAATGTCACGCGCGGACACGCGCGATATAATGCTCTCCCAAGAGGAAAAACTTTTTCAGTTTTCCCCGCGTCGTCGGAGGCGATCGACGAACGCTCGCGAGAAGAGGAGCGTATAACGGAGATATTCGTGGATTGAAAGCATAAAGAGAACACGGAAGAGAGAGAGAGAGAGAGAGAGAGAGAGAGAGAGAAAGAGGGATGGGGCGAATGCACATATGCATATATGTATGGAGAACGCAGTGCGCGGAATTGCCGAAACGACACACGCGCGCACGCATATCACTTTGGGAATTATGCAAATAACAGTTTTCCTTTTTTTCCCTGTCTCTCGCTCTCTCGCTCTCTCGCTCTCTCTCTCTCTCTCTCTCTCTCTCTCTCTCTCTTCCCCTCTTTCGTCGCGGAAGAACGGCGGATGCGGAGTAATCTTAATTACTGCGGGCGCGCATCGCGCGAGCAGCTTCCATTATGTCGCAGAATGCGCATATTTCATTGGCCGCGCTAAAAACGCGACGGTGCACTAATGCGCGCGCGAGCCCGCGGAAATCCCTCGGAGATCCCTCGCGGGGCGAATAAATGGGGAATGTCTCCGAAATGGAGAACGATTCTGCCGACGACATTACGCTCCGCGCGTGACGCGAGGCTGCCAGAGCGGAGGAATTAGAAGCTGGCTCGCGCGGCTTTGTGATCGGCATTACGCGACTTAATCGTTTCCTAGCCATGCACGATCACCGCGATCGTGCTATTACGGGAGCTGGGAAAAGAGAGAGAGAGAGAGAGAGAGAGAGAGAGAGAGAGAGAGAGAGAGAAAGTAAGAGGAAGAGCGAGTGTTAAGCTCTCTCTCGCTGGCGTGCTCGTTCATATTCGTCGCGGTATCATCCATCTCGATGTCTCTTATTCTTCTCCGCCAGAACGTAATTACGGAAGAATTCTACGGGGAGCGCGGCGGTTTTAATGAAAAATACTGGATACCAATTACGACACGGGTATCGCACTGGGAGAATCGCGGAAGAACGGAGAAACGTAATTTAGAACAATCGAGCTATCGGACCATCGCTGAGAAAGAGCGAACTGAAATCGATTATCGGGTATAATAATAATAATAATGTAGTAACACAATGGCAATGGACGGATTAATGCCGTTAATTGCACGCACGGTCGATTTTAAGTAGACTAGATTCAGCGAACGCGACGGATGCAACAATTTGAACCTTGCGTTCTGTATTCTGCAAAATGCAATTGTTTCCGTTTCTGCGATAATATCCGACATGGATATCCGGTTTCGCCGGATGCGTTCCAGGCATGCGAGACACGCCAATCGCGTTTCCGCGATAACCGAATTCATATCTGCAAGAATACCACGAACACGAAACGTAATTATTTTTCATCTCTTATGCAGACTTTTCTGCTTTCCGTTTCTGTTTTCTCGATAATTGAATACACATCCGGAAGCGACAGCCGATGAGTTTCGTCAAGCTCGCGCACAGGACACGAGGATTCAATTCGCGCGATTAAAGTTTCTTCGACAAGAAGAAAGACTACTTACACGTGATTACAAATGCTCATGTACATTACGAATACAAATGAAACCCTCCACTTGCACAGATCTGTGCAAATAAGCCGTTCGCGAGTGCGTTCGCGCGCGGCAGCTCAAATCGCCGTCCAAAGTAAACCGCCGAGAGGTATTTGAAAAGCGCAATTAACTTCAACGGCGATCCTCCTGGAAGGGCGCATGTTAACCTGTAAATCACATCGCGTGGTCTATATAAATCTGGCGCGAATTACTCAACATGTAGCGCCCAACCGCCTCGGACGGTTCGCTCGGACGATCCATCACGGCTTCCATCACGGATCGCTCGAAGCGAGCAGTTTCGCTTCTTCGGGCCTTCCTTTGAGCGCGATCGCCGTCTCGTCACTGTCGAGACCTGTTCTTTTCACCTGTTCGTCAACCTAACGAGATCGATGTATCTATGATCGAGTATATCGACCGGAACGGTTAAGCAGGGGAAGCTCGGTCGCAGAGAGGGAGACACGCGCGTGTCACCTGCATCCTACCTGGATGAAGAACAATTTCGGTTTGCCCGTCAAGCTGGCGCATCGATCAGTCGTGAAGGGAGCCCACAGCGCATCGACTGGATACAAGCTGTCGTGCGAGTATAGTAGACCCGATTCGCCATGCGACATCGCAACCACGACCAGGCAGTCGGCATCCGTGTGGTCCTCCGCAGCGGCTTTAATGAAAGGATTAATTAATTCCCGCCGTTTCCCGCCAACAGCGGTCCCGCTAATGGCAGTCATCGGACTGTTTAGCCTAATGGCCCGTGCACAAACAAACTGCGCGAGATCGCGCCGATATCGGCGAACGCTTCCGCGGCGCCGAGTCGGAACACTGTCGTTACAAAGGGCAGCGATGTGTCGTGGGAGTAATCGTAATCTCGGCATTTTCGTCGGTAGCATTCAGCGATATTAAGCGAGTAAAACTCGCGCACGTGCGAGATTCCTCCGGGACGTATCATCCCTGGCGCACTCAGCCGCGATGAGTTGCGAAACAGCTTTCGTAACAGATTCCGAGATTGCGCGAGAGATTCTGTTTCTCTCATGTACGATACGCAGATACCAGGCTTTTTCCCGAATTCTCACTTGGGAGCTCCATGTCAGCTCGAAATTAAGGATACAAGTATGGACACTGAAGTAGCGCCAAATAAATCGTCCATCCTCGTTCCCCTCAAAGAGAACAATTCTTTAGCTAGATGAATCGTCTGCGCGCACAGAGTTCCTATCTCGAGGCATGTGGATCGTTCGGACGGACGTTATGGTTTTTAAGAAACGTAAGAAGTAAACCCTTTGTTCTTAATTTTTTCATTAAATTAACCCGGTTTTTCTTTTCGCGCGCGTCCGACATGCTTTTGTGCTCGTGACACACTAATTACGGACAGACATGTCCGTTCATCGTTTGCTCAGCTCGTGCGGATGGAGCAGAGATCTCGATTATGTGAAGATCATGATTGTACTGTTCATTGCAGCTTTCAAAGAAACTTCGATAGGATGCGATGGTATTGCTAGTCTTCTTCTCTCTTTTTGCTCCTTTCCGCAGCAAAAGCGCGGATTTTCGAGGTGGCTTTAGTAAAAGATTGATTAATCCTGCGATTGGAATAACAATACTAGAATTGTTCATCGCGATGTATCGATGTTCATCGACTATCACGATACATGCGTATATATATACATCACGTTGCTCGTCGCGGTAAAAATGCAATAACCGTGGAATTCCCTCCGTTAAAGGAGTAATGTTTCTTCTCTCGCCTTTATCGTTATTGTTTGAGGAACACAAAACTACGCGCAAACAATGTAAAACGCGGTGGCCATATGCAGAAATTTCTTGCGCCATGACATACGCATACTTTGTTACGCGCTACTTTGACTCGCCGCATTTCGACGCTGGCATTTTTATTATCGCCGTATTAGCTTTCAGACTTATTCCCTATGGCGATTTTGTTTCATCTAGGTTATTTAGCCGGTTGTTTGGTTACCGTTAGAGTACCTCGTAACGGCTAGAGCCTGCTCCTTTTTGCTGGCGAATTTGTCGGGCAAATCTATCATGCATGGCTCGGTGTGCGGCGTATCTTGAATCTAAATTTCTTGCTCGCCGTGGAATCCCGAACATGCAAATATCGCTTAATAGGGAATTCCGCAATTTGAATAGCGCGCAATAAAGGAAAGCACGTAGCCTCTACGTGCATGTCGATAATAATCCACCAGGCAGTGTCATTGCTTTCCTCCCTCAATCGTTATCCCTTGCCACGGGGAGAATGCTGGAAGCTTGAAGGGCGGAAGAAAAGTTGTTACTAAACATTCGATCGCTCAATATCTCACAGTAGAAAAATCTAGAGAGAGAGAGAGAGAGAGAGAGAGAGAGAGAGAGAGAGAGAGAGAGAGAGAGACAGGAGAATTTAATCGTTTCTTTTTTTTTCTTTTTTCGCAAAATTCGAGTATTTCTCAAGTTCAACCTTTGCTTCTCCCTCCGCGAATCTTATGAGTGTCAGTAAAGAATCGGAGTGTCAGATAATAAGATTCGCAGATTTAGCGCCGATCGCCGATGCGGGGACATGCTCTGTTCACGCTCATGAGAAGCGATTTTCGTTTTCGTATAAGATCATAATAATAACTGAGAGAGGAAGGGAGAGAAAGAGAAGAGGGTCGATAATCCAATTAATCCGCAGTGCCTCGGCTCGGCAATCCCGGCGCACGGTTGTAATTAAGGAGCGGGATATAAATCGCGTAAAGAGCAACGGCGGCGGTTGCGGAATCGATGCCGCGCGTGCGAGTTACACGTGATGCGCGGGAAATGTTTTGCGAAAAGCTTCGCGCGATTACGCGAAACGACATCTCCACCAAGGCTTTGCCTCTCCTCCGTTTCCGCCAGGAAGAACGCGTTTCCTCTTGCCTTGCATCGGTAATAGAAATCCACTCTCGCTCTTTCGCGATCTCTTCGCTCCGTCGAGAAACGATCTTCCTCGCGCGAAGAAATCCTCGCGACATCCTCGCCGGTATACCCTCGCATAATTACTGTTGTCGGCATCCTGTTGTGATTGTATAAAAAAAATAACAATAACAATAATAATAATAGTTGAGACAATACGGCAGCCTTTACGATGGCCAATTATCTGATATTATCTCGCGGCCATGATTAGATTGCTTCTCCCCCTTGTGTGTTCATTGATTACACGCTTTTATCGCTTGCTTCGTTTCTGCGCGAGGGAAAAGCTCGTGCCATGACTCGAAGGCGTTACATGCGGCGAATTATCTACCAGATATCTTTGGCGATCTCGATTGCTGCTTCATTCCCGATCTCGGCGATCGACGCATTCAAGAATCGAAATCTTCGAGTCGAGGAAATGAATTACTTGCTGAATTATTCATTGATCGCGTCTCGCGAAGCATGTTCCGCATGCAGTACGTTTCAATTATTTTCAAAGATATCCGGCCGATGTCTACGCAAGACAATCGTTTAATTCTGCGCCGACTTCCTCCGCTCTCTCCTTCATTCATCCGAAAAGCTTTGCATACTTTGCAGTCTAATAAAAAGCTAATAGAGAAATAATTTAATAACAAATCACAGAGCGCACGAATGACAGAGCAGAATGCGCACAATCGGCAAGGATAACAACCACGTTGCGTTATATCAATATTATTGTTCGATGTTTAGCGCTCGTCCGCGAGCAAACATGGACTAGCGGGCAACGTTTTCTCCGTTTCGACGTGATAACTCAAAACGGTCGTTGTGCAGGTATCGCTCGCGTGGCATAAATCGCCCGGAGGGCAGAACGCAGTAAATTCGAGTCACTGCAACGCTGCCGTAACGACCTGCGAGGGTAGTTAACGAGCGCAATGGCTGGCGCTAATAATATTCCAGAGTTATCCTCTTCTTCGTGGCGAAGGCGCGGCCGATAGGTCGCAGCCTGTGACCGATCGATAGCTGGGACACGGGCTGTAAATTCGGGAGTTTAATACCGCGGTCCATGGCTCTCGCTGGGGGTGGGACCATCCCCGCGCCGATCGCACCTGCCGATTGCAACGTTCTCTCCCTCAAGCTGCGGGAACTCGTCGGAGATCGCGAGGAGCATGTCGAGAGGCGGGACGCGCGGTATGATGAATGAAATGGTGATGAGGGGATACGAGCGGGAGAGTTGTTTCATGAAGACGCCGGTATGACATCGCTATATAAATCGCGCCATGTTCATCATCCTTATTAGCAGCGTTAGCGGCGCGTCGCGCGGCTCGACAACGCTAATGTCTCAACGCGCGTCACGTGGAAATGCGTTCGAGACTCGTCGGGTCTGCGTTGCACATTGAGCGACAGCAAGAATGCGAGGGGACTAAAAACTGAGGCACATGAAGAGAATCTAATTAGGCATCTAATGAGGAACATTCGCTATTTCACGGAGTCCCGAGGTGAGGCGCGTGCAGTGCACGCTCTACGTGCGTGTGTCCGAGCGTGTGTGCGTCTCGTGAAAATTGGCGCGGAATGGAGCAGAAACGGCGCGCGGCGAGATAGGTGCGAAATACTCGCGCGGAATATGCGAACAGCAACGAGTTATTTCGCAAACGCCACGTCGGCAGGGGAGAGATAAGTGAATTACGCGAGTTAAGAAATGCAAATAATCGCGACGTGAGCGCGAGGCCGCATGAATTATTTGCGAAACGCGACTAGATTCGCGGCCCACAAAGGGCCGTTTTCTACCTGGCGGTCGGCCAGTTTCTGCGTTTCGATTCCGTCCCGGTGATACAGAACTCGCCGATATTTTGCGCGACCGGACGCGGCCGGGTCTCGCGGGCTTTGCGGCTGAAATTTCGCATATGCGTATCGCGGAGAGTGTTTCTCTTTTGTGCAGCTCTGTTCTGTTCACCGGTAATGACGCTCTCGCAGAAACGCGACATTTCGAGTTGGCGTTGCGCTTTTTCGCGGAATTGATTTCAAAAGTTTCCCGCTAATTCAACTTTCGGTCTCCTGTTCAGTTAACAAACGCGCGATTAACGATAGGTTTTTCTACATTTAACGCGAAATGCAATTTCGCCAATTCGTTTCATCGGACGCGCGTACATAAAGTTCCATAAAAACTCAATTAATATCCGTTGCAAAAATCATCACTTTCTCAAAGATTTTTAAATTTATTTTTAAATTCCGTATGTCGGGTTGTTTATAGAGACATGTATCTGAATAAAATGTTTAGATTTAAAATGTTTTCATTTCATTTCCCAGAAATTTTTAAAAGAGCTTTGTTATTATACGCTATATCGGTTATTATTCCGGATCAATATCAGAATTGCAACATGTACATCTAATTGTATGATCATGTGTGTTTCTCTCTCTCTCTCTCTCTCTCTCTCTCTCTCTGTGTGTGTACACATGTACATTTAGTTTCAAAATGGGATATTATTATCGATTCAATCGCGTTTTATTTATATTCTTATTAATGGCGAGCTGTCCAGACTGTAACATACGCTTTTTTTTATTGCGCATTCATAAATTTCGGGAGACAATGCAAGCGCAATTCGAAACAGAAATATATGTCCGGAAATAAAATTATTAATTATAATTTTTGGTGGGACATGAGATAAATAACAAAGATGCAAAGATTCCACAAAAACGCGAGACGGGACGTTGCATTAAAATTAAATTCATTTTCGCGAGAGATTTGGATACACGCCGGAAATTTGTATCGCGTAGAATAAAATATTAAACACGCACGTCCGTTCTTATCGAATATTTAAGGAAATAGATTTTAGAAGATATTCGAAATCGCGATTCATTGAAACTATAAATCACCGGCAAGCGGTTACCGGTAAAACATCGATATGTTAAATTAATGAAATCCGCGTATAAACGAATAATGCATCAAGATTATGCTAAGGAAATGCAAATTGTTACGGCGAGTTTTAAACTCATTACATTTAAACGGGCAAGCGGCACGGCTTCGGGATTACTTTACTTTACATCGCTGTTTTTACATCGTTCACCTAATTATTCATTTAATTATTCATCGTACGCGATCAAAAGCATTTCGCAAAAATGTGCAAAAATTTTTGACGTTCCGATTGTTTAAATTATGCACTGACAATCAAATGGATGTTGCACTTTCAAACGTAATTGGACGTTATTAGTCATCAGGGGCTGAGATGGCTATTAAAAATACCATCCGCATGATTAAACATTCACCGTGCTCATTTGCTCCTGCATTATCTTACGCATAAAGTTTTCAATAATGCCGCATGTTTTGCATTTCGGTGCACGTTGTCGAACATCGCCAAGCTTCCTCGGTTGTCGTTTATCTTGGCGCGCGGACACCCATTTTATAGGGTAAATATAGATGATATATTGAGCCAATAATAAATTAACATGCTCCACTTCTCCGCGTGACGGCGATTGTTGGCGCGAATTTCGAATGTATTTCCCCGGAGATGAGAGGAGAAATGAGTAGCATGTAGCCACGTTGTAAACGATATAAAGTTCACAAAAACTGTTCGCCTACATTGAATACTACCGAACGATTCCCTATTTTGGCTTCGATTCGGTAGTGCAGAATTTATTTTCACCATATTGAAAAGTCCCACTTTGTGCGCGTGTGTATACATTACAGCCAAATATACGTACATAAATATATAAATTAAAACGATTTACAAATGGATATCCGTGCGTGTATTTGTCAAATAAAACATATTTGAATACATTTTATCGATAAAAATGGAAACAGTACATTGACAGGAATACTAATGTTCGGGATTTAAGCTCTGATTTTTATTCGGTCTGTTGCATTTACAATTACGATCTTTCAACGTGAAATAGTGCGCTAATTAAACGTCGAATGGAAGTTTCGCGCTGAGGGTTCAAAGTTTCGCGGAGGAAGCATCTTTCGTACGTTTGCTTGCTGAAAATCTGCGTTAAATCGCGCACGGTCTCGGGACTATCGATACCCCAACGAATCTCCCGATCGAGTTTCGCTGCCCACCTAGAAATCGTCGAAATTCTACAAATGAGCACATACAACGCTCGTATCTTACGTGGATGGACAAACGATTGTTAAAAAGTCGACCGCAAGCCCGAAAAAGCTGTCTGATGCGCTGACTCAGCTCGACGTTGACTCGAACACGTGGCGCGTTTTAGGATCTCGATTTTGTTGAGGAACGGAGAGATCAAAGCAGTCTTACCTTGACCATTGTCCTGGAGGAGTACACAAAGCGCAAAGAGACAAAGAGACAAAGAGAATTCGCGTGTAAGTACGTTTCCGGTCGCGGAAATGCGCGTTAACGATCCGGCGCAGATTCCAGCACAGGTATTGACGATTCTTCCAGTAATCGAATGAGAGAGCCGGTCCATTATGTAATTGAGTCTCGTATTGCCGCGTATATAACTCAGAAAGTTAGTTTACATATCTCCGCACTCTCTTTCCATTCGCTTTATGCTCTGGGCCTCTAGAGGGATAATATGTTGGATGGAAATTCAGCGCTGCCACCCCCGCTGCTGCTGCTCCTGTTGCTGTTCTCTCGCTCTTTTGTTCCCCGGAAGAACACTCAGGTTGTTTTTTGATCTTCCAGGCGTTAAGGCACTACAATCTCACGCTGCGCGACGAGATAACATTATTGCCCCGAGATATCCTGCGAGATGCTTTTCATCTTTCTCTACGCGTGCAGCAGTCTCCCTCGAATTTATGATTTTGTAAGCAAGAAACGGGGAATACAGGAAATGTCCTTGCTTGCGTGGACCCGAGCCGGTTCCAATCCGCGGATTGAACGCGTTAACGTCGTCGTTACGCACTTACAGCACGAGTTCACATAGCCGACTGATTTTGTTAAACGTGCCGATGCATGTGTCTCGCATTTTCCAGCGTATTTCACAATACGCGTTAAATCACGCAGTTAATTGTTATTATAATATATATATATATATACACTCTATACACTTCTATACACGTATACATATATATATATATATATATGTATATCTCGTGAATTCATTTCATGAATTATTCGCCGCGAGCGCGGTGACGGTTCGGATGTCACGCTTGTAAAAATCAAATTGCAATTGCGACATGCGTAACATGCGGTGATACGTTATGATTTTGTTTTCGTTTGATACACACGAACGGGCCAACTTGAACTTCGATAATAGCGAAACAGCTATTACAACGGTGCGGTAATGTAACCTCGCGTGCATGGTGTTCCTGAAGTTGATCCGGAACACCGGATATTTGATTCTCGCTATTAATAGTTTATGCAGGTATGCGCTTGGAACACGACGCCTATCTAAATTTAACTTCCACATGCTCGAAAATCAACCCTGACCGTTCCCCCTCCCCCGATATTGGTATAATGATCGCGCGCATTGCAAACACGCGTACGCTACTCCGCGTGTTTCTCCCTCGCGAGAGATTGCACCTCGCAATGCAGCGATTCTAGCGAATGGAAGCTATTCCCTAATCAAGCGAATCGCCATGTCGCACGACAATTTGCGACATACCTTTAATTATCTTACTGGTCTCTCTTTTATGTCTCCTCACTGCCGTTCCCTAGGGTGCCCTCTCGGATGGGGAATCTCCGTGATTCCGCGTAATTATCCCTTTCAGGGATGATCCCGCATAAAAATCCCGCCACGAGGGGAGCACGCGGCTTTCGTACCCGCGGGGGATCCTTAATAGACGCGAATTACGACCTCGACGTCCGGCGCGCGCGCGCGCGGAATTATTAAATCACGTCGGGTATTGTTATGCGCGTCGCGGATGATTGGCCGCGTCGTATCCAGCCGGGATACACGTCTGGCATCATCTCGCAATCGCGTATCTCGTTGGACCGTCCAGCATCCGGCTGGACCGCATCGTGTCGCTGGATCTCTCGTTCCATCGCCGCATGCGTATCGGTTGTAATCAGTCCCGAGCGCGGAATCTCGCGAGCGTTCCGCGTTCATTTGTTAGCCCCCCCCCCCTCCCATTTATCCCATGCTTTTTTTTACTCCCTCTGCTCCCTCCCTCTTTCTTTTTCCTTCTTTTTCGTTCCCGCGGTCTGCCACCGCTTATGACGCCGACGCGGCGCCCGCGCATTCGGCGCGGGCGGGACCGGGGAGGAAAAAAAAGAAAAAAAAAGAAAAAAGAAAAAAAAGGAATGGTTACCGCTTCGTTTGAAGGCAACGCTGAATTTTTGCAACGGCGGTTCGCGCGTGCGGCATGTAAACCAACTTTCGCGGCTCTGCGTATTACGAAGATAGGTGGAGAAAGAGAAGAGAGAGAGAAAGACAGAGAGAGAGAGAGAGAGAGAGAGAGAGAGAGAGAGAGAGAGAAAGAGAAAACGGTTGATCCACGTGAGCGACGTTCTTCGCCCTCGGCGTTTCCGTGAAACCGGAAGAAACCGGCCGTTGGTGACGACAAATCGGTGACTCGCGAATGGCCCTTTTGACTGCGCTGCGACGAGCATTGCGTTTCGAAATGATTTCGGAAAGTGCGGACACTCTTATTAGAATAATCCTATTACAAACGGACGTTCGTCGAATCGTTAAACGCGCGGATACACGGCGGAAACATGGAGCGTATAGGCTCGAATACAATCAGCCGCAATTCCGCGGCAACGCCGTTATTGTACGAGGGCAAGCGTGCAGCGTTTGCGTGCGGTTGCATTGCAGGCCAGAAGCAGAAACGGTTTCCGGCTGTAACTGCACCGAGCGAAGTGTTAAAAGTGACTTCGAATACATCGTGCGGTGCCGGGCGCAATGCAGACGGCGATTTACAGCCGTATGGGGGATTGACGGACGTCGGAAGCGGTGTAAGCGTCACGAAGCGAAACTCGAGGCAGTTCAGGGTCGAAAATAGAGAACGATCTCGGATATCGCACAATGCGGCGCTCAGCAAACAGCGAGATGCAGCGGCGCGTTTTGTTGCCGTGTTAGGGTGGGATTATGCCGCACTGCGAAGGCTACACACACGTGTGTGGCGTATAATGAGAGAGAGAGAGAGAGAGAGAGAGAGTTCGAGTGTAACGTATTCTTACGTGAAAGCGGGATATTATCGTTTCAACGTTGCTGCGTCTGACAACATCCGAGAAATCCGCGCTTGCACGCGCGCTCTCCGGCCGCTAAATACGCGCGAAACCGTTCGCGGAACGCACAATCGATCAGCGCGAGAACGATCAGTGAGTTCCTCGTTGAGAAACATGCAGCTGGAGAAACATCGCCCGAATCTTCGATAAGCGATAAGCTAGCGAGTTAGCTCGCGCTAGAGACGATGTTAACGCAGGATAAGCGTCTTTGAGTTCTTCTGCGGGACTTTTGTTCGTCTAGAACAAACGCGCTTCGCGCGCGTCGACTTTGGAAGCTGAACATCGGCCACGCATCCGGCCATCTTCCAGCCCGTCCAGGAAACGGACACAGTTTTTGATGATGAGTCTCTCGAGCAGGTTCCGGAGGTCACCGGCGATCGTGAGGGGTGAATACGTGGGGGCACGGAGGCTTCGTGAAAGGGCTGAATATGGGATAACTTCCATGCTCTTCCATCGGATGACCGCAAATGTGCTCGTAGTCGCGCAGCCTCCTGAATTCATGTTTGCACTCGGCACTCCGTCACTTCTCCGCGCGGTTTGCGCGAGTAATTCAGCGCGCTATTCCGGCATCGAGAGGCTGCCAGTCCTGACGAGCTCGAGGGATGCTTATCGCCGCGGACTCTCTGGCTTCCGGTCGGAAAGTGTCGGCAAACAGCGAAGGAGCACTTTGCGTGCCGGCGCAAATGTTGCGCACGTTCGTGCCATCCGCGCGAGTGTTTGCTCGCAGCCGCCGCGGCTGCTATCTCTCCTGATACGCGATTGAAACAAACGCGGCGGCGTGTCAGTAAGACGAAAATCGGTGGGCCAACGTTTCCAACATCCAGCTCGACGCTGGCGGGAAAACTTGTTTCCCTTTTCCGGAAAAATCGGAGAGTCCGTGAGCCCGCATCGCTCCGCGTGTCTGTTTGCCTATCGTCAATTGCATGATACGTCAATTGCTCGCCGCGCGTACAGAGAATTCCCGCTTCATTTCGAACGCGATCGAAAGTGCAACAAGAGTGCTCGGCTGATTCAGGGAATGGAATTCGGAGATTGCCGGGTGGTTTCCAGATGCAAATCGCTGATTTCAGGCGTCGGGCTGCATTTCACTCCGCATTTCACGGACACATCGATTATCTTCACTGAATATCATGGATTAACCCGACGCGATGTTCTTATCAAGTTCAAAGATATCGGAGGCATGCTTAACGTTCGGCTTTTGATGATTGATCTATGCAGGGAAACCGTGACGTGCATGAAAGACACGTGCATTTCCCTCTGAGAGAATCGCTTGTTAGAAGATTTTTCCGATCGCTCTGATTCGGGCATGTATCTTCCTCAATTTTTTGCGTTACGTTGACGTATACACTGAGTACATTTGCAGAGTACAGGCGCCACGAAGTAATCGATACACGCACGTATATAGCAGCAGCTTTATGCGAGCAGGTTTACTGCGATCGTTAATTGCTTTTATAGCCTTTGTTAAATGGAGTCCGCGCAAGATATGTGTTTTCTTCCTGATGGAGAGAGCTTGATGCAGCATCCGCTAGCTTTGTATTTCCCGGCGAGTTTCTTTTCCGCCCTGAGACATGTTTGTGAATGGCCGATCGTTAAGGCTGCGCTTTTTGAGTATCGCGTCAATCGCGTCAAAGTGCTCGCAAGTGCTATTCATAGTACTTCCAAGCTGGCTATTAACGATACGGTTCTCGCTACCACGCTGCTTCTAGCTTCACTCTTCACGTGAAAAAAAGAATCAAGACGCCGAAAGTAGAAAGTAGAAAGGTAGAAATAAAAGAAGTACAAAAACATGTACAATCTCATTACGGCGGTATTAATCGGGGCGATGCGAAAAAAAGATGAGCGACAGGAACGATACGCGCGCAGTCTGATTGAAAAGTTCGGTTCGCGTTCGTCAGTAGATTCTCGCGAAACTCGCGGAACGAGAAGCCACCCCCGCTCGCGCCCCTGCCGTCGCCCTCTCCCCCCTCCCCCCTCGTCCCCCTCACCCCCCGGGGGAATGCTGCCAGGCGAAATTAAAGCATCGGGAGGCATAGCCCGCGCGAAATACGAGGGCAGCTGGTTTATTTATGTGACAGTCTAGTTATAACGCTGGCCACGACTTTCCGAAATGCACGCGGATGCTTTCCCGATATACTTGGTCTGTTCTCGATCCGAACACGCGTAAAGAATCCAGCAGCGAGAGAGGATTCAACGGGATTTTCCTTCCGCGTACCGTTCTCTTGTTTCTCTTTCTCGAAAGCGTTGGCAAGTTTGACCCCGCGGTTACTTCCGAGATAGAAGCAGGAAGTAGAGAGAGAGCAACAATTTGCTGCATTTTTATGCGGCCAACTTTTGGCGTGCTCTGTTTTCTTGCTTGCTCAATCCAGTCGACATGTTCGTATTACCTGCACGATAGCAGGGAAAAATAGACTACACATGGTCCATCTTTTTTGCCGCAAATACCCACGACGGAAAAGCGTGTCCGCGTCGCTACGGAGCGCTTTTATTTGCCTGCTATGCAAATAAAAATAACACATTCAGGAAAAGCACTTCGCCCTAATGCCGTTCGGCATTGAAACCGTCACAAGAGGCGTGGATGTCGCAGTAATCTCATTGGCTCTTATTGTTTATAAAATATAAAACTAGTATCATCAGTATCTATACGTCTCTCCTTAGCGCGCATGTTTAACGACGTTTCCACGGAATCGTACCCTGCTGCGGGAACAATTTTCCCAGTATGCGTATTCCACGATGCTGAGCTACCGCGAGTGCGATCTGCGAGCGGAGGAAATCCGGAAGCGAACAGGTAAATGAGTATGGGGCGTTTTAGGCTTGATGGGGCGCGTCGTGTCGCGCTGATGCGAGAAGGGCGCGCGAAAACTTTTCTTATCCGGCACGAAGTTCCGTAATCATCGGACTTTCCGCTTCACTTTCCGCTGCCGCAGCCGTATTCGCGAGATTGCTTTGTTAGTTATTTGTTGAGGAACTCGATTCACTGCGACGAATAGACGTTTAATGAGCTCGTCCCGTCGTGCAAAATGTTTGCATAACTTCTCTCGCCCGGGTACATCCTTCCTCTCCTCCCTCCCACCCGTCCCTCCATATCTCTTTCGGCGCGCATCATTATCCGTCTCGCGCATTAAACCGCGGATCCGCGTCCGCACTACAAAAGAACACGTCGGCAATTATCAATACCTTGGCTCGCCGCCCTTCATTCCCTCCTCTCGTCCCCCCGCCGGGCCATTTGTCGAATTAAACGACCGAGAGAAGGGGAGAGAGAGAGCGAGAGAAAGAGAGAGAGAGAGAGAGAGAGAGAGAGAGAGAGAGAGAGAGAAAGGGCAAAGCGTATTTACCCGTGCACCTTCGTAGCTCCTTACTGTACTTTTTTATCGCGGGGAGTACTTTAGGATCCTCGTTTGGGACATAATTATGATATCTCGATATCATCCCTCGAGCATTCCTCGAGTAAATACCATCAAACGACACGTTTCTATAAAATTCTTCCTTTCTGACAAATAACTGCCTCTCGGAAGCAAGATCTGAGACTACTCTGATCTTGAGGAGAATATCGCTTTCATATCTTGCATGATGAGAGACGGGACAGAGCGCGCGCTCGTTATAAGAACGCTGCACGAGATGCAGAGGTAATGTCGCTCGCAAATGAACAGGAAGAACGTATTCTTCGTTTACGTGATTTTTCTCAGACATTTGCCAGTCCTCGTTCATCATGAGCGCTCGTCCGATTCATCCATGTGATCCGCGTATGCGGAAAGATACGCGAGACGGCTGCGGGACGAGATGCGGGATCGTGGTACTTACTTGCTTGTAAGGTCGCCGTGATGGTCTTGATCGTCGGATCGGTATAAATCCGAACGTCGAATCCGAGCTTGCCTAATGACGCCTTAAGGTTTAGGGAATCCATCACGGAGCCCTTCCTCGTGGCCATGCTCTCGAAGTTGACATGATTCAGTATGAGCGCCACTCCTCTCCTTTTGTGGTTCATGTCGTACTCTTCGGCATCCGGGTCGATGCCGAGTCTTATCGGCTTTTGGGTTTGATCGTCCAAGTTTCTGCGTAACATACGGGCGGTACGCGTCAAAGGATGTCAATGAAACGGACGTTTTTAACGGAGTAATGCTTCTTGCAGCTGAAGACACATGCGTAAAGGTCAATGTGGAATAGGTTCCTGTGATCATGTGAAATAATTGAGGGAGACGTTAGCTGGCGAAATTATCGGAGAATGTCCCTATCCACCGCGCTTCATTGATTTTATCGCCGAATCATTTCGAGAAATTTATCTTGCCATAACAGTAGCATATCTCTTGAAATTACGACTGCATTAAGTGCCCGGCGACGGTAACGCTGCAACTTTATCTCATCGTACGAAGTTGGTAATGTTATTCTGAAGACATAACGGTACTTAATTTCCTGGTCCATCCTATTCCGTTAATTAATGGAAATGATGCACCGCGATGTTATCTTATGTTGAAAAGTGTCTGAACTCCCGTTTCGGGCTTCGGGATGCGTCATTTTAGACGAAATGACATTCGCCGCAGTGCATAGCGCGGGATCAGCAAATGATTTAGTGCTTTTCCCAAATAACGCGAATGCAATCGAAACTGACGCGACTCGCTACGCATCTGTATCGATTAATCCTAATAAAAGATTTGTCCTCTGAAGAACAATACGTTGTTACAACAGAATTATTATCGATAACTTCGCCGTTGAAATCCCGCCTCGATAAAAATCGAACCTCCGAAATCTCGGAGAAATCTATCCTAAAGCTGCTTATCGGATAGAGAGAATTCATAAGAATGAGCGAAACGGCAAATAATTCCGGGATAATTTTACGTACATACGAACAAAAAGGCATTTGATCACAGGAAATTATAACAGCAATCGTTTCCGAGCGACCGGATTAGCGCGGAATTCGGTTCGCCTACAAGAAAATACGGAGACGGACGATTTCCGCGACACTTTGTAATTGTCCGGTGCGACAGCAATGAAAGCCGTTTCTTGCGTAAACGTGCACATCAACCGGAATACAACGAACGCAGACGGGCTCGAGTTTCGCGCGGAATAAATGTCAGTGGTATTTAGCGTAACGTCTCCGTATGGCTCGGCGTAATTAGGCAGCGGAACTGGCTGCAGAATCCCGGACTTGAGGACAGTCGTGGACAAATGAATGAGACGACGGCGAGAGAAAGAGACAGATGGGCAGAAAAAGAGAGAGAGAGGAAAGAGGACAAACCGCACGCGGGAACCGCGAGAACGTTTCCGGAGGAAACGTTTTGCCTCTTTGCGGATAGTTTTCGGGGGGGGTGGGGAGGGGGGGGGGACAATGTCGGAGTATCTTTCCTCCGCTTCTCGAGGCGAGCTCGAAGGGAGCGAGGGAGGGGGGAGGGAAGGATGGGAAGGGGGGAGGGGGAGAAGAAGGATCGGAAGGAAGACGCGGTCTGGTCCGCTTTCCGTTCACGTGCGCTCACGCAGACGGATATCCTGTTTAGCCGGAGCCGCGCGTCCGGAGGCGCGGCATCATATCGCGGTCGATTTAATTTCAACTTAGAGAAGCCGCGCAAGCCCCGGGGGTGCGGAGAGGTAGGAGAGGAAGTTTGCGCAATTCCGCGATTCCGCCTTATTGCGGCGCCGGCGAGGCCCGCGCGACTCGCGCACGTACGCGCGCTCCAACTTTCGCGACTTGCTGCGATTACAGTTTCGGATCGGCGTCGGCTACGCTCGCCGAAAGTAAATCGATGGTATTGTGCGCAGGGGTAGAGGAGGGCGAGGGTGAAGATCCGATCTCGTCCCTGAATGGATCGAGTAAAAGGCGAGCATTTAATTCTCCTTAAGCGCGTGTTCTTGAGCGAATCCTCGAGCAGTGACCGACTGCGGTGAGCGGACGGCTCGCTCTCCGAATTGCGATTACAAATACATGCGATTTCGTGGATTCAATTGGATAGACCGGGCGGAATGTAATCGGAGAACACGCGGGATGAACCGGTAATGGTCGGGATAAGGCGGGTCGTCGCGTAATTGTCCCGCGGAGGAAAATAATTCCCCGCCGAAGCGTTTGGAAACGCTTTAATCAATGAGTCAAACAAATTACCAGCGAGCTTTCCTCGGAACGCTCGCTGAGACGGGGAATTCGCGCGGGGAAAATTCATTCGTAAACTCTTGCGCCGGTTGTTGCCTTTCGTTTAAGGAGAAAACTGCTCCTGCAAATCTGTCTGTTCTGCCTGCGCGACGAGGAGGGCTGTTCGCTTCGTGGGTGTACTGATAATCATCAGATATTCCGTGTGCTACGTGCCATTACTCAGGCCACACGCTGGGTTGACAAAGCGGCATGTACTCCCGACGTTTTGTCTGCGACAAGTGACACACGTGTAACGTGTGAATACGCTTCCGTGTGCACGTGCGCACGTGCACACGTGTAATTTCTATTGGGGGTGTATCTTGTCAGAGGTATCTTGTCGCCTCGATGTGCGGTCCTGCATGTTCGCGGCGGTGATTCGGGCTTTGTCGAGGAGCTTTCGTTTTACTGTCGCCGGACTTGGAGGTTTTCCAGTTCCGAATTTGCGGCGTCGCGTCTCGTCGCAGATTCTAATCCTAGATATTGGCCCCAGATAGGGGCCCGGTACGGCCCATATTCCAAGATCCATGCTCACCTCGAGGCTCGTAAACACCGAAAAGAACTCAAGCGAAACATTTGAATCCCTCCTCTTTCCGCGGAATCCCGTCAATTACGTCCGGTACGTACGTGTCTCCACACGTAGAGAATCATCGTGCACGTTCGCGCGGTGATGTCCCTTGCAGAATTAATCTCATTAGAAAGAAGCTTGTTAAAAGTCGCGTGAAAAGGAAAGAAAACAACCGAGTGATTAAAACTTTAGGACAAACTGCAGCGTGGACCTGAGAGTCCACGGCAAAGCTCGCCGCGGATGAACGCAGTGAATATACAATAACACGTGCACACACGTAAAAGACGCATATACACGCGCGCGTATACATCTTGAAAGAGATGTACTCCGCTGGAGGATCGGGGCGGGCAGGGAGAGCACGGGATGCGACAAAACTAGCGCGGTGCGCTTACGAACCGGTCATAAACGCGCCGAGTCATGCAGCTATTACGAGACGAATGCTCGCCGTGGGAAAAGAGAGGAACCGGCATTATGGTGGACTCTGCGGCGTTTAGCTCGGGCTCTAAAACATTTTGCGCCTAACGGCCTCCGCAGTTCGTCGGTATTACGCGAATGTAAATCCAGTCCGCGCCCCGACCGCCCCTCCGCACGTCCGCGCGGCCATCCGCTGCTCTTTTCGGCCGACAATTACGCCGATCGTACGTCACCGCGCGACACCTGCAGCGGGATAATCCCGCGCGTGCGATTACAAAGGAAAGAAGGCAGGCCGATGATAATGCAGCGAGTCGAGCAGATAACGACGCTCCGTTTGGAGCATATCGATTCGCGCGATAAGTTCATTCTGCGCAGCAGAATTGCTTAGACAAGCTGGACACACGCATAACAGACAGATTTGCAAGACTAGTTTTCCCCTTGAACAAAGCGCGACAACTGGCGCAAGAGTTTAGGAATAAATTTCCCCAACTCGATTTTCTCGTTCGCATAGCTCGTTCGACTCATTGAGTAATCGCGTTTCCGAACACTTTGGCGGGAAATTATTTTCCTCCCCGAAGGATAATTACGCGACGACCCGTCTTACCAGTCCATCCCGCGTGTTTTTCGATTACCGAAGTTCGTGAGATTCGTTCGATCGATCGGGAAACGCCGACAATGAATTGCAGTAAAAAGGAGATCTTCGGAGCAATTGATTTTTTCATCTTTGATCGCAGAGAGAATATTTCCCCTCGAGAGGGCACTGCGCAGCCTTGCGCGTGTGCACAAAGCTGGGAAAAAATGGATATCATTATTCGCACGTCACGATACTTCTCACGAGGGTGGGAGCGAGGGAGGAAGAGCAAACGGGGAGCGAGGATGCAAGAGCGCGGCTCTAAGGGAGGAACCTAGTCGGCACGTCTCGCAGCTTTATATATATCGGTCACGACGTGACGAAATGATGGTGCTTACTTTGCTTTTCTGAATGGCCATCCGTCCGGCACGCTCCGCGGCGGCTTGTCCGACGACGACGACGATGAAACGCTTTGCTGCTTCGGCCCGGAAGTGCACTCGTCGCTCGCCTGCATGTCGCCCCCGGATATTTGCTAACGGACCCGATCGCCTTTTTCGCGGATCGATGCCGGACTCGCACCGCACCTGCACGCCAACAGACAGATAGCGTCGAATTTATCTTATCGATGTGCCATGTCGAGCGGGGAAGCGTCAGATAAAAGCATCGCCGAGAGATAACGCTCATCGATTATCTACGATAATCTTCGCGATGTCAACGCGCGTGTCGCACGAATATCCATGGTTATCGCTGACACTTGCCGCGAACTTTCCGCGAGCTTTCGGATGCGTCTCCGAGTCGCGCGCATCTCGCGGTGCTTCCTGGCGGGCTAACGGTGCCACGAGGCGGTAGTGTTTGCCGTTTGCGTTTATCCCAAGCAGCATAATACGAGAAATGGCATCGCAGACACGATCCTGGAGAGGAAAATGGTCCTCATTGGCGTTCCCGGATCAGAAACGCACATCGCTCGCGCGCGCTAAAACATTCAAAACGAACGCGTTCGGGATTGCGTGTCTTGCTTTTTCTCTTTCCTCGCGAGAGCTCTTATTTCGTATACGACTATCGCGCCGAGAGAGAAAGAGAGAGAGAGATAGAAAGGAGAAGGCCTCTTTTATATCACGTCATACCATGGTAAGTAAAGAACGAGAGAGCATAAGCATGAGAAAGGAGGCAGGAGAGAGGGCAGGAGATATTTCACTATTTTCCACTGTCACATTTTTCCCGCCTGCTGATGACAATCGTTGACGGTGTCACAAATGTGCAATTTCCGCGCATGAAGATTTAATAGAAATCTCGCCAGACGGCAAATGTCGTCCCCCTCCTTCTCCTCCCGCGCGCCCCGCGAGCTGACTTTTTTTTCCCTCCGAGATTATCGCTCTCTCTTCGAGACATCGTGCTGCGATGCAGCTCCCGTCCACCGAGCATTCAATCCCCCTCGCCGAGTATCAACAATCCAAGCGTTTTGTTGTCCCTCAACCCTCCCGCAGCTGCTTCCCTCTTCCTCCCCTTCAGTGCAGTCTAGCGACAGCGCTAGCTTTGCCTGCGATTTGCCCACTCGTTATCGCGAGCCGCTGCATTTCGGGCAGCTTTTGCTTCGCCGTTAGTTCATAACGGGGCCTGCGAATCGGCCTGCGATGCGCGGCTCTCGGTATGATAATGACAAGTGCGCTTGATGGGCGCTCTTGCGCGAGTGGCGGGGATTCCCGGCTGATATCGTGTAACGACGCGCTCGGGCTCGATCGGCATCGGTCGGCTCCCTTTTGAGGATGCCGATACGCGAAGGCACCTGCCGTGCGACAAGAAAAGTACCGCCGGCGGTACTCTTGCGCAAGGAAGACGCCGCCTCTGCATAATGCTCCGTTTGGGATTTAAGCGCGCTCCATTGGAACGCAAATCGGGGTCGATTATCGCGTAATCGATCCGTGGCCTCCTATGGCGAAGGAGGACGCGCTGAATCCGATTCGCTCGCAGCCTGGACGTTGTAATTCAGTCTCGAGATACTTAATATTGTCGTGAGAGTAATTAACACGTCGCGCGTGAATCCTGTTACCATGCGTCGAAGAAGGCTCGCACGTAGCTTTAACGTAGAATGCATCTTCGAGTATCGCGACGAAGCTGATGATTTTCCCTCGTCGTCAAGCGGCGAACGATATAACGTCGTTCTCCTCGTTTTCATCGAAGCTCGAGCTATCTCTTTGCTCGTTTTACTCGTTTATGCAGCAAATGCCGCGGAAAAGGGGTGCTATAGTTCCCTGCGATGACACCTTTTCACGTCGCCTCGTCCCTCGCGTTGGTCCACGGAATCGCCAGTCATGAGGGATGAGCCGGTGATGTCCGCTTACCGCTTGGGAATTTCTCTTTGCTTCCTTCGCGACTTATCATTCCTCCGTCGTCGATATTCCTCGCGCACGTCGCGACGCTTGATGCATCGCGCTGCCTTATTTACGTGACCCGCCGTCGCGTTAACCGCGCCAACCAAATTGCACAACTCCGCTGAGTAATGTCAAACGGCGTACGCCGCCGTAAAGCGGAATACGCTCGCTCGCTTCGGAAATTAATATCGTTTCTCTGGACGTGAGCCGTCCAGTCGATTGCCTCGAGTTCGCAGTGGATCTCACGATGATAATAGCGCGATTCCACTTTCAAGTTTCTCCGGTGATTTTAGCAAGCGGTGACTTTAAAAATCAGGGGGATACTCATAGTCAGGGGATTTCAAGAATACAATCTGCAAACAAGATAACAATCTGCCGTCGCGATTTCGCTCTCAGCTTAGGAGACGCTCCGCTCTTCTTTTATCTTTCGCAGAGCGCTCCTCGAGGCGGCTGGAGGCTCCTGATTTCGGTACGCGAAGGTGCGCAAGCTATTAATCCCCGCAATTATCTTGCTTGCAGACGTACAACATGGACGCCCAAGTCGGCGAGTCGTCGGCGTGCGCGACGGCATTGCTCTGTGGAGTTAAAGCCAATTACGAGACTGTCGGTCTGGATTCGTCGGCGCGCTTCGAGGATTGTTCCTCCAGCTTCGAGTCGCGCGTCCCTTCGCTTATTAATTGGGCCCAGGATCAAGGTGAGTCCTCACGCGCTCGATACCGCGATGCACAGCGAGGGATTTAACATTCGGGCAGAGGTAATCTCTAATGCGCTCTCTGCACGTCGACCACGGAATAGTTATTGACCATATTAGCTATATCGGAGCGAATAAGATATATTCAATTTCTTAAAGATTGAGCCTTTAGGATTAAACGTGAAAAATTATTGCTAAAAGAGGAACATTGATAAATCTGATTATCTTTATTGCATTCATTATATTCGTCCTATAAGATTAATAATTTTCTACCCTATTGTTTCGATCTATTGTTCCCTGGTTTACTAATTGCTGGAGAATTCGCCGGTCGGCCCTCGCCGGTTGCAGTCTGCCGAACTTATTTGCTGGCTACTCGGATATGGATTTGGCTAATAAAGAATATCCTCAAGTTGAATCTCAATTTAATATGCACAGTATTTACAATATGTACAAGACAAGTGTCCATTCATTGGACATAAGTCCGCGTCAGAGAGTAACAAGAATATCCGTTTGCTTGGAATGCCCGATTTGAACTGCGAATTAACAACAGCCGAGGTCCTCGTCAGCAATGACCGCTGAAGGCGCGAAAACAAGCGCGCGACTTATCGCTAATATTGTTCGAACGATGTCACTGTTTATGCCGTGTATAAACACAATCCAAGGATTTCAGGAATTGAATCTTGAGTGTCATTCGGTCACTCTCGAGGTCAGAGAAAGTCTGTCACATCGCGATCGTTCCTGTCACTCTCCCTGGTCCCGATCCTAAATTCGGCTCGATATGCGGCAAAAATCCGAATATTAACATTTCTCCTTGCGAGTCTGCCACATCTGCTCGCGTGTAACACATTGATTGGCTTCATCTTTGGAGTCCCGCGCGGAGAAATCGAGAGTGAAATCGCGCGATAGAGGCGGTCGCGAGAAGATGGAGTACACAGAGAAATGCCATGTGAATTCAAGAAGAGTCAGAAGGGCCCTTGTATACACGAATGCGAACACGGTACAACCGATACGCGGATTAATCTTTCTCTAATCGGGTCGTTACCCGCTGCGAAAATTCACGGCGCGACGTTCACGGTCCGGCGATCTCGTCATTATGAGCAAACGTAATTAATCCGTGCATACATCCAATTTGCTCGGGGACGGGCGTTAAAACGATTAAACCGCCCAAACACGGTACAACGATTAAACACCCGCGCATATAAATTGAATTCCCGACCGTGCACGCGCCCACACTCTCGCATCTCCGGCAGGGCCATCCCTGCCGTATTCTTGGCGCGGCGTTTGACCGGAAGCCGATATCTAATTTACGGCGGCGCTAATTGCACAAGCCGGGGCGATTCGCCTAATGGAAGATTTCACGCGCTGTTTATTAACCCTCGCGCTGCCCGAATATTCTCGCACGTTGGATCCGCTCGAACTTTCGCAGTTTCGCGGCTGCCGCGATTCGCCGCAGCTCGGCTGGGAATAAAGCGAATAGGGCACCGCGTGTTGCAGCGCTAATTAATCTGCGAATTGGTAGAATTCCGCGAGTTCTTAAATCCTGATGACTTTGTCGGATCGGAACGTTCGACAGCTTGCGCGCGACCGCGCATTCAATTCGAGCATCATCGCGAATGACCTTTGCGATGATACTCGAATTCTCTTTTTCAGAAATTCTCGCTCTCTTACTAATTTCAATATATGACTCATACGTACCATTGCAATTAATTCTATGATTATGAGAATTTAGAGATGAAGCGATTTTAATCTCGTATCGACGCGTGATGTTTCGCATATTTTAATATCGATGTTCCGAATCGGCAAAAAAATGGGAACCTGCGTTAACTTTTGAACATTCCTCTTTGATAAAGGACAACCAAAGGCGCGCTTATGGGAATATTTTAATTAAATAATGAATGAAATATTTGGACATGCAACTGAATATGGCTCGAGTCGTTACATTCGCGATGTGAAATAAAGCGTTAAAGTTCAGCGGGATAAAGATATTGTTTTGATATTGCATCAAGCTAATAATTCACATCCAAGAGATTACGATATCTCGGTGCACCGATCGATGCGTCCCGTCGTATATTTCCGACCATTCTTCGGAGGAAATTCGTTCGTACAAAGGCAAGCGGAGGGCGAGGAGTGCCTGTCGACAGCAGCGGAAAATTGAATTAACGGAGGAACTACGTTCGCGACGACATTAAGCAACGCCGTCGTTAAATATCGCGCGAACGTAACGCCGTTTCATCTGAACTGAGCTGAGTTCGTGAGCGGTGAGAGCGTGAAGCTAAATTGGCGTTGCGGACACCAATCGTGCGTCTGTGGCAGAAATAATGATCAACAGCGTCATTTGCGATTGCTTCCGCGAATCGCGAGTCTACAATAGCGGTGACGTCGGCGCTAAATTATCATCGCTCGCGATGAACGATCGGAATCGGAAGACGCTGGCATGCCGGAGAAGAATAAGAATCATCAAAGCGCTTCGAAAGCGTGCAATGGAACGCGATTCATTAATCACGCGACGAGTAATCATCGGTCGCGTTCCGTCGAACTGGCGCGCGGTTTTTCCTGTATTCGAAGCTGCGGCAGTTCGATTAAAACTCGCGCCGCCGACGAGACAAAGAAATGTTTAACCGAGGATATGATCGAATTTTTTGCCAATTACAACGGCGTAACATCGCTCGGCGCTCGTGCGGGGATTACGAGCGGATGATCGAGGCGAGGGTGGAAGATGCGGCGGTTGGGGGTGGTTGTTTCTTACGCGCGATGCGATACAACGCGCAATGTTGCAGTGGACGCAGTCACTGGACGCGCGTATTAGCCCGGATTCGCGGTAACAAACGGCGGCATTGTGTTTTTGAGCGGTTGACACGCTGCCAGGGCGAGCCGGTGCACGCGTATGCGAAACAACGCCGTTGCTGACACGCCGCGGCGCGTCCGCGTTGTACATACACGCCGGCATGAAAGGACGAACTCGCTTTGGCGCGATCATTAAGATGAATGGCCGGGCCTGATTAATCGCTCGCCGTTTGCCGCTGACACTCGCGGCTTTTCGGCAGCCTCTCGTCGGCGGTTTTGACGGCGTCTTCTTTTTGCGGCGCGATGCACGGCGGCGACGCGCTGGCAAATTTACGTCAAATCAGCGGAAGATGAGAAACGAGAGAAGATGATGAGGAAATAAAAGCGGATAGGATAATCAACGAGACGAATTCTAATTGAGAGCGCGCGATCTGATCGCTCGATGTTTATACGAGCAATCGTACATACAATCATCTCGCAAGCTGATCGATGGAAGATCGAAGTGTGGAGGTGTGAAACGAATGTTGAAGGAATGAAAGGGCATGGGGTGAGACTTATTTATGTATTTATTTATATAAAGAGCGTATTCGTGTGGAATATATTCCTTATGCGGCAATTCTAGTCTCTCTGCATAATTATATAGACTGTTTTTGTCGCATCGAGCCGAGTTTAGGGATCAGGACCAAGGACAGGAGCCTGGCAAGAACCATCGCGATGTGATAGACTTTCTCTGACCTCGAGAGTACTGAGTGACACTCAAGATTCAATTCCTGAAATCCTTGGATTGTGTTTATACACGGCATAAACGGTGACATCGTTCGAACAATATTAGCGACGAGTCGCGCGTTTGTTTTTCGGCCTTCAGCGGTCACTGCTGACGAGGACCTCGGCTGTTGTTAATTCGCAGTTCAAATCGGGCATTCTATACAAACGGATGTATATTCTTGTTACTCTCTGACGCGGATCTCACGGCGGACTTATGCTCAGTGAATGGATACTCATCTTGTAGTGTAAATGCTGTATAAATACTGTAAATACTGTAAATAGTGTAAATACTGTGCATATTAAACGCTTAACTTGAGGATATTCTTTCTTAGCCAAATCCATATCCAGCCGCAAAGTATAAGTTTGGCAAACTCCAGCTGGCGAGTTCTTTGACATAGACGTGTCTCTTTTATATTCCTGCACAGTCCGTTTCTAGTCTCTTTCCACAGCATTCTCTTTCTGCGTTTTGTTTTATTTATTTTATAATAAAACGCCTCGTAATATCCTATCGCGAACGTTTTATTATCGGGAATGGTATCGGTGCTTTACTCTCCTCTCTCTTTTTTTCTGTCTCTCGAGTAAAGAAACCATTAGATCAATGTATTCGTACGCCGAATACGAGTATCTCGCGCTTTGTGAAGCGCGAGGCTAATTCGAGATGTCATTTGCCGAACGTCCTCGGCGCTAAGGTTTTCGCTAAGAAGTTCGGGCATTAAAACAGCCTCGTCTGTCGGGAAAGAGCCAAGTTACGCGGATGGGTCTGTCCTCGGGCGGCTCCAGTTACGGTCCATTTCGTGCATCTCGAGGGGCAGAATCAAGATCTCGCCAGTTCTCGCCGGAGCTCGTTGAATTATCGTCTGGAATTTAGTGCGAATCGTGCGCGACCTACGAGATCGCGCGTGAGGAAGGAGCAAATGAATTGGGACGCCGTCGGCGTGAATGATCCCGCAGGAATATTTACGTCCACGAGACCCCGACCCCCCCGGGAATATCCCTGTGCGAGACTCCGATTCCGCTGGGCCGAGGATTTATAGACCGGCGTAAAAAAGGATCGATTCTGTCGGCTGAATTTTTTTGCTATCTCGTTGTTGAAAATGGCTCGCCACTCGGGCGAGTTGGAGATCGACTGGCGGAAGTTTCACAAAAATGTGTCCGAAAGCCATCTGTTTCCGTAACTTTCCAATTTGAAACTTTGAATAACCCGGTGGCACGGCTAAGCCTGAAATTAAATCCCTCTTAAAGTCGCCCGAACTTAACGAAGGAACGAAGTAACATCCTCACGCCGTTACCGGCAGTTCGGTCTGCCGATGTGTTCTCAAAATAAAATGTGAGTGCAATTAAATGTCTCTTTAATTACTGCGACATTTTCATTATCGGAATTATCCCGCTGTGGAAGTATTATCATGTGAGAATCTTCGAGGAGTAATCGCGAGGAAAAAAAAAAATGCGCTTACTCGCGCAAGCGATCTCTGCAAATTGCCTCGTCGATTTGCACGATCTGTGATCAACTTATCGATTACGCGAGTTTTATCATGTCTCGGCTTGAGGTAAACCACTTAGGTAAATCTCATCGTGGACCATCAATTAATAAACAAGCCCCTCTAATTTATAAAATACCGCCAAATTTTCTAACTTTAAATTTAAAAATTTATTAATTTAAAATAAATCTTCAATTATTATAATARGGTATCTAATCCTAGTTTACTACCATAATCTTTTCAAATTAATTATTTTAAATATATAAACCATATTAATTAATTTAATATTTCACCATAAAATTAATTATTTACTTACAATTATTACTTACAATTAATCTTTTATTACAATATTAACAATTTAATTGCTTTAATAGTTTAACCGCAATTGCTGGCACTAAATTAATTAAAACTAAAAAAATTACTATTAATTAAATTAACTTTTATTAATTTAAATACTCGGCTATAATCGATATTTCTATTCGGTTTCATCGCGTTTCATCCTGACAAACGAGCTTTCCGTAAATCTGCACTTTATGTTAGTAGCTTCGTCTGCCTTGGAATCAAATGAAAGACACATCGATACTGCACACATTGATCTCAGCTTTCCCAGTCATTGATAATTATTAATTACAAGCTCGCCGAGCGATGATCTGAAGCGCTATCTGAACGGTACGCACGTGAGAATAATGTCGAGATATCGGGATCAAAGGGTTCCCGCGGCAGGATCTCTTAACGAGGACGCACACATTGATGCTCTCGAGTCGATTAACGTCGCGCTATCTACATTGGAACCACTCCCGTAATTACCGATTCCGACGAAGCGTCGCGCGAGCTCGGCGTGCCAACTTAATTCCTTAGCGCGTTTACGCTAGGCAGAACCTTCGTGTCAGCTGCCAAGATTATTATGAACGCCCGCGTAATTAAAACGCAAGTCGGATCCGACGCATCTGTGCACGATCCTGAGATCGAGTCGCCAAACGTTGCACGCGTTTCGAGCATCATTTCAAAATAGGGGATGCAGTCTGCTGAGCCGGTCTACGCGAACATTCACGAGTGTGAAATAAACTTTGGAAGGAGAACAAGGTCGGAGAAATCATGAAAGATTGATCTCAATCTTGCTCGAGGAAAGAGAATTCGATCCCCGAGTAGCATCGCGTTCAGACGTGTCTAGATGATTCACTTCCCTTGAGAGAAGAGAGACATCGTTGCGGCGACAATGAGAGTGCCATTAGCTATCTGAGACATCCGGGGATACACAAAAACGCGAAGGTGAGGGAGTTCATTGTAGCGAGGAGGCCTACCGTTGCAACCGACAAGTATCGTCGAGATGCGCGCGACCGCTATCTCCTGGGATCTTGGGTTTTTGTCGAGAATCCACCGAGTAGCTGCCGAGAATCCACTCGAGGGGCGGAACCACCCCCATCGCGATCGCGTCGCGCGGTTAAATACGGTCCGGCTTCGATGCTCCTTCCTGAATAATACATCGTATCGAGACCTCGTCGATGGCTAATAATCCCCACACGGCTGGCCTCTACCTGGCTCCCGCTTCGACATTCTAAAATCCACTTTGTGGCCCCAATGAAGTATAAATCGTACCGATCCACCTCGGGGTTCGCTACTTGGGAATTTGTCTTCCGGATCTACATCGGAGGCGGCGCGCTGCACGCTCGCCCTTTTAAACGCGATAAAGTCGAATGCGGATACGGACGACCGCGAGAGCCCGAACGGCTGATTTACGAAAGCACGTATGCATCGGGAACCTCGCCAATGGAAGAACAAAAGGAGGGAGGATCGGTAAATGGCAAGAAATTGAGGGAGGACGAGGAACGGAGAGAGAGCGAGAGAGAGAGAGAGAGAGAGAGAGAGAGAGAGAGAGAGAGAGAGAGAGAGAGAGAGAGCGAGAGAGTCTCGTCACAAAGGGACGAATAATTCGATTTTTCTCTGTCCGCAGGCAAATCCACAGGACTGGTTACGACCACCAGGGTTACGCACGCCACACCGGCAGCTCTTTATGCACATGCAGCCAGCCGTTACTGGGAGGACGACGGCAAGGTGCCACCTGCTGCACGTCCCTCTTGCAAAGACATTGCGCGTCAGCTGCTCGAGGACGAGCCCGGCCATAACATTAATGTACGTAATAATATCCCGGAGTTGGCGCGCGTGGCGGAAACACCATGCGAAAATATCGTGCGTCCAGCTCCGATGATTTCATCTTGTCTTTCATGTTTTACATAACGTATTCGCTTTTTATTTAGGACACCATTTTATTTAGGTATTTTGGAGAAATCGATTACGAGCGCGCGTTCCTTGTTACCCTTGCTCGTCGTACGTCGTAAGTTCGTGTAGGATTATTTGACGTCGATAACCGTAAATATTTGAATACTTTGGAACTTTAATATGATGTAATGTTATATATATATATATATATATATATATATATATATATATATATATACATTAAAGAGTCTGGACGGAACCAAAGTTCCAAGCAAGTCCAGAATTCTCTTTACTTGGAAGAGCTCTCGCTTATGCAAGTTGCACGCGATAAAGTTGCGTTTAATGTTGTTTCCCGGTAATACCGGATAACAGAGACTTTACTGATAATTTATTCATTTACGAATGTCCGCAATTCCGTGATAGAATAGAGAAATGAAAAAAACAGGAAGAGAGAAAGAGAGAGAGGGAGAGAGGGGAGACACAATCCTCGCAATAAAATTTGTAAGTAAAGAAACGAGGAGGAGATGCAATAAGAAATTGTATTCAATCCCAACGAAAAACCGAGAAATGCGTCGATCGCACGAGTAAAAATCCGATACGATTACGAGTGTTCGCCAAATGTATAAGGTTTTCATGCTTGTGATTTTTAATAGTATATATATATATATATATATATCAGGTCAGCATATTGCTCGTTCGACTCTATCGCGTTTTATTGCGCCTTCTATGGTGCATCGATAGATATATAACATATAGCTTATTCGCGCCTTTTATCACACGGCGCTTGTTCCACACGCCACTTTCATCTTCCGATTGAGCCATCAAGCAAGAGAGAGAGAGAGAGAGAGAGGGAGGGAGTGAACCGTTATGACTCCGTGTACGTCTTCATTCTTACAAATCCGAGTAAATCGCTAATATTACAAGAGATATGTGCGAACTTCCAAAGTAATCTCTTGGCTTGCTTTGTTCTGAAACTTAAGCAATCGTCGCTTGATCTCACCGAGAAGATTGAAAAGAAACGCGCGTTTGCAGATTAGATAATCTCGGAGAGGATGAGCCTTTTGGACGATAATTATGTAAGGAACTTCGACAGAGGATCTTACAATCTTTCTCTATCCTGTTTAAAAGACGTACACGTAGTAGTCTAAGTGATCTAAATCGCCGAAACATATTCGCGATTTACGCTTACAAGAGAGAATACAGTTACACCGAAATCATGCTCGTATATCATAAGCATAAGGAAAAAAAATATATACATAATAATGCAAGACGCTTGCAAGCGTTGCAAGCAGTTAATTAGCGATCACGGGATAACTCGTGATGCTTTTTCGGAGGAGAGTTTTTGTCTCGAAGTGTAAACGAAGCAGCAAATACCGCGGGCGATTTTATTGGAATACGACTAGCCGAACAGGGAAAGTTTGGCAGAACTTTCTTTCTCATTAAAGTCGGCTTCGTGTGCTTAGTCAGGGCGTGTACGGACGGGCTGAATCAGGGATGCAGGAGTTCGCGGTGTCTCCGAGAAATTTAAATTTTTCGATCTAACGACTGACACCGTGTCCGACAAAGAGAAAAACGCTCGCGGGGGGGGGGGGGATTCCGTGCCGAACGCGCGGAAGTTTAACGATTCGAGACAACTTTCCGTGGGTCGCGTTCCGGTCTGCCGAAACTCTTGCGGATGTAAAGCCGATTGCCTGATCGGAAATCAATGTTTTTAAACAAAGGAATCTCACTCGCGATGCGCAGGTGGTACTCGGTGGTGGTCGGCGTCATTTCGTGCCGAAAGTGGCCACGGATCCTGAGGAACCGGATAAGGAAGGCAGACGCTTGGACGGTCGAAATCTGATCAAAGAGTGGTCCAGAAATCATCGCCTGAAGAAGATATCGGCAGAATACGTCGCCAACAAGGAGCAATTTGAGAACGTGGATCCGCGAAAAGTCGAGCGACTGTTAGGTGAATAATTGCAAGCTTTAATATCGCCGCGTCTTTTACTTGAATCATTGATGATGGAGTATCCGTATGACGGGGTATCATTGACATTATTGACACATATTGGAGACACATCATATCGATGTGTTACCAATTCCGTTGTTATTATGAGATCATTGTCATGGAATCATTATTATTATGGGAATCGAATGAGAAACAATTAAATCCAATAATGTAATCATCTTTTCAGCGATGGAATTAGCCGTCGTGTCATTTCAAGTCTGTCGAGACATTTTTGTAGTTATTGAATAATTGCCCGCTGCGCGTACCAATTTTAATTGTCTTGCAATAACCGATAATTGTTGCTATCGGAATGTTATTATCGTATTCGTCGTGTGAGATCTCGATTGTTCTACTTTGTCTCTCATTTCTATTTAGGATATCCCAACAATATTACGTATGCATGATTAATCGTGGTTGAAATGCATTATATTTATTTATTCTGCAATGCAATGCTTTATTTCGGCGATTAGTTTTGCAATATGCTACAATGTGCCTTTTATTTAACAGATTAGTAAACGAGTTAAACATCTTTTATCTTATCGCTGAGATTATGCGAAAGTATTCATTTAAAATTTTATAGAATTCGTGAAATCTGTTCTGCAATCTGAAAAAATAAAAAAGTTCCCGTGTCCGCAATGTAGTTTTATCGAAAATTTTGTATCTGACGTTGGAGATTAAACGAAGAAAGCAGCTTAGTGAAAAAATGTTTACTCGATTCTTTAATGGTGAATCAACGAGTGTTCGCATGATATCTGGCGATTTCTAGCCAAGGATTTAATTTGCATGGAAAATGCATGAATTATAAGCTGTTGAATTCAGTCATAAGGTGTACAAATATACGGCAATTTGTACAGATTTATTTAATTTCATCGATTGCCCAACGGTTACATTTTCGCGTAATACACGCGGTGCGTAATACATCGCTATGCCGTATTAATTGCACGCTGTTGTTAGTATCGTAACCAATGTATTAATTATTAGACATTCAGAACATGGAGATCATGTCATGTATATCGATCGCCACTGATGATCCTCGTCTATGCATCTATCTAATAAGACACGATAACTGTTGATCAGTGAAGCGAGTTTCGAGTTACCGATATGTTGCGATTAATTAATTGGCGACTACGAGCGATAATAATGGCAAAATTTTGATAAATAATCGAGCGAGGTATGCGTAAACGAGATAAATTTTAATATCGAGATATTAGATATTCCGGAAAAATCGAACGTTAGTGGTAGATCATAAAATTATGATATAGATTAATAATCACAAGGAATAATGAAAATATATGCGTGCACTATAAGCAAAAAGCTTTGGCGCGTCGATTTACCGAATTATCCAATTATCCAATGCTTCTTTCTTTCTTGTCAAAATGATCGCAGATTACGAGTTTCGCGGTTGTCTACGTCTCTCCTCTTCTTAGTTGCATCTTATTTTGCTCATCTCACCTCGATTCTTCTACCCGCGTCTGCACCTTTTGCGTGTCCCTTCATTTGTCCACACAGTCTCGGATTTTTTCCCATGTAATGGAAGTGCAATTATCGGAACTTACTCTCTTTCCACCGTAGGTCTATTCGCCTATTCTCACATGGACTTCGATGTTGATCGGAACACGAACGACACCGGCGATCCTTCCCTGGCCGAGATGACGATTAAAGCGCTTCGGATACTGAGCAAGAATCCCAAGGGATACTTCCTCTTCGTGGAGGGTAAGTCCAAAGTTACGATATCCGGCTAGAAGGCCACTTACAACTTCGTGGCGGTCAATGGAGGAGTGCAATGCGCGCTTTAATATGCTCCTACTTTGGAGCATATTAAAGTTCGAGAAGAGCGTTTAGGCCGTCTACTGGCAGAAGAGAGATTTGCGGGTCGGGTCGGTGTATGATGACAAAAATAACTATTAAACATTCAGCACTTTTGCGGGGAACTATGTCTTTCAGTTTGTTCTGATTCTAAGATTGCACCATTGAGATTCGGGATGAGATTAGCCATCGTCGATTTTATCATGCAAGTGTATCGCACCGCTTTTATATGCTGCTTTACTATTTATCTTCGTTAACCGTAAAAAGAACAGTAAAACAATACCGTTCTTGTTAACACGTATAAACGAAACTCACATATTTTATACAATCTACTATTTTATCAATCTGAGAAATAGGTCAGCAACCGCTTTTAACGTCGACTTCGAAACGGCTCGCTTTCAACGCGAGACTGCCGCCGTCTACGCAAACCGACCAAGACTGAGTTCTTCCGAGTCTTTTATAGGAGTAGACAATTCTCTTTCTCAATGCGGTTACGGTTTTCCACGCGCACGGAGATTAGCCAGTTGGTTTCCGCATCCAGCTTTAATGCGCACTCCGATCAACTGTTCTGCAAATTACTGAATCAGCGAGGAATGCCTGGCAGATATCTCTTTACGTAGACGCCGATGAATTTCCTCGACCTTGGAAATCATATTTCATCCAGCAGACAAACGACGCTACAAGCTCTGTTGTTGGTACAGAGTAACGGGCCGTTAATTAGCTGAATAGCATAGAAAATTGCGAGGGCATAGGCCATTAACTAGCCTTCATTTTACTAGAAATAGTTCATTTAACGCGCGCGCGCGCGCACGCGCAGCAACATTAAAATTCATAATGACATTACTCCGCGAATTGTTGCATCGATCTATCGCGAGCATCGCCGGTAGATGCCTCGAAATGACGGCGGGATAAAAAAGCGGCAGGGGAGGACAAGGGGGAGGAACAAATGAATGACGCGCGGCAGAAAAAAGCATTTGCAATTCAATGGAGCTGTTGGACGACGTGAAAGCGACGCGCTTTTATGCGCGTCTCGCGCAGCCGAATTTCGATTTGGTCAGCAGCGCGATAAAGCGCGATTATGAATTGCGAAGGGCGCGCATTATGATAAATCATTCCCTATTCCGGTTATTCAATTTTGTAAATCGAGAACTCTCACGCGCGCGCGCATGCGCGCGCGCGTCCGCTCATGCGCTTTTAAAAAACCATCTCCGTCAAAGATGACAAATACCGAACGATTTATAGCGGAAGTAAATCATTAACGAACGTACGCGGCGACGTATACATATGAAAAACTCTTGCGCGGAGATCTGTACCACATTTTTGACTATGCGCGAATGTTCTTTACAGTTTTGCGAGCCGAGCGTTAACGCTTAAGCGAAGCTCAAGGCGGGTGTTTGCTACGCGTTTTCTGTAGGATTAAATTTCCACTGTTGCGTGTTTTTCCCGTTAACTTGCGAGCTAATCTGTCCATCGCCGCTTGATTTTATATGCGACGTTTTCGAAATCACGAAACCGAGCGAGATTTCATCCGCGAGATATGTAACAATATTAACTTCATTAAAGTGCCGCTGAAGTCGGAGATTATGCAAACTATGCAAGTAATTAATGCGTCCCGGTTCGATTCGACGATTATTTTTCGCTTTGTTATTTCATTATTTCACGTTTCATTCGACGATAACATTTATCGCATGTTTGAATCGATGGCAACAGTTCTAATGCAATAGTTCTCGAAATTCATGCGGAGCTCGCATAATGAACGAATCGACAGAAAGAGATCGTAATCTCCGATGGAGTTTTCTTCTCGCGCGGAAGCGCTTCTTTCTTGCGCAGAAATTGCGCGTCGGCTCTTTTCACTCTCGGCGAATAATTGTCACATCCTGCACGCGGAAATCGTTGAAACAGTTAGGCGCACAGTTCGGTATCTTCGTAAATGTCTTTTCTCGCGACATCGCTCTCCTCCGAAAATCTTATTTGAAAACGCTGATTCCTCCAGATCCATTTTTGTTGGCGGCGAGCCGGTCTTCCACGCTCGTTCTCCCACGTGCGTATACATATAAATGAGCTGGAGAACTTGCCGAGCTGAAGTTGCTTGCGCGCGGAGTAGCACATCTGTTCGCCGTAGAAGCGAATGCACTTGCAGATTGCAACAATTTGATTAACGCTTTCTGATTTTCAGCGGTGAGCTGAATTATCTTATCCTATCATTATCTTCGGGAAGAGTATGCAATGAGCTACATTGTTGTATTATTATAAAATCCTGAGCTTGCAGAAAATACTCCGCTACTGAAAAAACTGCATACGCGCGCGCGAGAGAGAGAGAGAGAGAGAGAGAAAGAGGAGAGCGATCCGGATAAATTAGCGTTTGCATACATTAGTTTGATATGTCGGGGAAGAATTCGAATGTAGTTAATAGAAGTAAGCGATTGGTGGATTATTGTCGTCGATAAATTAAATTATTTTGTTATTACACGGATCTCATTATTAAACAGATACTTAATAGAAAGACTAGTATATTTCAATTATTATTGTATTGTACATTTCGCATATGACTTTTCGCATATAGCTTGTTTATATCACGTGGATTTAACAGACTTTTAGCGGACAAATAAATTTTTAACGGATTTTTAATTGATTCCATGTAAATTCATAAAGTTTGCCCACATGAATTTTAACGATACATTAATATGTTATTAATAAGATAAATAAGGAATAATTAACGTATAAATATTGATAAGTAAATATAAAAATAAATGGACAGATTTAATAATATCAGCAATTCCGCTCTTGTTACCACTATAGCGTGTGACTGTTGTAATATTGATTCGGAGAATCTTGATGGGCATCTGCACGCGAGAGAATTAATACACGAGGACGAAGTGATAAATAGAGTAAATTTACATAATTGGCTTTTTATCGGAAACAATTTTCTTTAATAGACTTGAAAAGCTCGTCAGCGATTGCGTTAAATGCGTCGAGAGGGAAAATTACTACGCTGAGGGTACGTGTTTTTTTCCCGGGGTAGGAATTCTCTCTCTCTCTCTCTCTCTCTCTCTCTATATATATATATATATATATATATGTCTCTCTTTTTCTCTGTCAATGTATTTATATCTTATAAATATAAATTCGCTCCACTTATCCACTTTGCGGCGTTGCGTATTCGACCGATCCGCTAAAAAAAAAATGTTATTTCTCGTATTTCCAATGCTCTCTTTGGAAATTTTCTAATTTACCATTCATTGGACCTATTTCTTCTGTCTCGTGAAACGAAAGCGCCACTTCCGACGGAAAGTGGAATGGAAACGAAGTAACGTAACGTAACTAAATGCGTCGCGTTGCGACGTGCTACTGTTTTTTTCCTCGCTTTCTTCCGATATGCAAAGTATCGCGTACAATAAAATATAACAATGGATCAGTCATGCGATTGTATGAAAAAAATAACGCAATTTATCGGCAAACGCGCTTGCTGTTTACGTTTTAACGCGAAACGCCATGGTGTGTTGTTTTAAATTTTTCTCATCCTTTTCTCCTTTCATTTCGTGACCAGTACAAGTGGCGGTAGAAAATGGCAGCTTAATTAGGCAGCGGATAAATAAATGCATATGTGAAACATATATGATAGAATTAAATATGATAGATATAATTAATATGATAGAATTAAAAAGTATGAGAAAAACATGAGCCTCGCGTGCTGCTTTCTCTGATCGGAATTATTTGCTACACATTTGTGACCGCAAATTTTATTCTCAAGTGCAAACACGCCTACACAGGTCTGCTCGGCTCATTTTGAGGAAAGATTCGAGTCGATAACTTTTCCTCGTTATGAATAAATGCCGCTTATTTGCGGTGCGTGAACATTACTCGGCCGAAGCAAATCGGAATCTGATGAACGGAGAAACAGTATCTCAGCGATTGCTACTATCGTGAATTGCTGTTTAATTTAATGCGGACGCATTGGCATTCACGATTATCGATTCACTTCGACATCGATTAGCCTGAAACGAGCGCTTTTAGCGCGCTTAAAGCGCGGATTGCGTGTACGCGTCGTGTTTCGCGGCCGAGAGGCCGTTCTCGTCCGTTTCGAAAATCCGTACGCGTCTATAAAATATTGGCATGTGTCAGATGCACCTTCGAGTTGCGGGCACATTCAGCATGGAGTTAACGCAGCCGATCCGCATTGAAACAAACGCGAGCGGATTGCCGTTAGTTAGGGGACATCGGGGAAACTTCATCAGTATTCTCTGGTTACTCCGCAGCCATATTTTCCTTGTATCGAGGATTCCGCCATCGCGAGATCTCGATTGTCGTAGCTAGAAGTAATCGACAATCGTTCTGAAAAGTTCCCTGCAGGCAGCTCATCGTTTCATTCGCATTCCGCTAATCGCGAAGGTTTCGGTTGAACGCATCGCGAGAATCGACGCGAGACTATCTGCGAGACTATCGAGATTTCGCAGCTCCCTTATCCTGGCCGACACGCCATTGCGGAACGTAATACGTTAAAGAAATGTAAAAGCAAGGACAGGTCTGCGTGAGAGAGTGCATCTTCTCGAAGAAAAATCTAAATTGGCATCTCAGAGATCGCGTTTCAGAGAGATTGCATCCCCGATTATCGATCCCCGTCTATCGATCCTCGTTTATCGATTCTCGACGTAATTACCGAGATAAGAATAACGATAAGCTTCACTGGCATCAGCTGCAACGCGAGAAAAGTCTCCGTAAAGAGACTTTTTCTCTTACTGAAGCCTGCCACTTTGAGGCGAATAATTCTTTTATCTTGCGCGCGCGCTCGCTGATGAGAATCTATCCGCGAAATTTCGTGAGGAAAAGATGTCTTCGGAAATATATAGACATCTCCGCAACGTCCCGCGCGTCAAAAGTACGTCTAGTTACATACGCGTTTATTTCACACGCGTTTGTGGAATTTGATTCTTTTCCGCATCCTCGACGTTTCCACCGATCATCCCGCTCCGCGTTAACGGCGATTGTTTCGAGCGAACGGCGTGAAGATCGAATCAAAATCAAGGCTCGTTTCCACTCCAGCTGGGCAACAGTGGAGACAAATGCGCTATCGATTGTTTGCGCTTTAATCGCGTTTCGGCAAAAGCTAAACAAAAGCCTAGGGAAAGAGAGAGAGAGAGAGAGAGAGAGAGGGAGAAAGAGTTTTATCAAGAGGCACGCTCGCCCAGCTTGCAACCCGAAACGCAGCGCGTCTCCTTCTTTCCTTCCATCCATGTTTACCATTTTATTTCCCCGGTGAGACATCTCGATATTTTTTATTTTATATCTCAGTTGTTTTCCACGCGCGTCCCTTCGTGCGAGGGCAACGGCTCGCCAGGCGTCGCCGCAAATTCGCGAACTCTCGATGGCTGTTCTCGATCCTTCCGGATTCCTGCCAAAGCCACCTTGTTATTTACGACACGCGATATAAAGGAGCGCCACGTGCACTCGCGGTGCATCCCGTAAAATACAATTTGGCGGGAACCTGACGCGTAATAAAGAAGAGACAAATCGAAGTCGCAATTGGACGCGCCGTTCGCGCTCGCCATAAAGAGATCGGCGCTGCGCTCTTTACGATCGAAATCTGGAAAAATAGAATGGAAACCCCTCCGAATGGATCATTACGATGTCGGGACGGTAAAATCAGCGGAAAGGAGAGACAGAGAGTCGGAAGTGTGGACAAGTTGGATGCGATCGAATTAATACGGCGATCATCCCGCGAGCGAGAACGTTCGCGGCGAATATTCTCGTTCGATTTTCGATTGCCCGGCTCTCCCTTGACTTCCTCGTCTTCGCGGAGCTTCCGCAGCGTTACGGGAGATCTCGAGAGCCGCGCTTAAATTTAACAGTTTCCTCTCCTCTATTGTGCACTTCCGGCGGGCTCGCATTTGCAGCGCAGCGATAAACTACGTTTCTTTTACATCGCTCTTACGTAGTTCCCTTAACATACGTACGGCACCCTTAACCTGGTACTTCCGCGGGACGAAATCTCTCGGGGCGGGGAGGATAAAGGGGGCAATTGCATGAGAATTCGTGTGTGACCATCCTCCGAGTCTCTCGACCCCGTGAACCAAGCAGCTGGGCGCAACGACGACCGAAGTGAAACAGTCGCGTTTATCTACGCGATGTTATCGCGTCGTCGGATCGGGACTCTTTAGGACGACATAAAACCAGCCCGAGCAATCGGATAAAGCCCTGATTGGACCTCGATCGAGCGCGTGTCTGTTGTCGCACAGCGAGACGCGCAGCGTCCCGACGCCGCGCCGCTCGCGACCTGTAAGCGATGCAATTCTTCGGTGAAACATCATCCGAACAGCTCGATACAATTTATCCCGTTACTAATTTATCCTTATGCCTGCTTTTAGTGTCATTCTTTACGGAGTACATAAATCAATGAAATAAACAAATGTGTAATGAATAAATAGAAATAGAAGCAATCGACGAGATTAAATTGCATTTTTCTGGACCGTAGCAGCTAAACGCACCAGCATGCTCTCAGAGGAGAGGAACGGGATTGTCCAAGTTTATTATGCTGAGGAACGAATGCGGATAGAGAAAGAGAGAGAGAGAGAGGGGGGGGGGAATAAAGAGAGAGAGAGAGAAAGAGAGATTCACTGATACAATCGCAAGCAATAGTTCAATGCATTAATTGCGCGTGTTTGCCCGGAACACGGTCGGGCAAATATGCGTTGCGTAACACGGTTAATAACTGACCGCTAATAACCAAAGTGATAATAATCCTGTTATCGCGCGCTTCCATTTCTCTCTCTCTCTCTCTCTCTCGCTATTTCTTTCTTTTTCTTAAATTACATTATTTCACCATTTCGCCGAAAGCGAACATTGTTTTGCGCGTTAAACATTAATACATTCAATCAACTGTTGTCCGCGATGCATGGCTTGTTCTCGAGATTAAATTCTGAAAATTTCATCGGTAAATTTCATCATAACTCACGGTAATCATCGTACAATACGTGAGATACCGGAAGTTTGCTTTCACGTAAAAATTTATCGGTCGCTTCTTCTTGAATCATGAAAATCACGGCGGGGAACGCTCGCGTGCACGTCGTTCCGCCAGGATAGAGTTATCGCAATGATCGAGTTAAGTCCATTCGTGTAACTTTGTTAATGGGATAACGGGAGTCGCTGCTCTCTCCTTTGCGTACCGTAACGTTCCCCGTCCGTGATTGACAACACTGATTAAAAGAGGATTGAGACTATTAATGAGAAGTTCTCGGATGACAAACAATACGCGAGCGAGATACCAGCGCGAGTGCAATCCCCGAGTCTTGAAAGCAAAAAGGAGCGAAAGCGTTACGAAACGAGCGCGAGATTCATATACGAATATAAACACTATGTATTTATACGAGACGCTTCGTGAAATTGAAATCGGCTCTATGAAGATGTCTGTAGAATATGTCAACGCTGAAGGTTCCTTGATTAGATCGTCCGAAATACCTGTCGCGTCGTTGCGTTACCCGGCACATTTTAACGTAGCACGGGAAGAAAAATCGACGATGGCATCACGCGGAAACCAAGAACGTTCTTAGAGCAGACCCGCCGCCTCACAAAGTAGTTCAAGATAAGTTTAACGAATGGCGGTCTCTCTTGCGAGCCTCTCATGCGAGCCAGAGCCTGGCATTTCGCTTTCAGGTGGAAGAATCGACCACGCTCACCACTACAACAACGCTTATCGCGCCCTGGATGAGACCCTGGCACTGGAGGAAGCCGTCCAGGCAGTTATGAAGGAAGTCGATCTCACGGAAACGCTTCTAGTGGTTACGGCGGATCACTCGCACGTGTTAACCCTCGGCGGACTGGCGACGCATCGCGGGAACCCCATATTCGGTGAGTCACCCCATGATACTTTGATCGTGAGCACGCCGTATGCCACATCTCGGTCCACCCCGAGATAAATCGATGGTCTCCGTTTGTAAAGCTGGATTCTTGGATGCCGATTAACGAATGATCGATAATTAAAGCAATCGGACGATGGAAGTCGCTCGCTCAATCAGCTGCGTTCGCAAATTTCTTAAATCTCCGAATCAGCATCGATCACCTCTCGTTTGCCCTTCGCGTACGAGTGCAGATCAGGTTTTGTTAAGAGGATAGTAGCGTGTGATTCCCCAATCTGCTGATGCTCAATGATTAATTGCTATCTTCAATTAAGAATCGACAGTCGAAATGCAGTGATGGTATTATTATAGTCTTTCATTCCGAAGTGTATAACCACATTGCTCCACGTGCAAATAGTGGCAAAGAGCGGAGAGAGAGCGAGAGAGCGAGAGAAAGAGAGAGAGAGAGAGAGAGAGAGAGAGAGAGAGAGAGAGAGAGAGATTTAATTAGATTGATACATGCGCTGATCGATGATCCGTAATCACATCTGCTGTCTGATACGAAAGCCCGTTTCATATCAGATCGAATCATATCGCGTACAAGTAATCGACTAGCGAGAATAAATAAGAATGTGCATGCATGAGCAACGATCTCGCCACGTGTTTTTTTGCTTTGATTAAACACGAAATATCACGGAGTCTTCATAAAAGTGGCCGTACCCTGATATCTGCTTCCCTGAATTTTTAATCATACACGTGCCGACACGATGAAGATATATGTGTGTACGTGTTAACGGATTCCGCGCGCAATCCTGGCTCGCTGCACGCGAAGGAAGCATCCCTTGTTGTTGCCGGCACGCCGGCACGGCCCTCCGATATCCGGGAAGGATGCAATCGACTTTTAAAGCGAAAAACCGCCTGGAAGCATTATTGGATTACGGAAACATGATTGGATTAACTGACTGAATCGGCGATTTTCAGGCGCGACCGCTCGTTTTTCATTCGCGCTTTCGATGATCGCGCGGTGATGTCCGATTTCATTCGCTCGCTCGTTGGCGTTGCTATCACCGCGCGCGAAACAATCGCGTTGATCGCGGAATTCGAATAAGCAACAGCAACGACAAACAGATAAGTCAGACCGCAACGGCCGGAACTGAACGGCTGTGATTTCGCGGGCGAGCATCACGGTCCATTTGCGCGATATTCGGAGAATAGCGCGCGATTGCGTAACGTTAGAATCTTCTAATGCGAGAAGCGTGTATCAGAAAAGTTTGTGCAATTCAGAGAAGCACTTCGGTGCTAGGCAAAGGCTATCAAGAGCGCTTCACGCGCACCTCGGATTGATCAGATATTTTCACTCAGCACGGGAGATGTTCCTGTGCTAATGCGTTTACGACAATAAAAAAGTATCGCGCGGCCATCCGCTCGCAGAGCTTGGACTGTCGCTTCATCGAGGTTTTATTAAAATTTATACTCTGACGGATTATCGCGCCGATGGACGGGCCGTTCCTGTCGCGTTCGCTACAAATATTTTACACGGGACACGTAACGAGACGCTCATAACGGGGCGCGATACTCTCGTCAGCGTGATATTTCCCGCCGCATTTTTCGCGTGTATCATTTACGAGCGTCATTCGTCCACGAAGCTATCGCGAAGAGCAGTCTTGCGGGAATCTCCTTCGTCTCCAGTGAGACGACTTCGATTTCGCAATGTTTCCTCCGAGCATCTCGATCTTCTGCCCTCGAGGTCGCGCGAACGGCGAAATGCGCTGATCCGCGACGAGCGATGCGGAAACGCTCGGCAATCAGAAGTGGACTTCCTGTCCGCGTCGACGCGGGCTTTCCTCATAATGTCTCCGTGCTGATCGCTCGCTTCAGCGAACGGTGCCAGCAGGTGTGTTGACTCGAGATTCGCGCGAAAGCCGGCCGGATGTCGCGATCCAATACCGAACGAGCGATGTGAGCGGCGCTGTTTTATACTATCGGGAGACGCGAGTTCCCGGCTCCATCAAGCGAAGGAGGAATCGTCCTTCCGGCGGGACAGGCTCGGATTCAATAAGATCCAATCTACTTCGACAACCTCGCGGCCACCCGTCGACCGTTCGCCCGGTCGCGGTTAAATTGAATCGTCTGAGAAACGTAAAGAGTGGCCCTTCCCGCATGACCGTATGCGGCGACCGTTTTTTCGTTGGTCGAAAAAAATAACCCGGAGTTCGTCCGGGCGGCCCGCGTCGCTTCAAAGAACGCCAACGATCGCCCCCCTTTTCCCGAATCCTGAATTATTTTGCGTATCGCGTTCCCCGCGGGATTGTTCGACATCTTGTTACTCCGTCGAGAAGTTAATCCGCATTCGTGTCCGCGTGTCCGGCGATAACAACTCGCGCGAGCTCAGCTGCACAACAGCTGCGAGCAACGCGAGTTTATCAGAAGGTTCCATCGTTCGGAACGATGTGTGCGCGCGTACGCATGTGCGTATTTTTTTTTTCCCCAAAACCTGATTCCATTCATCAGGCTTTTTTCGCTAGGCCGGATTGCCGCCGCGCGGAAAACTGACGGAATTCGGGATGCACATGTTTTCCGAGGCAACGCGGATTAATTTCTTCTATTACATGTGTTTTGTAATTGATTTTCCTGACACTCGATGAAGCGAACAGCTTGTTTTTACTTGAAAACTCGAAGCAAACTCTTACTTCTGCTTTCTTTTCATGGGAAGGCGAAACTTCGTTTAAACTCCTTCGGAAACTACTTCGAAAAGAATTCGTTCTTTCCTTTTGGAGATTACTCTTCTGCTTTTATTAATGTTCGGTGATCTTGTCTACTGTTTGATATTTTATTGGGGAATGATTATGCTCCAATGAAACTATAATAATGCATTGTATATAACATAATGCGTTGTATATAACACATTATTAGTTATGTGTATCGACTGTTTATAGCTAATCGTTAATATAACTAATTAATTAATTAACATGGAGCAGATTCTTAATGCGAGTTATTTGCTGCGAAACCGTTTTCAGTATTGTGAACGGAAATTTTCGAACGGAACAAGATACGCTGCGATGGACGTAATCGTTCTATATATTTTAATACCATTGACATCGCCGGTTTACGTTCCATAAATTTTCAAACTAGGCCGCAATCAATTTACTCGAATTACTCAAGCGGAAGGTTAATTCAAGCAGAAAGTTAATTCAATAATGCAATCCTTCATCATGATTATATATGATTAATAACATTCCACATGACTTAATAGAAAATTATACATGCGCGCGTGTGTGTGTACGATTAATTGCGACCACAAACCAAACGAGATAGTTTGTTAATTAAATAATTCGCTTACTATGCGGCACTGTTGCTTCGATCTGACGGAATCGTTCCGCAAACAGCTAGAAATCAGAAAAAAATAAAACTTTAAAAGATTACCGAAACTTTTCTATTTTACTCCGCTCTAAAAATATATCATACGTCAAACAACGAAGCGAACTCTCAAATACGATTAATATTAATCCAATTAAACCCGTCACCGCTCGCATGCACACGAATCGAGAAGCTTGGAAATATTCGAAATTTTCGAAAATACTGTTAACATTTACCACTACACGTCTCTCTCTTTCTCTCTCTCTCTCTCTCTCGGAAAGGATAATCCATATTAACGTACATACGCAGAGGGAACGACAAGCGTTGAATCGTTTTGTCACGATATGGAAGATAGCTAGCGCAGAAAATCAGATGTTGGAGTAATCGGGGCAATATCGATCCGTTATCGAGAGTAATTTCTGTCGCGCGCAGGTCGCTGCGCGAGCGATAGATCTCGCGCGGAAGAGTTCGCATCGCTGCGCTTTTCCTGTCGCGTTGATTGCCGTGAAATAAATAGCGGTCGCCATACCGGCGGTTCCCGCAATTCGTCGAGCGTGTCGGAAGCGCGGTATCGCGTGAACTTTTAATTTTCGCTTCGTCGAATTTCGTTTGCATTTGTAATTGAAAAAATATTCGTTGACTCGCCCGCGGGTTTATCGGTGTCATCTAATTCTCGAGGCGCTGGCGTTTAATTCGCATCGAACGCGACATCGCCACCGTATTGCTCGCAGATTGAATTCCGCCAGTGAATTATTCCGCATCCGGCGGATTCGCCGTCGCGGTTGTTAACGCGAAACGCCGCGAGAACAACGCGAACAGGAAGCCTCCGACTGTTTCTCGCGGACGCCGTTTGAGCGATGCCGCGGACTACTTTTTCTTGCAGCTTTTCACATGAAAATGAATTCCCCTCACGGCGGAAGGTGCCCTCTAACGATCTATACCATGACTGTGTCGATGCAATGACGCGGGGCTATAAAAATTCATCCCGCTGATGATCTCGCGTACGGTCAGTCCTCGCCGTATTACGCTCTCTGCTTTGATCGGTTCCGCTTGGAAAGAAATTCGCGAGGAATATCCGAGATTCCCGCAGTCACGTAAGAGGATTCATAGCACGTGAGGAATTCAAATTTATCGCCCCGTCTGAATACGGGCTATAGCCGAGACCGTCCAGAGGCTCGACGGTAATATAATTCTTTCTTGCGACAGAATCGCAGCGGGTCACGATACAGCAGGTCGTCTCGCTGAAACGCGTCATTTGTCGCGTCAGAAATTTCGAAACGCGGTCATGCGATCTCGTGCATAATAAAAATAATGGACGTAAGCAGGAGCGTTAAACCACGCGGTCGACGTGCCGCGTGAAATACGATGTCGCGGAAAGGGACGGCGGGGGAGGGGTGGGTGGAGGAGGGCAGCATATCTGATACATAACGGGGATAACGTTTTTTATTTGCAACGTTCCGCTCGCAATTGCCGCCGACCGCGGCGTTCGACTCGGAAAAGCTAAAAATGAATATGCAGTCGCCCGTACGCGATGTAGCCTCGTATCGGCCATTGTAATCGCGATGAGATGCAGAGCATACATTCGCCGCACGCACATTCGCGTATCGGCAAAGGAGATTCGACCGGAGGGAAAACTTAAAGTCACAAATAGCATACGTTCGTGTTCATTTTGGAAAAATATATTTGTCGCACAGGAATATCCTCGTTTTTCTTTCTTCGCCGAGAGCGAAAGCCTGGATCGATTCGCGATGAACGCGATTGAGCGGATCGGCATTGATCGACGAATGGCAGACTGATTGGCTAAATCGGGACTGAAATTTCATATCGAAATGTCGGGGTAGTTTTCGAGCTATTATGCGATTGAAAACCGAGAGAAAGCCTCGGACGAAATCTCGCGGAATAAATTGCAGCGAGCGCTGCGCGTCGTGTAAAATTCATCCTCCGAGCGGGATATCTATCGATTGTTACGGACGAATTATCCGCGCGGGCCAACTTAATAATTAGATCCCGTAACGTGCACACGGCCGATGCCCGTACAAATACGCGCAATGTCCATTTATAATCCCCGTCGCTCGCAAAACAAATCCGTGTAACAAAATCAATTTATATTGTGGATAACATCGCGCCAACAGTTATATATGTAAATCGACAAATATATGCTCTGGGCATACATCGGCCCGTTGCCCGAAAATTCGGTCAATTATCGCGCGTCGGTTAGCGCGACATCCATCCTCCTTTTAATCTCCCCGCAGCCGGACGGATTCGCCAACATTGTTGCTCAGAGACGTCTGGCCGTTGTCCGGCGATGATATAATTGAAATATATTTTGCGCACGGTCGTTTGACGACAACGACAACCGTTGATATTCAACGAGTGCGCATACCGCGCTCTGCCGAACTTTCCGTCCATCCGCGCCGCTTGTAGGCCGAGTTTGAGGTAACAAAAAGGAAGGAGAGAGAAGGATAATTGATGAGAGCGATTTTCGAATGACGCGTCCTTCCGGAAAGCGCGATATCGATCATAACGTGATATCGCGCGCTGTTATCTCCCCGTCAACCCGTTTTAACGATCCGACAACGCGTTACGCGCGTGTCTCTCCAGCTGCGGCCGGCAATTTGCGTAATATTAATCGACGAAAGATGTACAATCGAATTAGCGAGTCGGGAAGCACGATGGATGGTGATGTAGCAAACGAGATTCCCGAAATCGGTAGCGATCTCATCGAGTTCGCGATCACGACCAGCGCGTCTTTGATTTACGGCTCTTTCCCCAAACCTGCCAGAATTAGGGCTACGTAACAGGTTTCCTCTTACCGCAGCATCCTGCGGAGCATTGTCAACGAAGGTTCGATTGGTCCCTTCTAGGTAACGCCATAAATTAGCGGTTGCGTCGATCGGAAGTGCGCTGCGGCTGCTTTGAGAGATTAAGATCGCACGGTACGCCTGGTAAAGCATTTTAGAATTCGCTGTATTTGAAATATATGTATATATATATTACGAATCGATTGAAGCTCTCTTTCGACGAAAGAAAAAGATATTCTTGCGTTGATTCATGGACAATTTTGCCGAAACGTCGAATACCGAACATGACATTTATGCGACATTCGATTCAAGTTTTCTCGAATATATATATATATATATATATATATATATATATATATATAGAATAGATATAGAATATATATATATATATATATTGCGACAGTTAATTGCAGGAGTGTCACGACCGATTAACTGGATCGATAATAGATCCGGCTAACGATTCACTCCACGTCTCCCTCGGCGCTTTCAACTGGCATTGCAATTACGAAATCTCGGAGGATGCTCCGAGAGGAATATAGCTCGAGGGGTGGCGGAACGGGACTTAACTAAGTTCAGTAAAAGCGCGCGATGCTTAATGCCACGCCGTTCAGGAACATCTAACACTTCGAGCTTTTGCATTTTCACGACGGCGGCGGCGGCAGCGGTGGCGTAGGTAAGGGTGAGGGGGAGGGACAGGGGGAGGGCAGCGTTTTATGAAACTAACTTGCCGTAGCTGTAGATGGGGAGGGGAAGGAGTTGGAGAAACGAAGGGAAACGGCGTGTAATATGCATTACGAAGAAAGTTATTCCCTCATTATATCCCTTTTTCATTTTCTTTCCTTTTCCTCCTTCTTTTCTTTTCTTCTTCCCCCTACCCCCTGCCCCCTCCCCCTCTGCTTCTTCCTTTCTTTAATGTGCGTTAATGTTCGTCATAACTTTCTCGCTCCTTCCGCGTAACTTTCGCAGCCCGTGTAATTTCACGTGCGAGCAGATCGCGCGCACTCGAGAGTTTCAGTTTCCTCCGAGCGCTCTATTTTATATCACTGTGAAACGGGCCGCATATTGTCCCTTGAGATCCGACGTGCCGCCAGATCGGTTGTGGGTTCATCGGAATCGAGCTCGCTCAAGATCATCGGGAAAAATATCACGGCTGATTCCTGCCGGCGAAAACGGCCGGCGTCCAGCGCCGGTTAGGCGGAACGGGATTCTCGGTTAAACGGCAGGGCGGAAGGGCAAAGGGAAAAGAGAAAGGATGAGAAATTACGCGAACGATTCACGCGATGCAGTGCTCGTAACGGCTTTTATTGCGAGCCGTTCATTAAGCCGGTTTACTTTGTTTACGCGAGCGCATTGAAGCAATTGTAGCATGCGCCGATTCGCGCAGATATCGTTTATTCGCCGCGGAGCAGTTGCGTAAAATTACACGAGTTGCATCCGCGAACCGACCGTTAAGAAGCTAATTGTGTTTACGTCTCGCTGGCTGATCGATATCGATGCGATTTAGAGCTCCCAAATCGTAATCGCTCGTCTCACGGATGAAAAGCGGTTGCTTGGTACGCGCGAGATATCGCGAGTAATCTCGCATACCTTCCTTTGCGATTCTCGCGAGGTCGCGGAGGTCGCGTGGTGAAATCTCACGAAAATATAATCGCGCGTATGTACATGCGATACGTATTTCTCTCTTCTCGTATTCACGCAGCTATTCGTCGTAACTATTCGATCCAATAGCTTTCTTTTTTCTTTGCTGGAAGAACGGAAGGCAGAGGAAAGAAGGAAAAATTTGTCCTTCGCTTGTGGCGATTGAAATTCAGATCGCGATGCTTAAACTCGCACTCGCACATTTTTCATTCCGACGTAAATTTAACAAAGAAGAGACACGTTCCGGCCAGCGACCTAATTGACGTTGCGGACGGTCCAACCGCATTTCCTGTTGCCGCGATTACTCGCTTGATATGGGTTACGGTGCTGGAATAGATTGGAAGTTCCCAAGTAGTTAGCTCATCTTGAATTACATCGCTGAGGAACTATTTGGAAGCTATCGCGCGCCGACCTCTTGCCAACTTTTTCACTTTGATTATTGATCTTTTTGCTGATCGACGTAAAGCGAAGAATGCGGCAATCCCGGCTTAATTATTTCGCGAGCGAGCTACAGAGTGCAATGAAGCTGAGAAGAAAGAAATCCGCGGCAAATTTCCCTTCGATAAGAGGACAAAAGTTGGAACTTGCGCGAATTCGTCAAGAAGCGACGTTCTTCGGGTATCACCGATAGTTGCACAGGATTATCAGTACTTGCGATGGAATTTTAGTCCGTAGGGGTCACTTAAGTAAGACTCGAAAAATGTTCGATGGATCGAGAAGATTCCGTTGAAAATGTACGAGTTCTGTTAAATTGTGATACTTTTCCTTTGCTCCTTCCTCGCATCTCGTTCGAGTGCGAATTAACTCACGCTCCGCTCCGCGTGACACGCGTATTCGAATCTCGCGTGCAATCAAACGAAAGCTTCGCCAAACTTCCGATTGCAAAGTGCGCGCACTTCGTTCTATCTGTCGTCGGCGCTTTTGAGCGTGTCTTTCGGCGCGCGCGCCGAAAGCCCGCGCTTTCGCGCGAAGTTTCGACGAGCCTCGCCTATAGCAGAGAGAGACACGCTTAAAGACTTTATCTCGTTCATCCAGATTTCCACGTGCGAGGTAATGGCCGGGGTGTCGGCGTGCACCTCGGATATGCAAAGTAATCCTCCGCCTTCATTCTTCCGGCTTTTCCGGCCGGAGCCAACATCGCGATCGTTAAGGACGTAGCCCGCCTAAAGCGTTTTCCTTCGGGATGTTTTTCGTCTGTTTTCATAATTGAGATTCCCAAGTGCGGAAACTGAATCCGATGACTCGCGCGTGCCGCACTTCCTCACGACGCTCATGGATCCCACGGGAGCACGCGGAATCTTCACGCAGCCGGAGGAGGGGAAGAGGGAGRGGSGGGGGGGGGGGGGAGRAGGAGGATAATGAAGTATCCGTTTGCCACGGAAGAGTATTAAGTATCCCTGTTTTCAAAAAAGAAAAAAAAAAGGAGAGACAAAGAGAGGGAAAAAAAAGAATCGCGCTGCACCGCGATTCGCGGACGCGGTCCCTCGGCAATTTTAAGCAGCCGCTTCTCGCTCGCGATGGAGAACCATCCATCGTGCTCGGCGGAAGGAGGTCTCGCTTCGTCTCTTCCTGTCCCTCCCTGCCTCTCTCTTTTCTTTTTTTTTTTACGCAATCTGTCGACGCTGAAAGCGTCATTGATCTCCCGTTTCCAACTTAGCTCCCGGCTAGCGTGTACCGCTGTACCGTTCCTGAACGCGATCGCGCTCGGAATATCCGCAGTAAGCGCGATCAAGAGCGCGATGCATTCGAATCACGACTCGTCCATCCGCGGATAACACTTGCCGCCGCTATAAAACGCAATGCAAACATTTCCACGGAGTTATGCGCGACTGTTATTGAATGCATATCGGTGCGTGCGCGTAACCGCTCGCGTAAACGCGCTTTTTACACACGCCGGGTTATAAAGAGGTCCGTCGTGCGATTCCGCTTACGGTATCCCGGTGGTCCCATTACGCTCGAACGGTATCGCATAAAAGCTAAAACTTTTAACTAGCCAGTTTCCACACGGTGCGCGGCCGGTCGCAGCATTCCGTTGCGACAAAATCAGCAATTTCATCCGGTAATTGAAACGCGCGCTATCGGAACGATTTTCATCATCGGTCTTTCTCTCTCTCTCTCTCTCTCTCTCTCTCTCTCTCTCTCTCTCTTGCGCGCGCAGCGAGAAGCATATTTAAAAACAAAAACTGGTTATCGTATTTTTGACTGAAAACGTAGCTCGCTGAATATCGCCGCTGAGCACGGAAAGATAACACGCGAATCGTTTCCCCAAGCTTATCACGCGCTAGTATTAAAAAGCAGACGTAGATACCATTTAGCCGGCCCTTTCATTAACTACTTTAAACTCGTTAATCGACTTGGTTTATGCTATTACTTCAAGCCCCTTCCCATTAAGCGAAACCTTAAGCAGCTCTTTTTCAAATCTCTGCCAACGAGAGAGCATACTCGTAATCATCAATTGAATTTGATCGCATCATCGCGCAGCAGTCGATTTAATCAACTTGCTTGCTTACGTATTCGTGCACGAAATACAACGAAATCGAGCCGAATGAGGAGGATTTTCTGCTACGGAGTTCCACAATCTAATTTACCTGCGAACCTCTTTGCGACCTTCGCGAAAAAATCGCGCGGGGCTTGATCCTCGCGAGCGATCCCGCGCCTTTACGCGAAGCTGAGGAATTAATCTCGCGAGACTACGATAACAAGTCGGATAAGTCAGAGCGCGGAGAGTTAAGTCCAATTTGGATTCAATCCAAAATTTAAAAAGAAAAGGGAAAGAGATTGCTTTGAATGAAAAAAGTTGACTGGAAGGGCACGCATCCAAACTCTTGCCTTTCCAAATTTTCCGTTTGCGGTGGAATTTATGACTCGCGACGCGATCTCGATGGTTTGTAACTTCTAATAGATCTCTCGTGATGCCTTCACCTCGATTTTATCGGAACTTCACTCGCAAAACACTCTCCAGATTCGAATCGAAATCGACGAAGTAATCGGATAGACGTGGCGCTCGGCGGAAGAGTGCGGCCAATGTATTCTGAAGCAAGAAATAAACGCGGGTTTTTCCGGACTTGCAAAACTCGATCCACGCTGAAGCGAGAGGCTTGCCGTTTATGCGGGACGGGACGAGTGGAGAAAGAAAATCTTCAGCTTCTGCCTCTCGTTCCGGCGAGCGAAGCAATCTTCATGGCTTCGAGCATTCCAAATGATTTCTCGCCCGTAATCGATGTTGAAAAGGACGAGAATTGAAACGTTTCTTACAAAATGAGACAAGTCCGGGCTCGTGCCCTTCAAGAGGGTTAAACTTTCGGGTACGTGCACATAAATCTATAAAACCTGACGCCATAATCCTTCGATCGTGACATTAACGCATTGACGATTCTTTCTCTCTCTCTCTCTCTCTCTCTCTCTCTCTCTCTCTCTCTCTCTCTTTCTCTCTCTCAACTTCCGCATGAATATGATATTTAGAAAATACATGATTTTTCTTCGCATTACGTGCACTCTATTTCGCTTTTCCGAGGAGAAAATCCTTTATGCTGAAGAATATCACTGTCAGGATCGTGGCTCCTTTTGCGCGAGATGATATCAGCTGAGATGTCTCCGACGCGGCTTGAATAAAATGGCTGTAGTCATCCGAAGTTTAACAATAGTGTCGCCGCTCGTGTGCATGTCATCGTGTGTATCATCGTCAGTTTCGTGATTCCGCGCGGGATGACCGTGAGGATAAGGCGTTTCTTCTCTCGAGCGTATTCAAGCGTATAAAAATAGTCAGGAAAATGATTTATGATTGCTGCACGATCAATTAAGCCATTTCTGCTTAGACAACTTCTCCGCAGATCTTGAGAAGAAAAAAGATTGAATGAGAATTGTTCAATCGAATTTTGATACGACGGGCGAACAATCGCAGACCTGAAAACTCGATCCTTAAGTTTGCGAGTTTTTCAATAACGCGAAAACATGTTGCACGTATCACACGATTAATAGCGATCGGAAATAAGGCGATGAATGTAATAACTGCGATCATGTGTACGCAGTTTACGATCTTTTTAATCGCATTCTTCAAATGTTGAAGATATTCGTTGCACGCGTTTATTCGATTATCTTCGCTACTGCAATCTGTACATTGCAGCGCAACAAAAAGCAGTAGTCTTACTAAAATCTGATGAATGCAAAAAGAGAAAAAGAGAAAATGCGAGCGTACATCGAATTTTTCCGAATTATTCCATTAAATTCCTTCACGACTCCTTCATGACTTGTTTATCGCGAGGGTTTTAATAAACGAAATTTGATCCGTCATTGTTGGTACAAATGCGAACGAAAACGTCGTAAACGTCGCAAAATAACGGTAACGGAAAACTTTTACAACGCACGAAAATGCCGTAACGTCATAAAAAAATAAGTAGTTTGAAGAATTCGGCGGAAGGCATTTGTTCCCGCGAAAATAAAATAATGGAAGAACGATAGAAGAGACAACGGCGCTTTTGCCGTAAGAAGTTTCTGCCACGAGCGTATCATTTCCCGTAAAATATAAACAATCAAAATGGAGAAACGGGGAAAGGAGGAGACCGAAAGCTCTTCCGTTCCGCGATTCAATCTCGCATACTCGAGGACTGCCGAGCGGAAAACGCTGTAGCTGGCGCGCATGCGGCTTCGCGAGCAAGTGGCTGAAGTATTTTCTTCTCGTGGGATTCTTTGCGGACAATTGACGTCTTAACGTTTTTACGGCAAGAATGGCACGGATTTTAATGAGCACGTAACTCACGTGAAACGAGATCCGGCGAGCTTAACCGCGAGAACATCGAGAGAACATATCTCTCTCTATCTTTCTCGGAGATGAGTACAGATATAAAAGTTAGCAAAAACCGATGCGTGCGTTGATGACGAAGGGACACGCTTAGAAGCATATTCGGCTGACTGCAGCGTATGACGTATATCCAGCACGGTGTGTAATTATCATGAGAGCTTTAGAAACACTTAAGCCACGAGAATAACGTCATTAATATTGAAATGAAGACGAATGAATTCATAACGCGAGTATCAGCCGTACGCGCGGGCTGCTGAGAGCAAAATTTACATGAGACAACGTTTCCGCAGCTGTCGTAATTCTCCGCGACTCCTTTGCGATTATGATAAATTCCTCATCGTGAGAGATATCGTTGCGTTTCGAGAGATCGCTGTTTCGCGGATAAATAATCGAGGATCGATCGCAAAGACTGGAAGGCCCGTTCTCTCGTCAAATTCGTAATGCTGGCGCGATTCTTTCATCGACGTTCGCGAATTTACGCAGATTTACATCCCGCGGTTCAAAAAAGCCCACCGCGCGTAAACGCGCGAGCTCGCGGGATCATTCGCGAGAAAATGCGAGCCGCGATTAATCCGCTGAGAGCAGCAACAGTCGCCACTTCGAGCAGAAGAATGTTCGTCGCTTCTCCTTGCCAATCTCTTGACATTGACTGCGTGGCATTTCAGAGAAGAGAGAACGACCGAGGCCGAAGGTCAACGGCCGAAGAGTGCAATCCGTAGAGTGCGTTTATCTCTATCGCGACGATTTATCACCATAAATTCAGGCGGTAGCGTGACGTTTTTGCCGCAATCGTGCTGTTCCGAACGGAATTCGTGAGCTTCTTGGAGCGAGTCAGTCGTTAAACGCATCAGGGCTTACGGCGACGCGCGAAAGGGAGAAAAAAGGAGCGAATGTGCCGAAACGCGCGATTTCATCAACGCGGGAGTTATTTCCCGGAAGAAATAAGTTGACCGAAGCGGATTTGCTGGATCGGAATCGAAGATACGTCTTGAAGGCGGTCGCGTTTTGCAGACTACGAGGAGGAAAGCACGATGAGGGAATGTCGTCCATTACTTAGAAAAGATATAAAAGAAATAGCTGAATCAGTCCGGGGCGTTACTCTGTGCGTTTTATCATGCTTTATCAAAATCTCAATCCTTGATCGATACTTGTCGATACGCGTCCGTGAAAGGCCATCATCTTCAGGGAGACGAATCGGTAACAGAGTCCTCGCTTTTAGCCCGATAACTTCCGCACCCCTCACGGGTAAGGTTTGCCACAGATCGTGATCAACGAGCGGGTGGGTCACGGTCGAAACTGATCGAATCGCGAATATGCTGTTGCCGGGGGCGAGTACTTGAAGAGCTCTCCCTCTCGCGCCAATCGGAATTCGGAAAACGTTCGTAAATCAGGTCGGAGAGGTCGTTCTGTCGGACTTACCGTGGCACGCCACGGCGGGCCTCGATCCATTAGCTCAGAAATATATAAGATCACGGAAGCAAATCACGGACAAGCATAGAGCCGGAAAGTTATGCGATAGCGGCCGCTCACGAAGGCGCACATAATAATGCCCGGCAGAGTCGTGAGTTAAATTGCACGCCGGATCCTCTGGACTTTTATGTCGACTGCGCGAGGATTCCTTCATGCGGTCGAATATGAGCCGCGGTGATATCGCTGCTCGGCTTCGTGATCACGGCAAGACGGATTGCTATTCGAGCTCTCGATTGGATACTCGTTGCGAGTTCCATAAACGCGCCACGTCGCGACCTCGTCGTGACTTATTGAGGACAATATCTTCCTTTCTTGTTCTCAAGCGTTCTTATTCGCAATCCCTGTCTGTTAGCGAGTCGTTATTCTTGCAAGCCTGTATTCATCGTGGCACGCGTAGTTGAATTTTCACGTTGAATCGCAGGCTCTTTTATCCGCGTTTATGTAATACGAGACTAACTTGCGCCGGCAGTGTAAACGGGGCTTTCCGTATTACCGCAGTCTCGGTGTTACGTCTTACGGCGGATTAATTTGGCTCAGGAGTGTTATTATGCGCAGATATCATCGCTCCTTTCATGCTAAAATGCCGCAACCGAGCGCCGTAACTGCCGCGATAATATCGACGTGCGGTTCAGCCAGTTCAGACCTGTTCTTCAGGCTCGCCTCTCAAAATGGTTTCGCGCGATACTTCAGCGCATTAATTAATATTTAATGGCGCAATATCGCCGCATAATCGGCTCAGCTATATCGGCACAAAGTATTTACCGCAAGCTCACCAAGATCATTCGACATCATTAGGCAATTAACGGCGGCCAGTACGCGCGGCGACATCAAAGAATCCTTAATTAGTCTCATTAGTCTGATATTTACGTGGCTGATGCAGAATGCAGAATGCAGATCTCGCAAGAGCGTTTCTTCATTTCGCGCTTTGCGCGAACACCGCGCGAGACGCTGAGGCACATCGGGCATGAATCCGCGACGAGGTCCTGAAATACGAGCCGCTCGTTGTGTAAACGACCGGGGTCTGAAGAGCTATATCTCGGCGAGGAGAACAAACCGCCATATTGCACTGTCCGCCGCTATTTGCTATACGTGAGTAAAGCAGCGTAATGGGTGCTCGGCTTTCTTTCGAGTTTGTTTAAGCTCGTGCTCGCGCGATTGCTCTCCAGGTTGCTCGCGTAACCCGCTTTCTCCTTAACCAGCATTGATTCTTCTTCTTCTTCTTCTTCATCTTCTTATAAGTCCTGTATTTTATATTTTTAGTTGCCATCCATGTCCTGTTCTCCTGTGACATTGGTGTTCAACTTTTGCACCAATGATTTGGAGGCCGTTCAAGTGTCTGATTTCCCATTTTTTATGATTTTTGCAAGCTGGTCATTATCCATTCCGTTCCACACGATCTCTTCATGCTCGTCTTTTGATTCTGCCCCATCTTATGACATGAATCTCGCAGATATTGCGGATGTTCTCGTTGCGAATTCTGTTCCGCCAAGAGTATATTATGATGCACCATAAAGTCCTCATTTCCGTTGTTGCTAGTTTGGTAACTCGTTCTGTTCTTGTTTCAATGACATAGATCTCAGTTTTATATATCTATTTTGTTTCTTAAGCTCATGTACTCTATATCGCAGCATTGGGATTCCGGGATGCAAACATGACATAAATTAGGAGAGATTGTACGATATATCTGCGCAATGTAAGACATGGCGTATCGTGTATTTTATTACTCAATTTACAACTTTCGCGATAGAAGCTACTCTCACAGTTTTTAATAAGATCAACTTACCAACTTTCGCAGATTATGATTCCTTAGCGCGTACGAGTATCACGTACAGGCATTAGCCTCAGCATTTGCGAAACGCAATCAGGTTGCTCGCATCAGGTTGCGCTCGCGTTAATAATCGCGTTAATAATGAGCGACGCGAGCCTAACGAAGCCATCGCGAAGCGCATCAGCTTGCAGAGCGGTTCCTCGCAAATAAACGAGAGTTAATAAACTCGCGCGGGACTACGCAGAGGATCGCACGTCGATCCAATTCGCGGGGAAATTATCCCCAGTTTCTATTTGCGGCACTCGCCGCTTCGCATTGCGCTTCACGCCTGCCGGCTCGAAAACTTCGTAGGACTTATCTGCATCGACAGGATCGTCGGCTCTTGGAAGTCACGCTCGCACGTATAACCACTTATCCGACCTGGCATTTACCCTGCCGCCTTCCCGCGGAGAGGAGGCAGATTGCAGGATATTACTTTGCCGACTTCGTGATATCGTATCTCTCACCCTCGTTCGCCTTTCGCGCTACACTCTTCTTTACACAGCCCTCCCGATCGGCCCGGCGCGTCCGCCGTGTAATTCGTAAGTTTCCACGGTGCATTTCGTGATCCCGACGTCGGCATTACACGCCAGCCGTTACAGATGGCCAATTAAAGCGTTACAAAGAAGGAGAAAGAGCCACGCGCCAGTTCTTAAGTGCCAAACGCCGCCGAAATGCGCTGCTACAACTGAATGTGCGGCCGTCTTTTCTCTCCTCGCATGAACGAGTCTTATCAGCGGGCTGTTTAGCCGGATCGATACCGTAGCGAGGCGCAATTGCGGATTAGGAGCTTCTGTGAGATTTATTAATCCGATCGCCACGGAAATGTCTGAGCAGTAATTTCCGGTAGCAGGCACTTTTTGCCCGTCGTTTCCCTCGCACGAGCTCTATCGTTGTTTTACGTTCCTCGCTCGGGAACGTTTGCCTTGGCTACGATTGCTTCCCATTCATACTTCAACGACTGACCACTCACTCGATCAACGATGTCTAATGTTCCTTTGATATTTCCCTTTTAATCTCTCGACTTTACACGAAATTTATCGATTCGCAATTGCCTGACAAGTGAGTAGTTACTTGAGAATCTGCTCCGACTCTTCTGGATCCAGGACATCCCGCAGCAAGTTCTCTCGAATACCAAACGGATGTGCCTTACATACTTCTCAAATTCCTGAGGAAGGTCTTAAAAGTGTGGAAACGTTTGACACATGGTGTACATTTATCACACGGGAAATGTCGACGCAACTTGGCTGACTTGTCCGACCGATTCCGGCTCGAAATGCTTAAGAGGCTATTACACTACGCCTACTCGTTCCTCGGCGAGGAATTACCTCGCTATTTACCCCTAGAGAAAGACAGTGGTAAGTTATAGCCATGTCGCTCATGCCGAGGACCCACGCGAGAATTTACATAGATTAGATTGATGGATCATTACGAACGATTTCCTGCCGAGGAGCCACTCCTGGTCGGCCGGTATGGGGAGAGGGATGCATCGCGAGATAGACAGCGAGTGTAGGTGCATCAGTCAAGAGCTGTGACGCGCGACAGCGGCGCGAGCGTGCAATTACTCGAAGAAACAGGGTGGGCGTTTTCGGTCTATCGGGCGTAAAATGCAAGAGGGGCGAGTTTAAAGGGAAGCGACCCGCCTTGATTAGAGCGAGCGCCGCGCACGGCAAATAAACGGTTAAATTATACATTGCTAAACAACGGACAGTCTCTCCCCTCTGTCCTTCTCCCGTGAAACATCCGGCGGTCTATACTTTTGAGAGTGGCTGCGCGTTGCGAGGAGGAAGAAAGCCCCTTGAATAAAACATACCTCACCGGCGTGAGCGTGTCCCGGAGTCTCCGCTCGTTCCCCTCTACCATCCTCCTACCCTCGTGGCCCCTACATCTTCTTTTGGATCTCCTCTTTTTTCATCCACCGTCCCACATCCGCGTTCGACATTCGCTGCTCGTTTCGAGGCCGCGCGCGGCCGTCTCGCGTTAGCGGCCAGGTCGAATCGTAATGAAGGACGAGCGCCCAGCGGTGAACTTGGCGAATGAACTTTAGCACCGTCGTGGTCGGCGAGCCACGCCGAAAGTGTCGTCGTTGCTAATGGACCGCGTCGCAGTTACCCGTATTTAACGCGCGAGCAAAGCGCGCTGGCGGTTTCTCCTTCGCAGGGCCGAGAGCTGCCCGAGCTGCTCCGGAGAACTTGAAATTATCATCGTGTTTAATCCGAGGTGATGCCTCATAGCGGACCGCGACGTTAAGTCCGAAGTCGCGAGTCAAGGTCCCGCGCGATTGATTGATAGAACGATCATCGGCGACGACAAAGCGCACGATTAATTCCTCTTCTTCGCAGGGATCGATAGCAAGGTGTCGGACGTTGACGGACAACCCTACACGACGTTGCTCTACAGCAACGGGCCGGGTTACACGCAGCCACGCAGCATCCTGCAAGAGGCTGGCAAAGATTCCGTTCAGGTAAGGCCGCGGGATCCTCCCTCATTTATGCGTCTCATCTCCGTGAAGCGAGGCGGCTCACTAGTGTTTATTGGATCGGGGGATGATCGAGTAGCGAAATCGAGGCCGCGAAATCGAAAACCCATCGTACGCTCCCTCCTCGTCCCACCGCGAAATATATTTCCACCCTTCCGGCTGTCTATCCGCAACGAGCTTCCCGAGCATCTTGAGAATACTGTACTGGGAATTTCTTAATCTCTTGGAGTGCTAAATGAAAAGATGTCGCGTTATATCAACAAGAGACAGATTTGATATACTTATATTTGAGAAGAAGGTACACGTGTACGCGTAACGATACTGAAATCCGCTATCGAAGAATCCGTGCTGTGGAAAATGAACATCCGGACGAAAAATCTTTAGAGCATTACATTACATTACATGAAATGACTCGAAGAGGTATTTTAAACCGAAGCCATGACGGGACAAATCGATGTTTATCTCGAAAGAAGAGAGAGATCTTCGCAGATATCTGCAAACTATTTTCTCCGCGTAAAACTAATTTCTCTCTTTTATAATTTCGATGAATCGCGAGATCTTGCATTAGTCCTTTTCGATGAACATCGACGCTGTTGGTTAATTGTTGGCTTAATTGCAAAGGATATCTATACAATACTCGGTGCTCGACTGGTTGCCAAACAAGTAACAAGTAACGTGCCTCAGTGGCTGGCTGCTTTATTTATCCTCGTGCATTACATTTTATTTATACTTCGTACATCCACGCACGATAGTTTCGTCTACACTGCGCGTCATATATTGATTTAATCTGTTCTGCTAACATATCCTTACGAGAGTTTGTATTTATCCTTCCGATCGCGCATCCCCATTGCAGGTTACTGCATCGACGCGAATGCATTTCCGCTCTATAGGTTTTTGTACGTTGCGTATTTACGCGGCGATATGAATTTACGCTAATCTGTGTCAACAAAAATATTCCGCGTGTTTTAACAGGTTTCCGCGGGAYCCCCCYCCCCCTCTCCCCGCCTCCCCTCCTCTTCCCTCTCTCCATCTCGCGCGGCGTTCGTCTACTTTTATTTCATTTCACGTTTACGATCTATCGGGCGGACATTTGCGCGTCCGCCCACCGGCATATTTACGCCACGACATTTGACATCGCGAGCTGGATCATCTCGCGCTCTTTCGCGCATTTACATTATCACGCCGAACACGCGCGAGCATAATTCAATCCGCCTGATACGGCGCCGGTACGCGGATATCAACTTTCAAACAGTTTTACGAATGCAAATCCCGCGCGCCGCGTATAATGACGCGTTTTTGTCACCTCGCGCGAGCACAACACGCCGCATTACTGCGAGACCGATTCGGCAAGCGGCGTAATTTCATGAAAATCCGCAGAAACCCGTAAAAAAAAACGCGGGAGATACACGTCGGAAGTTTCCCCGGAACCGCGGGAATTCCGCGGACGGTTCCTCATTACGTGGCTAATTAGCGCGAGTAGCTAACGCGTCTAATTAGAACGATATCGCTGAGAGATTATTCATTGTTCTTTGTTCAGCTTCATTTGGAATTATCTTCGTTGCCCAGCCGCCCAGGTATTTAATCGGATCGCGAGAGATCGCGGACGGCTGATGAATTATCTTTTCATTGGCCACGAGAAGATCCGCAGGCGGTTTCACGAGCGGTTTCTCGCGCGCGCCATGTTCGTCATCGTCGCCGCGATATTAAAAAGTGCGGCTTGTCCGGGCGCAACCGCGCGATTCCGCTTGCTCGCGGCGCTCTCCCTTTTCGTCCCGGTACATCCAGAGATCCGGCTCGAGTTATAAGGGTGTCATTTGCCACGGTGACTCGTCGGGCATGATTATTCAATTTCTCGACGACGCTCCGTCAGAATGAATCGTCATAAAGCGGTAAGTGGCCGGGGAAGAAACTGATTAAAATCTGGATGGCCATCGGGCCGATGAATTACCGTCCAGCCTCCCTTTCGCCTCTCTCGCTCGCTCCCGCCCCCCGCAATCGTTATGGCTCCGCAAAGACGGAGGGAGGCATCCCGGCGGTAAAAAGAGGGACAGTTCTAAGGAAATTACGTGCTCTCATCGTGATTGAGATCGTTCCCGACGAAGCGCAACGGTCGCCTGCAAATTATTTATTTCTTTTTTTATCTCTTTCTTCTTTTTTATTCTGATGTCATTAGATGTACGTGCCCAAGCTAGTTGCGTTGTTCGCACTTCTTTTACACAATGGCTTATAATTAAATGTACTCTGAAAAAAATGGAAAATGCACTCCGAAGCGCAGCACAAATGGTTTTATATTTCATTGTTCAATAATTATCGGAAAATTTACGCTGTCATTGTTTTGCGATTTATTTAAATTGCTCGTGAACGAATAGATTTTAAAAATAATCATAAATGAAGGATGAGAAAGTGGGTGTATTGGTATAACTTGCAAAGGTATTGCTCACAACACCACAAGCTGTATAAAAATTGCACGATTTAATGGAAAATAGCCTTACAAAAATATTCTTAATAATCTATAATGGCCCGCTTCATCATCCTGCATCGTGATCGCCCTGTAATCACCTTTTGTTTTCTTGTTAGTTCTTCGAAGAACCAAAGTTTCCCGATAATTCCCGAATTCCCGACTCGAATATTACTGATAACGCAACGCGGACAAGCTAAACATAATTAACATCAAATATTTATCCTAAAATAAAAATAATCTATAATCTATAAAAACAATCATAGGCAAGCCACAGCGGGATTTTCATCATGCTTCAAGTGCGTGCCTCGGAGAGATCTCTAATCTTTTATCTGATTTATATATCTTCTCTTTATTAGAATCCTCTTTATTAGAAGATTGATCTTGCGTGGCTAGTATAGTCATGGTAATAATTGAACATTTATTACAACATCCATTAGCAAAGAATCTTGTATTATTGCGTGGACATATTTGGGAAATAAGTCTCCTTGTTGCATGCTCCTTGTTTTTCTCTATTAGAATGTATATAACGCAACACTGGATATAATCTGGCTCAGATTCTTGGCAGAATATATCATATAGTAGTGCTGCGAGATAATATCGCGAATCCTCGATTCGCGTCTCTACCGCATCTCTACGAAATACCATGTAAACGTAAATTCGCATAAATCGATATCGCGCGAAACAAGAAACGCTCCGTTTGTACGTGGAAAGAGAGCGAGCGAGCGAGAGAGAGAGAGAGAGAGAGAGAGAGAGAGAGAGAGAGAGAGAGAGAGAGAGCGTGTGTCGTTCCTCGTTTTACGAGGCTGCGATTCGCATAACGATGTCAGGTACGTATCAAGCAGGCAAATCTAGATCTGCAAACCGGCATTAGCGGAGCGAGTCTCGCGATCGTACATACAAAGTATACTGTAAACGTGCGCACAGTGTTTCCGAAACAAAGAACGACCCAATTTTTGACGGAGACTATTTATTCCGGGCTGCATTTATTCCGCTACATGCGGTACATCCAGAGCATTCACGTTTGCGATTCCGTGAGCGGTTTTGCATCGATACCGTAAAACGGCAACGCGACGATATCAGATTTCAGATGACCGATTGATCCAATGTGTTACTTGTGTATCACGCGGAAATCAATCGTGCGTTAATTTACATCGCAGTTGCGTGTAATGTTGAGTTTAAGTGTCATCCAAAATGGTTTGATGTTTATCGCGACCTTCGGAAGCTGAACGTTTTTACCGAAGGAGGATGAGAGCAATGAAAGCAGGAGGAAATAAAATACATTACTGCACGTTTCGATAATTTAATTACGTATATCGAGAGTTAATGCCTGCAGGCGTTCGGAAAGGATTAAACAGCCCGCCGGCTGATATCGAGCCGCTAACTAACATCGACTCGCTTCCCGCACGCGATACGGCGCGCAAATTAATGAGAATTTCTCAGCTTCGATAACTCCCTCCCGCCTTGCATCGCGCCCTTTTTCCCCTCCCTCGCTCAGATTACATTATGCACCGCTGCAACGCCTCGAGACTCGCAGAGTGATACAAATCTGTTCCGCTCCGCATGGCTGACTCGCAGCTCGCGATCCTCGTGAACATGAAATATCCAACCCTCGCGGATATCTCGGGGCTGCAACCCCCCTTGCGTTCATCGATGTAGTTGGAAACTCCCGCTTTGCGCAGATCTAGTTGCGCCGTTTCTTTTTATTTCCGCTAACGTTCGAGGCTCACCGAAGAAGCGAGAACGGAAACATGTAAGAAATGTGAAGGTCCTGAGGAGATCTCAGCGATTCGGCAGTGTTAAAGATCATAATGCTCTCGTTACAAGCTCTCTTACGCGGGTTGCATCGTTTAAACGTCGGCACGTCCCTCCGAGTACAGAAATATGGATCGTGGAATTCATCTTTGAATTCCGCGGATAAGAAATTCAATCGATTCTGTAGCCCGATGTGTCCCCTTCTATAAGAAGATAAATGGGGAATGCAGGACAAACGAATCAGGAATTCAATATCTGCCTCGGCGCAAAGCTTGCCTCGATGGCGGCGTCATTATCACTTCTACATCTGATCCCCTTTTCATTTACCTCGGCAAGCGCTCGATCCATTCCGTGGATTTTGTCGTCGGGATACAGCGAGCGAGGAGTGTCTCACGTTTTTTCGCAATATTCCGAATTCTCGCGTCATTCGATAAAAACGTCGCTTCCCGAGATGTACCGATGTCGGATAACGCCGACTTCTCGCGATACTTAACACTTTACCGAGCCATAATTCCGTGGAACATCGTTTCCTGGTTACATCCGCCTCGACAAACCGCTTTACGCAATCATCATAGGGGATTTCTCTCGGGGGTTTTGCGGGAATGTTGGCAGGATTTTTATTCGTTTGGAGGAAACGCGAACGCCAACTGCCCGTTGCGTTTTAGTGTTACTGCTCGCTCACTTCATTGCAAAGGAAAACGCATCCTCGTGTTTAGAGAAAAGTTGCAAATCGTAGAACCGTGATTTCTTTTTATTTTATTATTTCGCGCGTTGATATCGATAGACAAGTATTGTATGTGAGGTTTGATCTGGAAAACTGGGCGAATCGCATCGAGACTTTCCGTGCGATTCTTTGGAAAATCAGCGGAAAATCAGTGATGCGCTCGTTTCACTCTAGTCGACACCAGAGATATTCTATCATCGAACCATGATATCTTTTCTTTAATATCGAACGTTCTTGCATCCTTCTTAGAGATAATTTGCTTTCGAAAGGTGTTATCTGCTAAATGTCGAATCGTAATATTAAAATCATGATTCTGGATATGTTCGTAAGTTGCGGTGTCATCTGATACCTTGAAAACTGTGTCTTCGCGTTTTACAAAAGAACGAACATCACGCCTGGCCTGTCAACGCGCCTTTATTTCAAATCCAAAGCCGCCAAATCGAATGCTCGTGTAGATCAGTTTCCATCCGAGTGACTGCATGACTCCGTTTGTCTTCAAGCTCCGATTTAAAATCTTGATCGCGCATATGCGGATGCAAATCCGCGAAAAGAAACTAGATAAACAAAGGGAAAAAAATCTTCGACGCCACTTCAGCGTCATTCCTCACGCCCGTTGCCTCTTCGACGGATTACACCCTCATTGCGCAAAACCACTTTGGCTTGACCGCACTACTTCGGGACTTGCCGTGGTCCTGGCCTTTCATCTGATTGTCGAGGCGAGATCGCGGCAAAGCTTTACGGTGTCTCGACGAGAAGAAAATATTGTGAGAGGATTCCTCCTTTTACGCGACAGCGTTTCTTCTTTGAGGAATAAAATGGACAGAGAGAGAGAGAGAGAGAGAGAGAGGGGGGGCGGAGGGGAACCACAGTGGCCTAGTTAAAAGTCTTGGCGATACTTTTGCAAGGACTGCTTTAATGTTATTCTCGTTTTAATCCTAAAATGTGCCGTTTCTGTTAGAAGCGACTCGGCTTTAAAACGATACGAATTTCAACAAGACGGAGGGAGAGTAACGCTTCTCTCGTCGAGTCTTTGGCTGTTATAGTTTCTAGTATCTTCAAGAGTGCACAAAAGTGTAGTGCAGTGGGAAGGAGATTAAAGTAAACGCAGTAAACAATTCAATAATCGCAGTTAACAATCGAGAAAGGCGCGGATGTGAAGGAGCTCGTGGTTTCTGATGATTTTCAAATAGACTTCGTTTTACTTTGAGAATTAATTATTGAATGCATTTATTTTGCATTACGAAACGCGCACGAGAACGGTCCCCCCCCTCTCTCTCTCTCTCTCTCTCTCTCTCTTTCTTGGTACGGAATTCTTATCTCTTTGTTTATGCGAGACGCGCACGATCAAGATGTACTCCGCGGAAAAGAAATTTAATTTAAAAGGGAACAATTATTGTAATTACAGATGCTTATCCTTCCTCCCTCTGTTTGTTAATTGCATTCAATGAGATGTATCTCTATTGTTTCTGATAAATAAGTAACACAGAAATTTCTCGTTACCTTTCACCTTAAATTGAATCGCATTCACGATTGACGGTATATATTTCCACATTATTGCAAGAAACTGTGAAAGTATACCTTTACAGGTGGGAAAACAGGTACGCTTTTATGTACGCGTGCATATCACAGACGCACAAATACATATCTCTGAGATCATTCGACCTTTCCCACTTAAAGATATTTTGTTTCAATTTACATGTAAAACGGCATAAAGAGCCTTCTCGCCGTTTCATTACTGTATTCTACAGGGCCGCGACTACAGCAACAGCTACGATTCATTAAAAAATAATGCTTCGCTGTCCAGCGATCCACCGTCTCAGAACTGAAACAAAAGACGCTCTTCAACACCTCTTCCGACATTCAAGACAGCATTTTCCTCGGCGTTTACCGTAATTCATCGCTTCGGAAATGGCACATTACAGAAAACATGTCCTTGACGAACGTTCTCCCATAAAATAGCCTCATGTGTCGAGACGAGGATTTCGCTACGCTTGTCTTAGCCAACATAAGTGTGATGTAATCTCTCTTGCATCTATCAGCAACATCAATTCCTCAAGTTCCCGGAAAGCAAACCCGATGCAATTTCGTAATGTTCCGCGCTCGGTCACAGCACTCGATCAAAAGCGGATTATCTGAATTTGACAATTCCCCTCCCTCCCCCCCCCCCCCCCCCCCCCCCCCCCCCCCCCCCCCCCCCCCACCCCCCCCCCCCCCCCCCCCCCCCCCCCCCGCCCCCCCCCCCCCGCCGCGTCAGGATCCAACGTGAATCCGAGAGATCCCAGTGTGCATCCTCGCGAGGATGTGCGCGCGATTCTGTCCGCTGGTCGATCTTCAGACAGTAATCGCACTCGAACGACTGTGATTACAGACGGCGGGTGTGCCGAGGGCGTGGGCGACTCATGGTGGCGAGGACGTGCCGGTGTTCGCCATCGGACCGCTCGCGGCCACCCTGTTCTCCGGCAGCTTCGACCAGAGCTACATCCCGCATGCGATCGCGTACTCTGCCTGCCTGGGTCACTACGCCAGCCGCTGCTCCCGGGATCCCGCGGACAACGCCAACGCCAGCGACACAATGAACGCCGCCCCGATAAGCTGCCCCTCGGCGGAGCCCAACAGCGCGGCGATATCCAGTGACGTGATGAACGACGAACGGGCGCGGAATCCGCCCTCGAAATCCGCCGCCGGTCCTCGACGTGCCTCGCTCGCCGGCGTCTCCACCCCGTTGCTGTTGCCGGTGCTGATGGTGTTGCTGCTGCTGCTGCGCCCGCCGTTGCTGCCCTTGCCGCTCATCACGACGACGGTGCCCCTCGTTCTGTTGATCCCCCGGTGTCCCCTCGGAAGGACGAGTTAATGCGCTCCTCTTTCGCGTTTCCGGGATGGGAGAGAGAGAGAGAGAGAGAGAAAGAGAGTACGTGTGTGCGTATGTTGGTATGAGAGAAAGCGAGAGTAAATGAAGTCTCCCTGTCCCCGTGTGATGCCGGAGGTACATGACAGTGGAGCAGCCACCGAAATAGCCGCGTCGTGACGCGTAATAACGGCCAATGGAGTGACCGCAGTGTAAATTTGACGGGACTGACCGAGAGCGGTCATTTCCAACGACGAGTAGTGATCGCTGTGCCGCATGACTCTCGCTGACCCGTTTGGACGGCGTTTGGATCGTTTGCCCGCCAACGTTGCGCCGCACGAATCGTCGAGCATTAGTTCGACGCCATGGCTCCGAGGATTTTCGAAAGGGCGAAAGGGCGATCTCGAAGGCATAGAGAGAGAGAAAGAGAGAGAGAGAGAGAGAGAGAGAGAGAGAGGAAGAGAGAGAGAAAGAGTGATCTAGCAGCATCTTCGCATCTTTTGGATGCCGAGGACGAGAGGTGTCAAGCTGACGAATCGATGACGGATCGGTTTTGATCGGGCGATCGCTGGCGGTACCGCTCCGCAATCCTCTCATGCATTTTCAGTTTCGTGTCTCAGGCCACATAGTCGGAGCGTATCGCGACTCGGTGTAACTGCTTAATTGATGCAAGTTCCTGTTTGAGGTCGCTTAAAGGTTCTGCAAACTTTACGCTAATGACTGGAGCTGCTTCGATAAGGAGTTGGAAGCGCACTCGCTCTCACGCTCACTCGTTATTCCGAAACCTCGACGAATATGGTAAGTCGGTCGTGGTTTTCTCCTCGGATATGTCTCCCTCTCTCTCTCTCTCTCTCTCTCTCTCTCTCTCTCTCTCTCTCTATATATATATATATATATATATATATAATTTCTCTTAATTTTCCTCTACGATATTCCGAAACGTTTTTTCTACTTTTGCCTTGACTATTAATCAGATATCCCGCAACCGCGTTATTACGTCGCTGTTCTTCCTTCCGAATGGAAGTGGTGAGTCTTGCATGAGAGGATTACTGGATAATCGCCTCGGTTCACGTCGGTTCACTCGCGAAATGTCCCTCGTTATCATTCTTCTTCAGCTGGATTTTTCGGTTTACATCTGGATCCCGGGTAGCTTTCGATTAAAATTAAAATCTCGTTAGAGGAGAGTTCGCTCGGTTAAAATTTATTCCAAGTTGAGCGAAGATGTATCATCGCGGACCCTTTCCGTGAGATCGCGATCTCATCCTGAGACGCGATACACTCGGTTGGTATTTTATTTTTCTCTTCTTCTCTTTTTCTCCAAGGAAAAAGTCGAATTCCGCGCAACTCGCGCGACTGATGGAAGAAAGCCCGAAGAAAGCGACGACAAATTCTGAGATTCTGCGCTTCGTTTTGCGCCTCCCCCAATTTCCCAATCGGCGGATTTTTGCGTGATTCTCGAGAGCGCGTCTCGGTTTTTCCTTCAGCGTACGCTACAACGAATCGAGTGATAACGCATCCTCAGCGATCCGGCGAGCCATCGAATCGGCGAGCGACGAATCATTCGCGGCAGTCTAAGGGAACTTAAGGTAGACATAAGATGTAAATATTAAGAGCGAAACAGAGTGAAGGTCTACGAGTGAACCTCGAAGCGCGCGTTCTCGCACATCGAATGTAAATTTTGCAGGTAGGATTTACACGCACACGCACACGCACACGCACACATACACGCACACCGAATCAGGACGGGCGCCCGTTTCCCGTCGCGCTCATTTGATCCCTCGCGCGCCGCGAGTTCTCGCGGCGATTGCGAATCGTATAACTCGCCGGCCGGCTCAAAACTCATTCGTAACGTAAGCGGCATACCGCGCGCCACGCGAGAGAATCGCAATTCACTGCCATGTATTTTGCGTTGAGGGAATTGCAGCCCTTTTCCGGATCTTGTCGAATCCGCGCGCGAAAGCAATGAGTGCTCGCTTTTGACGAGACGGTGGCGCGTCTTCGCGAGCACTCGCGACTTGTAATCCCGCGCGCTTGCTCAATCGCGGCTCTGATTTACAACTCCGCGAATCGCGGCGAGCCTCCGTTTCTCCGCTCTTTCAGTCCCGGAAGTGCGTTGATAAGGTGGACGAGGCGGAAATTCGTGTCGCTTGATGCGAGCACGGAAAGGCAAACGTGTTCGTTTCGAGCTTCGACGGGCTCGCCGTTCGTGTTATTTTATTCTTATAGATCGTGCTTTGCGTCCGAATGTGCATCCGGTTTGCTCCGAATTGCTTTCGCGTAGCGGGCAGCGAATATATATTGTTAACTAATCTGTAGCAAATCGTTACTCTCGTTTCGACAAGTAAACAGTCGCCATTTTTATTCCTTCGTTTCTGCGCGCGTGTCGATGAATTCGACAACAACCTCGCAAGAATCGTTTACTCGCTAAGAACAGCGCGATGTCGGGAGCAGAGAGTATCTCTCAAGCGTGCATCCGCTTCGCTCCGAAACTCGCGTCGAGAGCGCCAAGATCAAGCCCGACGTAACGCGATCTGTTAACAAACGGCGATATCGGGACAGAGCTTGAAAGGCGAAGGGAAACCGGAATAAACCTCCGCAGGACGACAACGTCGTCTTTACGATCGCGAATGACTGCGACATAAAAAGCGGCAAGGGTAATTTCTGCCCCGCGCCCATGCTTTCTAGATATAAACGCCGTAAAACAGTTATACCGCCTAAGGACAATGAATGACCGCGCGGAGTGCTCCTCCGCTCTGCCGGAAGGAAATTTATCTGCCGGCGCACCGCCGGCTTGTTTCCCTGCGCGAACCACCGAGAGATTCGCGCGGCGATTACGCTTTTCATGGGCCTCGGCGTGGGCTTTAATTGCCAACGAGCGCGGAGAAATAAGAAACAGACGCCATGAAATCGCGGGAGAAAGAGAGAGGGAGGGACGAAGGGCGCGCCCGACGCGTTATCTGACAGGATCCGAATCTCCGGGGCTTCGCCGGAATACGAATCGCCGCATTGTTGTATAAAGTCATACCTCGCGCAATCTGTTCTGGGCTCTTTCTGTAATGGGCTCGTATGGCGGGGAATGAGGCAGCGCATCCTCCAGGTCCGAGCGAATAATTTCGGGATTCTGATCGAGCGGAGGAGGAGGAGGAGGAGGAGGAGGAGGAGGAGGGCCGCTGTGCGTGCGCGAATGCGCGAAATAACGAAATTTCATTCCTCAGTTAACCCGCGAAGAGGGAAAAATTCTCTCGGAGCTTTCGTCCGTCCGATTACATTTACCGGGGAAAGAAAAATTTCCGGAATATTCAAAGGGAAACTACTAAGAAATGGCGGAGGGTAGGGGGAGGGGAGGAAGCGGAGCGGCAGGAGCCTCGTTTCTGTTGCGAGAAATGTTCATTTTCTCTCGCGAGGTACCGTCATTCGACCCCGTGTAAATTTGTTACGTAACTTTAGGTGTCTCACTTTTACGCGCAAGCGTCTGGAAAAACGAAAATTGCATCGCCTGCTTACCATTCGCTGTCGGATAGCAGGAACAACGCGTGGAAATGCCTTCGCCTTGCCTTCGTCCATGTTGCTGCTCCAAGTGGAAATGCAAAGGAATACGAAGGAATGACCCCCCTTGCTTTCCCTCGCGGCGACTCGATGCGTTTAGTTACTTCCGTTTGCATGTGTGCAAGGTGCACCGTGCGACAGCGAGCTCATGGATCAGTGCCGTCCGCACGATCGGTGCGTTGTGCAGAAAGCACGCGAAAGGAAGCGATCGTTTTTAAGGAGCGAAGCTCCACTTGTGTTCGCAAGAGGGAAACCTCTCACGAGAGAGATACGCAGAGAGATATCTCTGTCTCTCCGCGGAGCCGAAGATGCGCTCGCTGTAACGCTGCGCTCGATACGACTCCGCAAATTCCTCCGACGCCGCGTTCGCGTCGTTTAAAATCCGAGCGGAGGAATCTAATCTGGGAAATCGCTAACAAGTGCGTATCTCAATTGCCTCCCATTCTACGGGAGTCAGTCCGTGTTACAAATTACGAATAATTTAAAGTTTAAATCGCCGCGGCCCGTGGAGCCGCATGCTCAACTGCGAATCTGTCATAGCTCCACGCTCAGCTTCGCTTCTCGGCTAATCGCGGATTAGGATTTCGATGGCGTCCGACAATAAAAGTCACAACGGGAGTCTGACACGAATTTTTCATCAGCGTTACGGAGCACAGCGGGATTATGCTTTCGGATCTTGAAGAATGTATGATCGCGACTTTGATCATACGTTTATTACGTTTGGAATCGTTTAACGATAATGCGTGAACGTCGACGCTCACTGTCGATCTCTCGATCAGATGTGACGAGGAGACGAAGCGGACACGCGTAAATCCGAAACATTTAATCGCGAGCACACGGCGCGCGGTCGTCAGCGTGCAAGTCGAGCTTACACTTTGCGGAACTTACGAACTTACGTTTAGATAGGGTTTTAGCGATTGCGACGAATCACATGAGACCAAATCACGACGAGAGAGAACGATACGGCTTCACCGATCTATATATTTCTGTAAAGAAACGTCAACACGAATTACTACGAGCGTAATTTACTATAGATATCTGTATACTATTGTTTCATAAAAAAAAAAAGGAAAAAAAAAACAGAACAGAAAAGGAAACCGAGTGTGAGTATTTCGTCAATCCTCCTTTCCCGTTCTGCACTTTTATGCAAAGTAAAAGTTTTTATATAAATATAAATAAATATTATATATGAATATGTAATGTGTCATTTATAATATAATTTAATATAATTTATACAATATAATTTATATAATTATATATTATATAAATACATAATATATAATATATATATATAATTTTATATAATTTGATACATTCATTTCGAGCATGAGCATTAATCTAGATTTAATAACTTGGCTTTCCGTTCATGCGAGTCGTCATGATTGGCAGCGTGACACATCGATATAATCATTCTCAGAATTTTAATACGCTTACCCTTTGTCCGTCACGTTTCCTTTGTTATTATAAAACGGTCATTCTCTCGCGGATATTCTCTCGCAAGTAATAATCGCGTAAATAGTATCACTCGCTGAATGACGCATTTATCGCTCGCTAACGATGGCGAAGGCGTTAACGAGCAACAGATACAAGAATTTATAAAATATTACATTTATCGATCATTCATCGAATTATTTAGCTTGTCAGGTTGACTGCTTATCTTGTTGAACGTTACGAATCTCGTTAAGTGCACTGCATCCTCTGGCTAGGCACGTAAGCGCAGCAAAGTGAGCTAACTAGATATCGCGGAGGAGAGGCCATAAATCTACTCGTGTCAGAGGATTAAATGCGTACATAGCGTATCGTTATCCGCGATAATGAACTCTATTTCCCGATACTCGCGACGGCGAATGAGCGATTCGCTCGCGGAGTCTAGTAGCTTTATCGCCGATCGCGATAGCCGCGGAACGAGCTAGCTCGCTTTTTCCCGCTCGTCATCTTGCGATTGCGCGAGAGGTCAAAGAGGTCAAAATGGAGGGCGTCATGGTCCTGCACGGGTGGAGAAGCCTCGTAAATCTCTTAGCATCTCATCATGATTGCGCGCGAGCGCTATTCAGTAAATGCTATATAACTCATTTGCCTTCGAACATTCCGCAACGAGCGCCCGTAGATCTTCTCTGGTCTTCCGTTAATGCAGCCGTTGTTGGAAGTGCTGTATAGGCGGCCATCCCGCCAAGTTTTAGCACAACGGAACCTTCGTCCTTAGACGAACGTATTCAAGGAGCCCTTTCGCAGCCACTCCAGCGGGCGATAACGGGAGGTAAAAACCACCACGCGCTAGTTGATTTAGCGTTACGCAAGTTGTACGAGAATACTGCTGTCTCTTTCACTCTCCGCTTGTGAATTTCATGGACGACACAAAGCTTTGGGGGGAAAAGAAATTCGGGGTATTATTAATATCATTCTCGTGTAACGTTTCCGTATAATGCGCAGATGATAAATGACTTTGTATTAATCTCGTGCCGATTGAGACGACAAGCGATTTCATTTGTATCTTAATGGCTTTACGTAAATCTTTGTCCATTTCATATCGAGGCGATTTATTATTTCCGTGTAATAAAATTAAAGAGTAAAATAAAATTAAATTATCTTTTTTATCTTTTTTAAGGTTGATCCTTTACGCTTTAAATTACTTTATAAATTTGTTGCGCGATATTTGTGAATAGTTATGAAGTTTCCCGCTGTTTGAATTTGGATTATTTAACGTTTTGAATTTCAGATTTTATTCCGCGATTTCGACTGAAATATATTGATACACTTGACGATACACTTTAAAATGAAATCAAATATATCTTCAGAGTGTTGTATGAACATTTCTTGAATAAGGTAAAATTTGAAATCAAATACGCGACGTGCGTACATCGGATACACAACGCGACTGGAATATACATTTAAAAGAAACGTTTGCTTCATATTGAAATTATTTAATGAATTTATACAATGAACTTTATCTTGATTATAAAATACGAACAATGAATTAACGGAGTCTATTTTAATCAACGTACGGAAGGTAAGAGTGCACGTTGCTCCGGAGTAATAATTAAAACAGTTGTTCTAGAATAACAATTGAAACAATCAATTACCCACTCCGACTTGGTTGCTTGATCGCGCGTAATTTCCACTCTGATAATTTTCCGATAAATAAACGTCAACGAGCGCGTTAAATCGGATTAATTTTATTAAGTTATCAGCGGAAGATACCGTAACGCGCTCAAGGATACGTAATCGCATCGAGGAGAATCGCATTGAGGAGGGGTCTCGTGTCGAGATTGATGCACGCGGCAGCATGCTAATAACGCGATGAATCGAATCGCGTTGCGATTAATGCGAAGCGGATGACTCGCGATTCGCGGAGAAACTGGAAACCAGCTTTCCTTCTTCGATGGCTGAGCCGTTGCCTCGAGAACGGCGATTACTCTTGCGTTATGAGAGCGTCGATCTTCCGCGCTGAATTTTCGCGCGAATCCAACAACTCGCCGAGTTCGACGAGCAATCGCAGCGTGACCGAATAGCGTGACGAAAACGTTCTGTTTGGGATATGAAAACTGCGATCGCGCCGGAAGAGCGGACTCGTCGCGAAGCGATCATCTTCATCTCTCGAGTGACGGTTCCTCTTCTTGGCGTAACAATAACGCTCGAATAACGGCGCGATATTCGACTAAATCGCAGCCTCGGAACTTGGGGAATGGCACGTTAGAAACTTGCGTTCGAGCGAGCGAACGAGGAATTGCATTCTGTCACGTGTCCGCGGCAGAACTTGGCGAAACTATGAGCGTGTTAACAGATTAAGCTGTCTCGCATATGCCCGAATCGAGCGACGTTCGTTAAAGATTGTCTACTCGGGACAAGTCATTTCTCAATTTCTCGCGACTCTTATTCGCGTTATTGTTACCGATCTGTAACCCGTGATCTGTGTTGATCTTGTAACTCTTCTGGCGTCTCGAGCTGCTCGATTCGAGACGCGAGAACGCACCTAAATCTGGAATCGTTTGTTTTCTTCGTGCACGTGTCTGTCGCGCGCGTCCACTTTATTTTCAGGCGCGTCGTCATAAAACCGCCCATAAATATCGTATAAATCGATTTCCCCAGAGTGTATTGTAGATTGAGTTAGCTTAACGCACTTTGGATAATCTCGTTTATCCGGCAGGAGTTGTTTCACACATTACAAGCGGGCGAGGTAATGTCGTTACTTCGTTGGAAGTTTGTTGGCGTAACGCGGAGACGTAGCAAGTAACATCACGGAGTAAACATTAATGTCAACAAGTAATCGTAAAAAGTATCGGATGCTCCGAGATATGCTCGCTTCAAGATACTCTTCTTACGGACTATCTCTCGGGGAAGATATAAAGAACTGAACGCCTTCTTTCGGTGCAACGAAATTTTCATGAATTTTTCTGTTCTATAAAACCTTTTCATTTGCATCATTTCTTCCCATATCTCTAATAAATTATCATTGTTATTTTTAACACAATGGGGGAAAGTATGGCGAAAGAGAATCTGTAATATTGCCAGAAGAAAAGAGATACGACAGCATTGAAAGAATTTCTTCCATAAATTACAGTTGATCGAGTCTGATCGAGATTTGACATGAGATAGTACGAATTAATAGAGAGAGAGAGAGAGAGAGAGARAGAGAGAGAGAGAGAGAGAGAGTGTGTGTGTGTGTGTGTGTATCACATCCATCATCCATCGTGCATCATAAATATACGATCTCTTTCTCGTCGATATAAAACGTCAAGATATCAAGAAATTATTTAACAACGATTTTATTGCTCGCGCAACAATCGTTAAATCACTTTATGATTACGTAGAAGGCTTGCCCTGCAATTTTGTTGGCTTACAACATAACTGATTTGTCTGTGCCCTTGGAGAAATCAGTTCTTATCAATGCCACCGCGAATTCACTATGAATCGCGAATTTCCTCGTATTTAAAGCACTATCTCACTCGTTAATGACCGTAAAGGGTGAGATTAAAGGAGACGCGCTCACGATTGCATGAAATTTCAGCATAAACGATTTTTTAATCTAACAATTTTGCAGAAGTTATCCAAGTCCTCGATTAATAACCCGCAGGAAGTACGCGCACTGAAAACGAGCATCCAATTTATCAAAATAACTTCCGGGAAAGTTAAGTTCCGTACGGGTCTTCGGGGCTTTTAGTCCTCAGGGTTTTGCCCTTCTCCAGCGGGAGCACTCGATTTTGGTGCGAGTGCTTATAAAAGGAACGCTCTAAAGCCGCATCTCCGCGCTGTACTCTTAAGTTTTCACAAAAATTACACATTACCCGCGCTCGATATAAGCGGAGGAAAAGAAAAATCGTTAAATGTACACACGTACACACACATGCACACGTATATGCGCGCACTTTTCTTTCATATATACATATCGCTGGCTCAAGGATCGCTCCGGTCGGTGCGCGCGCCAATACTCGTATCAGCTTCACATCAGCCAACAATTTTTCTTGGATGTTTCGCGGCATGTTCCGCGAGCGGGTCATAAATTCTGGCGGAATGAATTCCGCTAGACGCATCCGCGCGCGCGGGGTCGATATCGATTATATAATAGCCGTCCCGGCGAATGAGGGATCCTGTTCGACGCGAGTCGGAAATGAAATTTGTCGCGGTGCAACAAGTAGTTAGCGTTTTGCCAATTATCGCACTGCACCCACACGAGCAAACAGCCGATCAGATCCGGTAAGCTCGCAACGCACCTTTCCGCTCGAGTTGCAGCGGCTTTACGCTTCGACTACTCGATCGGCTTATTCCCGGCAAGTCCGTCAAGTCCGTGCCATTCTTTATTCATCATGCTTGCCAGCGCGAGCATTTGGCGTTGATGATCACGTGGCATTCCTGAAATCGATTGCGAATGCAAGCAGCGAACGAGAGTCTAGCTTGAGAAACCATGACGTTCTTCGAGTCTTGCACAGATCATTCCGATGATCCCTCGATAGCGAGACTGCTTGCCGATTGATTCCCTCGCGTTCATCGATTAGGAACGAAACTACTCGTTGAATCACTTCGCGGAGACATACTAGATCTCGCATCGATCGAAAATCTTCGTCGTCATCATCGATGACGCTCAGGAACAATGCGCTCGGATCCACAACAGCGAATGGATTAAGCAAACGGGTTCTGGGCCTGTTTTCTCCCGCTACAAGTTGGCTTGAAGCTCTCCGAAGAGCTGGCGATAATTTGTCATTCTTGTCCACCGATAAGATCGCAATCGTGTTTCCAGTGGCGTCGGGGGTGGCGTTTTTATTGCAGGCCACGCGGTTAAACAGCGCCTAATAACATCGATCATCGCGAATTGCGTCGCGAGCGTGAGATTTATTCATCGCCTCGGCTTGAATCGGGCATCTGTCATGGAAATTCAGCGGCGAAAACGGTAAGGGACATAAATGCCATGGAAATTGCGGCGCCACACGAATGTCCCGCCAGGGAATTCGGCATTCTTCTGGAACTAGCTTACGACAGGTTGTTTAGCTCCCTTTGCAACCGGGGAATGGAAAGGTCGCTAAGGATAAGGGCGGGTAAGGTGGTCCCATATTTGCATAAGTTTATTGGAAATATAGAACAACGCGGAGAGGAGAGAGAGAGAGAGAGAGAGAGAGAGAGAGAGAGGAGACTGCGTCTCCTCGCAAAGCGCGATTCGCTACGATTCACGCGAGAGACGCGAGGTATCGCGACTCAGCGAATTGCGCCGTAAAAAAGGAATATCGATCGACAGATTGAAACTTCTCGCTTCTGTCAAGGCGAGAGACGCGGCGTGCCGAGGAAACCCGTGACTCCGTTTCTCTTTGGCCTTCTCCTCTTTCTTCGTCGTTTATTGCCTCACGGGCGTTGCGCGATCGGTGATCGTTGCTCGATTATCGAATCGATAAGGAAGCGCGCATTGCTTTAACAAATTGCCGTACAATCCAACGAGATTTTCGTACATTCTTATGCATGAATTCCATTTCCACGCGCTTTTATGCGCGCACCTTCGACGTTTGCATTCCGGGTAGCCCGGAAATCAATTTCCGCGGCCGAAAATTTCTCATAAATTCTCGTGTATAGTCGCGCGAGAACAATTCATGAAAAATTCAGATCCCTTCTCATAAATAAGAAGCCGAACGCGGGAACGTTGAGGCATCGTCGCTCTTAACGGGATTTAAATGCGCGCGACGTCGTCGTGAATTCACGCGCGACGTATGCATCTCCATTCGAATCGAGCGGCCATCGCTCGGCTTCATTGACAAATATCCTCTCACGGGGTGAGAGGTCGCCGTGGCGAATGCCGATGGAGGTGGAGGGAGGGGGGGGGGGATCGGGAGGACGTCATGCGACGCGATTTGCGCGAGAGCTGGGAACTCGTGCCGCATCCGTTTCGCAAGATGAGCGAGAGAGTCACTGCTACCCTTCGACGTGAACCGGAAGATGCACCGGGGTGTCCCAGAACTGTCGCCGTTTCTTTCAGCGCGGATTCCTCGGGCAATTTGAAGTCGATTTTCGTTTGGACGGTCGCTCGTCTTTTTGCGAGCTTTTCCGGATCACGGTATTAACCCGTAAGTACTCGCGCGGAAGAAAGTTACGCGGATACGCGTCAGCGGATATTTATTTCCGCGCTGAGCGGATCTAATAGGAAATTTTTGAAACTTTGGGAGTTGGTAGCGGGATACCATACGCAAAGCTGCTTACCCTCGGCTCTCCTTACAACGCCGATAAGGGTGACAACAAGGTGACGAGAATTGCTTGCGCTGGAGATAATTCTCGTTGGATTTACATTGATATCTACACGAAATCATCGAATCACTGCGCGAATTAAATTAAATATTTATGAAGTTAAATATTTATACCAAGGCACGGATTCATATCAGAATCCATATTAAATCAGAGCACGCGCTCGCCGGCATAACGAGACAAGGAAATCACGAGGGGGAAACCTCGCTCGTGTATTCGCGACAGATACACGGAACGCTCCGTTGTTTAACGCGTCGTTGTGAATAAAGAACGTAACAATCGAGAAAGAGAACGCTGATCGCGTGGACATACATATTGAATGACATATTGGGCGATATACTGGCCGCACCTGAATGATTCGTCGCCAAGTGCGATAATGCATGCTCCGGTAGAAAGACTGATACATATGTTGCGCTTTATTTACTGAAGGGCCGAATGACAGAGCTACAATATAATTCGATTCCCGGCTGGCTTTCCGATATCCTGTTTGAACTCCGCCTCGGTCAGCATCAATATAAGCGCGAGTCGGATCTCCGGATACATCGCATCGGCAAGCTACTGGACCCGAATCTCGCTCGTTCCATCCCTTCGGCCTGGATTCGCGTCTCGCCGGCAGTATCGATTCTGAATTCCAGGCGAATGCCGCCTTAGCCGGCGAGATCTATTTGCGAGATAAAGCACAATGGCGCGTTATCTCGCGAGGCGAATCCGCGACAGGATGAAGCTACTTGGTCGAATCAGTGGATTACGTACGATTATGTTGCGTGATGCAAAACTTTGCGTGTCGGACTATGCCTCGGTGATTACACACACATATCCCGAGAAATTTTAATTACAAAGGACAGGCGATTGCTGATTTTATGGAGAGATCCAGAAAGCGCGGAGAGATCTAAGGGCATCTCAGGAGAGACTCGGAAAGACTCGGAGGATCTCTCTTGCTTCGTTTGGCACTGCAATCGTTTCGCTGGTTCTCCTAGCACTTAGTCCGATCTAGCATTGCAGATCTTTGGGCGGGAAAGATACATAGCAGAATGTAATTGCATGTTAACGCGCTGGATGGTCGTAAATTTTCGCGCGGACCTACGAGGAAAACGTGCTCCTCGGGTTTCCGTTTCCGGACTACGCGTCCCGGCCTGTAAAAACGGAGTGCCGCTTCCGGAACGGAGCGAAGGCGTGTCTCGCGATCGCGCGGATGTTCGCGCGGAACCGTCCGGCAGCTGATAAATGCGCTCGAGCGTTGCGCCGCGCGTCAAGAAGAATAAATTAATTTCCGCCATCGCAGCAAAAGACGGTCCATGCGGCTGAGTGCATCCGACTGCAACATCGCGCGCTCTGATGATCCTTTTCGCGTCGGGCACTCGAGGCGATATTTACGCGAGAAGAGAGCGATGGCTCGCGATGAAAGCGAATCGATAAAATGCGAGATCCGCGAGAAGGATCTGAGAACGATACGGCAGACGTACAAATTATTCGAAGCCACGGACGAGCGAAAGAACGGAATTGGGATCTCTCGCCGAGGCTTCGTCGCGAGCACCGATAACAATTAACGTTGACAGAATAAACGTTCACGACGTGGGGGGAGAAGGAGAGGAGACGAACGGGAGATGCGTCTCGTTACTGCATAGACGCGCGGATGCAGTGAGTTTCGGATTTAACAACGTCGTGTTCCGACATCTGACGTTCCGATATCGCTGTTCGCGAAAAAAAAAAGAAAACGAAGAAAGGAAAGAAACTAAAAGAAGAGAAGGTCAGAATCGATGAAAACGTCTGGGAAATCTCTTGGCTGGATCGTATTCTTCACAGTATACCGTAAATTTTAATTACCTCGCTTAATCTCTCGTTATGTTCGCTCATTCCGATTCGCTTATCATCAGCCCGACGTGACTGCCAATTCTGGCGCGTCGTTACTATCCTGAACTTCCTCTTGGCCTTTCTCGCACGTTAAGAGAAGTTTTCGCGATTCGTCCGCAAGACGGATCTCTGCTAAGAAACAAGCGACACGGAAGCAGCAGACGCGGAACGCGTCGGTGGAAATCCCGCGCGAAGGTGCGCCGCAAGTTCGCGAGAGAGCGAGCAGAAGTTTGCTCGATTAGCATCCGGCGCTCTTTGATCTTCATCACGAAGACCGCGAACACCCGCGCGATTGATTAATCATGGCTATCTCGACGCAATCCGATTCCTGCGCTGATCTTTTCAATGCTCGCGCGCGTGCCGCGCCGCGAAACTTTCCGATCGATCGATCGAATCTCCAGAAGCCTGCTAGTTTTATTGAAATGGATGAAGAGAACTCGATGGAAACTGGACGTTCGTGGCGCCAATCTCAATACGCATCGCGACGGGCAGATATTAACGCGATCGATTTTCCACCGTTCGCATGACGGCAGAAACGGGAACGCAATGAGGATTATCCCTCGATTGCGCGCGGTCAAGCGGCGAATTTCAATCGTGGATTTTTCGCGAGAGCTGCACCGGATGTGCTCTCTTGTTCCTCCTCTCTCCTTGCTTCTTCCTCCTAATTCCTCCGTTCTCGGTATCTCGCGCCGATCTAGCGTGCGCGATTTTGTTCAGCTTTTTCGAATCGCGATATCGCTGTTGCAGACATCAGCGGAATCACCTTTCGAGTGCAGATGTTTAATTCCTCCCAGTCGAACGAAAGGCGCGTAAGCGACTGAATCGAGCCTGCAAGTTTCGACGAGCGGGTATTCAAACTCGTGCTTCTCCACTGGGGAACAACAGGGACGAAGACCTCTGCCAGGTCAGGCGAGCGCGCTGGCCGAAAACAGAAATATCGCGAGATAGCGATCGCGCGGCGAGTGAAGCTGGCTGCAGCGAGACAATAGCTCAACTAGGATTTCACGATGCAGATCCGATGTAATCGGTCGGTTCTGTGTCTCTAGAAAATAAATTATCTTGCAAGATGCAATCTAGATAACGTTTATGAATTTAAGCTGGTAAAGGCGTGCTTACCGGAATGCCTGAATCAGAGCGCAAATATGTTCCTCAAGTAAATATATACGTAGAGATAACAAATAGCTAGGATCACCGTTCTAAATTAAATCGGATAGAACGTGATGGTTGGTAGATTACGGTTAAACGGGGGATTTTAATTGAAGAATGTGTCTTCCTCCCGGTAAATGGGTCTTAAGCAAGAATTCGAGATTCGAGAAATTTTATGCGGAACATGCAGCAGAGAAATCACGTGTTTATTTGACGAAGTTTAGTCTGCAAATTGGGAGAACATCTTGATTCCTGGATAATTCTGCGATTAGTCTCCCGATTTGACTCTGACGAGAGAACGATCGGAGTTTGAAAAAAAAGAAATCGAGGATCAGTCATCGGGTTATTGAACACTCTGAGATCTCGCTGATGAGATAAAGCGCATCGATCATCGCTGACTGACTTGCGAGCAAAGAATAATTTGAGGAATCCAGCAATCTTAGAAATAGTGCAATCTGCTCGCCGGTCTGCTTCTTTTCACGAGCAATGTCTCTTCCTCGAATCGCGCGATGTGAATCGTTCGAGCGCGCAGAAGCAGGGATTTATCTGACGTTGAAGAAATCTCATCGAAATCTCCACAGTTTATTGCTATTCGCTTATTACGTATCTGCTTGCGTTTCACCCATACATGTTTATCCTCGCTCAATCATACTCGTATCAGATACGCCGGCAGACGCGGATAGATGATCCGGATACGCGGCCCGGAGCCGACCGGAAACACGGCGGATTAAGATATCCTTCAATGTTAACTGTAGCGTGCAAAATCTAATTAATTCCAAGGATGGAGGAGCGTCGCTGGTATTTGCCTCATCGATGTTTACGGCCGTCGCTCGGCCAATGATTAATTAACGCCAGCATTTCGAGTGATATCCTCGGAGAAATTAACTAAGGGAGTTTAAGCGATCGGCTGCGCGAGGGAATACGAGATACGTGTCGAATTCAACGACATGCTGGACAACGTCCTGCTGGATGTAAGATGCACGCGCCGGCAAGCGGCAGAGCGGCATCGGAATGGAAAGACTGGCGCGATGCCTTGTGCCGTTTTTCGTCTCGACTGCGGGGATTCCCCGCAGCGGTTACGGACAACCCTGACGAGGGATCACCGGAGATCGGGTCAGGAAGCAAAAACCCGACTCGCGGTTACTCGGGAAACGCGTCTCGCGGCGGAGAACCGTGGCGGCAAACTCGCCGAGAGTAATCAGTAATGAAGGATTACGCGAAGAAACGATATTAATGTCGGCATCGTGGCGAGAAAGGGGCGGACGTGACATCTGGAATCGTGAAGGAAGATCAAGATCTCTCCTCTACCTCTCGATCCCTCTATCTCTGTCTGTTTCCCCGTTCTCTCTCTCTCTCTCTCTCTCTCTCTCTCTCTCTCTCTCTAGTTTCTCCTTTCCTTGCGTGGCGAGACGTCTGTCGGAGACGTCCGCGAGAGTATCGACTAATGGCACACGGGAGCGTGAATGGAAAGCTCCACCGAGAATGACGACCCTTCGGCATTCGTGCTCGGCGTTCGCTACCTTCCGCTCTAAATCCCCCCCGGATTTCGATGAATTATTCGCGTCCCGTTCCCCACCGGAACACGTCGCTCTCGCCCGTCCACGAGGTCGGATGCGACTTTGCGCACCGCGGATTTTCGTCTTTTACATCAGCTCTCATGAGATGAGCAAATCGCCATAGGATCGCGCCACAGAAAAGTGGCGACGGGCACCGGCGATCAATTGTTAGCGAGAGAAAGAAAGAGAGAGAGAGAGAGAGAGGAAGAGAGTATCAGTTTCCTATCTCACGCGGTGTCCGCGTGATTCTATAATTTTTTTAATCGATTCTTCTTTATCCTGAAGGCAGATTCTGGGAGAAACCTCTTTCTATTCAGCAATAAAGAGATAGGAAAGGACAGGGAGAGGGGGAGGGCGTAATTCGGGTTAAAGGCTTGCCATGGGTCGCTCCACTGTTACGTAAGATCGGATTTCTCAAATTTCTCAATTACACGGCAATATATTTTTTTTTAGCGACGAAACAAAGAACGGAATCAATTAATTATTCTGTTAACTAACGGTGTCGTCTTTTGTAAACATGCAGTTCCGTGCGGCGGAAGCCGCGTTTCAATTAATAATAGAAACTTTTCAGGCGGCTGCATTTGCGCGTTTGCATACCTGTCATCTACTATTCATGTGTACGTTTGTATGTATGCATGCTGCATCGCGTATCAATAATTTTTAGGTAATATTTGCCCGCCAGCGGGTGTGCAAACTTACGATAAAAGTACCGCGATGACCATATACCGTGGAGATTTGGACGTTACGAGATGCTGCTCGATCGAGAGCGTTCCGCTGACAGAAATATTCGTAAACACGATCGTAAAACGCGGAATCGTCGTGCTGCAGCGGCCGCGATATATTTTGATTCTATTTAATCGTGCTTACGCACGAATGTCCGCCGTCTCGCATAATTTCGGCATCGACGCTCGGTGGTCTCGCACGTTTTACAACATGCGTATACGTTCGTATCGATCGCGCTTTAGCCTTAAAGCCACGTCCACACCGATCTCCAATAGTGAGTATCGATTCATCCCGCATGATCGGATCTTCGCGTTCCTCCACGTTCAAGAAAAGCCGCGTAAAGACGAGTCGATACAAAGATCGAACATTTAATCGAGTACATGCACGCCCCTTGATCTGCCGACAGAAAAACACGAAAACAGAATCATCTTAAAGAGACTTGCACGTCGTGCAAGATCTCCGACTACAGGAATCGAGCCGACGACGACGTTCTAACATCGAGTCACGAACATGGATCAAATTCACTCAAAAATCTTTCTGCTGAATAAGCACGGACATCGCAGCTTACAAGAGAACGAAAGAACGAAAATTCAATGTGTCCGCTTGCTCGGGACACGTCTCGCCCGAAGAATCTCATTCGTAAATCACGCCGCGGTCACGCGGCCTATGTCACGTCGGCTTTGATGTGCGCACTACTTAAAGGTAAGCCGGCGTATGAAGATATAGGATGTAATTCGCCGTATGCGGGCGAGACAACTCCTCCACGTACCCGGCGCGTTGTCATATATCACGATTAACTTGACTTAATGCTCCAGCAATGCGCCCGCTGGGCAAACCTGAGGTAATGTTATTCGCTACAACGTCGGAGAAATTAGCCCGCACAGAGTCACGCGGCCAATTAAACTATATTCAACGGTTTCCGAGGAGGAAGGGAGGGAGGGAGGGAGGGGAAGGTTAAGTGAAAATCCGGCTTACATCGGGCTCGCATCATCCACAGAGTAATTCCCACGGGATAATCCACGGGAGAGAAGGGAGAAGAGAGAAAGAGGACTGTCTTAAACGTGACGGACACGCGGCGCGCAAATGTAGCTCGCGAATGTTTAATTCCGTAACTGCCACTTTCGCGTGACGTAGCTTGAATGAAAGCTGTCGTACTTTTATGCATTCCGCGGAATGCAAGCCGATATGTCATTCCGATTACTTCAATCGCGCTTTCGTTCTGGCAACGATCTGGCAGCGTGAGCTAAAAGAAATATTAATTTCGCGGAATGCGAACTGGCGGGAGCTACGTCGGAAAATTTCGCGTTATCTTCTCGACAAGTAGTTTGACGGGGTATTTTGAGGAAATTAATTGAAACGCTCCTGGCGAAGCGCGTTTAACTAAGCCACAGCGATTATGCATCATTATGATTATGAAGCCCGGACGCATAATCACGAATCCCGATGTTCTTTCTCGTCGGGAGCGTCGTGGAAAGTCAGGTCGCAGCGCTGCGGTTACCCGATGAAAAGTGATCGTTAGGGATTAATACGATCTTTAGAAATGCACGCGAACGCAGCGATTTCGCTTATTTATCTGCACGACAGCTTTGCTCCAGTTGTGTCCTCTCGGAGACAGAGACGTACTGCTGCGACCGAGAATAGGTAGTCTGTATGCGTTTGTCTGCAATTCGCTGCAATTCGGAATGATTCGTGACGACCCTGCATAACGTCAGAAGGCGGGTCTCCGTTCCCCTTTGGTAATCAAAGTTGATGTAAACGTACCATGCCACGAACGATGCAAAGCGCGGTTCGAACTTTCGGGGATTCTTCTTTTTCATCGAATTCGGATAATTATCGGGGCGAAGAGATACCAGTTGCGATTTGTCTGGTCGATTTTTAATTCGCTTGTTTTTTCCTTTTTCTTTCGTTCGCTTGTCTTCGCGAGTCTTCGTTTTCGGGAATGTCTCAGTCGCGGGACGCGATTCAGTTGCCAGTTTTGATTAAAAATGCGGGGGGGGGAGGATTCATAAATGCTTGGCAGACCGGCAGCAAACTAATCGACCGGAGAATGTGTTCATGATGCGGAAACGTTAGGCAAGGGGGTGCGGAAACGTTAGGCGAGGGGACACGATGATTTATCGCGAGTTATATTGCAAACGCGGAGAGCCGGAACGTATTTGCGGCGCATTCCGAAACTGAAATACGTGCAAATGGAAAATATATATACATCTTGGCATTTCATCCTCAAACTTTATATCATCTCACAGTTGTGGGAAACAATTTGAATTTGTAATACAGGAGCTTCCCTCACGACGAACCGCGAGCTGTGTCATTTTGATACTCACTTTTTCAGACAAAGCAAGACGGGACGGGACTTGCTCTTCGTGAGAATTTATGCGTAGTTTTGCGCGCTGAATAACTGACGATTTTACTACGCCGGCGACATCCGATTACAACGATGTAGCACTGAGATAAGTAAATTGCCGATGCGGTTCTAATTGAATGAAATCAATGAGAATTGCCGGATCTGTAGGAGAACGTCGCAAAATCTCGCAAAGTCCCAAGAATCTGAAAGCGAGCAACCTTCGAGAACTTCTGAAATATATTATCTCAGAGTTAAAAGAATCAGGGAGAAGGGAGAAACAAAAAGAATTTAATTAAATAAGAAAATTATCAATTCCCGGATTAATCGATTTATGACACGCTGTTAAAGCGACGCGATAGCCGGCATATTTCTTGGTTTAACATTTAACATTCGCGAGAGAATAATGCCCGATAATAAGATTTCCCTCCGTACGATAGATAAATAAAGCAAGAGCCACTGTATTCTGTGTGAAAAATCTCTTTGTAAATATAATAAAGCATTATACGTCTCGCGCGTACGCTTCAAACGGAGCGCCGTGGCCACGCGATATTTCGCAGGAGAGCTGATATATACTATGTATGTTACGTACATACCAGCCTGCATCTTGCATTTTATCCTCAAAGACCGCATCATCCTGCCGTGGTCGCTGAAAACAATTTAAATTTGCAATGCAAAGCAGTAATAAGTCGCAGCCGGGCCGTAGCGTACGATTCGCCAGGCGCACTATTTTCGTTTGCGCTTTTTAACAGCACAGACGAAGAAAATTTATTTATACCTCGCCTTAGAAATTTACGAGCGGCACCTACACCATACGCTATGCGCGAAGCGTATTCCGCAATTATTCCACGCCCGCGAACGTGAGTAATGTGCGAGCAAACCGCGCGGACAACGCGATGGGCGCATCCGCGATGATGTAATTATAAAACTCCGCCCGATCGATGGATTTTAATTCCATTCCGTGCGCTCCCGGCTTCCTGCGGAAACGGAGGAAACTCGAGATTTATCTGTTGAGAAATAAAAATCGGTGCCGGTCATCATTTCCACACGGATCTCCAAGAGATCGCGCGCGCGAGCGCGGTGGGAGAAAGACGGCGAGGACCGATTATTTCCAAACCTTTTATTCGTACAGAGCTGTTGGCGTACATTAGAAATATGAAAGGTTTGTCATCTGTCTCTCGAAGAAAATAGTGAAATTCGTTCTTAAAGTGTACGCTCCAACGTGGACGATTTCGAGCGAGAACGATTGGAGCGCGGGAGATATTACCTTTATACAAGTATGAACAATTACACTCGACGAGGCTACAATTCACGTACATTAAAAATTACCAACTTTAATCATACAGGATGGGCGATTTTGGTGTACATACCTATACACAGGCCGATCGCTAGACATACCGACACATGTACATTTATGTACACCGATTGAGATGACGCGGCGATGCGTATGTATATGCGTGGAGCAATTTTTCACGAGCACGGAGATGCCTTCCTTTTTTTAAATATTTATATATATATATATATATATATATACATATACGTATGTACATAATACATGATGTTGTAATGTACATAATGATATACATATATATACACTCGCATATGCACTGTCGTTCGTGCTCGGTGCGCACGTTAATTCGACCCGCTCCAACGGGAACTCGGTCGCGCGCGCGTTTCTTGCTTATCCTACTTGTCGCGCCGGGAGCTAAAGCCAATGAGAAATCTCGCATCGTGGCGGCGATTCCTCAAACTTTGCGTCGCGGCTCGTTAACTCTTAATTAATCGCTAGTTATGTATTTTAATTATGCGGAACGAAAAAGAGAGGGAAAGAGAGAGAGAGAGAGAGAGAGAGAGAGAAAGAGAGGAAGGGAGACGATGGTCGGACGTGATGACACGGCGAACGTGACGAGGACGGAGAAACGGTTTGAGGGAGTGCACGAGACAAAGGGGGAGGAAATCCTCCCCGCCAGAGGAAGGAAACCGAAAAAGGAGAATAGAAAAAGTCGGGACGTATATCACCGAGGGAAATGTCAACACACGATGCAACAACAGCAGGAGCAGAATCCAGTAGGGAGTGGCTAACACCGCGATAACTGCGCGCTTGACAGGGGATGCTGCCCCTCGACATCGCGGTATCCTGCTCGAATGGAAGGACGAGGAGGTCGCCGAATACGACAGATCCTCGCTTCACTCGTCGCGACGCCGCGAATGACGTTACGGTACGGTATATTCGGTTCGGAACGAGTTTAGGATCGATTTTCAGGCGCAAGGGAGAAACGAGTTTTCCCTCGTGGAGGAATGAAGCCGCGCTCGCGGCATTCGCTGGTCCGAGAACGGCGTCCACGTCGGATATTAATTATCCTGTTATCGGGAAGATTTTCGTCACGGTCTTGGCTGAAGGAAAAATCGAACGGGTGCTGAGGAGAATTACGATCGAGCTGAGGGGGCAGACGGGTCAGGCGTCTCTCTTTTGTAACCCCCGAGGATAATGATTAGAAGATGTCGTCGCGAGATGGCTAATTCCGTCTGCAACGATCAACGCGAGGAACGATTGGCCGCGTAAAATGACGCGAGCAAACGCAAGCGAAGAAGAGAAGAGAAAAACCATAACCACGAGCCTCGGCAGTTCGAATCCTTCTCGCTCGAAAACCCGCTTCTAGCAATCGCTCGCGAGTGTCGATCATACGACAATATACAGTACGTATCGCCTGACTGGCGACACGTTTCAATGATAACGGTAATACTAACAACAGTAGCGATGACGATAATAATAGTAATAATAATTATATAATAATAATATAGTAATAATATATTATCGATAACAATAATTTATTATCGTCCGCAGCGACGACGCGTCCATCTGTGCGTTCCTTGACGAAAAAAAAAAAATATATATATATATATATAGTGTGTAATGTGTATGTATAATATATAACTATATATTTATAGTAACTCTCTCTTTTCCTTGCCGTCATATATCGCCGCGTGCGCGCGACGCATATTTACAATAACTTCTCTGAAATCTCGCGAGATTGGACTGCGGGCTCCTCGGTGACGTAAGCTCCGTGTGTGTCCGGAGGCTGCGGCCGTGATGCTTCTTCCGCGCGGGCGCACCCTCTGCGGTCGGCGAGGTCTCACCCCCGCTCAGCGTCCGCCGAGCACCGTTTGCGCCCTACTTCCGTCCTGAGGTGGAAGTCACATCCGGGTAGAGATCAGGAATGGAACACGTTGCGTACGGAGAGGTCACCGAGCGGATGGTCCGGGCGAAAGAAGCCTCCTTTCGACCGCGCCACCGAAGGGTGCACTGTTCATGGTCGTTCGCATTACAGGACACACCACTATCACCACGGAGCAGCGTGGAGCGTTTCGGCGGAGGGTGGCCTCCAGTCGCAAAAATCACGTCACTGCTCACGTCAGAGACTTAGCATTCGGTCCTCCTCTCATCCTTGAACGAAGATTCGAAGGATCAATCTATCAGTTGCCTGCAATAGCCGTTGCGACGCCCCGCGTCGCATGATATAAACGAGCTGCGAATCCTCGAAGAATCCGCGGAGACTTCGCTAAGAAGCGAATAGCTTTCCTCGTTGCTGCTGCGTCGCGACAGGATGGACGTTCCTCTTTCTAACACGCGGATGGTCGAGGACTGAAAGTACTCTCTCTCTCTCTCTCTCTCTCTCTCTCTTTCTCTTTTTCTCTTACTTGCTTTCTTTCCTTTCCTTTTTCTCTCTCGCGACTGTCCGCTGGATAAACGCGAGCGCGCGCGGACGGACTCTGGCATCATTGAGCGTTCCAGGTACGAGTGACGGTCTTTTTCGCTCGTCGAGCCGAATGTATCAAGCTACAAAGGATTCCGTCGTTCGTGGTCGATGCGAGACTAGGTACCTAATCTGCACGAGTTCATCTGCACGGGACGGGATATGGTGCCTGCGAGACTTGGAGGGAGGGTTCCTGATAAAGGGGCCGCGTTTTCGTTTCGAAATAGGGTGAGTATCTGGTTCTGACGACACGACTTATGCCTGGACGATACGGGGGACCCGAAGGCATCAATCTTTGTCATCGGACAGGATTGGCAGATCACAGTTCGGACTTTTCGCTGTTAGTATCGTTTATGGATATCAAAGTTCCTTTCAACGCAGTTAACTCAGTTTCGATCAAAAATGTAGATCGTTGCCTTTATGCCTTTCGCGATTGGAGACATGACCGCCAATGTTGGAGGAAGAACGACCAAGCGGGATCCCCATCTCGGAAAGAGCGAACAGAGAGGAAGGCGAATGCTGGATAGTGGGAGGGAAGGCGGGAAGACAGAGTGTCATCGATGAAGCAACGCGGAGAAAGCGTCACAGAGAGTCGCGAGAAAAATTGCGCACCTGAAAGAAAAGAGTAAGTAAGAACAGAATAAAGACAGAAAGAGAACCGAACGAACGCAAGCGTGAAAATGCGCCTGGATGAGGATGAGTTTTTATTCCCTAAATGAGGAATAAAAACGAGTTCGTCTTTCCTTTCGCGAGGTTCGCGGATGGATCGATTGGTTCGTACGAGCTATGATCTTATATCTTGCTCGAAGACTTCGAGCTATTGTTCTGGACACTTTTGGAAGCACGCGCGAGACATGAGTGATGGACAGTTGCTTGGATAGGGAAGAGAAGTTGCGTTGTATTACGTTACATTATGTGCATTATGTTAACACGCCCGAAGGGCGTCAAGGGTTAAAAGGCTACCAGGCAGCGTTCCTCTACTTTCTCGCGATCAGCTGCAGCTGATTCTATACCGCATTCCTCGTTTGGATAGGAAACTGCGGTTGAGTTGCACCTATACTTGGTCTAGCTAAGTCCTTCGCTGCGGCGCTGTCCAAGATGTTCGCGTGAAAGATCATCATAGTTTCGATTTCAATTGCTCTCCGATCTACGAAGCTAAACTTCTCATACTCCTAAGCACGAATCTTGTAAATCACGATTCGCTTCATCAGCTTCATCCACAATTCCCCTGTACCTTGTACATCTCGAAGGAGGTAGCTCGACCAAGAGAGCTAATCGATGTAAGTGCAACTGGTTCTAAGAAGGCACAGTCGTTAAGAACGTTAACGCGGCTTTAGAAAATAGGGCGGATTCTCCCCGTTGGGCCAGGCTTCGTTCGTTCGCTCTCGTCACCGTGGCCGGTGACGATCTCGACTCGAACGGTCCCTCGTAGCAGCGATCTTGCTGGGAGGAGAGAAGGTTATAGAAAAAAGGAGGAAAAGCAGCGGCGGCGAGGCGTTGTAGCATCTAGCCAGCGATCTAGGGGACCCGAAGAATCGCCAAAGTGCGGGTCGACAGGTAGCTAATGCAGTTAGCGTTGCTTGCTGCTGCTGCGGCCGTTTCTGCTGTTATTATAGCGTTCTAGTGCGATGCGATGCGATGCGATGCAAGCGCGCCGGTTATTTCGCGCCTGTCTCGTTTGCCTACGCTTTCGCTTAGTATCTTTCGCTTTCGGTCGGCGGGCGGCGGCGGGCGGCGTAACTCGGGACCACGACCGTCGACGACCCACTCATTTTTTTTACTGGGCCCACTTGTCGACGACCACCTCATTTACTGCAACATAACACACACGAAAGCGATTAACCAGCAGCGGAGACTGACCAAACGGGGCGAGCTAAAGGACGGAAAAGGGATGGAGAGGTGAGCGAGCGGCCGCGCTCGCCTGACATGCTCGCTGCGGCTTCCTCCTCGTGAAGCTTCGACCACCTGAAAACCGTCGATCCTCGGATTAATCGTGCGCGTGGTTTTGCTCGAACGCATGCGAACGGGCTTCTGGGAGAAGGGACCACCTGCAAAAGTCGTTTACGACGGTCTGCGGATGGCCGCGCTGCGAGTATAAACGCGCTGTTCCTCTTTGCGAGGAATGCTGCATTGTGCGCATTGCACGTCTCGCTCGACGCTGGAGTATCGGTGATTCGAGTGAAATAAAGAATACAGCCCTTGGCGCAGCTCGAGTAGAATAATCCTTATTCGTTTATCATCACAATCATGAGAACATCGTTAGAGACCTATTGGCGCGCGCACAACGCAACAAACATACAAACCGTGAACTGGTTAGCAGCTGAACGAAGCTCGACTGTGACAATATACTCTAAATCATCATAGACTAACACATTCGTTCATGGGTTTTCTCATCCTTTTTTTTTCTTTTTTTCTTCTTCTTTGCATTTTCCTCTCTTTTCTGTCTTCTCGCGGCTGATCGATCCTGGACTGCCGATCGCCACGCGGACGACGCGCGCGTGCACGCCTGTGTACACGTGTACATATGTGTATGTATGTATGCATGTATGTATGTGTGTATGTATGTGTGTGAGATTGTCAATGATGCGCTTATTGCAGTACGGGGGATGGGTGGACACTAGAGGCAAGGGGCGGTAGTTTTTTTTTCTCTGTTACGAGGCGTCCGGTCCCTTTGAGCAGCTCGAGAGTGTAGTGTGAGTGCTGGATCGCCGATTTCGCGGCTGCGGCTCCGATTTAGGTGTCTCTCAGACTCGCGCCCTACGCCTCCTCGGTCTTTATTTCTGCGACGTCACCATCGATGGCACTGCAATCATATCAGGGTAACATCGATTATTCCACCACGCGCCAGGCCACCCTCGCCGGTAAGCTCGTAAGCTCTTCGCGCGTCTCTCATCCACTACGGAGCGGAATGCAGCAGCTGCTTAGCTCTCGATGCAAGCCTGGCGAATGGCGGGTGCATTAACGCAGCGGTGTGAGTGTGCGCCCGATCGTGGGGATGGTTGGAGTATCCGGAACGTCGTGGAAATGCAGATATACGAATGTATAAGTAAGGGAAGCTATCACAATGTGATATATGTAGGTATATGAAAATGTAACTCTTACGAAATGTAACTCTTTTTAAATAATAACATAACGGATTCTTGAAAAACTGAATTGTCAAATAAATCGTAGAAAAGTGCGATGAAACATGCGTGATTAACAATAATAAGATAAATATACAATAAAGAAATGCTTGTGAGAAAAAAATCCTCGAGTATTATCTAGAACCGTCAAGTATCTGGAATAAATAGAAATGAGGCAAGTTTCTCGATACTTTCGGAATGTCGATTTCGTAACGAGGAGAACTGCGATCTCTTTGATTGTCGAGTATTTTCGTGTATGTGTATACGTGTGCGTTATGTTTAGGGCGTACAACACGCGAACGCTAAATCTCGTTAGTCTCAAGATTAACAAATTTCACATTACCTGCAACATCCACATGTGCGGCCATGGTCGTCTCTGAAGACCGTTCTTCTCGTGACCGTACACAGTTTGGTACACACCAGCAGGCAGGGGGAGGGTTAGCAAGAGGGACGTGTCGAGATCTCGTACGACGTGTTGGGGAAGGTTTTCCGGCCCTCTCGATTCGAGGACTCGTGTCATTCCGGGTCGACAGTTATCACATCGGTTTTATTTCCAGCATGCAAAACTCCAAACAACAAGTTTTGTGGGCAGGAGGGGGACGACGGGATTGATGGGACACGTAATAATTAGCCGATGATAAATGGACGGGAGCGCCGTTGAAGAAGGAGAATCTTGGCGTCTCACGTAAGGTGTTTTTTATTTCCCGAAATCTTGCCTCTGTACAGACGTGGCGAGCTGAACAAGATGATCTCCCATTGGTCGAGTCCTCTCGAGAGCCTTTCGATATTTGTTACATCGAAAAAAAGGGGGATGGGTTACAAGCAGGGCTGTCTTAATCATCGGATGTGTGGACCGCAGCTCCAGCGCGACGATCATGATCATTTTATTGCGCACCATTTTAATGGCGCATTCTCTTTTCGGACTTTTACGTATTTTTTCTTTTCTCTCGGGGATCGTTTCTTAAGTTAATCTCTTGCGGTTAATCCTTGGAACAACGTTACAGTTATCTTGAAATTTTATTACATACACTTTCCAGATTATCGTCTAAACGAGATCTTTCGATACGGTATCTCTACTTACGGAGATTATAAGCGGATTCGGATGTAATCTCCCCCCCCCCCCGCTCCAAATTCCATCTCCTCTATATTGAGCAATCTCGTGTCACTTTGGCCCACCAACGTCTAAATGTCTTAAGCCAGCTGCGGTTAACATTCGTGGGGTGCCGTGGGATAACGTGGGGTAACAGATAAAAAGTCGAAAAGTTTAAAGTGATCCTGGCAGATGGGGAGCGGGGATCGGACGAGAACAAATTGAACACTCATCACGTCAGCGGTGTGTCAAGTGTTCGATCTGGCGGGATGACATAGTTACGCATGCGGCGACGCTTGCCAAGTCCAAATCGGGAATCGCCGTCGTCGCATCCGCTCGATTAGTAAGGCCAATCGTCGAGAATCAGGATACGCACACGAACAATTAGTAACACATGATTTCCTCTTTTTTTTATTATTATAACAAGTACCAGCACTAATCGTCTCCACCGTTGATGTACTCTCACTTGTTATAATAGCGTTCTGTACGAGCTCGCGGATCGAATACAGGACGCGAATGTCGGATAATTATCAGACGATAAATAATAAACAATTGTGAACTTGGCTCCGCGCCAACACAGGATATGACAACTGCACGGCGACGCGATTATACTTAATATGTATAAACTAAGGATCGTAGGCCGCGCGACACTCGGATTCGTATTATATCTTCATCGTATCTTATCGTTTCTGTCTCTTCATCCGTATTTTCCATGTTAACGTTTCTCTCTATACGAATCTGATTGCGCCCGAAATCGTATATCGCGACGTAGAACGTATACTCGAAAATCACTCCATCTCATAAGTCATTCCATCTCCATAAGTTATCAATGTTAATATTACTCTTCTTTTATTATCGTTATAGAAATAGGTACTTCCTGCAGGAAACGACGCAATCGTAGTCTCATCGTCGCTGGACACGGCGCCTGTTCGTCGACGTCACGCAAAGATCAATGAGAAATGTTCACCAATTATGGATTAGTTCTCGAGATTTTCGCGAAAAAAACATTATCCTCGTTAAAGCTTCTCTTTTAATAAATTGTGCATGATATGTACAAAATACGCAAACGGCTACAACGAAGAGAAACGTTTTTCTTCTCGTCGATACTTGCATGACGCCGCGCGTACGCCGGCATTCTCTCGTTGAGATGGCATCATTCCGTCATTCTCGATCAACGTAAAATACAATGCACACTCAAGTACTTACAGATACATCGTGGCCAAGGTAGAGAACCCGAGCGCAAAGCATCGATGAGCAACGAGCCTCGAGAGGATCGGACGGCGCCCGGCGAAAGGACCTCAAAGCGGCCCAAAATATGATCAGATATCTCCTCAGACTCCCTTCCGGTTGGCAAATTTAATCACGGACTCGAAAGCTCCTTGCGAGACCCGTCGCTCACGTGATCTTGCATCCGGACTTCCCGATTGATTTCGTCGAGAATTTATTTGAGCGTCACAGAACTGCTGTTAAACTCTTCGCATCGGCGTTGATCCGCGCGCGTGTACCTGCGCCCCGCGGCGTGACAATTCTGTGTCTTCTGGATGAACAGCGAGCGCAGCGAAAGACGAGATCTCTTTCGGAGATCTCCGGCAGCCTCGTCGTTCGCGTCGAACGTCCCCGGGAATGTCCGTACGCGAGCTATCTGTGTCTGTAGCTTTCCTACGTATATCGCAGCATCAGTAGCCGAGATTCAATCGATCCCTCGCAAAGCGGCAGGCGATCAAGACTCATCCGACCTTAAACCAGCGCTTACGGCGTTACGAAACGGAATTTCTGTTACGCAAACGGAGCGTCTCGGGGAAACAGGAGAAAATCGCGCCACCGGCACCACCATACGTTCTCCTTTGATCTCCACCATTAGCCGACACCACGAGAGGACACAGAACTCCGAATATTAAGGATTCAACGGATATCCGCGATCGACGAGGCACAGGTATCGGCCGGCGGATGCACGCCGGTAGCTCATCTTTCGCCTCCTTTCTTTCATCCCCGAACCCCCTCCCGCAAAAAACAGAAAAAAAAAGGGAATCACAAAAAATCAATTGCGTTACTCGGAACGAAACGCTACTCGAGACACAAGTTCGTCAGTGCTTATGCGGCGCCAACGCCTCCGGTCTGATTAAGTTTTAGTTATGCCCATACCAAAGTATCACGCCTTAACCATTACTAATTAATTAATTAATTAATTATATTACACTATAACTCGCCGCGCAACGGCGGCCGACTTCCGTGTGTGGCGCCGGCCTTGTTGTCGGCCGGCCAATTAAATTATTATTATTATTTATTATTATCATCATTATCATTATCATCATCATTATTATTATTATTATCATTATTATGCGTCGCGCGCCGAAAAGCGCAGCGGCGCGATCGGCCCCCCGCCGGAACACATCGTCAGTCTTGTTGCGTTTGCACGTGTTCGAGGGGCGACGCGCACTGTGAATCGCGGCCGTATCGCGGCGATCTCTCTAAGAAGATCCGGATGAATCCTGAAGAGCATGCACTATCGGCGGGGAACACAGAACGCAGTTCAAGACCGTCGTCTCGCGTCACACGCGTCGACCCGATGACGCGAATTTAGCTGGTGCGAGCCAGAAAGCAAATGGAATTACAGAAACATCGTGTCGCGAGAGACGATCTTTTCTTGCACGTGCCATTGGCAGGTCCAAGAAAAAGTAGAAAAAGAAGAAGAAGAAGAAGAAGAGACACTGATTGGGATCGAGATGATTCCGTCTCCGTTAACGCCTCTTCGAGTTCGCTTCTTCTCGTCTAATCGCTAGCGTTGCGCGTTTAATGTTTCAAGCGTAATCTATGCTTCCGTCGACGGCACACGCCCTAAGGGATGAACTGACTGAGATGCAGTCAGATGCATCGAAGGCCCACGTACTCGATGACGACACCGATTATTCGTTCCGCGTGTGATAGCTAAGACAGTGGCCGAACTCGCGTTCGCTCAATCGAGAGGCATCATCCTCGATTGCTATTAATTGAGGACGGTCTCGCGCGACGCGAAAATTCTGACGCTGAGGATCAGCGGTTTGTCCGACATCGCGGAGTGACAAACGAAGAGTTTTTTCCCTGCGACTTACGCTCGAACGAATAATGACGTTTCGTTAATGAAATTATCACAGTTCGGTGAAACGGGCGTTGCTGTCGATTCATTTCATGAAATCTTACAGATGCGCAGAGAAGCGTGCTGGATACTACGTGCACTCCCTTCTTACCTTTGAAAAATTCCTCTAATTAAGTAGTTTCATCAGATTCTCTCAGATTCTCTCTCGCGGAGAAACTTACGTTCTTACAAAATAGGATATTACTTTCGATCTGTAATACGATCTGTCGAACTAAATCACTCGCATCGAGTAAAATCGCGTCGATCATTTCGGATGATTGTAACTGTGTATAAAATCGCGCGTCGTGATCTTCTCCGCGCATTTGCAAAGTTCCATTAACGTCAGAATTTTTCGGCTCGGGATGTCCTCGGGTGAGTTAAACGAGACAAGAACTGAACGTAAAGAGATTTTGTGGAAGCAAGATAGCGAAAACAATGATAATGTCTGTATCGCCTACGCGTCGTCATCGGTGACGAATATGTAAAAAAAGGTATCTACGTAATTCCGCTAATTTTACAGTGAAAGATGCGTAATATCATTACCGACAGAGACTGACAATCAATCCCGACGTTGAGTGTCTTCGTTCGGAGCACTGTTCTAGTAATAGAGTTAACGAATGTACGCTGGAGAACGTATGGACTGCCCCGTCTGTTTCGAGCGCGAACGAGAAAAGTAATGAGAGACGTCGACTCTAGTTTCCTCTGCTTGACTGTTGTCTTATTATCTTACACTTACAGAGCTCTTCGCAGTCCATATCCGGAAATTAGCGATACGCGTGTATCCCTGCTGTACGAAATTCAATTCGCGAGATACGTAAATTACACGCATAACGCAGACTGCACACATAAAGGATAGATGTAATAATGTATGTCACAATCCAGTGCAAAAGAATTACAGAAAATCCTGCCGTGCCGGATCAGCGCTTTAATGATCTGATTCGCGTCGATCATTCGTTCTACGTAAAAAAGACTGACTATGAATAAGATATTTTTGTTATGTACAAAATTATACTTTACAATTATCACGATTGCGTTCGCTCGCGCGTCACAGACTAGAACGTATAGACTCGCGGAATTACAATAGGAGAGATAATTCGTCGAAACAATACCGGAAACAAGCCTTTCCTGTTCTCTATGGATTCGTCGTCAATCGTGCGGCACGGCGGGATAACAATAATTAAAAAAAAAAAAAAAAAAAAAAGAAGAAGAAGAAGGATAGATTACAGAACAAAGAGAAGGATCTTACAGAAACATGCTGTGTTAATTGTACCGTGCATGCACTATCTCTACGGGAGAGGAAGACACGGCATGCGGGGACATGAAATGAGATCCGTTAGTGCGAAGTCCTTGCATGAGCATTCTCTTGGGATTTCAGCAAACTCTCAGACAGCTCCAGCTTTGACTTCGGTCCCGAAATCGGCACGCCAGGCACTAAGAATCCATCAATAAATCTGATTTATAACAAGCGACATTCAAAGCAACGGAAGAGGAACGTACAAGCGATAATAATCGAACGATCCGGTGAACGATTGTATCGTTAATCGCGAGTGGATCGGCTGTTATGCCTAATCCCGTGCGTGCGTGCATGCGTGCGTGCGTGCATTAAGTTCGATCTGGGAATAAAATCGTGAGCGGGGAGAATAGAATGTTATTATCGAGCATTGAGAAGTTACTGTCCGTTCCATCCGTGTCTCCGCCGCATACTTTATTGTCTTCGTTGTGTAAACGCGCGCGTTTATATACTCTAATAGGAATACTTCTATTCGCGACACGCGTCGCGAATGCATCTTCGCGTTCAATTCTTCGTCGGAGTGCCGATAGGTAATTAATTCGGCGTGGTTAACCGGCGAACACTACTTTGTACTTTCGAAAATCGATTAAGATCAATGCCTCGAACATATGTGCACGGGTATACATATAAAAGTCGGCGCCGTAGCGTTAGCAAAATCGAGGCGAGGGACACGGATGAAAGGTATACGTAAATTAATACGGAATCTTGCTGCGTTAGTGCGTTATTACCTGCCACAATCATTCGACAAACTACCTGTACTACTACCTGTACAGAAAAGTGCAAAACAACTGAGAAAATAAATATACGTGTGAATCATACGTGTGAATTCATACGAAAGAGGGATCATAGGAGTAGAATCGTTTGATTGTATCTACATCGGAAAGACATCTAGAAACAGTCCTGTGTTTGCTGCAGAGGAAATTCAATGTTCAAAAGGCACTCGTAGAAAATAATGTAACAATCACAATCTTTGATTACACGACGGGGTCTCTCTTAGATCACTTGGACGCCACTCGAAAACCCGTGATCATTGAGCGACGTCAGATTATACGGTGTGTGATGCGGGCATGGTGGGCCTCGGTGGCGTGTTTATATAAAATATACATACGTGTGTATATGTGTGCACATATATATATATATATATATATATATATATATATATATATAAAATACATATACAGGCATATATATATATTCTATTTATTTATTTCGTACGATCGTACTAAACACCATGCACAACAGTCAAACGTTTTGTTAAAATCTCACTTGAACGCACTCTGTTAATAACTTATCTCGCGCCTTCCCGCGTCACGGTGGGAAGAGCTTCGGTTAAATGCAATTGCAAGAGTTCCGGGGATCTTTAGTTTCGCGGATGCTTTTCCATAGGAAAAAAACATCGTCTGCTAGACTAACATCGTTAACTCGCGGACGTTCTATATGGGACAGATATGCAACAGTCGAAAGAACACAGCCCACATTAGAGCGATCCAATGCACGGTGTAAATTGGATTCTCACCGTCTGTGATCTTTCTGGCAATGAACTTCAAGGTTTCGTCGAGAAGTACCACTGGAATGGAGAACTTCATAACGGTAACCCATTCTTCACCCGTCAACGGGGTCACTTGGAATACGGACTGAAACAGACGAATTTACGGTGTTTGCTATCTCTTTTGAACATATGGATTGTCGTTATTTGTATTATTGTATCTGAAATGAAAACTTTCAAAAACAATTTTGCAGATGTAAATGATGATTTCTTACCGAAAGAACATCGACGTACAGGATGACGAAATGGAGTGTGAAAGAAAGAGCCATGGAGGCGATGAGCCACATATTGGACCAAGGCGGCATAGTGATAAGCGACTGATTCTCAGACAAACTGTAAAAATATATGATATTTAATTATAATGCTAAACGCGATAGATCTCGTGCGAGACGCGTCGCGAATTCTTTCTCACCTGTTCATGGCATTTAACATTTCAATGGTGACCAGCACAGAGAGAGCCATAGTCATGGGATGAGGATCTGCGAAGATCTTGCAATTGACGCCCTTGAAGTCGTCTCCACCACCGATGCACGCCAAATGATGAGTCTGTGATTGATGTGACAATCAGCAATCGATCAGTGATCGATTAAATAATCAGGCAAGATATTTCCTTCATCTCTTTGCTCTAATAATTTTATTTAATCAACGAACGATCAGAATCATTTTATTCAATCAACGAACGCTTTAACTTGATCTTACCACTTGGTAGTAGTTCATCTGAGGGCCGTTCGGACTGTACATGAACCACCAAGCAGCTGAGCCGACAGTGGCGGCGCCTACGTATCCACCAATAGCCAAGTAACGGAAGAATAGCCATCCGGAGATCAGAGATTCATCAGCTTTGCGAGGAGGCTGCAAAGAACATGTATAAAGTTGATTAGAAATTGTCATGTTTGCAAAGTATCAGCGCGTCCTTTTAATCATCTTACCTTACTCATGATGTCCAAGTCTGGCGGATTAAAACCAAGCGCGGTAGCTGGAAGACCATCAGTGACGAGATTGACCCACAATAGTTGGACCGGGATCAAAGCTTCGGGAAGACCAAGAGCGGCAGTCAAGAATATACTGCAAAAAACATTAAGCACAAAGCATATAGATAATCTTTCGTCGCGATTTTTCTCATGCTGTTCATATGTCTTGTAAAATACCTCACGACTTCGCCGATGTTGGAAGAGATGAGATAACGGATAAATTGTTTCATGTTATTGTAAATAGCACGGCCTTCCTCTACGGCGGCAACAATGGAGGAGAAGTTGTCGTCTGCCAATACCATCTCTGAAGCCGATTTCGCGACTGCGGTGCCCGAGCCCATAGCGATACCGATCTCAGCCTTTTTCAGAGCGGGAGCATCATTCACACCATCACCAGTCTGTAAAAATAGTGCGATGTAGGTCCTGCGATCTTTCCTTGATTTATATTTTCTAATGTAGGATTAATTAAATATACATAAAGACATATGTTAAAAATAAAGATAAATTACATCACGAAATAGGAAAATGTAAAAAGAATTGACTTGACAGATTGAAGATGAGGTATATATAAATATCGTATACAGAATGCGATAACGTAAAAGATGTACTTCGTGTTAAAGCAATTTCGAGACTCACCATAGCGGATATTTCATTCATGCCTTGCAAATACTCCACAATCTTGGATTTGTGAGCCGGTTCCACGCGGGAGAACAGACGTGCCCTCGCACAGGCGGCTTTCTGTTCTGACAAGGGCAAGTCATCGAATTCGCGTCCAGAGTACGATTTGCCAGTGGTGTCCTCGTCCTCGCCGAAGACTCCGATACGTCGGCAAATAGCTTCAGCAGTAGCCTTATTGTCGCCGGTGATGACGATTACGCGAATACCAGCAGCGCGGCACCTAGCGATCGAGTCGAACACTTCCTTGCGGGGCGGATCAAGCATGCCTACCACACCGATAAACGTGAGGTCCTTTTCGTACGTATAAAACTTGGTGGAATCGCCCAGATCCATGTCGTCGGGTTTCATCGGATGATCGGCAGTAGCTAACGCGAGACAGCGCAGGGTGTCCCTACCGGTTCCGTACTGTCGGGTAAGCTCTAGGATGCGATTCTTTAGGGTCGATGTGAGCGGAACTTTCTGGCTACCAACGCGACAATGCGTGCACCTATCCAATACACCTTCCGGCGCACCCTTGACGAACAGTTTCGGTCCGGTTCCCAGTCTCGAGGACTTCAGAGGCACGCAATACGACGACATAGACTTGCGATCGCGGGAAAATTCCAGCGTGAACTCCTTCTTCCACTTGGTTTCCATGTCTTGCCTGACGACAATGGCACCAGCGCGTCGATCCAAGCCACTCTTCGAGTTGCCATACGGATTGATCTTCTCGGCGAGAACGATCAAGGCGGTCTCCGTCGCTTCGCCGACTTTCTCGAATGCTTGCTTGAACTCGTTGAAGTCGATCGCCGAATCGTTGCACATTATACAGATAGTACTGATCTCGTGTAACGTCTCATAATCCTGTCCCTTAATTTTCTGTCCCTTCAGGAAGATCTCGCCGATGGGCTCGTAAGTCGATCCGGTGATCTCGAATTCGTGGAAGCTGCTATCGTTACCTTCGATCTTGTCGAAGATAAACATTCTGTAAATGTCGTAGTAAAAATTATGCATCAGCCGCTTTGTAACGAGATAATTAAAAATAGACAAAAAACTAGACATTTTCTTATTCGGTGAACATCTATTTATAATCTCGTTTGTTAGCTTACCGGCTAACAGACATCTGGTTAGTCGTCAGAGTGCCAGTTTTGTCGGAGCAGATGACAGACGTGCAACCCAGAGTCTCAACGGACGGCAAGGATCGTACGATGGCGTTCTTCTTGGCCATACGCCTAGTACCGAGAGCCAAGCAGGTCGTGATTACGGCGGGCAAACCTTCGGGAATAGCAGCTACGGCAAGAGCGACGGCGATCTTGAAGTAGTAAATGGCGCCCTTGATCCAGGATCCGCCGTGAGCCGGATCGTTGAAATGGCCGATATTGATGGCCCATACGGCGACGCAAATCACGGAAATGACCTTCGATAATTGTTCACCGAACTCGTCCAATTTCTGTTGTAATGGCGTCTTGATCTCCTCGGTCTCCGACATCTCTGTACGGATCTTACCGATGGCCGTGTTCAAGCCGGTTCCAATAACGACACCGCGGGCCTTTCCAGCGGCGACATTGGTACCAGAGAATAAAATATTTTTCTTATCCTGAAGAAGGAAAAATCGTCCATTAACAAACGTTAGAGTTCACAAATTCTATAAATTAGATTGGATAGAATAATTGTGGCAAAATAGATACATCATTATAAATACATCATTATATTATAAATACAAATATTATAAATAGAAATTAAAATTGTTTAAAGTCAAGAAAATGACATTGCACATAGAATTGATTATAACATTCTTCAGTTATTACATCGACTACTACATCGCCCAAAACATCGTCGTTTCTATAATGGCAAAATTCCAAAGAACTTCAGTAAATATTTTCGACTAAAAGATTACGAATAAAGATCGCGGTACTTAGATGTAACTTTTACCTGATTGACAGCGCGTGGGTCGGGCACAGGGTCGGTGTGCTTGATCACGGATATCGATTCACCGGTTAGGATGGACTGATCAATCCTGAGAGTAGTCGAGAAGATCTTGGAGAGGCGGATATCGGCCGGGATCTTGTCGCCGACCGACACCTCTACGATGTCGCCGGGCACGATTTCCTTGGCCCGGATCCTCTGGACGCCGGATTTGTCGCTTCGCACGACCTTACCCATCTCCGGCTCGTATTCCTTGAGCGCCTCGATCGCAGATTCGGCGTTCCGTTCCTGCCAGACACCGACCACGGCATTGGCGATAAGAATGAGCAGAATAACGAAGGGTTCGACGAAGGCCGTGAACGCATCCTCGTGCTCTTCAAATAAGGCTAATACCTGGCAACAGATAATGTTTTAGTATTATTCAATTAAAGAAAACCAGGAGTTTTTAATATTACCGCTTTTAAATGTGGCAAATGGAACAGAGTGATAGAAAATTAATTTGCAGATTTCGTAAAGTCCCAACCGGTATACAGATGTATCGAGGTATTGATTAACATATTTTACAGAAGATTCGATCAAAAACATGAGAAGAATTAATTTTTTTCAATGTCCCTACTGCTAAAATCTTTTAATGTGATATGATGAATTTAATAGTACATTGATCACATACTCTATTTCTATGATTTGGTGTACATAATTTAATTAATAAATGTTACACATTTATCTTATGCGCTGAGAGAAAATCGGATCACTACGACTACTTGAAATCGATATGCTATTTTTTCACCTCTCGTGGAAGATATATTTAGTCTCATTTTACCCTTGAACCCCCGTAAACATATAATTATGGTGCTTTTAGCGAGGCGGCGTAAACCAGAAAATTCGATAGGGAAAAAAGTATTCCGAATTCACGCACACTTGCCTTTATAAAGGATTCCCATTGATAAATTCGATCGTGAAATCCGTCACTTTTATCTCAAAATTTAAATGGCAAGTAACAAATGAGTAATAACTTTGATCAAATGCTTATCTTATTCTCGATTTATTTTTCTCAAGTCAAGTTTACGAAATATATCCAAGCGTTTCTAAAATTATTTGTCAAACAAGACAGAGACTTTATGTTGACTGCTTCAAGCTTCATTACATCTATTTTTTTAATAATACTTCGTTTTACATATACTTACAAAAGAAATAATAGCGGCTAATAGAAGAATCTTAACTAGAAGGTCATCGAACTGTTCCAGGACAAGTTGCCAGATGGATTTTCCTATAAGCAAAAAACAATTTAAATATTAATTTACGATAATATTGAACAATGTACACAACAATCGACAAGGTTCGTTGTAATTAATAGAATTCGAAAAAAAATACTGCACAAATTGGCATCAGATATTGATATAGAAATTACACAGCACGAAACATTAAATCGCTTTTAATACTTTTGGATACAGGTATTCAGTTTAATGTCCAAATATTTACTTTAATCGCGTGGACATCGATATCGGCGTTTAGCTACATAAAAGCCTATCGGCGAACTTGCCAATCGTCCTGCATAATAAAATGAAACATAAAGTAAAGCGCGATAGACAACAATGGCAAACATCGTTGCGTACATTCTTGCATCATCATCATCAGCAGCAGCACTGCAGTAATCACGTTTGCGCGCAACGCTAATACCGCTGACATAATTTTATATTTAATGCGAGAAACGTTCCTTTACTTTATCAAACGGAAATCGTAGAGTCATTGTGATAATAATAAGACACGAATTCTACGAGACATCATCCGTATCGCTATTACAGAGATTTTCCTTAAAGATTTGATCGCGATGCATTTGACTTGCAAACTACTTCCGTGTAAAAACAGTGTGTGCTCATATTCAGAAGCGTCATATTCAGATCAAGAATCGTTTTATTTTAATGCGATCATAGACAACTGTACGCAACAACTTTGCGCTCAAGGAGCGATTGAAAATCCAGGTAAACCGCGAGACGACATTTGCATGTCACGTCCACGCGCMCTA